>JAJOZX010000616.1:65000-1309580 GCA_023014485.1 Bathynomus jamesi | reverse complement strand
AGGGCTGCAATTGCCAAACCCTTCCTTTCGCACATCAACATTGAGCGGCGCAGAAATGGTGTAATGACCAGAAGAATTGGTCAATGGACCGGTGGAAGAATGTAGTCTACTCCGACGAATCCTCCTTTACGCTATTTCCATGTCGGTCGAGTTTACGTCTGGAGACAGCCTAAAGATGCTTATGACCCCGACTGCCTGACCCAACGTTAGCAGGAGGCGGATCTGTGATGGTTTGGGCAGCAATATCGTGGAATACTCTTGGCCAGCTGTAGTACTGAATGGTAGGGTTAACGCCAGGTCTATCTGTCAATATTGGCTGACCAGGTCATCCCATGTCCAAACGCGTTTTCCCAATGGCGGCGCCGTCTTCCATGATGAATGCACCAATCCACACCGCTGATGTCGTTTAAAAACTGGTTTGAAGAGCATGTTAGTGAAGTAGAAACGCTTGATTGGCCTCCACAATCCCGGATCTTAACATATCGAGCATCTGGTGTCAGTTGGAACAGCAGGTCAGAAGCCGATTCCCACCGCCCGCGTCTTGGAGAACTGGAGCAGGGTTGCTCGAAGAATGGTTCAGGATTCCTCTAGCCACTGTCCAAAAGCTGTATGAATCAATTCCCCGAGCATTGCAGCTGTTATTGCCGCTAAAGGAGGACCAACTCCATATTAAGAATAAAAACCGCCATTTATCAAGGTGTTCATATTATTTTGTCTAACCCCTATATATAAAGTAATAATTTCATGAAATATATAGAAAATAAATATATAATCAAAATAGTTAATTCTATACACAACTTAAGCGAAGAATATGGGTTTGTTTGTGGTGGGTATGTGTGCACTAAATGCCTAAGATATATCATCGAAATAACTCGGCCCACAACACGTGATTTGCCTGAGGCTACTTCAAAACCGCAAAAGATCGTGGATAATGACTTTCACCCGAAAAACTCCCATCTCCTTCCACTCGTATTATTATAATTGTCATTCTTATTACTATATAATGCCTTCTTGCACAATTTTTGAAAAGAAAAAAACATCAATTTTTCATAAGTATATTGGAACTCATTTACCGAGTTGGTTTATGATGGCCGTTAGTAGTCACAGCAAAAAAAAAAAAAAAAAAAAAAAAAAGGAATGAAAAGAAAAACAAAAATATTTATAATTTCTTTATTATAAAATCCTCTCGATAAGATCGTAAAGGGAAAAATTTGAAAAAAAAGAGAATCAACAATTCATTTACTAAATTGTAAAACATAATTGATTCATTGTGCAGATTTTGGCGATGAGGCTCTGGCTCGTTCCAGCATGCTGGCTCCTGAACCTAACCTGTCCTATGGTTCAGACCATATATTCTCCTTGTACTGTAACGAGTTGGAGCTGTTCAAATTATATGGTCATTTCCCTATCCAAAAAGGGAAAAAATTGAGAATCGAGTAGTATGACGGCTAATAATAATGCAAAATATTGTAGTGGTAGAGATTGCGAGTGGCAATTCACCTTGAGATGTGAAAGACATAATTGATTCCTTGTGCAGACTCTGGTTCGCTCCAGCATGCTGGCACCTGAACCTAACTTCACCTATGATTCAGACCATAGATTCTCTTTGTAACGAACCTAGCCGTGGTGCAAATGTATTTATACAGTAGTAGTAATAGCTAACTCGGTTTTCCTTCTCCCGAATTGTTCATTTTGACCAAGTTCAAGCTTGTCATTCTGCCTTAGACCTACAGGTCTGGACAAATGGAACGCATTATTGAATAAAAACTAAAAATGAAACGGCTACACCTTTATACTGGATATGGAGGAGATCCCAAGACCCTGGGGAAATACTGAGCATCTTGAAAAGAGTAAACATTGTCCCTCTATATAAAGGAGGGGAACAGATCTCAAGCAAAGAACTATAGACCAATAGACCAGTGTCATTGACGCCCCACCTCATCAAAGTAATTGTAAAAATAGAAAGTATTTCTTGGAGACACTGGAAAGTTTCAACGAAAATCAGCACGGAATCCGTCCAGGTAGATCATGCCTATCACAGCTAATAGAACACTAACAACAATATCCTAGATAAATTGGAAGGCAATGACAACTACGATGTCATATACACAGATATTGCTAAAGCTTTCTACAAATGTGATCACGGTATAAAGCACAATGAAATGAAATATATGGGAATAACAGGCAAAGTGGGAAAATGGATCTATAACTCCCTCAGAGAACATCTACAGATCAGTTAAATTCAAGGTATATCATCATCAGAATCGGAAGTACGCAGCTCAGTACCACAAGGGCCAGTACTGGCCCCACTCCTGTTCATTATCATGCTAACAGACATAGACAGCGGAGTAAACAGCAACCGTATAGTAACATCCTTTGCAAATGATACAAAGATCAGCAGAAAAATCAGCGATGTAAATGAAATGGAGTCCTTGCAGAGGAACACGAACAAAATATGCAAATGGTCAGAAGACAACATGTCATTTAACATCGAGAAATTTCAGCTCTTGAGATATGGTAGAAAAGAGGAACTTGGACTGCATATTATGCTTCAAATAGACAGGAAAATTAGAGAAGCACGAAAGCGATCGATCTCGGGGTAATAATGACCGATGATACGAAATTCGAAACACAAAATAAGATAGCGATAAATAAAGCAAAAAGAGTCGCGATACAGGTACTACAAACGTTCAAAAGAAGGAATATGACAATAATGAATCCCCTGCTAAAAACACTGATTATACCAAAACTTGAATACTGCTGTTTTGACATCCCCTTATAAAAAGGAAGAAACTAATAAACTAGAAGAAATGTAAGGACATTTCACAACCAAGACTGATGGCTGCAAAGAACTCAACTACTGGGAAAGACTACGTAAACTAAATCTGCACTCCTTGGAAAGAAGAAGAAAGAGGTACACCATAATCTACATAGATATGGAAAATGATCGAAAAATTGGTACCAAACCTAAAACTAAACCCAATTACCATTCAAAAAACACTGGAAAATAGGAAAGGCAGGATGTGAGTGTTCCCAAATTAAATGCTTGACATGGGACCTCCTAACACTGAAGGAAAATAGCTTGGCTGTCAGGAGGCCAAGACTCTTCAACCAGCTTCCAAAGGACCTCAGAAATGTTACAGGGGCCAAAGATGAAGTCTTCAAGAGAAGACTAGATGCCTGGCTGAGGACGGCACCAGATGAGCCGGGTGTACCTGGCTATGTACGGTGGAGAGCACAAGCAACTCGCTCCTCCACCAAGCCAGACCTAGAGGCGGGGCCACCAGCTTGATCTCGGTGTGAAGAGAGAGCAACGCAAAAAACAGAAACAAGATTAAACAAGTCCGCCAAACCGAAAAGATCCTTTATATTATATATATATATGGCCACAAACATATTAAGACAATGAATTCTCAAACATATATATCATTAAAATTAACTTTACTGAGGTGTAATTAGTCTTTGTACAGGAGAACGATCTAAGCTCCGCCCCCCTGTATGTTCGGTCACGTGCCTCTTGCTAGTACCTGGGCATATCTCTACCCTGCGTGCTCAGTTGACTGTTGCAAGCCCTGGATCTCAGACGTATATTTTCCCACGTAGACAAAAAATAGTAATGGCTACCTTTAATATTGCGTGTTCATCGTCCATGAAGTGGTATTCAGCAAAGTGTGAAGATGTGGTGGATACTGAAAGACTCCCTATTCCACCCTCCTTTGATACTTTTAAGGCTACATTGAATCGTGCGAAGGAACAAGAGGTACAAGTACTCTACGGCTATTCTGGCGAGGGCATTGTAGGATTTCGTGGTACAGACGATGTATTGAACTATGTTGTAGGACTACAACTTTATAAAAGCTCACATATACCGTGAAGTGAAAGAAACAACGCGTGCAGAAGAGAAGCAACGGTTATGGCTGGCGTGTCTTGTTGATGAATGGTGTGACAAGCGATATTGTCATGTTATATCATACCGAGTACTCGTACCCTACGGTTGAGAATGTAAGTCTTGTCATCATGGAGAATCTTAAGTATTTTTTCCACTACATTAATATATCATGAGGTTTGTAGTGAGTTTGTCTCTAAGGGACTGCGTGAGTTTTTAACAGAATTTAGAGACGAGTATCGTCTGCTAAGCAAAAAGGAAAACTATGTTCATATGTTTCTCCCAAATAGTGCGCCGGAGTGTGATTAAAATGTGTTTCGTGAAAATCCCCACCGTTCACCCTGAAGGGCTGTTTCTTTATATAATGATCAGCTGTCGTTACGACTTAGATTATTTCAACTACCGCTATGAATTGTGAAGAGTTCACGATTGAAAGGCGCTTATCGGTAAGAATAAGCCCTCGATTGGAAAGGAGTGTTTATAAACTTGAATTTAAGAGTTGTTGTTGTGGCTAACGATGACCTCTCTGTGTGTGCTTTTGAATGTATTCGTTTAAAGATAACTTGCCAACCGAGTGTAAAGTGGGCACAAAAATAGTATTGAACGATATGAAGGCCATTTACTTGGAGTATAGACATCTCTATAACTTGAGCGGTGAAATAATGTAAAATCGTATTTACTGCGTAGTACAAAGCAACAATGATGTTACTGTAGAATCGACCACGTACGAGTTTAGTGTTTTAGTTAAGCGCAGTAGAACATAGTTATATATTTTGGTGTATATTTATTTTCAATATATTTAATTAAATATAATTGTGTGTGTGTATATATATGTATATATATATATATATATATTAACTGCAAACAACACAGTATAATTAATGTAAAGAACGACGCTTGTGTAGAAGAGCGTTCTGCACAAGATGAGGAGGGAGAACGAACAAATGAAAAATGAGATACCACCCGGGAATCGAACCCGGGATCATCCGATTGCCGGTCAGATATGCTATCCATTACACCATGGACCTCGATCAATCAGAAGTAATTCTCCTACATACGAGCAGAAACCAATGCCCTGAGGGGGCACCTTCGCATGCCGTACATATATATACATTTTAACTGCAAACAACAGTATAATTAATGTAAAGAACGACGCTTGTGTAGAAGAGTGTTCTGCACTATTATTTTGATGATTATATTCCAACGTTTTGTATTTATATTATTTTTTTTTATTTTATATGTTCTTCGTTCGTATTTCTTATAGTAGTAGTATTTTTTATTGCATATATTCCTCGTTTGTATAGGATTGTTTATTTATTTTCTATATATTTTATGATATCGATTCCAATAATTCGCCTAAATAAACAGAATGATGTAATGGTATTTTATTTAATTCTTTTGTTTATGTATATATAGGGTGATCCAGATAAATGGGACCCATAAAAAAAAAGCCAAATATTCTTAATATTTAATTCCTTTCATAAAAACTATATCATTCGAAAGAGTAGAGTTACAAGTTTATTATGAAATATTTATTTTTTAAAAATGACTCCTTTCAAATGTGCTCCATTAGTTGCCAAGCATTCCAGTGTTCTCGCTTGTAAGTTCTGCATCACTTTTGCAAGAGTGTGCGGTGGTATGGCCTGTATCTCATTTGTGATGGCGGCCTTCAATTCTTGCAAGGTCGTTGGGTTATTTCTGTAGACCCTACTCTTTAAATATCCCCAGAGATAATAATCTAAGGGAGAAAAATCCGGAGACCTTGCGGGCCATTCAACGTCTCCAAATCTTGAGATTAACTCGCCTGGAAACGTTTGACTGTTTGACTGTTTTGCACTGTTTGAATTTTATATGGAAAGAGCATTAAATTTTGCTTGAATATACGGTGTGTTGTTCCATATCCAACTCCTAACAGCTGAGAAGCACGTCTGATGCTTATGTTAGGATTATCCTGTACAATTTCATGAGTTCTGTTAATGATCTCGTCTATCCTTGCTGTGCGCACTCTTCCAGTTGGTTTTCTTTTTCCAATGCTGCCAGTTAGGGAAAAATTTCTGACACACCGACGGATTACTTTCTTAGAAGGTGATTTTGACATCTGAAAATTTGTCTTGAAAGATCTTTGAGCTGAAACTACACTTCTTCCATGCTCATAATATTGCTCAGTTATGAAACGCAGCTGTTCCACAGTCCATGCAGTCATCTTGAAGGGTTAGTTTTAACTAACACTTTTATTTTGTTTTGTATCTTATCTTGTCTTGTATTGTCAAAACCTATACAATCCTGTACAAACTTGTAACTATCCTCTTTCGAATGATGCGTATGATTTTATAAAAGGACTTATACTTTAAGAGTTACAGGGGTTTCTTTTGGGTCCCATTTCTCTGGATCACCCTTTATAATGATATTATTTAATTATATGTATACCAAATGGCTGGCTATGCCTTAACTACGTAAAAGTAATTTGACACGTAGATGAAGCTGATGTTTTGGGATTGTTTCGTAATGGTAAAAATCACGTGACGGAGGGAACCTATATGTAGCTTGCTTTACCTTTGATCCGAACCACTGGTCACTTCATCATCTGGGCGCAGAGAACGGCCTCCTATCACAAGATAGTCCAAGGAGAGATGAAAGAATACGTTGTAGGAAAAAAATTCATATATAACAACATATATATATATACAGGGTCATTCAAAAAAGACGCAACAGTTTAAATTGCTTATATTTCGTAATATTGTTAATGTACAGGAATGATTTTTGTATTAGTTTACAGCGTACACCCTGGGAGTTTTGTTAGCGCTTAGGCCTAGTAGCCTAAGGCGCTAGGCGAACGACTCTTGTAGCCTAAGGTGTAGTAGCGCGTCATTAGTCAGTGTTTAGGAAGATGTACACTTCACAACAACGTGTGTTTATAGTGAAAACGTTTTATGCTACCGGCAGTGCAGTTCAAGTTCAACGTAATTTTTGCAAGAAATTCAACTGCAGGAAAGGTCCGAACAGATCTACGATATATAGGCTAGTTCAAAAGTTTGAAAATACGGCTACTGTAACCGACAATAAGAGAGGCGTTGTGGGTAGGAAGAGAACCGCAAGATCAGTGAATAACGTTAAACGTGCAAAGGAGGCAGTTACGCGAAGTCCTCAGAAATCTGTTAACCGTCTCTCTCAACAATTGGAAATATCCCGTTCATCGACCAACAGGATATTAAAGAAAGATCTGGGCATGTTTCCGTATAAACTTCAGATGCATCAGACGCTCACTGAACGAGCGAAAGCTGTTAGAAATGATTTTTGTGATTCATTTCTGCAATTCTTCGAAAGAAACCCTGCGGTTCTACACATGTTTTTCATTAAATAAAAACTCCCAATTGTACGCTGTAAACTAATACAAAAATCACTCCTGTATGTTAACAATATTACGAAATATTAGCAATTTAAACTTGTCTTTTTTGAATGGCCCTATATATATATATATATATATATAATATATATATATATATCACTTTAGGTTATTTTAGGTATGTCTGAAGTTTCATTGATGCGTTTTGTTTTCCACTAACTGTGTACACAAGATAAGTACGCATGGTGTGAGTGAACTCTGAAACCGTTCTTTTTTCATTATACTTTTGCATAAATCTTCTTTCACAACAATTTTGGAAAGAGTTTCTGTATTAATAGCAGGACACAATGTGTAATGCATACATGAGATATGGAGTTACACTGACAAGAAGTACCTCAAAAGGCCATGCGTCCCATACCGTAGAGGTGCCACTGGCAACGGGTGCCAGGGAAAAATTCCTACACCTCAAATAGTGTGCAAGGTTCGGTCTATCCTTTTCATGAACTGATCCACAGAGGAACTGCTCAACTTCTGAAGGTAGCCTGTTGCACGCGCCACAGAAGTTATAGGTAAGGTAAATACCACAAACAGAGAGAACGGGTTATATCAGGAGGTGATTTCGGAAACAAGGAGATTGTGCTCTCTCTGTACAATTCCCTGGTTCGGCCGCACCTGGAGTATGCTGTGCAGTTCTGGTCAATCGTAACACCGATATAACGGGCCCACGCTTTGGACGCCCTGATTGGTCGACCAGTGGTGTCTTGATCTTCTCTCCGTAGATTTAATGCTCACATCTCAAGGTGTATTGCCACTCACTCTACCACGATGGTTTCAAATATTTGCATTAATATTTGCAAGCATACTACTCGATCCTCAATTTTCCCCATTTTGGTTAGGGAGATGGACATATAATTTGAGCGGCGACAAGTCATTACAGTACAAGGAGAATCTACTGTCTGAACCATAGGCCAGGTTAGGTTCAGGAGCCAGCATGCTGGAGCGAACCAGAGCCTCACCGTCAAAGTCAGACACAGAAATGATGAGTTGCAACATTAAATGTACATTGTACATGGTTCCTGCATATTTTAGCTGTCAATTGTCACTCTTATTTGTATCTCTCTAAGTTTGTTCCCTCTTTTCAAGGGATCACCTGTAAATATCTCCAAGGAACAGCATTATTGCCAATACTCTTCATAATCCTGACATAGATAAGGACCAGAGACAGCGCAATAACATCCGATGACAAAGATCAGTAGAAAAGAAACCTTGACGATCTCTACAAGCGGAATGTTTTTGTAGAGATACAACAGGATTTAGTCATTTTTGTACAAAATGAAGTATAATAAAAGGAATAATTTCAGAGCTCATCCAGGCTCGAGACCCGGTAACGGCCGCCGGCGCGAGGTAAACGATCATCCTTCCGCACAATTGGTTGGTAGATAAATGGGTACCCTAGGTATCCTAGTGGTTAAGACGCTGGGTGCTGATCGTAGGTTGAGAGATCGAGTGCGGACGATAAAGTAACTTCTGCCCGCCCGTGCTGGAGCGTAGTTCGGAGTCAGTGTTAAACTCTGGGTCTAAGGCGGAGTGACAAGCTTGACCTTGGTCAAAATGAACAATTCGGGGAGAAGGATTGTTGTTGTTTAGCCGATCAGCCCACCCTGATTGAGCAAGCCGGCGGCACGCAGGTAATCGATCGCCCTCTCCGGAGTGGACCAGAGGTTCAGCGCACTAATGATGTGGTGGTGTGTTCGTTGTTGTGCTAGAGCGGTACAATCTGTCATAATGTGTTCGATTGTTTGTGGTGTGTCCTGGCACAGATGGCAGGTGTCGTCTATGGAGTTGTCTAATCTGTGTTTATATGTCCGAAAGTTGGGGTGATGTCTACATCGGAATCGTGCTAAGTTAACTCGATCCAATCTGCTCAGGCTGATCTCTGACCTGTTAATGGGTGGCGGCTTCGCACCTAGACCGCATTCGGACCGAGTCGTGTCAGTGCTTTGTGGGTTAGGTGTGTGTGTATGTTTTCTGTACTGTGTGATGTCTGTGGGGCGTGGTATGGAATAGAGTATTTAGTTATAATGTCTCTCTGGTGTTACCTTAATGGTGCGAGGTGTTGGTGCATGATTGTACATGTAGTGGCAAGGGTGTTGTGGGTTAGTTGTCGCTGCTGCCATGAATTGTGTTCCCCTCATGTCTAAATGTTCCCTAACTTTCATTATTTTTGTTTGTGTGCAGGTGTTCTATTGGTGTTGTTTGAGTGCATCCTGTAATGATACGAAGTGTGTTGGTTTGTATTGTCTGTAAGGAAAGTGTTTGTGTGTGTGTTTGAGATAATGGGTGCCCAGCATGGGCTAGCATAGTCCATAACTGAGCGAATATATTGTTTGTATATGAGTGATGTTGTTTCCTGCTGGTGTCCAAAGTTTGTGCCTGTGTTAGTACCCTAACCGTGTTAAGTCTTGACGTACATTTGCTTTTAATGTCCTGAATGTGGTTTGCAAAAGATAATGTGGTGTATGTGACCCCAAGTATTTTGGTCCTGTGAGTGTGTGGAATGTTGATGTTTAGTGTAAGCTGTGGAATTACCTGGTGTTCTTTTGTGTTGCTTGTAAGCAAGGTGATGGTTGATTTTGTGGGCGCTACTTTGAGTCTATTGTGTGTGAGCCAGTCTTGTATACTGTTTATATATGTTTGTAGGTTATTTGTAGCGGTGTCGATGTTGTTGTGGGTGGATGTTAGAGTGATGTCATCTGCATATGATGATAAGGTAAGCTTGTTATCTATGGGTGTTGGAATGTCATGCATGTATAAGTTGAAGTGTGTTGGTGAGAGAACAGAGCCTTGAGGGACCCCGTTCGGAAAAAACTTGTTTTTGGATGACTTGCCATTAAATGTGACATGTATCTTCCTGAAAGATAGTTGCTCAGCCACCTTTTGGTGTTATTGTGCGTGTTTATGTTGAGTATTTTGTTTATGAAAGGGAAGCGTGGGATAGCATCAAATGCTTTACTAATGTTTATTGTTGCTAATAGTGTACGTTGAGCTGGTCGTCTGGAGTTGATGCCATCCATGATGTGCTGCTTGAGGTTAGTGAGTAATGTCGTGGTTGAGTGGTGAGGTCTGAATCCTTGTTGAGTAGGCGATAGTGGAATGTGTGGGTTGGTGATTTGTAAGATTAGTCTTTCTGTTACTTTGGAAGGTGTGCATAGTAAAGTAATGGGTCTATAGGAAGCTGGTTCTGTTGGATTTTTGTTTGGTTTGAGTAGTGTAATAATTTTACCTTGTTTCCATATGTCAGGAATAATACAGTGTTGGTATGAATGTGCTGATATTTGTGAGAGCTAGTATTCCTTGTGGGCCCAAGTGTTTAAGGTGTATGTTAGATATGTTGTCTGGTCCAGTAGCCTTCGAATTCTTAATGTTTATGATGATCTTGGTGGTCTGGTCTGTATTGAAGGGTGTAATGGTCGTGTTGAGTCTAGGTTTTCTTGTGTCTGGCTGTTTGTCTGTCTGCGTGTTTCTGGTTGTTGTCTCTGTTTAAGTGACTTATCTTTGCGTAGTGATTAACTAGAATGTTAGCTTGTGTGTATGTTGGGATATTATTTTGGCTGCGACAGATAGCCGCGTGTGAGGTGTGAATGCCGCTGTTAGAGTGGGTAATGCTGTTTATAGTCTTGTATAGCCTGGATGTATCTGTGGAGTGATTTAGTGTTATGAATTCCCTGAATATTTCTGTTTTTTTCTTTAAGTTTGTTGTTTATTTCTGTGTTGAGCTGTTGTATCTGCTGTTTTATGGCTTCTGTGTTTGGTGTTTGTGTGTTATGTTTGAGGTTGTTACGTTGCCTTATGAGGTGGGCTATTTTTCTAGTGTAATTGGGGTTGTATTTCCTAATGTTGCCCTTGGGTATGTATTTGTTTGCATTATTGATAACACTAGTATGCATCAATTTTGCTGTCAAGGGTTTTGTAAGTGATTCTTATAGAGTTTCCTGCTGATTTCGAATCTGCAATCCGTTTTTCTCAATCAGCTCAGGTTATCCGGCTATGGCCTCATAAGTAAAATAGAATTTTTCGTGATTTTGTCAAAGCGGAATTGGAACAGTAACATCTATCATCACTTGTTTCACTTGTATAATATCTTTTTTTACTTTTCAGGCATATAGATAAAATATTTCATAATGAATAGAGCGTGTAAAAATGATCCCAATAGATTCTGCTACCAGAGCTGTGACTAGCGCCGCTTTTTAGCGCCGCTAGTTTTTTAATAGCGCCACCACTAGCGTCGCTATATTTTCAAACTACTAGCGCATTTACCAGCGTCGCTAGTTTTTGAAATAAAAATTAACGCTATGCGCTAGCGCTAATTTTTATTTCAAAAATCCGATTAAACACTTCAAGTCAAGTGCAGCAGTGGAAAGGATTTTTTCGACAGGAAAAGATATATTAAAGCCGAAAAGGTCCTCGTTGTCCAATTCAAATTTTGAAAAATTGTTGTTACTAAAATTAAATAAATAATTCTCCTATGTCGTTGTAATAAAGTACTACTGAAACAAGTTGATACCTAAATTAGCTTGATTATATTGTATTGTTTTTTCTACTTGATTTGAATAATTACAAATATATTACTTGAAATACTTCTGTTGTATATATGATACATCAAATAATTAAACAAAAGAAATGTATTGTTTTCTATGGTATTAGGTATTTTTTATTTGTTATAGCTAGATTTAAATAAATATACTGGATTTAAATAAATAAAAAATTTTGTTACACTGGATTTAAATAAATAAGCTTTGGTTCTATAGTATAATTGTTTCATTTAAACATTCTTTTTGACAATATTACTGCATAGAAGTGTAACTAACATAATAGGTATTTTTTATTTGTTATAACTAATATTGAAAACTAGCGCTAGCGCCGCTAAATTTTGAAATGACTAGCGTTAGCGCTAGCGCCGCTATTATTTTGCCTCACTAGAGCTAGCGCTAGCGGCGCTAGTTTTCATGAGTAGCGCGCACAGCTTTGTCTGCTACATATGTGGGACAGTTACCATGCCAAATAACCAGTCCCAAATCACTAAATTTGTGAAGACAATGTATAGAGCATACTTTGGAATTAAGCTAGGGGACCAGGACAAAAATTTCGCCCCTCATATGTGCTGCAAGACGTGCATTGAAAATTTGAGAAGATGGAGCAAAGGCAGAGCGAAATCTTTACCTTTTGGAATTCCCATGATTTTGAGAGAGGGAAAGGATCACGTGACAGATTGCTATTTCTGCATGACAAACCTCCAAGGTGGGCTTATAAATTTATTTTTCTTAAATATTTTGAAATCCTCGTATGAAACTTGACATAATATTCACCATATATAGCATAATATTCACCATAATGGTAATCATACATTTACATATACATATTGTTATAGAAAATACATTTACACATATTGTTATACAAGTTACATTTACATATACAATGATTGTATATTTTCTTTCTTTTTCATTCATATTGTCCCCGAAGGGACAATATGAATGAAAAAGAAAGAAAATATACAGACTCCATCGACCTATTTCATATCTTACAGACCGCAGCCTTCCCTCACGAGCCGCCACTGTCTGAATGCTTCTTCTATTTCATATGCAAGTTTTATATCCATGTTCGATGATGTTGATGATGAATCAATGACCAGTGCCAGTCATATATACCTCAAAATACCGCTTCAAATGAGCCGAGGCCTCTCAACCAGGCCAAACTTAATGATCTTACCAGGGGTTTAGGACTTTCCAAATTAGCTGCCGAGATCTTGGGCTCACGACTTCGAGAGGACAACTTGCTGGCTCCGGGAACAACATTCTCCTGGTTAGTGATGTGAGTCGTTTTTTATTGTGTCGTTTTTTTTGTTTTTTTTGTCGTTTTTTTAAAACGAAGATAGTCTGTTTTTTTTGTTTTTTATTGTTTTAAACTTATTCCATATTTTTCTTCCTTTAATCTAATAAGTATATTAGTATTACCTATAATTTACTATACTACCATGCTTATACGGTTATACCTAGTATATGTATATAGTCATCTTTTAGAAAAACTGAATCACACAAAAAGTATATATAGAAAGGAAAAACAAACCCTCATTTTTTATATGTATATACCTATATTTTTTAACTAGAACATAAAACATTCTTCCTCATTTCAAAAATATACATAATTGTGATTGGCAAGAGTACCAGTATATATATTCCAGATCGAAAAAAAAATATTCACCTTTTTTTGAATCTTTTTGTTAACCTAATGTTGGTTAACCTTCATTTCCATGGAAGAATCATCACTAGATTGGGTAGAGCATATATGCTAGTTTCAATATCACAGGTACTGGTATAATATCCATAATACTGGTATAAAACAATAGATATAATTGTGATTGGCAAGAATACCAGTGTATATATATATATATTATATATATATATATATATATATATATATATATATATATATATATATATATATATATATATATAATATATATATATATATATATATATATATATATTCCAAATAGAAAAATAAAATAAAAAATATATAAATATTGATCTCTTTCTTTAACCTTTGTGTTAACCTAATGCTGTTTAACTTTCATTATCTGATTCTATTTCCATTGAAGAATCATTATCACTAGATTGATTAAAGCAAATAGTTTCAATATCACAGGTACTGGTATTTATTGCAGATTTGGATGTTGACGAAGCCAATATAGCACCATGTTTTACTTCACTTTCTTGGAATTTTGCATTTTGGGATATAAATACTAGCTTTGCTGCTCTGTCTGTGCGTAATTGGTTTCTTTTGGCTGTATGGATATTACTGTATGTGCTAAATGATCTCGGAGGTAATGAAAGGGCGAAATAGAGGTGTATGAGTTTGTGTAGGTATATATGTGAGTATGCATGCGTATGTATCTGGAATTCTGGATGTATGCATGTGTATGGGGTATACAATAGATATAAATGTGTATATAAGTATTTATGTATATATTGGTATATATGTATATGGGTGTATGTGTATGTATATATATATATATGGATGGTCTCGTGGGGGGGGGGGAATATGCATCGCGGGTCTAAAGGATAGTTAAGTGGGAGATTCAAAATCCGAGGCATGGATGGGAGAGTCCTGGGAAGGTTGGACAATGGGCAGTCAGCTCCCAGCCAGTGTTCTCGCAAGTTTAATGGATCTCAAGATACAAGACTTTCAGTGCAAGAAAGAGGCCAATTTTTTCTGTAAATAGGCTGAAAAGGACATTCTATACTGGTACCATATGGCCTATTTTATTATTTATTTATTTTTTTATAATATATCATTGCAAAAGTACACCTTATAATTAAATTGGCAATATCTATATTAATTATTAAAAAAAAAAAAAAAAAAAAAAAATGAAAAAAAAAAAAACGGTTTTTTTACATCACTACTCCTGGTATAGGAAACGAGAGGAAGAATTCCGCAAGTTTTTTGCAGTGCACGAAAATACCTCTTCCTTAGTGTACTGCTGCAATGTTGAGGGGCTAATCGAATCCTTGGGCCTGCCATATAACGCATCAGAATGGAGGCTATTTATAGACTCGTCTAAACGAAGTTTGAAAGCAGTACTTCTCAACATTGGGAATAGGGTTGCATCAGTCCCTGTAGCACATTCCGTACAACTTACTGAGAGCTACGATAACATGAAAATTTTACTGGATGCTCTCGTATACGACCAACATAATTGGAGGATCTGTGGAGATTTGAAGGTAATACTAATATCATAAGTAAACTATTGCTATTGACTATGTTGTTTTTCCAAAGGTTATTTGAGAGCGTATAAGAACACTTAACTTCCCCACAGAAGTGATACAGTCCAATGCATAGATTTTTTTATCTGATAGAACAAATTCTCTAAATTCTTTAAATATTTTCATTTTTTTTCAGATTGTGACATTTGTATTGGGAATGCAAGGGAGATACACGAAATACCCATGTTTCCTCTGCAAATGGGATAGCCGAGCGGATGAGAAGCACTATGCACAGCGTGAATGGGCATCCAGAGAGAATTTTGAACCTGGGTCGCATAATGTCGTTTCAGTGCCCCTTGTACCACCAACAAAAATTTTGCTCCCACCACTTCATATTAAGCTGGGCTTGATGAAAAATTTCATCAAATCAATGAATAAGGAGGGTTCAGCATTCCGATATCTCGAGAGTAAATTTCCTCATATATCTGATGCTAAACTAAATGCTGGGGTTTTTGATGGTCCTCAAATTCGAACTTTGATCAAGGATACTCAGTTCGAAAACGCAATGACTCCAACTGAGAAGAATGCCTGGCAGGCATTCAATTCAGTTGTCACTGATTTTCTTGGCAAGCGTAGAAGTCCAGAATACGAGTCCGTTGTCGAAAACTTGATGGAAGCTTTCAAAGCTCATGGGTCGCGCATGTCCATAAAAGTGCACTTTTTGTGGTCCCACTTGGACTATTTTCCTGAAAATTGCGGGGATTATAGTGAGGAACAGGGTGAACGATTTCACCAAGATATCAAAATAATGGAAGAGAGGTACCAAGGAAACTGGAATATCAATATGCTGGCGGACTATTGCTGGTGTTTGAAGCGAGACGTGCCCGAAGAAAAACACAGACGGAAAGCCAAAAAAACTTCATTCCTCCCTCAATAAACCTTTTTCCATATTCATTGTATGAATAAAAGTATTTATTCACACAATGTTTTCATTTTTCACGAGTGTTCTTATAATATTACTCGTATCTACAGTGTTTAAGCTAAAAAAATCAATAAATTTGGGGATAAAATTGGACTTATAATAAATGGCCAATAGAGAAAAAACCTGACCTGATTAAGGAAAACCAATGTCATTTTCGAATTCAGCATGGTCGAATTATATGAGTTGAAAAAACCCTCACAGCAGACAAAAAAATTTCATATGCATACCAGTGTAATTAATCTGATTGAATGTTTTGAGTGTTGTATTGATGTTTATGATGGGTGTGCTGTTTAATGTGGTGAATTGTTCCTCAGTCTGTATTTTGAACTGTTCCGAATCAGCTTTCTTGTAATTTCTGTAAGTGTGCCTAAGGCTGTTGGGGCAGAGTGTAAAATGTGTTGTAATGATGATGGGCAGGTGGTCTGATGACAGTTGTTTTTCTGTTCTCCATTGTGTATGTTTTGCTAGTGAGGGGGAACAGAACGTTATGTCTGGGGAGGAGTTTGAGTATTCTGCTTGATGTGGTAGGTGTGTATGTTCTGTATTGTTAAGAATGAAGAGGCTGTTTAGTTGTGTGGCTATGTTGGCGCCTCTGGTGTTGTTTTGGTTGTGCAGGTACCAACTAGTGTCTGGCGTTGAAGTCTCCTCCTAAGATGACATTAGTGAGAGAGGCCAGATTGTGTAACTGTGGATTGTAATTGGCTGGCAGCTGAGGTGAACTATCTGGTGGGATGTAAATGTTGATTAGTGTGGTGGTGTGTTTTGCGCGTGTTTTATTGTTAACTGCCTGTATTTCTATCGTGTTATCTGCTTGGATTGTGTTTGTAATGTTTTGGGTAGCATCAGTGTAACTAATGCTTTTACGTATGTAAGTGATGGGGAGAAGGAAAATCGAGTTAGCTATTATTACTACTGTATAAATACATTTGCACCACGGTTAGGTTTCAGTTACAAAGAGAATCTTTGGTCTGAATTTTATTACCTATATTCCTCGTTTGTATATATTTTTTCTTCTCTTTGTAAAAGGTCTTGAAAATCTGTGTATTAAATATATTCTCTATCATCTTCGAGAGAATCTATGGTCTGAATCATAGGTGAAGTTAGGTTCTGGTGCCAGCATGCTGGAGCGAACCAGAGTCTGCACAAGGAATTGTCTTTAACGTAGATTTATTTTCACATTTCAAGGTGAATTGCCACTTGCAGTCTCTACCACTACAATATTTTGCATTATTATTAGGGGTCATACTACTCGATCCTCAATTTTTCCCTTTTTCGATAGCATTTTGGATAGGGAAATAACCGTATAATTTGAACAGCTGCAAGTCGTTACAGTACAAGGAGAATCTATGGTCTGAACCATAGGACAGGTTAAGTTCAGGAGCCAGCATGCTGGAACGAGCCAGAGCCTCACCGCCAAAATCTGCACAATGAATCAATTATCACTGGGGAACACAACTTTTGGTGACTTAGATGTTAGACCTGTTTCTGGGTATATTGAGGTCGCTGATTCTAAAAATGACATTAGTTTTTCTCCATCAGCTCTGCTTATCAAGATATAATATATATCTATATAATGTGTATATTATTATATAATTGCTGACTGGCAATCACTGTTGTTGTCAATTGAATACAAAAGTATGATGAATGTCAGCAAAAATAGTGTATTAACATCAAACAAGCATAAAGGTACGAAAAATATTTCTTAAATTCAAACAAGCTTGAGACACGAACGGCAAAAAAAGTTCTTTTATTGAGACATCTCACATAAACCGCGTTTCTGAGATTTCTTGCGATGAGATGTGCCAGGACATTCGCGTTGGATGCTCCAGCAGTAATCTGCCATCATGTGAGTATCCCATCGTCCGCGGTACCGTTCTTCCATGGTCCTTAGTTCTTGGTGAAATTGTTCACCCTGTTCCTCGCTTAGATCACCGAGGTTATCTGGGAAACGATCCAAATGACTGTGGAGGTAATGCAGTTTGATGCTCATTTTACAGCCAAGTTTACAAAAAGAAGAGAGCATATTCTCCACTAGTTCACCGTAGTTATCGGCCTTATAGTTCCCAAGGAAATTCTTCACAACCATACTAAACGATGACCACGCACGTGCCTCAATGTTGTCCATTGAATCTTGGAAACGCGGGTCTTTCATGAGTTCCTGGATTTGCGGTCCATCGAAAATACCTGCCTTCAGCTTTTCCATGCTCAGCGCAGGAAATTTTCTACATATGTAGCCAAAACACGTCCCATCTCTGTTCAAAGCCTTTATAAATTGTTTCATCAAACCTAGTTTGATGTGCAGTGGTGGCAATATGATCCTTTCTCTGTCAACCAAAGCTTCTTTGATGATATTTTTTTCTCCAACCACCATGTTTTCTCTAAGAGGCCACTGTCTTCTCACCCAGTGTTCATCTTTAGCTCTACTGTCCCAGAGACATATAAAGCACGGGTTTGGTGTACCCGCTCTGCTGGCCCAGGAGAAAATTCACCATCTTTAGATCCACACAGATCACCCATTGGTGGTCTCGGTATGATATCTTTTCTAGGACTAGGGCGACTGTCCCGTGCTCTTCTCTCATACCGACTGAGTGACCAATTGGGATTGATCTGTATCTGTTGCCGTTGTGTAGAAGAACACATTTTAGGCTCCGTTTGGAGCTATCTATGAATAACCGCCATTCACTTGGTGTGTATTCCGATACGCCCATTTTCATCAGCAATCCGCGCACATTGTTGCAGAAAACTAAATCGTTCTCTTTTGAGAAGAAGGGCAGTAAATCCTTTTCTCTGTCGCGATATAACGTGATTTTGGTTCCCGGCAGCAGTAAATTTTTTTCTCTCAGTCTGGAAGCTAACAATTCAGACGATTTCTTCGAAAGACTTAAGTCCCTTATGAGATCGTTTAATTCGTGTTGACTAAAACCTTCTGCAACTGATGACGGTCCTTCGAAATCACTGTCATTTTGCCCACATATGCTTTCTTTGTCAGTAGCAGATTCATCATCATCTTGAGGGAGCTCTGGAAGATGGCTGAATGATGGGACAGGTATCTCATCTGAATGTGAAACAGGCCGTCTAGCTGAGTCTATGTCAGGATACGTCCATTTACTCCGGTTACGTCCATTGATGCCCTTTATATTCACCAAACAAATTTCAGGCACCTCTGGATGATTTAAACACTTTCTTCGTGATGAAGCCATGTCAACACCTGTAACGGGAAAGAATTCACGTTAGTACATGTACAATACACATGCAAAACAGCAACATCAGCAAAATCATAGCTACAATTTAATTATACAGATGCATTTAGATTTACGAGCAACTCATAATACCGTTCCAGAAGGGTAATAAAGTAGGTAATGACGTATGCAATATCTCAAAAACTAGAGTTGCTAGAACAAAATGGATGATATTTTCTGAATCAGTGGCATGAAAATATCCAGAATAAGGTCTAAAATCTCAGGCACCAAGAAAAAATTTTTTTTTTGTTCCCAGTGTTATGTTTTACAATTTAATAAATGAATTGTTGATTCTCTCTCTTTCAAATTTTTCCCTTTACGATCTTATCGAGAGGATTTTATAATAAAGAAATTATAAATATTTTTGTTTTTCTTTTCATTCCTTTTTTTTTATATTTTTTTAAAATTTTGCTGTGACTACTAACGGCCATCATAAACCAACTCGGTAAATGAGTTCCAATATACTTATGAAAAATTGTTTTTTTTTCTTTTCAAAAATTGTGCAAGAAGGCATTATACAGGGTGTGCATAAAGTCAGGATCTATTTTTGTGAAGCACTTGGAAATTAAGCACACCGGACAAAAAATTAGTCACCCCTAATAGCACCGATAGTAGGAAGTTCAAGGTCACACAGAGGGCGCTGATGTAGCATTGGTAAGTGACAAGTAGCGGTGACGTAGCACACAGGATCAGATCTGTTTCGTGAGGTGGTGAAGAACAAAGTGTGTGTTGGATATAGTCTGCAAAATGGGTCGTGAGGCAGACGTTACTCAGTGGCAAAAAGGAGCCATCTTGTTTGGCAGAGCCCACGGACACAAAATGTCTGAAGTAGCCCAATTTGTTGGTGTGTCAACGCGTACTGTCCAGCGAGTTTACAAAGAGTGGTGTAGTTCGCAATCAACTGAAAATCGACGGCGTAACTGTAGCCGGAAAACAATTCTCGACAATAGGGACCGCCGCCATGTTTCTCGTCTAGTAACTGCAAATCGTCTTCAAACCAGAGAACAATTGCTCCAAGAAACCAATGAGGTTCTCCAGCGACCAATTTCCGAACGGACATTGCGACGAGAACTGCATGCGATGGACATCTGGAGCAGGGTACCACGGAAGAGGCCGCTGTTAACAGCAAGTCACAAATTGGCACGTTATAAATGGGCTCAGAGGCACAAAAACTGGACTGCGGCAGATTGGAAACGTGTAATTTGGTCCGATGAGTCCCGTTTTTGTTTGTTCTCCAATGATGGGAGGCGACGAGTACATCGCAGGTCCAATGAAGCCTTTAATCCTGACTGCGTCGAAGGTGTTGTTCAGGCTGGAGGTGGTTCCGTGATGTTCTGGGGATGTTTTTCGTACCACGAAATGGGCCCTCTCGTTCCAGTGACGATGAATTTGAACCAGCAGGCGTACCTCCGCATACTAAACTCGCCGGATTCGTGCGGTTATCAAGGCCAGAGGCGCCGTCACACGTTATTAGGTACATTCTGAGAGGGGTGACTAATTTTTTGTCCGGTGTGCTTATATGGAATTCAATCATAACATGATAAAGTGGTAACATTTATTAAATAATTAAGAGTAGGATTCGACGTGACGCCCATCAGTATCCCTGCACAGCTCAAATCGTTCCGCAGCATTTCTAAACACATTCTGGAGCATTTGCGGGGTTATGTTATCTGCAGCAGTTCGTATACGTGTACGTAAGTTTTCAAGACTCGTAATCTTCGTCTGATAGACGTGCGACTCGATAAAGCCCCATGCAAAGAAATCTAAAGGGGTTAAATCTGGTGATCTCGCTGGCCAAGGTCTGTTGCTTCCGCGTTCGATCCAGCGATTTGGAAAAAGTCCATTTAAATAATCCTGAACAATTTTGGCATAGTGACAAGGAGCACCATCATGTTGATAGACGACGGTACTAACAATCCTATCCCCGTCGTCTATCAACATGATGGTGCTCCTTGTCACTATGCCAAAATTGTTCAGGATTATCTAAATGGACGTTTTCCAAATCGCTGGATCGGACGCGGAAGCAACAGACCTTGTGTCGCGAGATGACCAGATTTAACCCCTTTAGATTTCTTTGCATGGGGCTTTATCGAGTCGCACGTCTATCAGACGAAGATTACGAGTCTTGAAAACTTAGGTACTCTACCCATATGAATACTACAATACTAACCAAACCTTAAAAATCTCTGTAACCAATATTGTTTGGCCAAACACAAAAAAAACTTCGTACATCTACCTACCTCTGGCGAGGCTCTAACTCTTGCAGAGGGCGCTCTGCAGACCATCATTATTATTTTCAAAATCATTGGTATTATAAAACGTAAACCGGATGTACAGATACATTAGAAATGTATGACGTCATCCACGCTTTATGACGTCAGTTTCTAGACCGGATGTTATAAAAGCAAGAAATGTATGACGTTTTCATGACGTCAGTTTCTATTCCTGTAGAATAAGACTCGACACTTGCCTCTAGGTAATACTATGAGGCAAGTGTCTTAAAACAGGGTAAACCAAATTTTTTTTTTTTTTTTTTTTTTTTTTTTTTTTCATACCATACAGCTTAACATAAAATACAATTCGATTAACATATGTAAATGCATACTCATTTTTTTGAGATCCGTCAGGTGTATATTTACCAACATAAATATGACCTAATGGTTTAGCTAAATCATTGGTTGATATCTTAATTAAAGTATTAGGGAATTGGGCAGTTACTTGTTTACCTAAATCACACACCTGCTTCAGTCTACGATACATTCTAAACTCCTTAAAAGGTGAGAACCACTTTGTTCTGGGATGATTCATTACTTGCTCTGCACTATGTGAGGAATCAATATTAGGTTCAAACAAAACACAATGGGGAACAATTACATATGGAGATGGAGATATCCCTACATTAGGTCCCTCTAACCTTTCCCTAACATCTTTCTTACGACTTAATGAATCTTCATAATTAATAACATATCCAGACATATTCATTCCGGGAATACTATGAAAAGATACACCCGTTACTTGATAATAATTAAATTTTAAAATAGTTGATTTAGCATCCTTAGTTAAAAGATCCAAACTCAATGTATAATATCCATCTGCATTAACATGAAAAGTATTTTTAGACAAATAAACAAATTTCATTGAAGCTGTAAATATCTTCTCCTTTGACCGCCATCTAACTTTCCTTCGAGGAACATACTTCCTTTTTCGAGGAACAAACTTCCTTCTTCTATACATCTTGACAAGTAAATAATACACGTCACTCCGATGCAATTCCATTGAAGAGAATGAAGTTTAAACAATTTATGGATCTATTTATAGATTCTCATTAGGTCATGTTATGACAAGAATCCTATCCCCTTAGAATCAACATGATGGTGCTCCTTGTCACTATGCCAAAATTGTTCAGGATTATCTAAATGGACGTTTTCCAAATCGCTGGATCGGACGCGGAAGCAACATACCTTGTGTCGCGAGATGACCAGATTTAACCCCTTTAGATTTCTTTGCATGGGGCTTTATCGAGTCGCACGTCTATCAGACGAAGATTACGAGTCTTGAAAACTTACGTACACGTATACGAACTGCTGCAGATAACATAACCCCGCAAATGCTCCAGAATGTGTTTAGAAATGCTGCGGAACGATTTGAGCTGTGCAGGGATACTGATGGGCGTCACGTCGAATCCTACTCTTAATTATTTAATAAATGTTACCACTTTATCATTTTATGATTGAATTCCATATAATTTCCAAGTGCTTCACAAAAATAGATCCTGACTTTATGTACACCCTGTATAGTAATAAGAATGACAATTATAATAATACGAGTGGAAGGAGATGGACCGGAGTTTTTCGGGTGAAAGTCATTATCCACGATCTTTTGCAGTTTTGAAGTAGCCTCAGGCAAATCACGTGTTATGGGCCGAGTTTACTTCGATGGTATATCTTAGGCATTTAGTGCACACATACCCACCACAAACAAACCCATATTCTTCGCTCAAGTTGTGTATAGAATTAACTATTTTGATTGTATATTTATTTTCTATATATTTCATGAAATTATTATTATATATATATATATATATATATATATATATATATATATATATATATATACTGTATATATGATAATTAAATCGTAGGGCAAAAACAAAACAGTCTTATATAAAAATAATACCAAACATCCAGGATCAGCAAGTAGAATAAGGTGTGTGTGTGTGTACAGCTCTCAGAATTAATATCTCTCTCTCTCTCTCTCTCTCTCTCTCTCTCTCTTCTCTCTCTCTCTCTCTCTGTATAAATATAATGGAATTTAAAATTAAGTTTTAACTTCATTATAATAATAACAATGACAATAATAATATATGGAGTCAGCGGTGGAAAATCCGGGTCTTTGAGACGAAATGCGGTCAAACTACATTTCTTTGTAACCTTTTTGGATTTCGGAGTAGCCTCGGACAAATTAGGTGCCGAGTGTTACACGCTTTCTCCCCGACAAAAGTAAATAGAGACTTAAAATTTCATTCTATGAGTATATATATATATATATATATATATATATATATATATATATATTGTGTAATTATTATATTGCATGCATTTTTCTTTTATTGTTAGTTAAATAAATAATGTGTTTTAATTAGTTCGAGTAATTTAAGGAGAAAGTTTCTCTTGCCTTTAATAAATAAGTAATTAAAATAAATGGTGCAGCCTGGTAACCCTGCATATAATTAAATTATATAGGAGTCTTTGGAAACTCATCTATAAGTAAATAATTAAAATGGTGGTATCTGCCAACTCTCCTTATAGAAATAAATAAGTAAGTGGTAACTGGCAACTCACTCCAGACCCTCTGTATAACAGGTGCTGGGGCCCTGTACTCTCATTATGCGACAGACTCCGGTGGAATGAAGAACTCTCTCCTCTCTCCTTAAATTAGGGCTTAGAGACCTGCACGGGTACGGGTAAGCCCGTGGGCCCGTGTCCGGCCCGTCCCACGGGCGGGTACGGGCAGGCCGAATCATGTTCATAAAAGTTAGCGGGCGGGCCGAATCATGTTTATAAAAGTTAGCGGGCGGGCACGGGTGGGCCGAATCATGCTTATAAAAAGCATGCAACGCCGCAGCGGGTGAGGCAGCGAGGCAAGGCAGGAACTGGAGCCGCGGAGCGCATGCGCCATGCATGCGTGCCTGCGTGGGACATGCAGACGACAAACAACATCCATGCCTGTGTTTTGGTTGTTAATTATGAATTTTATTACCTCTGCCAAGGAAGTTATGTTTTCACCCGCAACGTATAAATAACGTATATATAACGACGTGCAAAAATAATGAGAAATAACTTAGAAATTAAACATTAGAAATTAGAGTATTCGTATCGTACGCCCGGCACCACGTGACCAAAGCCAACCTGACCAGCTGACCTTACCGAGGCTAAGTAGCCTATGTTTCCCTGCTGTATACAGTCACAGTGTATAGCAAAACTAGAACTTATCGTACAGCGATACTGCCCTAATTTCAATAATTACCATAATAACAATGAATATGAGAATAAGGACAATAGATAGTAATAATAATGATTTTTTTTTTTGGCTAATGGAAGAAATGATATAGGTGGGTGATTTTCGCTTTTCGATACGTCTTACGCTTATGGTTTTGCAAATGAGATCGAGTAAGATGCCGACCACCGCGGCAGCGCTATTTACGATTGCATAATGTTTAACACATGTTAGCTACATTACATTGCCACAGTATATAATTGAATGCCAAACCTTTACCTATGTTGATTATGCGTATTTAAAATATATATAAACATTTTCTTTTCTAAAGTTTTTGATTTTGTTTGAACGATGATAAGAAATTTTTTGAACATAAGTATTTGCTGGAACTAACGCATTTTTTCAGCTATGCTACTATAATGCTAGCCTCTCTCGCTGTAGTCGCTGTACCCTTTTGTACAAATAGAATTTGTTCGTGATGGTCTGACCATTTCTGCGTAATTAGTGCATACTGTACGACAAATACTTGTCTTAATTACCTTAATTGTTTATTAGTAGATGTGCTTTCTAGTTTCTATCCTGTTTAGTATGTTATACATTTTATTAAATTAAAATTGTCCCCAAAATGCAACATCCTATCAGTGAAGCAGTGATTAATTCAAAACTGCGTTCGGGGGAATTAATTCTACAGCCAGTTTCAAACAGAAAAAGCAAAGTATGGGATAATTTTGACTTAGTTATTGATAAGAACAGTAAAAAGGAACAAGGATTTGTTCAATGTAAAAAGTGCAAAAAAAAACTGACATATAGTGGTTCTAAAGGAGGCACTTCCCATCTCTCTCGTCACAAATGTGGCACAAGTACTTCACAATCACAAAGCTTAGCTTCATTTTTCGAAAAGAAAGTACAAGTGACAATGAAGACCAAACAAGAAATGCTAGATGCATGTGTCAACTTTTGTGCTAAAGACATAAGACCATTTGAAACTTTAAAAGGTGAAGGCTTCCTAAATCTTGCACAAAAACTTATTGCAGTTGGCGCGTCTTATGGTAATATTGACGTAAATGAGGTTATTTCCCATCCAACCACTATTTCTAGGCATGTAGCTGAAACTGCAGTAACTGTACGTCAAAAGATTTATCCAAAGATCAAAGAAGTTATGAGTAATTCATGCTGTGCAGCTACAACAGACTTGTGGACAGATGATTATAAAAAGATTTTGTATACTTTAATGACTGTTCATTATATTGATGATGATTGGACACTGGTAAATAAAGTTATGTTTACGTCCAGTTTTCATGAGGAACGTAAAACTGGTGAAAACATAAAAAAAGGAAATAACAAGAAGATTTGCAAAGCTAGGCTTTGAAGATGACTTAGTGCAGAAACTAACTTTCGTAACAGACCAAGGAGCAAACATAGTAAAAGCGTTGCAGAATTATAACAGACTTAGTTGCTTATCTCACATTATAAATACAATTCTTCGTCATACATTCAATGAAGATTATTTGGAAAAATATGCCCCAGAAATTCAAAAGGTTATACTGCAGTCGAAAGCTCTTGTCACTTTCTTGAAACAAAGTGGATTAGTAAGCAAATTAAGACATACTGTTCGTCAAGAAGTAGAAACAAGATGGAATTCGAAGCTTGCTATGCTAGAGTCGATTCTAGATCAATATAGTAGCATCGAGGATTTGATGGAAGAAAGAAATTTGAACCACTTAGAGAACATTTCAAAAGGCAGTCTTAAAGAGTTAGTATGTTTTCTGAAGCCATTTAAAGATGCCAGTGATACGCTAGAAAGTGAAAAATCTCCAACTCTACAGCTAATATTGCTTTATCACTTGAAACTTCTTAAACATTTGAACGGTTTCTGAAAATGACACACTAAATATAAAAACCTTGAAAGAACGTGCAAAAGAATTTCTTCATGCTAAATATAAAGTGTTGCCTATTCATAAAATTTCTCTATTTCTATGGCCTAAATTTCGTCAGCTTAGAATGCTAACTGACATTGAGCGTGCAGAAGTGCTAACAAGTATTCGTGAGCAAATTCATGTTGACCTAATGGACAATGAGAAAGTAACTGATGAACCTGAAAGAGCTTGTTCATCTCCGAAAAGAGTAAAGACTTCAGAATTTGATGAATGGGAAGATATACGATGTCATAATGAGGAATCCCAAAGTTCGATTTCTTGTAAAGAACTTGAGCAGTACATGAGCTACAAAATTGATGAGGAAAGTGATGTTCTTCAGTTTTGGAAAACTCACGAATCAATGTTCCCATTGCTTGCTAAACTGGCTAGGAAATACTTAAATATTCCTGCATCCAGTGCATCCAGCGAAAAACTTTAGTACTGCGGGAATTACACTTGCACAGAGGAGAACTAATTTAAAAGAAGAAAATGTCGACGATCTTTTGTTTCTGCATTGCAATTTGGAATTTTAAAACCTCCATCAATTCAGTGAGTACAAAATTAAATAATTTTACTATCTATTTAATTTTCATAGGTATATTTTTGAAAGAAGTACTTAAGTAATTATCAACAAAAATATTACTGGTCGTGCATATCTTAAACTTAAATACACAGGTTGGTTTAGGTTCCAAAACAAAATAAATCACGAGCCGCGGGTACGGGCGGGCCCCAAAGCATGAAAAAAATTACGGGCCAGGTACGGGCGGGCCCTAAAACATGAAAAAAAATTACGGGCGGGTGCGGGCCGCAAAATATCGGCCCGTGCAGGTCTCCATTAGGGCTTGGGTTAGGTTTATCTTTGGGGGAGTGAGGACATCCCACCTTCTCCCACAAAGACCCTCCTCCTCTCCTCTCTCTCTCTCTCTCTCTCTCTCTCTCTCTCAGGTTGTTAAGGTTAAGGTTACCCCTTTGGGGGAAGGTCATCCTCCCTTCTCCCCCCAAAGCTTCCTCCCCCTCCCCCTTTTGCAGCATTGACTTGTTGCATAACCCTTACCCCCTTTGCAGCATTGATTTGTTGCATAACCCCTCCCCCCCTTCATTGCAGTTTGGGGAATCCCCCTCCCCTTGTTGCTTAACCCCGTCCCCCCTTTGCAATATTCTTGAACTCTACTATTTTGCGCCGATACTACTACTACTATTATTATTATTATTTCTCAATTGCAGAAAGAAAAGACGTAACTAATTTATTGCCATTTCTGTATTTATTTTGGGGGAGAGTTTCAGTAGTTTTTAATTGAATAGAAATAACATTGATTGAATTGTATATAAATTGTCTCTTCGCCAAATTTAGCGCTACTGGATAGGCCTATCTCTTATTAAAGCCAGCGCCCGTAACTCAGTGGGTAACAACACCTTTATCCTATAAGCGAAGCGAAGACGCTGAGGGCGGGAGTTCGAATCCCGATGGTGTTGGCTAATAATCCAGGAGTTCGCGCGCTGGGTGGTATTAGTTGGCCTGAGTGCTCAGCTAGTTTTTGTCCCTTTTTACTAATTATTATTATTATTATTATTTGTTAGTGAATGGTTTCGTTTCAAGTTTAAAATGTAAAATTGGAATTTTTTTTTTTTTTTTAATTGGAGAATTTGTTTTTAGGCTCAAACCCGATGCTGGCTAGCCCAGCATTTGGCGAACAACATCCGCATGCAGAATCAGGCCGCCACCTGTATCCAACGGTCGTGGAGAGGATACAGAGTTCGAACTTGGTACACTTCGCTCCGACATACGTTGATTAGGTTACAGGTGAGAGCGAAAGACGAACTTCGAAAGATCGTTCAAAGTAATGAATTAAAATTAATAATTACGTTAGTTTTTAATGTTGGTGTAAATTGTTTCGTTATTGGTAGACTTTAGGTTCGGTCATGGCCACGTCGTAACGCCGCTTCCCATTAGATCAGCGAAGTTACGCGACGTTGGGTCTGTTCAGTAGTGGGATGGGTGGCCGCTCTCCGCGTTCGGATGTAGCGACCGTAGATGGTTCGGATCCTGCGTAAAACTGCCGGTTCCCTCTCGTCCCCATTAACAACTTATATTATGGTCCAATTATAACTTCAGGCGATGATTCGAGGTAAACGAGCGAGAGAATGGTACGCGCAACTGCTCCAAGAAAGGCATAATGAACAGAAGAAGGAAGAGGAGGAGGAAGAAGAGGAGGACGAGGAAGAAGAAGAAGAAGAAGAAGAGGAGGAGGAGGAGGAAGAGGAGGACAAGCAACCTACTTCACGAAAGACCTTCAAACAAAATTTGAAAGTGCTTTCAGAAGCTACAGTGACTGTTCAGGGGCCCCCTTCCTCACCGCCCAATGAAAACGATATCCTTCCACAGGAGAAGCAGCAAGTTGTACCGCCCAGGAGAAAGTCAGCTACTGCTCAGGTTAGTAGTAGTAGTAGTAGTTTTTGTAGTTGTAGTAGTTGTTGTTGTTGTTGTTGTTGTTGTTGTTGTTGTTGTTGTTGTTGTTGTTGTAGTAGTTGTTGTTGTTATTAACAAATTTTTTCATACAGAAGAAGACTCATTTTGAACGCAACCTGAGTGAATCCCATTATCATGGTGATGAATATGAAGAAGTTACCATTAGGAGGGTGTCCTCTGAAACGTCTCGGGAGTTATACCAGGCCATACCTCGGAGAATGTCGGAGACTCCCCTTATCCAGCAAACAAGACACGCTCCAGTAAGTAACAATTGCTCAAACAAAAGTGTAGTTGGGACTTCTCTCAGAAGTTGTATGTAATTTGGTTTGGTTGGTTGGTACCACAACATTGGGGGAAAAGGTTTTGCGCGTTCCCCTCTTCAATCGTTTCGTTTTTCTCGCAGTTGCAGAACAGGAGGAGTGAGGAGGTTTTGGGAAGCTTTACTTCCCCAACTTCTTCTCCAGGGGGACAGAGATTGGAAAGAACTGAAGTTGATGGTACCAGGCCCCCTATTAAAGCAAAGTCGTTTCGACATAGACCGTACCAGAAGATACCCGGTGAGTACTTTATTATTGTTAGATGTACGAGTACCACGATTTATTCGTTTGTCATCACTTCAGTTCAAGAATATAGCATTGATCCATTTTAAGCGTAATAAGTTTGAAATGTACAAACGTCGATTTTGAAATTTACTTAAGCCGTTTTTAAGTAGTGACCAGGAAAGGAATTTTAAAAACTTACTAAACTCCCGCGTAAATTTTATTAATCCCTTTTCTCGCATGTACAGATTTTCCCTAAAATCAATAATATCTTAACGCGAGTTAAGTAAATGAGTAAGTAAAGTAATCGAGTAAATAAATTTAGAGAAAAGCAAATTTTTGGTAAATAAGCTTAAATGCTCTCGAGTTTTAATTGAATGCGTTTACACTTTTTCCAAATGAGTTTGAATCGTGTAGTAATGAGTTAATTATAAACCTTTAAACTAAGTTAAAAAATCGGGTTTTAAAGTTTAAAAATGTTAGACGAATTTGTTAAACAATTTATAAATTAAATCAGGATTAGTTTTATCATAAAAATTCTTAGGTGTAAAAAGGGGTTTAAAACCTTAAACAAATTATTTTTAAATAAGAGTTGTTGTTTTTTAATTAAATGAGTTCTAAAACCTAGTGACTGAGTTAAAAAAAAAAAACCGTAAATGTTAGTGTGAAAACGAAAGTGAATGAGTTTAAAATCTTGCTAAATGATTTTTAAAACTCGCTTTCAGATGGAAGTGAGAATAAAAGTGATCAGGACAGGAATAATCTCTCGACCTTAGACGATGATAGATTTGGGGCTTCCGCGATTAAATTTCCCAAGATTAAGAGACATTTCAAGAGTTTCATTAGTAAGTTTTTGGTTTCATTGTTTGCTTCTGTCGTTAAGTGAATCTTCTCAATTCCGAAAAATTTATTAAAAAAAAAAGGCACAGACATTCAGAGATGTTGAACTACTTCTTCTGCAGCTTAAATCCCATCTCTATATGGGGTCGCTATTCTTGATGAGTCTCCTCCATTCACTTCTGTCACGCACCATGTCCTCGTCCAAATTTTTCTCCCGGATGTCTGCCGCCACATTCAGAGATGTTGAACAAATATCATAATTAGCATTTTTTGCATTTATTCAATATTGCTGATAGACAATTGACACGTATATTTTGATATACAGGGTGTTTCAGGTCGACCCTAGAAATATGGAAATTGGTATTTGTGTTTGGAAATAAATTTGTATTTGGTATTTGAAGGTTGTCATGGTAATTCCGCCAATTTCCATATTTCTACGGTCGACCTGAAATACCCTGTATATCAAAATATACGTGTCAATTGTCTATCAGCAATATTGAATAAATGCAAAAAATGCTAATTATGATATTTGTTCAACATCTCTGAATGTGGCGGCAGACATCCGGGAGAAAAATTTGGACGAGGACATGGTGCGTGACAGAAGTGAATGGAGGAGACTCATCAAGAATAGCGACCCCATATAGAGATGGGATTTAACAGCAGATAGATACCGTGTAAGTTACGGAGCTACTGCAGCTATAGTAAATGCAGCTTTGAAGGATATGGGAATATTAGACGAAACCAATATGTTGGATAGGAAAAAAGTGGAAAGAGAAAGAATACGTGTGGGTAAAAAGAACATAATCAAAGTGAAATCAGAGAACATGCAGATTGAAGGCATCGTATTTGATGGTAGAAAAGATCAAACTAAGACAAAGAAGGGAATGGAGTACGAAGAACATTATGTAATAGTCAAGGAACCTGGTGATGTTTACATGGATCATATAGCTCCAGATAACGGAACTGCTTGTTGTATTGCAGATAAAATAATAACTTTTATAGTTGATTCTAATAGCAAAGAATCTCTCAAAGCTTTGCTATGCGATGGCACCCCAGTGAACACTGGCAGGATTGGCGGAGTGCTAAAATTGATTGAATTATATCTGGACAGGCCGGTATAATGGCTGATTTGCCTTTTGTATGCGAACGAACTGCCCTTCAGGCACGTATTTGAAGCAATTGATGGAAAAACTTCGGGACCAAACACCTTCAAAGGTTCTCTTGGAAATAAACTCCGAGAGGATTTGACCAAACTGGATATAGTTGATTATACCCCTGTAGAGGGCAACATTAAAGAAGTTTCGGCCGATATTGTTAAAAGTTTCAGAAGTGACCAAAAATATATGTATGAAATGTGCATTAGCATACAATCTGGACGCATCTCACAAGCGTTAGCCACCAGATCCCCAGGTGCCCTCCATCATGCAAGATGGCTAACACGAGCAAAGAGGATCCTGCGCTTATATGTCTACACGGAATTCAGACAAAAACATCCAAGACCTAGTAAAAATTATAATGCTGGTTTACGCTCCAGGCTGGTTTTGGATAAAGTCTCATCCAAAGGCAAATGAGGGAGCATCTAATTTTTGGTATATCATGCACTTGCTTAAAGGCTTAAATAAAAAGCATCGGATGATTATGGAGCGTGTCCTCAGAAATAACGCCTATTTTTCCCACCCAGAGAATATCTTACTCTCAATGATAACAGACACAAGAAGAGAGGTCAGAGAGCTGGCTCTTCAGCACATCATTCGAGCAAGAACTAGGAGCACCAATGCGAGAAATTTTGAGCTGCCAAAAACATTGAACTTTGAAGCAGACGATTATCCTAACATGATCGACTGGGACAACGAAACCATCACCCCTCCACCTATTTTACAGAATTTGACAAATGATGATCTTCTTAAAGTTCGAAATGAACCACTTCAGCTTATTCCTTTTCCCTGTCACAGCCAGGGAGTGGAATATGCTGTAAATGTGGTAACAAAAGCATCACAAGATAGAATTAGTTACGAAAACAGACAAATTTATTTTGAATGTACTGGAGTCGAGAAAAAAGCTACCTGTGTTCCAATGGAAAGGCCAGTGGTGTCAGTAATTTACGATTTTAAATTAAGGTGAATATTTTGGTTTTAATATGCTTCAATTAAATTTCTTAAGGTGAATATTTTGATTTTAGTATGCTTCAATTGATTCTTTAAGTAATATACGGAGAAAGATTTCTTATTATATACGTATATATATATATATATATATATATATATATATATATATATATCTATATATATATATATAACTTTAACTTTACTTATATTATTATTTACTTTAATCTTTGTCATTTATCAGGTTTTTTTATTCAAAGAATTGGTTTCAATTTCATTTCAATTTAAAAAAAGGGGGCATATGCAACGAGTAGGGGGGCGCATAGCGGTGTAATTACAGTATGTTGTTTAGGGGCCCAAAGGAAACTCCGAGCAGTGTGTAGAATAAGAATACAAAATTTCGACCCCCCCTACAGTGTATATTGATAACCTTTCATTTGAGAAAAAATTGACGCATAGAATAAGACAACAGTAATCTTGATTTTACAGCCTTCTGAATGACATGTTTGACCACATTATTCAATGTTCTTTACAATTATGCATGTATTATTAATTATTATTGTTATTGTTAATTAATTAATATATGTATGTTTGGATGATAGCGAGTATTGTTCAGCGTTAACACACTATATATGAATGTACACAATATTTCAAATATGGCTATTCTGACCCTTATTGGAGCATATCTCTTTATGTTGTGGTGTGTTATGTTGAAGATATAGGATCTCTACAAACCGACATAAACAGAATCTACAAGTGGACGGAAGACAACAATATGAAGTTTAACACAGAAATTTCAGCTGTTAAGGTACGGAAAAAAAGAAGACCTAAAATCCATGGAATATTATACCCTAAATGGACAGGAAATTCAGAGAAATTCTAGAGCAAAAGATTTAGGGGTTGTAATGACTGATGATGTGAAATTTGAAACACAAAATAAGATAGCAGTAAACAGAGCAAAGAGAATAACTGGGCAGATACTGAGAACCTTTAAATGAAGGGATAGGAATATAATGATTCCTCTACTGAAAACACTGATCATACCCAAATTGGAATACTGCTCGGTCTTAACATGCCCATATAAAAAAGAAGACATTAGACAGCTAGAAGGGATTCAAAGGAGCTTCACAGCCAAGATCAAGGGGTGCAAAGAACTAAATTACTGGGAAAGGTAGGTTACGCGAACTAAACCTATATTCACTGGAAAGGAGAAGAGAGAGATACACCATTATTTACACTTGGAAAATAATGGAGAAACTAGTCCCTAATCTTACTCTGAACCCTGTAACTCCCCAAACAATGGTGGAACGTAGAAAAGGAAGACTGTGTCGTGTTCCCAAATTCAAGGCGAGACAGGGAACATCCTTAACCCTGAAAGAAAATAGTTTGGTTGTGAGAGGACCAAAACTGTTTAATCAGCTGCCCAAAGACCTAAGGAACATGAGTGGTGTTGCGGTGGACATTTTCAAAAGAAGATTAGACGCCTGGCTCAGAACAATCCCCGATGAGCCGGGCGTACCTGGCTATGTGAAGTGGAGAGTACAAGAAACCAACTCACTACTTCACTAGGCCAACTCGAGAGGAGGGGCGACAAGCTTGATCTTCGTGAAATGAGGAATCATCGCACGGAACCTTTGAATGGTTGAAAGGAAAGGTTGTGCTTCTTAGTCAACAATCTAAACGTAACTATTATTCAATGGTACATATAAAAGTCAAAACATTGTCATGTATTCTGATATGTTTAGTTGAGCTGCCCCCGATAGTGGTATCTGATGATTGTTGTCTTTCTACTGCCCTTTTGAGATTTGTTGAATTGAATTTTGAGTGGCTTGATCTATGCCACGACCCATTATTTTTTATACAATCTTCAATTCATTTGCTTTCTTCAAGTCTTGATAAGTTCATTCGTATCGGAATGTTACCAAGCTGACGGTACTTTTCCAAATATCAGCTGAAGTCTCGCAACCAGATTCACAGCGCTTTGACTTTGCTGGACATTGAAATGGCTCAGGCTCGTTATCTTGACAGAAAATAGAGAGAGACCAGTTTGTGTTCACCGGTGACGTGAATTGTTTGGATGTCCCTGGCTGCTCTAGATCTCCTGCCTCGCATTGACTATCCATTGTACTATATTTGTTATACCCTGGGTGGCCTGGTGGTTGAAACGCTGGGCTGGGGCGTGGTTCGGATTCCACGTTAAACTGTAGGTCTAAGGTGGAGTGAAAAGCTTGACCTTCGTCAGAATGAACAATTTGGGCGGAAGCTAACCAAAGGTAACCAAAGGTATTGTTTAGTACCATGAGAGTTTCTAGCGAGTGACTATTAACTTGAAAGCAAGAAAAAATGACTAAAGCAGGCTGAATTTGTAAAGGTTTTTTTACATTATACGAATGGCGTACGTGCAATCAAGAAACGAGTTGAACATTAGTTGAACCCCAGTTGAGGGGTAGCATAGTTACCATTTTGACAAAGGTATGTCTGAACATGTTAGATAACCACCATATAGGCATAACATATCAACCATAGGTTTCACGAATGACGTAAATTCGCGGTTGATACTCATAAATTTATAAAAATGCTTCAAAATGCGGAATATTTTTTTCCGTGAAGGCTCCAAATCTAAAGTCATTCGAGTGATCTTAGAAAACAACTGTGCAAAGTTTCATGCTTGTAGCAAAATGTGTGCAATTCCTCCAAAAAATGTCGCGTATCTGCTGGACTATTAGCGTTTATCGTAGAGATGAGTATGTACAGAGTGCCGAAATTCAGGAAACATAAGAACTATGCTTCTCAATATATACTGTATTATATATTCCTAAATGGCTAAATTCCTCCTGCATTTTTGTCGGCGGTCATTAAAGTTATATTAGCACCGACGGGTGATATAGATTTTTTAAATTTTTAGTCGTTACGCTTGCTTTAATGTAGCGGGGGATTTCCTTTAAAAAGTTGAGTGAAATCACAACAACTACTAGAACAAGGAACCGCGAGCCGTTCAGCGTCCATCACGTCTCGGGTCTGAAATAAAAAAGGAATTAGTATACACAACCGTTAACAGTTACAAAGAACGAGTCAAACGAGTACTTTTATGACGAGAATACGTTGAGTACATCAAGCCTGAAACAAAATTTAATTTCCATAACGTAGTTCAGGTGAGATATGAGATGTGATGTGCAGCAGGACCGAGGAGGGGAAGTGACATTGAGTGGAGAGCGTGTTAAGACGGTGGAGTATTTTAAATACTTGGGGTCAACAGTGGATGCAGAGGGGGGAGCGGAGAGAGAGATAAACTGTAGAATAGAGTCGGGGTGGAAGAACTGGAGAGACGTATCAGGGGTGCTCTGTGATAAGAGGGTCCCAGTGAAACTGAAGGGAAAGGTATTCAAAACAGTGGTGAGGCCGGCAATGTTGTATGGAATGGAGACTGTGCCAATGAAGAAGAGCAATGAAAGAAAAATCGATGTGGCTGAAATGAAGATGTTGAGATGGATGTGTGGAGTGACGAGGAGGGATAGGGTCAGAAATGAGCATATAAGAGGAACAGTGAAGGTGGCGGAAGCATCTAAGAAGGTGCAGGAGGAGGAGGAGGAGGAGGAGGAGGAGGCCAGGCTGAGGTGGTATGGACACGTCAGGAGAAGAGAGGAGGAGTATGTGGGGCGCAGAGTGCTGGAGATGGAGTTGCCGGGACGGAGAAGAAGAGGAAGACCGAAGACGAGATGGAGGGACTGTGTGGTGGCGGACATCAGGGAGAAGGACTTGGAGGAGGACGCGGTATACGACAGAGGAGAGTGGAGAAGACGAACCAAAAACAGCGACCCCATGTAAAGATGGGATAATAAGCTGCGGAAGAAGTAGTAGTAGTAGTTCAGGTATGACGTCATAATGACGTGATTTCTGCATAATTTACGCAATTTGTCCACCTATATCACTTCATGCGATATAGTTGGGCAGAATTGTGTTGATAAAATGGACTATCATCTATCCTTACCCTCTCGTTACCCTTACACGTTATATTATCACCAAAAAATTAAGACGAAAGCGGCAATTTCCAGGTGGTAAATAACTAAATTTTACGTTTGTTAAACGTTATAAGTTTCTTAAAAATAATTGTGACGTAAATTCTAGAGGGGAAAAAGGGTTTCCCCTATCTAGCTCACGAACTATCAAGGTCACAAATGGAGGAGGAGGAGGAGGAGGAGGTCCACCCCAAAAGTTTTGAACTATTCAACATAAACTGATGAAACTTCACATACGCATGGATCATCTCGATACTCTCTGTTCCCTGTATCAAAGGTCAAGGTCATAAATAGAAGTCGAGGGTCAAATGGAGGTCAGCGTTGTAACTTCCGAATGACTCGACATAAATTTATGAAACTTCTTCACACACGCATATATGAGATGATGACAAGATATGTTTTTAGCAGGATTCAGGTCACTGCTTTAAAAGTCAAGGTCATAAATAGAAGTCATTTGTGAAATGGAAGTCCATTCCATAATTTTTTGACTACTAAACATAAATTGATGAAACTTCACACACTTGTGGATTATTATCGTTGAACGATTTGTTTGATCAAGGCTCAGGCCCCTGCATCAAAGGTCAACAAGTTGCAAATAGATTTCGGATGTCAAATGGAGGTACACGCCATAACTCTTGAACCAGTCAATATAAACTGATAGAAGTTCGCAAACATATAGATCAGTGGTTCCCAAACTATGGGTAAATTACCCCCGGGGGGTAATGGAGGCGGCAGTTAAAAAAAAAGAAAAATATATTTATCAAGTTTATAAATATAAAATTATATATCTATTGTGTATGTACGTACGTATGAGTGCGTATGTCTGTGTAAAATAGTTCGTTATTTTGTGTGTGCTCTCTTTGAAAGGGGTAATACGAACGGAGGAAATTAAGAGTTTGGGTAACGAAGGAGAAAAGTTTGGGAACGGCTGATTAGATCATCAAAACACGATGTGTAAACGGATTTTCAATTTGATAGAGTAAAAAATAAAAACGTTGAAAATTAAGCAAAAGAAACATGTTTTGCACATATATACATATATATATATATATATATATATATATATATTATATATATATATATATATATAAGCACACCGGACAAAAAATTAGTCACCCCTCTCAGAATGTACCTAATAACGTGTGACGGCGCCTCTGGCCTTGATAACCGCACGAATCCGGCGAGGCAGAGACTACGAGGTTGTGCATGTACTGAACATCGATTTGCTGCCACTCGTTCATCAGCCGGTCCCGAAGTTCCGCCAGAGTCCGTGGGTGTCTATTCCTGCGCTTCACTTTCTGTTTCCAGCCTGAACAACACCTTCGACGCATTCAGGATTAAAGGCTTCATTGGACCTGCGATGTACTCGTCGCCTCCCATCATTGGAGAACAAACAAAAACGGGACTCATCGGACCAAATTACACGTTTCCAATCTGCCGCAGTCCAGTTTTTGTGCCTCTGAGCCCATTTATAACGTGCCAATTTGTGACTTGCTGTTAACAGCGGCCTCTTCCGTGGTACCCTGCTCCAGATGTCCATCGCATGCAGTTCTCGTCGCAATGTCCGTTCGGAAATTGGTCGCTGGAGAACCTCATTGGTTTCTTGGAGCAATTGTTCTCTGGTTTGAAAACGATTTGCAGTTACTAGACGAGAAACATGGCGACGGCCCCTATTGTCGAGAATTGTTTTCCGGCCACAGTTACGCCGTCGATTGTCAGTTGATTGCGAACTACACCACTCTTTGTAAACTCGCTGGACAGTACGCGTTGACACACCAACAAATTGGGCTACTTCAGACATTTTGTGTCCGTGGGCTCTGCCAAACACGATGGCTCCTTTTTGCCACTGAGTAACGTCTGCCTCACGACCCATTTTGCAGACTATATCCAACACACACTTTGTTCTTCACCACCTCACGAAACAGATCTGATCCTGTGTGCTACGTCACCGCTACTTGTCACTTACCAATGCTACATCAGCGCCCTCTGTGTGACCTTGAACTTCCTACTATCGGTGCTATTAGGGGTGACTAATTTTTTGTCCGGTGTGCTTATATATATATATATATATATACACTTACTTACTTACTTCTTACTTACTTCGTAGCCCCCGGGTTCTCTTATGCGAACCCGGCGGCGCTCAGGTATCCCGCGACCACCGTGGGACGGGTCCATAGGTCTCGTAGAGAGGTAATGTTGGAGTTGTGTCTTTGTTGAGAGAGAGTGTGGCAGTGTAAGAGTAGGTGTTCTGTGTCCTCAGGGTGGAGGTAGCATTTTTGACAGGTGGAGGTGTCAGCTAGGTGGAGTCTGTGTCTGTATTGTTGGAGGGAGGGGTGGTGGCCTGAACGGAGCCTGGCCAGAGTAACTCTTGTCTTCCTTGGGAGGGTTTGTTCGCTCTGATGGACTACAGGGGGAGTATCGTGGAGGACAGTGTTGTGTGGTTGGTCGAGTAGGTATTTCCGGGTGAATTCTGTGTGATGATGTTTAATGGGGTTGATGTTTAGGGGAGGGGGGTGGATATTGTTCAGTAGCTGTGAATAGTGAGCAGCAGCAGGAGTACGTTTTGTTGCGGGGTGGGGGATTGTGTAATGTGAGATGGTGACAGGGGTGGTCTGGGGCCAGTGCTCTGGAGAAGAATTGAGTCCCTGTCATGTTCATGTGGTGTTCGATGGGGAGTATTTTCGTATCTGCATGTAGATGTGGGATGGGTGTGGTTCGGAGGCAGCCAGTAATGCTTCTGAGACCTCTGTTTTGTGTGGTCTGTATCTTTTTCTGGTTTGTGTGGGAGATGGACGGGGACCAGGCTGGGGCAGCGTAAGTTAGGGTAGTACGTACAAACTGTTTGTATAGGATACTGAGGGATTCCTTCTGTTGACCGAATGTTGTGGAGGTGAGTGTTCTGAGAGCGTTGAGTTTTTTTGTTGCTTTGGAGCAAATGTTTGATATGTGAGGGGAAAAGGACATGTGTGTGTCTAGGGTGAGGCCAAGGATTGTTGGGGTTTTGTTTAGAGGTAGGGGATGTCCCATGAGGGTGACTCTCGGGTGTGCTTGGGATTCGTGGCGGTCTGAGGTTAGGAGGGTGATGGAGGATTTTTGAGGGGATGCTGACATCCTATTGTTAGTCAGCCAGAGTTCCAGATTGGTAATGTACTGCTGGATCAGGCGTGTGGCGGTGTTACGGTTATGGTGTTGTGCTGTTATGGTCAGGTCATCTGCATAGGAGGAGACGTGGACATAGGGGGAGAGAGGTTGTGGGAGGTCGTGCATGAAAAGGTTGAAGAGGATTGGAGAGAGTATGGAGCCCTGTGGGACGCCATTGTATAGTCTGTAGGTTTTGGATGAGTGTTGTTTGTGTATGACTTTGCCAAGTCGGCCTGCAATGAGATTAGTAAGCCATTTCTTGTCATTGGTGGGGATGTCGAGATCAATAATCTTTTGTGCAAGAATGTGGCGTGGGACAGTGTCGAAAGCTTTGTTGATGTCGATGGCAACAAGGACTGTGCGGGCAGGGGGGATAGTTGGTTGAAGCCATCTAAGATGTGTTGGGTTAGGTTTGTAAGAAGCGTTGTGGTGGAGTGGGCGGACCTGAAGCCGTGTTGGGTTTGTGAAAATGTAATGTGTGGTTGTATGCGTCTTAATATCAGTTTTTCGAGGACTTTGGAAATGGTTGAGAGAAGGGAGATTGGCCGGTATGAAGCAGGTAGGTTGGGGGGTTTATTGGGTTTCAGTATCGGGATGATGTGTGTCAGCTTCCAGGTAGAGGGTATGATATTGTGAAGCCAGGAGTAATTGAATATGTTTGTGAGGGCTGCAATAGCAATTGGACCAAGGTGTTTGAGATGAATGTTTGAAATGTGGTCTGGGCCTTCGGCATGAGAGTTTTTGAGGGATTTTATGGCTGCAGCTGTGCCTTGGGGTGTATAGACCGTGCGTGGAACAAGGAACTTTTCTGGGAAAATTAAATCCGCTATAGTCCGAATAAGTAATGGTAAATAACAAACCAAAACTTAAACCTCAACTGGCAAAATTGAGCGTCCCGTTTCATGATGGGATTGAACTCAGAATGGTCCCCCGACGCTCAATTTTCCCGGTTGAAGTTTTGGTTTTTGGCTAAAAATACAATAGTTACCACTTTTTCTTTGATGTATTCAATCCGACGTGAATGCAACGAGTCTTTTGCTTATATTCAGGTTCTGAATATATAGTAGGCTAGGTGTGTACCCATGATCCTGTCCCAAAGCTGAATCCTTTCTGCAAAGTGCAGATAGCTGGTGAGGGAAGCATATTTTTGGGGCCTCTTTGCGAGTGACCCGTTGCCCACGTCGGGCTAACATCATGAAAAAGAAAAAACTAGTGTTTGTTATTTACCATTATTATTCGGACTATAGTGGATTTAATTTTCCCAGAAGAGTTCCTTGTTCTATTCACGAAAAAACCTCAGGAGACCATTCTGAGTTCAATCTCATATATATTATAATATATTATATATATTATATATATATATATATATATTTTTTTTTTTATTATTTTTTTTTTTTAAGTTCGGGAAGAACCGATTCGCCTCTATTTAAAAGGGCATATCTCGGCGGAAAAACAAAGAAAAAGTGAGAGGAAAGACAGAGGAAAAAAAAGGGTGGAGGGGACAGTCGAAGTGGAAAAAGACCAAGGACTGCAGGGTCGAGCCCCATCATCCTTGGGTGCTAGGGCCGGGAGGGCGCGCGTGAAACCTCCAGGAACAAGCACGTACAAACGAGCACAAAGAGCACTCAAGAGCACGAGCTTAGAACCCCCTTGCGGGGATATATATATATATATATATATATATATTTTTTTTTTTTTTTTTTTTTTTTTTTTTTAGTTCAGGAAGAACCGATTCGCCTCTATTTAAAGGGCATATCTCAGCGGAAAAACAAAGAAAAAGTGGGAGGAAAGACAGAGGAAAAAGAAAGGGTGGAGGGGACAGTCGAAGTGGAAAAAGACCAAGGATGACAAGGACTGCAGGGTCGAGCCCCATCATCTTTGGGTGCTAGGGCCGGGAGGGCGCACGTGAAACCTCCAGGAACAAGCACGTACAAACGAGCACAAAGAGCACTCAAGAGCACGAGCTTAGAACCCCCTTGCGGGGATATATATATATATATATATATATATATATATATATATATATATATATACCCACACTGTTACTTTATGTGAATTCAAACGACGGTACAGGATCGACCTACGGTCGACCCCTCTGCAGCATCCCGCCTCATTTGCGGGATTTGGTGAAGGAGGGAATTGCTGTCTGATCTCCTCCTGCCCTCGTAGCCAGCCACGGCATGGCTGGTCAGGGACTTTGCACGGGAATCTATCCAGCTAGTTCTTAAAGTTATTTGGGTCGGTGTGCTGGAGATTCCTTACTTCTTTTGGTAGGGCATTGAAACGATTTCGGCCTCGTATTCTAAGGTATTTTCCATCCTCGTCCCACTGCAGCTGGGACAGTACAAAATCCCCCCCCCCTCTCTCTCTCTCTCTCTCTCTCTCTCTCTCTCTCTCTCTCTCTCTCTCTCTCTCTCTCTGACAAATTTGTTACAGTTTACAATACGTTTTCGGAAATCCAACCGTCAACCTCAATGCACTTTGTAACTCGTGTGCGAAGATCGCGTGTTGTTCGTCTGAGTTAATCTTGACGTTCCTTTATGCGGACAGCAGCATCCAAAATGCGCGCGAGCAATTCGTCTCGTGTATCTACCTTTCTTTTGTAAACTTGACTTTTCATCCACCCCCACAAACAATAATCTAACAGAGAGGTCTGGAGACCTTGGTGGCCATTGAATGGGACCACCGCGGCCGATCCATCGACCAGGGAAAGTTTGATTTAGGTATTGCATCACCAGACGGGTAGAATGTGGAGGAGCTCCGTCATGGTGAAAGTACATACCAGCGCGTGTAGCCAAAGGAACATCCTCCAATAGTCCTGGCAATTCATTTTGCAGAAATTCTAGGTAACTTTGTCCTGTAAGACGATTCTCTAAAGTAACGGGGCCAATCAGCTGATCATCGATGATACCACACCACACATTGGTAGAGAAGCGATGTTGAAAATTTGTTTCCACAGTGGCATTTGGATTTTCGTCTGACCACCGATGAGAGTTACGAGTGTTGTTGATACTGTCACGGGTGAAAGTAGCTTCATCGGTGAACAGTATTAATCGAAGCAATCGGCGATTAACATTTACCCAATGACAAAATTCCAGTCGCATGGCAGCGTCTCCTGGTTGAAGGTGTTGTACACGCTGTACATGATATGGATGCAAGCCTTCCTCACGTAATGTTCGCCATACTCTTGTGTGTGGTACACCGAGACGTGTAGAAATTTTTCGTGAGCTAGTAGTAGGACTACGCTGACTTAGGGTGTGTCAATTTGGGAGGTGAAAATTAATTTTTGCCAATTCCTTCACTGAGGGGTTTTAAAAATATGTTTTTGGGTGTGAAGAATTCAAATCTGCTATTATTTTTGTGATTGCTCAACACTTAGCTTGGTAAATCTACGTTTGATTAAAAAGCACATAAATTGCTCTCGGAAAACAACATTTATTAATTTTAGCTTCTCAAAATGTCAGGTAATGCTATACAAATTTTAGTTTCTCTGCATAAAGCATATCCTAGTAATTATAAAACATATCCTTGTAATCATAAAACAACATTAGAAAGTAATGACATCAGTAAAAAAAAATATTTAAACAACAAGTTTCATCAAGTCTTGCTTTGATTCGTTCTTGGACATCAGCCGCCGACTTGCTTCTTGGCCTCTGATATAGCCCTCACGTTTCTCATGTGTATACACCCTGCCTGCTGCCTCTGTGACTTGTTTCACACCTCTCTATTGACTGAGCATGACAGGGCCACTGTGGAACTTGCATAGGCTTGTCAAAGAACTTCTTTACTTCCGCTGTAGTCAGTTTACATGTCAAAGGAGGTTCAAATACCCCGTCAGACCAGTCTGTCAGCTCCAACACGGAAGAAGCACTGGGGTTGATGGAAGGTGTATTCCTGGGACGTACAGAAAGATCTCCAAGTGTGTCATCATCTCCACCCATCATGTCAACAATCTTTTGGACACCAGCTCTCCTCTCCTCACTGTCATCTGAGCACAAGAGTGTCTGGATTATCATTTCGCTGAATGCATACCATGCTGAGCGCTTGATGGTTGGCAAAACAGCATCCACTACAGCCTTCTTTTGCAGCCTAACTAGCCGCAGCTGAAACAAGATGTGGCGTGGGCCTTCCACCCGAGAGTGTTTTACTTTGATGTTGAACCAACAGGGGTAGTACACACCAACAATGTATTCCACTATCAGTCTTAAGTTGTTGAGGGTTTTGCCTTTAAGGCCATGTTTTGAAACCCATATGCGACAAAGCCTGTTTGCTGTGATCAACCACCTTGAATGGCTCACTGGACCAATTTCAAGAAGGGCCAGATCTGTGGGAAGTTCTCCTGTCCTTATGGCCTGCGTGATCCTATACCCGTACGCTTGATCAGTAGAGAGATCCTTTACGACATTGTCACTCAGTGAAGTAAGAGGCTCTCCAATTGAGAGTTTGGTGAATGAAGGATCAATTTCAAGTTCGGTTGCAGTGTCTAGCATCTTGCCAATGTTACCTGTCCACTTGTTGTAGACAAGGTCTTCCCATCCAGTGCTGTGATCAAGTGTCGCAGGGGTAACTCGTTAGTGTGGAGGGCACAAACCAACCAGATCAGCTTACGGCAAAGCTTGACCTCTACCCAATGCATGGAACCACCCTCCCAGCCAGTGTTAACATTTGTAGAATCACCTCCAATGGCCTGCAGGCTTTTATCAATGCCCTTCTTCTTCATGAAATCTACAAGATTATCAGCAATAACTTCAGCAGGTTTTTTTCTCGTTGAGCCTTTCTCAGGAGTGAAGTGGTAGAGATATCTTCCACCTGGCTCACTGCACATAGAATAATGCTCTTCTTTGATGATGATGGGGAACTGACGATCTGAATTGTCTGCTTTCAGCATAACTTTAGTTGTATCTTGACGGCCGTCAAAGAAGATGCAGTCAATTTCACCCTTCTTACAAAGATCATCAAATTCCTGATCCAGTGATCTCATAACTTTTTCTTGGGCCCTCTTGACTTTATTGTGATCAACTACAAGTCTCTTGTCTTCTTCAGTGATCAAGCCAGCATCCATAAAGGCAGCAGTGGTGATGGCAGCTGTGGCACGCAGGCCAACACCATATCTGATGCTATGCATAGCAACATTAGGTATTTCTAATGTGTTGTACTCTGGCTTTTTATTGGAAGTTGAAGACGTGCTTGGTATTTCTAATGTCACTTCATAACTTCCATCCTTTCCATCTTGAGCATCAGCTATTTGTTCTTCATTTTCATCATCAGAGAAAATTATTTCATTTGATGGCATTGAAACATCCTGCTTACTTGTCTGCTTATATTCAGCAGGCCTTCTTCTTTCGTCTTCTTGCCGCTTCTGCTTTTTGACTTGTCTGTTGTGCTCAGGTTGATCTGGCAAGCCAATCTGATGTGGTCCAATAGAACTAGACTTGTCTCTCTGACCTTTAATGAAAGCAAGTTCCTTCACAGGGATCTTCATCTCCCTAGGGCATGTACAGTTAATGTGAGTTTCGTTTTTGCAACCAGCATCTGCAAGGCAGCCAAATTCAGAGCAGAGAACAATTTTACACTTGCAACTGAGGATGTCAAAAAACTTGTCAAGTTTTGCAATGAAAGCCTCTTTGACATGTAGCTTTCCTCTCCCAAGAGATATGTTTTTGGCCTGCTCCCAGCTCTCTTGGATCTTGTTTAAGATTGTGACTCGTGAATTTACAACGGGGGCTACAAAAGAACTGTTTGCTCGTTCCCACTTTTCAAGCACTTTAGGGTAAATATCCTTTGCAAGACTAGCTGCTGGGTAGTTTCTCACATCCTCACCACTTTGTTCAGAACGTCTCGCAGAGTTGGGAGTTCAGAGGGCAACAACTCTCTACCAGTTCCAATTAGGTTGCTCATATGTGTGAATGTCCCCAGTCTTGTCCTCCTTTTAGAAGCCATTGTAGGTCAATTCCCACTGGTTAGGATGGTAGCACTGACGGACAAGTAATCTTCAGCACACTGATGAATATGTTTCAACCTGTGAAATAAGCAAAAACAGCAGTGCATTATATATACAGCATATATAATTATTAATATAATAATTATTATATAATTCCACAAAAAAGTAAAAAAAGTCACTATTTTTATGTAGCTTCTTACCAAGCAAAACTAAATTATATTAAATTAACAAAAATATCTTTAGAATTCCTAAGTCATGCTGCAACTTTTTAGCACCCCTCATATTTGGAATTTGAAAGTTGAAAAATTCGACACACCCTACTACGCTGTACCAACTGAAGAATGTTTTCCACTTCATCAACATCTTGTTGACCTTCACGTTCAGATGAAACATGAGCGCTGGGAAGTGTATCAATCTCACGCAATGTGTTGAAAACCCTGGTAAATACTCTTCGATCCGGAATTCTGCGGTTCGGAAACCGTCGACGGTATTCTGCAACAGCAGCTGTTGCACTTCCATCGCAAAAACCGTAGGTGTGTGGCATTCTTAACACTGCTTCAAACACCAAACAATGTCACTCACAACAGTCAGCTGTCGATTGGCTTATGTTACATGCTTACATTACAGCTTACATGGTTCAAGGTTATCGGGGAGGGAAGGGGGAGGAAGAGCTGCGCGCGCATTAGATTCAAACAGCTCTATCTCCGTAACGATTCAGAATTAGACACATGTTCATATGAACTTTTTTTTCTCACAATGACCGATACTATCACCTCCCGAAGTATTGACCTTTCCTCCTGAAACACCCTATATATATATATTATATATATATATATATATATATATATATATATATATATTAGTGATGTAGGTCACATCCGCATCCGCATCCGCGGAACATCCGCACATTTTCTCGCACCCGCATCCGCATCCGCACTTTGGACTGCGGATGTCGTGCGGATGTGGACCGTTGAGATAAAATGTCATTAATAAGCGGAAATTATCAAATTCTACTATATTAATAGAACTAGTTCATTGTGCGCAAAAGTGATGCAAGCGACAAGACGAGAGGCTGTTCTTGTATGAAGTTACTCTCTTGCAACCTACTTAGATCCACGTTACAAAGCTGTTATTTTCACCTAGTACATTAGAACGAGTTAAATCATCACTTGGCAAAGCAGTTGAAGAGCTTCAATCTCTTGAATCTGTCGCTTCGCCACCCACCAAAAGAATAAAAGTTTCAGTGACAGAACCAACACCTTCAACAAGCAAATCTATCACAGAATCTGCCTCTCAGTTTCTTGAGTCAAACAGCAATGACGAGACCTACGCGATGTCAAAAGATGTAGTAAAAATGATCGAGAGCTATCACCAAGAAAAACGCCTGGCTGCATGTGACAATCCTATTAGTTGGTGGAAAAATACGCAGAATATCTATCCATACTTGAGTAAACTTGCGAGGAAACATTTAGCCTGTCCTCCAACAAACGTACCAAGCGAGAGATTATTTAGCAGTGCTGGATTAATATATGATGAAAAGAGAAACAGACTGGCAGCAGAAAAGGCAGAAAAATTAATGTTCCTTAAGCATAACCTTCCTATAATTAAGTTTGAACATTAAACGATGAACATCTTAGTTTACTTTATTTTAATTACTCATTTATAAATATGCCTAATAAAACTTTAAACTTAATATAAATAGTTATCAAGCTAATTAAAGATCTCTTTCTATAAGGGTGGAGGAGGAGGTTGGGGAAAGAGGTCGGTGGGGTGCATTTGAGTTGGGTTCACGTCCCGCATCCTGGTAACACAATTATGGTTTCTAATTGTGGCTGAAACTCAACAAAATATAACGAATTTATTTGCAGACGAATTCACTAATTGATTTCTATATTAGTTAGATGCTTGATATTATTTTATATGTTCAGAGAAAAGTACAGCAATTATTGTACAATTAATCAATTATACTACATTATAGCTACAGCTCTCTCTATATAATAACTTATTATATACGTTAAACACAACAAATCTCGAATATATCCTAAAAAATAACGAAAATGTAGACATCCGCATCCGCGGATGTTGAAATCAAACATCCTCATCCGCGGATGTGAAAAAAATGACATCCGCTACATCACTAATATATATATATATATATATATGCAGTAAAATCACAGAATAACACGTGATCTTATTAATAAGCAAACAACCACAGGGAAAAGGAAAAAGAAACACGAAATCCGAGCGCTTTCGTGATATATTCACATCTTCAGGGAATATATCACGAAAGCGCTCGGATTTCGTGTTTCTTTTTTTTCCCTGTGGTTGTTTGCTTATATATATATATATATATTTTTTATTTTTTTTTTTTTTAGTTCAGGAAGAACCGATTCGCCTCTATTTAAAGGGCATATCTCAGCGGAAAAACAAAGAAAAAGTGAGAGGAAAGACAGAGGAAAAAGAAAGGGTGGAGGGGACAGTCGAAGTGGAAAAAGACCAAGGACTGCAGGGTCGAGCCCCATCATCCTTGGGTGCTATATATATATATATATATATATATATATATATATATATATATATATATATATATATATATATACACACACAGGGTGTTTGAAAACTTTCTGTACAAATTGTAATGGGGGATAGGCAACACCAAGACAAACCCTTTTCGTCTATAAGTGTGTGTCCGCTGACGTCACCATTCGGCGCGAGAGGGCGCCGCTGCAATTGGCTAAAAGGTGAAGTGGGCTAGACTCGCGCTTGCCGCGGGCATTCTTAAATCGGACGTAGTACGCGTAACATGGAGCGCTTCACGACTGCTGAGATGGCTGACATGCATATGGTGTATGGGGCTGCCAATGGAAACGGAAGAGCTGCTGTGAGGTTGTACCGACAGCGCTTCCCAAACAGACGTGTGCCAAACCACCAAACGTTTGCTCATTTGCATCGGCGACTGCGAGAAACTGGAACATTCCATGCAAACATGCATGACACTGGTCGGGAGAGAAACGTGCGCACTCCTGACATGGAAGAAGAAATCCTACGGCGATTTGAGGACAATCCAAGCGCAAGCACGCGAGGTGTTGCACGTATCCTCGGTGTGAACCACGACCTGGTCTGGAGTGTGTTGCACGAGCAGCAGTTACATCCGTTTCATCGTCAGAGAGTCCAGGCATTGCAAACCCGTGTAGCATGTGGATTTGCGTGCGCCCACACGTGAGAATTGTGCATGTTAAACACACTCTCACGTGTGAAACAGGCCTCATCTGAGAACAGCATATAAGCCGGAAAATTAGGCTGCACCGCTGTCTGCTGCAGAAACCAACGTGCGAATTCCACACGAAGAGGGTAATCCCGAGGTTGTAATGCCTGGACTCTCTGACGATGAAACGGATATAACTGCTGCTCGTGCAACACACTCCAGACCAGGTCGTGGTTCACACCGAGGATACGTGCAACACCTCGCGTGCTTGCGCTTGGATTGTCCTCAAATCGCCGTAGGATTTCTTCTTCCATGTCAGGAGTGCGCACGTTTCTCTCCCGACCAGTGTCATGCATGTTTGCATGGAATGTTCCAGTTTCTCGCAGTCGCCGATGCAAATGCGCAAACGTTTGGTGGTTTGGCACACGTCTGTTTGGGAAGCGCTGTCGGTACAACCTCACAGCAGCTCTTCCGTTTCCATTGGCAGCCCCATACACCATATGCATGTCAGCCATCTCAGCAGTCGTGAAGCGCTCCATGTTACGCGTACTACGTCCGATTTAAGAATGCCCGCGGCAAGCGCGAGTCTAGCCCACTTCACCTTTTAGCCAATTGCAGCGGCGCCCTCTCGCGCCGAATGGTGACGTCAGCGGACATACACTTATAGACGAAAAGGGTTTTTTTGGTGTTGCCTATCCCCCATTACAATTTGTACAGAAAGTTTTCAAACACCCTGTATATATATATATATATATATATATATATATATATATATATATATATATATATTTATTAGGGTGGTCCAAAAAGTTAAAGCATCGACTAAGTTCTCTCCACAAGGTTGGGTTTATGCCTCTTGGTGTGGACAGTATTTGTGCAAAGTTTCACGTTATTCGGTTAATATTTAGGGGTCGCCCCACTTGCCCCCTTTTTGAAAATTTGGGAAAATATATAGACAACTGAATAACTAAATTTTTTTTTGGTTCTCAAAGAATATGAAAGAAAACAGTAAGACAATAGGACATGATAATGGGTGTATCTTCATTATTTCTTCTGCATCAGAGTCGCCTTGGATGGTATTGGTATCTGTTTTCGGTGGGCGGCTACGAGTTGTAGGGGGTACTGCTTCTGGTCCTCGTTTAGTGTCATTGTAGCGTTGTGCGAGAGCAATACCTCGCTCGGCAGCATCATTGACGACTTTCATCTTTAAGGCGCGATCTCTAAGTTCCCTGTAGTTCTTGTCATTTGGCCATTCCCGTGGATCTTTTTGAAGTAACTGGCGCGCTTCCTCCTTACCTCCAACTTTCAAGGCATCAAAGAGGGTCAATGTCCTTTTCGTGATGAAGGATGCCACATCATTTTCAACACCAGCTTCCGCCATGTCGATTCGTCGGGGGCAGCCATTCTTTTGGGGATGTTGGAGGTGTTGAACCATTCTCCTTTTGGTATCAGGATCGATCCTATTATCGAAGAAGGCCAGTCCAATCAGATGCTCCGACAAGTACCACAGGTGGCGTCTTAGAGCTGTCTTCGCCGCTTGTGCAGCTCCTCCGTGTGGATATTTTTCCAGAAGATGCAGCATTTTGAGATCATTGAGAGGAGCTTGTGTCCCCATTGGCGCTTCATGCCAGTACTTGACGTAAATCAGACTGACAAATAAAGCCAGCTGAGTCACGTTTCGTTCTTCGCGTGCTGTGAGCTTGAATTGATAGTGAAAGAGGTAGATTTTGAGCGCATAAATCGCCTTCGCCATCCATCTCGCGTGGTGCATGGGACCCGGAGCTCGGATAAAGAGTTGACCACCAGTCTTTCCCCCCAGGAAGAGCAAAGATAGTTCAAGGAACTCCTTGTAGTCGTCACGAGGTTGGCTTGCCTGAAGAGCGTTAGGTAAGTAAGTGAGCATCTCTTTTCTCATCTCTTGGAGTTGAGGGTTCTCGAACAAGCTGTCCGATGCTGAGACAAATGCTTCGTGAGAGAGAGATGGCCATTCCTTTTGAAATCGCTTAAAAAGGCCTGTTTCAGGACTTCCTGTTGAGCCAAATATTGAGGCAAAGACATCAGCAAGTACGACTTCAAGTATATGATGTCGACAACCGATCCAAACTAGCTCGTGACCCAATGCTTCTTCAATCCTGACACAGGCTCCGCGATGTAAACCCGTGTTTGACGCAGTGGTATCGAAGACGAGACCTCTCACATGCTGTTCCACGTTCCATAATTTCATAGTTTGAAGGCATGCCTGGGCCTGTGCTTCTCCAGTTCCTTGTTTCATCTTTGGGACACCAAGCAGCAGCTTCTGTCCATTGAATGTTATAAGGATTGCTATCCGATGCACATTCGTCTTCTTCCCTTCAATGCCGGGGAGAAGCTTTCCGTCCCAATGGAGAAGGACATGGTCTTCTAGAGAGAATGATTCTAGGTCTTCTCGAGCTGCCTGTTCTCGCCCACTTTCTCTGTAGCGATGAATAGAGCTCCGAGAGCACGTCATCCCAGACAGATCATGCCCCGCGGCCTGTAATACAGCTCCAGTTACGAAAACAGCATTCCGGTCAGAAAGATTGGTGCGATCCATTGCTCCAATGACTTCTGGAGATTGGAAAATGTTCGTAACCTTGTTCTTGGGACGCTTTGGTGCCGGAGCTTCAGACGAAGAAGGAATCGGAACCGATGGTCTATAGTCGTCGTCGTCTTGCGAAAAAAGGGAAGAAGAAGAAGAGGAAAGATCAATTGATGACACTCCTGCTTCTTGCAAATCTTTCTGTGTTGCTTCATGCCTTGCCTTCCTCTTGGCTTCCTTCTCCATTCTGGATCGCTTTCTGTCCTCTTGTGTAGTCGTTTCCTTATCAATGCCAGCCATGCTGCAAGAATTGACGTCCTTGCGCTGCATGGACAGGAAATTTCGGTCCTCAACGTTGACGATTGTGCTCATGGCATCACTGGTTGCGATGTCAAACAGTTCCTGGATGTCCGCTTTGAAGATGTCTTCATTCATTCTATCGCTGGCACGTTGCCTGGTCCTGTGCTTCTTGAGTGTTTTGTAGCGGTCTAAAAGCTTTGAAAGCTTACGGACACAGGAGTCGATCCGTTGAGTTGGGATCCGCGCTCGGGTCCAGACTTCAATCACCCTCTGGCATGCCTGGTTCAGACTGTCGGAGGTGGTTTGCTTTTGATTGATGTGGTGGTATTGCCCCAAGAGGAGGGCGTCAAGGCATGTAGGGAGCCTTGACGTGGATAAAGTTCCAGTTGCCATCCCTAGAAGCCAAACTTTTGGAATTGATCGAGTTTGAGCCATCGGACCTACGGAAGAAAAAGTACATTATATAATATATATATTCAGAGTGGGGCGACCTCTAAATATTCACCAATCACGCTGCAATTTTGCACAGACCATGTGGACACTAAATGGACAAAAACCACACTTGTGGAGACTATCTAAGACAATTTTGAAATTTCCCCCTATGGATTTGGACCACCCTAATATATATATATATATATATATATATACTTGGTGAAATATATTTTTTTATGTAGGCCTATCGTATTTAATCTCTTAAAATTATCTGTATTATACTCAATTACAAATGAAAAATATGTAATCTCATTTAATAAAGCATCTATATTTGTCGAGCACTTTTTCTAAAACCGATATATAGGGAAGATTTGTTGAAGTCCACGCAGTCCAGCCTTGGCCTACGAAACCCTTAATCCGGCCCTGCGTGTCTGCGTCCCTCGGGTGAAGCGTAGTAACTCGAGAGGCAGTAAGCTCGATCTACGGCGGGCGGACTTTGTTAGCCTCCGGGATAGCGTAGGTGAGATGGGGTTAGAGGACGGCGGCGATGTTGAGGGAGTGTGGAGTGCATTCCGGGACCAGTTTATGGTGCTGCAGTCTGCTGCCATACCCTAAAAACTGGTCACCCCTGCTTCAACGCAGCCAAAGTGGTTCAGTCGTGACATCGCTTCGGCTATCCGAAATAGGAAAGTAGCGTATAGGAGGTCGAAGGCCAGTCGTTCCCATGAGAACACTGAAGCGTATGTCCGCCTGTGTAGGGAAGTGAAGGCGAAGGTTAGGCTAGCGAAACGTAACGAAGAACTACGGATGGCAAGCCTCTGCAAGGGGAACCCGAAGGAGGTCTTCAGTTATGTTAATAGTAGAAAGCCGATTAGAAGCAAAGCAAGGAGGTCTTCAGTTATGTTAATAGTAGAAAGCCGATTAGAAGCAAAGCGGCGTTATGCGGACCTCCGACGCGGACATCGCTAATGTGCTTAATGAGTACTTTGCGGGAGTGTTCACCAGGGAGGACACCCGCGTCATCCACGAGCCAGGCGTCAGGCACGAAGGTGCTCGCCTGGATAGTGTTCGGTGTACCGCGACAGTCGTTGCCGATAGAATAGACAAACTGAGCGCGTTTAAGGCTCCTGGGCCAGACCAGTTCCTTCCCAGAGTGTTGCGGGTGGTGCGCGACCAGGTGGCTCCCCACCCGGCTACAGTCTTCAACAAATCGTTGGAGACGGGCCAGGTGCCTGGTGACTGGAGGGAAGCCAATGTGACCCCAATCTTTAAGAAAGGGGATTACGAAAGTCGAGGGAACTATCGTCCCATTAGTCTCACTTCAGTTGTAGGTAAATTATTCGAGGGGATAATACCGGATAGGATCGTTGCCCATTTGGATTCTTACAAGCTGCTTGGGGACTCCCAACATGGTTTTAGACGGCATAGGTCGTGTCTCACCAAGTTGCTCGAGTTTTTCCACGTCATGTTGAGTGAATATGATAAGAGTCGGGCGATTGATATACTTTATCTCGACTTTCAGAAAGCCTTTGATAAGGTACCTCACCGTCGGCTAATGGCGAAAGTGCGCGGGCTGGGTATCGGTGGGGAAGTAGGTAGGTGGATTGAAAACGCTGAAGAATAGGCGGCAGAGGGTTGTAATTAAAGGGGCTAGTTCAGGTTGGGCCTCGGTCACTAGCGGGGTTCCTCAGGGTTCCGTTTTGGGGTCACTGTTGTTTATCATTTACATAAATGATATCGACGGTGGCATCGTCAGTAGAATCACCAAATTCGCTGATGACACCAAGCGTGGGGCCAATATTGGGACGCCCGAAGCGATCGAGCAACTGCTTGCGGACCTACGTAGGATAGGAGAGTGGTCGGAAAGATGGCAAATGCCGTTTAACTTGGGTAAATGCAAGATGATGCACATTTGCTATGCCAATCCCAAGTCGGACTACTCGATGTTCGGGAGTAATATCGAGGCCACTGATTTGGAAAAGGACTTGGGGTGTGCTAATTAGCAGCGACCTTAAGTTTACCAAAGAGTGCGTAGAGGTGGAAAAGAAAGCCCGGAAGCTGTTGGGTTATATCAGGAGGCAATTTCGATTTCGGAACAAGGAGATTGTACTCTCTCTCTACACTTCTTTAGTTCTGGCCGCCCACCCTCAGGAAAGATATTGAGAGGCTGCAGCGAGTCCAAGCGAGGGGCACAAAGTTAATCCCTTCTGTTAGGCATATGGGTTACAATCGACGCTTACACGCCCTGAATTTGTTTTCGCTGGAAACGGAGGCTGCGCGGTCAACTCATCGAGGTTTTCAAACTCTCACGGGTTCGACGATGTCGATTTTAGAAGCATGTTTAGTTTAAATGATAACTGAACTCGCAACAACGGTTGGAAGTTGGAATTGAAACGGTTTAGGACTAGTAGTGTGTGTGGGAATTACTTTACCTACAAGACCTGTGACACGTTTAACAGGCTACCTTCAGAAGTTGTGAACAGTTCCTCTGTGGATCAGTTCAAGAAAAGGTTAGACCGAATCTTGCACACTATTTGAGGATGTGTGTTATTGTCTTCTAGGGTGGCTGTTCGAGAAGCTAGCTATGACAATTTGTGGGAATTTTTCCCTGGCACCCGTTGCCATTGGTACCTCCCCGGTATGGGCCGCAAGGCCTTTTGAGGTACTTCTTGTCTTTGTAACTCGCTCTTTTGCTCAGTCCGTTTACACATCGTGTAATATATATATATATATATATATAGGGGAAGGTGGGGTACTGTGGGACAAATGGGATTTCAGAAGTATTTGGCAACTCTGACAGCGGTGCTTTCGGCTACGTAACAGTTTTTGATTAGTGCCTCCACTAGCGTTGCATTGGGAGGGTTAGCTGTTCCTGATTCTTTGTGGTCAAGGCCATTGCTCTTTGAACGGAAGAAAGTAAATATTTTGCTGTAAGTATGGAAGTCTCTATGATTTATTTGGGTTGACATAACTCTTTAATATTAATTGCATAAGTATAACAGCTATATGTCTACATAGTGAGCTGTTGTTCTTAGCATTTGCTTTCAAAGTTTTTGATGTAGCTGACTCATTTTAAAAAAATATCACACGGGGCACTGTGGGACACTTAAAATGGGGCACAGTGGGACGCTGTCCCACTGTGCCCCATAATGATGTGAATATATATATATTATATGTATATTATATAAGCACACCGGACAAAAAATTAGTCACCCCTCTCAGAATGTACCTAATAACGTGTGACGGCGCCTCTGGCCTTGATAACCGCACGAATCCGGCGAGGCAGAGACTCTACGAGGTTGTGCATGTACTGAACATCGATTTTCTGCCACTCGTTCATCAGCCGGTCCCGAAGTTCCGCCAGAGTCCGTGGGTGTCTATTCCTGCGCTTCACATTCTGTTCCAAATAATCCCACAGATTTTCAATAGGATTTAAATCAGGGGATTTGGCGGGCCATTCGAGGTGAGACAGTGTTGCAGAATGTTCGTCGTGCCACTCAGACACACTTCTCGCCCTGTGCACACGGCAATTGTCGTCTTGGAAGACAGGAGTGGCAATGTGATGCTGCTCCTGGAGATGTAGGGCAAAGGGTACCAATTCATCATTTAGTATGCGGAGGTACACCTGCTGGTTCAAATTCATCGTCACTGGAACGAGAGGGCCCATTTCGTGGTACGAAAAACATCCCCAGAACATCACGGAACCACCTCCAGCCTGAACAACACCTTCGACGCATTCAGGATTAAAGGCTTCATTGGACCTGCGATGTACTCGTCGCCTCCCATCATTGGAGAACAAACAAAAACGGGACTCATCGGACCAAATTACACGTTTCCAATCTGCCGCAGTCCAGTTTTTGTGCCTCTGAGCCCATTTATAACGTGCCAATTTGTGACCTGCTGTTAACAGCGGCCTCTTCCGTGGTACCCTGCTCCAGATGTCCATCGCATGCAGTTCTCGTCGCAATGTCCGTTCGGAAATTGGTCGCTGGAGAACCTCATTGGTTTCTTGGAGCAATTGTTCTCTGGTTTGAAAACGATTTGCAGTTACTAGACGAGAAACATGGCGGCGGTCCCTATTGTCGAGAATTGTTTTCCGGCCACAGTTACGCCGTCGATTTTCAGTTGATTGCGAACTACACCACTCTTTGTAAACTCGCTGGACAGTACGCGTTGACACACCAACAAATTGGGCTACTTCAGACATTTTGTGTCCGTGGGCTCTGCCAAACACGATGGCTCCTTTTTGCCACTGAGTAACGTCTGCCTCACGACCCATTTTGCAGACTATATCCAACACACACTTTGTTCTTCACCACCTCACGAAACAGATCTGATCCTGTGTGCTACGTCACCGCTACTTGTCACTTACCAATGCTACATCAGCGCCCTCTGTGTGACCTTGAACTTCCTACTATCGGTGCTATTAGGGGTGACTAATTTTTTGTCCGGTGTGCTTATATATTATATGTATATATGTATATTTTATTTTTATTTTAAATTAGAGGCTATCCTAAGGCTGCAGCCAGAAAAGAGTCAGGAAGAGGCCGAAAGAGAGGACGTAGTATGATTGCAACTGACACTCCAGAGAAAGAAGCACTCGCTCAGTGTAAAGCTCGATGCTCTACACAAATCCAAGGCACAAAAGATACCAATATCAAGCCAAAATCCAGGAAACTAGTTTTTGAGGAGGACTCATCATCTGGTGAAGAATTAGTTTTGTCAGATCATTCATCTGATGGTTTTGATGATGAGACAAACGATGAAGACCAGGAGTTACCAACATTGGAAGGAGAGCCCCAAGTCAATGATTACATTCTGGCTGAGTTTGCTACTCCATCCAAGAAATATTATGTGGGCCTTGTAACTAAGGACAAAGATGATGAAGGGGACTACGAAGTTTCGTATCTTAGGAAAAAGCGGAAGTCGATGGAATTCTTCTTTCCACAAGTCCAGGATATGGCTTCTATCAAGCTCAGTGATATTAAAACCATCCTCCCCAAGCCTAAAACATGTGGATCAACAAAGAGACAGAATGCGTATCTTAAATTTGATTTCAATTTTGGTTTCATTGATATAAACTAATCATGTCCCAATGTACCCCAGTGCTTGTCCCACTGTGCCCCCACCTGGGGCACAGTGGGACAAAATCACCTTTATAGTTTATTGGCGAAAAACAGCCTTTTGGAACAAGCTTCTCTTTACTTTTGCATATGCATAGCAATCCTTTATGATAGTTATTTTTCCATTTTTAAATTTTGTAATAAGTTTTCAAATAAACGAGTTATGACGTCACAATTTTTTTTTGTCCCACTGTGCCCCACTTTCCCCTATATATCCCCTGGAGTTAGGGGATTTAAAGAATTCTTCCCACGTGGTCCCAGCGTGTCGTAAAAGGTGCGGGGGGTTGGAACTCCCCAACCCCCACCTGTATGTAACTTTCCACAAACGAAGGTCAGAGAAGGGACATAGCGGGGGCTTTCCCGCGACGGCTCAGGCTGGGGTGTCTGAATGTGCGTGGATGTAGTCATGGTGATAAGGGAGAGATGGGTTCCCTATTTTGTGAGAGAGGCTTGGAGGTCCTAGCCTTGAGTGAAACAAAGCTGAAGGGTAAAGGTGTGAAATGGTTTGGGAATGTTCGAGGGGTAAAGTCCGGGGTTGGGGAGAGGGCAAGGGAGGGGGTTGCGCTTCTGATACATGATGGGCTATGGAAATGTGTGAAAGAGTGTAAAGAAGCGAGTTCAAGGCCGATGTGGGTTAGAATGAAAGTGGGTCAAGAGAGATGGGTGATTGTTGTTAATGCGTATGGACCTGTGAGTGAGAAGAGTGAAGAGATACGGAATGCGTTCTGGGACGAGCTGGGTGAGTGTTTGGGTAGTTTTGATGCGAGGGACCGAGTTGTCGTGCGAGGGAACTTGAATGCGAGAGTGGGGGATGTGCCAATTGAGAGTATAGTTGGGGTGCCTGGTGTGAATGAAAGTGGGGAAAAGTTAGTTGAGATGTGCGCTGAAAGAGAATTGATGATTGGGGAATACGTGGTTTCATAAAAGAGATGTACACAAGTACACGTGGGTGAGTGGTGTCGGAGGTGATAGGACACTAATGGATTACGTGTTGATGAGATCTGCTAGCGGGAGGTTGTTAGATGTGAATGTGTTGAGAGGAGTTGCAGGTGGAAAGTCTGATCACTTCTTGGTGGAGACGAAAGTGGTTTGTGGTGGGCGTGGAGGAGTATGAGGGGATAGGGTGCCTGTAAGAGAGGTGGTGAAAGTGAGTGAATTGAGGAAAAGGGATTGTGAACAGATATATCAGGAGAGACTGAATGAGGAATGGTGCAGGGTGTAAGAGAGTGAAACAAGGGGTGTGGAAGAGGAGTGACACATATTTAGTGAAGCGGTGCTGAAGTGTGTGGTGTACGGAAGATTAAGATTGGGGTTGGACATAAACGACTGGGAAGTGAATGGTGGAATGTGGAGGCTGAAATGTTGAAGCAAAAGAGAGAAGTATATGCTTGGTACTTGCGGGTGATTGGGAAGAGTATAAGAGGAAGAGGCAAGAAGTAAAGAGCAAAGTGGGAGAGCTGAAAGAGAGAGAGCAAATGAATGATGAGGTATGGGAGTGTCAGCAAATAAGAGTGGATGGGATCGCTGTAGAGTTCCTGAAAAAAGGCGGTGAATGTTGTGTTGATTGGTTGGTGCGTCTGTTTAATGTGTGTATGGACTGAGGTGAGGTGCCTCAGGACTGGCGGAGTGCGTGTATCGTCCCCCTGTATAAAGGCAGGGGGGGACAAAAATGCGCGAATTATAGAGGAATTATTCTGTTGAGTGTGCCAAGGAGGGTGTATGGGAAAGTGGTGGTTGAAAGGATGGTGGCACGCACGGAGCAACAGATTGGGAAGGAGCGAGGGGTTTTTAGAAGAGGCACAGGGTGTGTGGACTAGGTGTTTGGGTTGAAGATGTTGCGTGAGAAATACTTGGAGAAAGAAAGGAATTTGTATGTGGCGTTCAAAGATTTTGAAAAAGTGTATGATAGGGTTAACAGAAAGGGGTTGTGGCAAGTGCTGCAGCTGTATGGGGTGAATGGGTCGTTGTTGAAAAGTTTTTACCAGGGGAGTCGAGCATGTGCGCGTGTTGGAAGAGAGGAGGGTGAGTGGTGGTTTCCGGTGAAAGTGCAGGTACGGCAGGGTTGTGTGATGTGTCCATGGTTGTTTAATGTGTTTATAAACGGGGTGGTGAAAGAGGTGAATGCAGGGGGGAGGTTCTCGGGAAGTGAATCAGTTGTTGTATGCGAATGATACGGCTCTGGTAGCGGACTCGAGAGAATAGGTACAGAGACTGATAACTGAGTTCGGGAGGGTGTGTGAAAGAAGGTTGCTAAGAGTAAATGTTGAATAAGAGTAAGGTTATATGGTGCTGTAAAAGGGAGGTTCGTGAGCGACTGAGTGTAAGTTTGTATGGTGAGGAAATCGAAGGAGTGGCATGTTTCAAGTACTTAAGGATGGGTGTGCCGAGGAATGGGACCATGAAGGCAGAGGTAGGTCACAGGGTGTTAAAAAGGGGCAAAGGAACTGGGTGCCCTAAGAAGTGTTTGGAAGGAGAGATCAGTGTCTATGGGTGCGAAGATGGGTATGTATGAAGGTATAGTGGTGGCAACAGTGTTGTATGGATGTGAGGCTTGGGTGGTGAATGCGAAGGAAAGGAAAATGGTGGATGTACTGGAAATGAAATGCTTGAGGACGATCTGTGGGGTGAGGTGGATTGATCATGTTATCCGTGAGAGGTGGGGGAGTCGAAGGAACCTTGTGGAGAGAGCGGATGAGGTAGTGTTAAAATGGTTTGGGCAGATGGAGAGGATGGTAAAAAGGATTTACGTGTCGGAGGGGAAAGGGGAGAGGGGTTGACTGAAGACGAGATGGAAAGATGGGGTGAAGGAATCTTTGGGTCAGCGGGGCCTGGACGTCTGGGAGGGTGAAAGACGCGCGCTGGATAGAAAAAAGTGGAGCGATGTGGCATATGGAGGGGCGACGGGATTCAAGTGTATTAAGCGGTCTGCGTAAACCATGCAGTAGTTTGTGGGGCTATGCTGTGGATAATGTTGCCCTAAGGCAGGTGCATTATTGTCAAGTCAGCTGATGAAGTGAATGTGAGCGATTGAGGCGCTTCCTGCCTGTTCCTGACGCGACGTCACTGCAGTGGGAGAGGCGTTTGGGTATGAAAAAATATATATATTAAAGGTTGGGGGGCGGCAATAGCAACATTTAATTTAAATGTATGTAGTATGACAGTGGGGTTCTATCGATGGAATAAAACGCATGATTTTGTTGTTAAGAGAAAGAGAAAAAATTGGTTATCGCAGTTAAAATGGTGGAATTTTTCTTCTTTTTTTTTTCTTTTTTCAGGTAAACGAGAAGGAAGCATCAGCGAAAGTGACGACAATTCGAACGAGTCTTCCGCTCCCCAAACTCCAACCTCTGTTTTGGATGATCCTTCCGCTTTTCCACTTCAGGAGGTCCCCTCGGGGCAGCCCATTAGACATTCAGCCCTCACTGATACCAAACAGCTAAACAGAACGGAGTCCAGAGAATCCAAAGGGGTGTTCTACGTGGAGGAGGGGTTGAGGTGAGGCGGCAATAGCATCGGTGTCAAGATGAGTCTTCAGAATGGGTTTTTTTTGAAAGGATCGGTAAAGCTTCTTAAAAAGCATTGACACCAGTTGGTTTGTAGCTTTAACATGTAGGTTAAGTTAGGTTGAGTGATGGAGCGAGATAGGCAGGAGGACACTGTTGGGTCATAGAAGGGAGTTGTCGAGATTAAACCTGGTATTGCGGGGTTACGTCGTGGCCAATTTCGTAACACCGCTTCTCATCGATCAGAGAAGTGGAGACATTGGGTCTGGGTAGTAGTTGGATGGGAGACCGTGTTCCGCTTCCAGATTGTGTAGTCACCCGTAGTTCGAGTCCCACGTAAAGTTGTAGGTCCCCTCCATCCTGCGCTTTGATTTGGCGAAGGAAGTAAAACAACCCCCATCATTACATTTTTACTCGATATTACGTATGCATAAATTAAAAATTTGGATCTTCGGCATGTGCCCTCATAATTTAAAATGATATTCCTCTCGTCCTCTCGACAACCGAGTTGCTCGATGTGGTTGCGGGCACTATACTGGGAGTCATAGTATAGAGCCCATGTACTTTAACAATGAGAATAGACAGAAGTGGTTTGAGACAGCTGTTGAACAACACGCAAGTTTTCCTTGGTCCGACACCCAAATATCCATTAAATTTCGATTATCGCTGCATTCTTTCGACAGGTATAAATTTCAAAGAATACATTATTAACAGAGAGATAAGTGTTTTTTTGTTATTTTAACTTCTCTCCTTATTCCTCACACACATACACGCATTATACACAATCTTTTCAAAAAAAAAAAAAAAGGTATCGGAGTCCCCTGGGGAGGAGATCATAAGTGTCCCCACTTCTGGCTCCCCGCTGCCTATACCGGGAACCAGTGGCGCACTAAGGGCGGTCCGCCCCGGGTAACAGCCAGGAGGGGCGTGCCATCGGGAGAGATGAAATACCAGTTTTCAAACCAAATGAAAAATTCGCCAAAGTAAGAAAAAAATGTAAAGATGTTCAAACTATTACAACAGCTTAATGTTAATTTCCACTATAAAATAAATTTTTATTTTTATTGGCAATACAAAATTTACAAACGAAAAATTAAATATTTGATAAAAATTAGAAAGTTTTTGTTTTGTTTTTGCTGCAGACTGTTTGCTCTTGATGACAAAGGAATTGGAACATCCAGCTTTGTCACTGGGTTTCAAGCATGGTGGAAGCTAAACCCAAAGGTGTCTCCTCATGAGGCTTCTGAGCAGCATCTCTCATGCCTGGATAAATGGAAGACCTTGGGAGCAGGGTTGAAGCTTCAAAAAACCATTGATCAAGTTCATCAAGCAACAATGGACAAGGAGAGAAAGAAATGGAGGGATATTTTACATCGCCTCTTGGACGTAACCTTGTTTCTGGCTCACCAGAATCTTCCTTTTCGTGGTCACAAAGAGGACATGTCATCAGCAAACAAAGGAAACTTCATGGAATTGGTAGAGTTGCTGTCAAATTATGATCCAGTTTTGAAAGAACATTCTGTAAAGATTAAGCATTCTAGTCCATCTGGGAGGAGAGTGGCTTCGTATTTATCTCCAAAGATTCAGAATGAGTTCATTTGCCTTTTGGGGAATTACGTCAAAGAGAAAATAGTGGCTTGATATCAAGAAAGCAAAGTATTTTGGGATTCTTTTTGACAGCACTCCTGATGTGTCCCACACTGATCAGATGTGTGAAGCGATCAGATACGTCCATATTGAATGTGACAAAGTTGAAGTAAAGGAATCATTCTTGGGCTTCTTCCCTATTGCCGGAAAGACTGCTGCTGAGCTCACAGGGGATATCTGGAGAGAGATGGAGAGAGATGGACTGGACATAAACTTGTGCCGTGGTCAAGGATATGACAACGCTGCAACTATGGCTGGGATTCATGGTGGTGGTCAGTCAAAGATCAGAGAGATTAATCCCAAGGCTTTGTTTGTGCCTTGTGCAAATCATTCTCTGAACCTTTGCGGAGTGAACTCATTTGGAAGCGTTTCTTCATGTGTGACTTTTTTTTGGAACCTTGGAGAGAGTCTATTCCTTCTTTTCAGTCTCAACTCATCGATGGGAAGTGCTGATGGAGAATGTAGGCATGACAGTCAAAAGACTTTCCCAGACAAGATGGAGTGCTCATTATGACGCTGTGAAACAAGTGAAAGCAAATTTTGAAAAACTGACCTCAACCCTTGAAGTACTGTGCAATCCCAAAGAAAATGTGGACACAAGAGGATCAGCTCAGATTTTGCTGTCTGCTGTATGTGATCTCTTTTTTGAGTTACCTTTCTTTCTGGTGTGAAGTCCTGGAAGAAATTAATCTCACAAACGTATTTGCAAACAGTTGGAATCAGCCTTGAAAAGTGCATTGTGAAGCTCCAAGCTCTAAAACTGTTTCTTGAAGATCAGCGCAATGAAATTGTGGAGAGGGCCATTCATTATGCAACTACAAAGTGTGAGGAAATGGACATTTCTATGGAGAGAAGAGGGAGAGTAAAGCTCTGAAAAAGGATGCCAGGAGAGATGGCAAAGGATGCTGCTCTCACATTGCCAGAGGAAGTAAAAAGGGCTATGTTTGAATGTCTTGATCGCTTTCATCAAGAATTGGAGATTCGTTCTAAGGCAATGGATCATATTCTGTCAATCTTGGCTGTTATTCAGCCAAACACTTTGGTTGTTGCAACAGAAGAACAACTTCGGAAGTATATTCCAAATTTGACTCAGATTTTCGATGAATTCTCTGAAGAAGATATCAGTGTGGAAATTGGACGACTTCGGAGGCATTTGGAAGCTGCCAAAATCAGCGTTGAAGAGGCAAAGAATTGGACAGCATTGCAGTTTCTGGAGTTTATTGTGAAATGGGATTTTTGTGAATCTTTGCCAAGCTTGTCACTGTGTTTGAGATTCATTTTGACTGTCTCTGTCTCTATTGCTTGATGTGAAAGAAGTTTTTCCAAATTGAAATTGATAAAAAATTTCTTTCGCTCGACCATGAGTCAGACAAGATTGACAAATCTGGCTTTACTTTCAATTGAACATGAATGTGCAAAGAAGGTGAATTTTGATGAGGTCATTGATCAATTTGCAGAAATTAAGGCTCGAAAGCAGAGGCTGTAAATCCTCTCTATTTACCTTTGGCTGAGCGTTGAGACTGGATTTCCTGTGTTTTTTGTATAAAATAAAATGCAGTATTACCTGTTCACTGAAGTTTTAATGTCCTGCATTTTTCTTATTTCCAATTTGCTTATGACAGTACTGTACTGTTTAAAAATCTATCAGGTCATCCCATAAGTAATGTCGTTTTTTACGATAGATTAAGTTTAAACTAGTCCTACTCGGTTTAAGTATAAATTTTCCAAAGGTTATATCTAAGAGGAGATCTATCGTGTTTCGCTACATACTTTACAGACCTTGACCAGTGAAGACGTGTGTTTTGCTTTATGTGAACCGCTCATAAACATGGCGGTATCAGAAGAGCATATCAGGCATATAATGCTTTACGAGTTCAAAAAAGGGAATAGTGCTACTGAAGCAACGCGAAACATTCAGGACGTTTATGGCAACGATATTCTGCATGTGAGGAAATGTCAAAGATGGTTTCAAAAGTTTAAGAATGGTGATTGCTGTTTAACAGATGCAGCACGCTCTGGATGCCCTGCTGAGTTTGATGATGACCTGCTGTTAGTCGCACTTGAAGAAGACTATTCAACAACTGTCGAAGAATTGGCCCAGAAACTCAATTCATCCTCGTCCACCATCCATCGACATTTGCAACAACTCGGGAAAGTGCCTAAGTTAGGAAAATGGGTGCCACACTACCACATGAATTGTCGGTCGACAATCTGAGGGTGCGGGTAAATATTAGCACAGCTCTTCATTCCCATGAACTCCAAGATCCGTTTTTGCACGGTTTAGTGACTGGTGATGAAAAGTGGATACTGTACCAGAATGTTAAGCGCCGTCGACAGTGGGTTTGTGCGGGAGAACCAGCGACACCACAGCCAACACCAAATCTTCACCCTCGGAAGGTGTTGCTTAGTGTTTGGTGGGATAAAGGTGGTGTGATACACTTTGAAATCTTACCACACAACCAAACAATCACCGCTCAAGTCTACTGTCAACAACTGAATCGATTGAACACTGCACTAAAAGAAAAGAGACCATCTTTGGTTAATCAGAATGGAATCGTGTTCCACCACGACAACGCACGTCCTCATACCGCTCGGATCACTTCTGCAAAAATTGAGGAGCTTGGGTGGGAAAAACTTCCACATCCTCCATATTCTCCAGACCTTGCGCCTTCAGATTATCATCTCTTCAGGAGTCTGCAAAACTATCTTGACGAGAAACCGTATACTTCTTTAGATGACCTGCACACCAGTCTTTGTACGTTTTTTGCCTCAAAACTGCCTGAATTTTATAAACGTGGCATTGAAAAGCTTGTAGGACGTTGGCAGAGTGTCATTGATTTCGATAGAAAATATATACTAGATTAAAAAGTTCAGTTGAGTTTTTTTTGTCCTTCAAATTCCGATCTAAAAAAGGACATTACTTATGGGATGACCTGATACTTGCAAACATATATTTTTCTGTGTGTTTAAATTTTAAAATTATTTATGGGGGGTGCCAAAGGAAGGATCCGCCCCGGGTGCCAAATACTTTAGGTACGCCCCTGCCGGTAACGTATACCCGGGCAGCGAGGCTGGTTCTGCCACTGCCCATTGGAGATGTCCTGGGCCTCTGCCTGATTCAGTTTTCATAAACTTCCGCAACATTCGTGGCCTTTCTTCAGATTTCCATTCTGTTGAATACCACATCTCGTTTAAACCTCACCTTCTCTTCCTCACTTAAAACTCGGGTGTTTGGGACAACTGACAGCAACCCATTTTTTGTACTCTCCTACTTTATCTATGCTCACTTTAACCCCAAAGGTGGATGTTGCGTATATGTAAGCAACGACCTAACTTGTTCTTGTACTCCCAAACTTGAATCTTCTGAATTCTACACCATCTGGCTACGCTTTACATGCCAATCTCAAACTAAATACATCTGCGCTGTCTACCTTTCTCCTAATTCTACTCACTATCTAAAAATCTGTGACAACCTCGCTTCCAAAATGGAATACACTTTATCCCACTCTCCTTCCTTTCGCCGAAATCTCCATTTTAGACTTCAATGTTCACCACCACCTTTGGGTTTCCTCCCATTTCACTGACATCACTGGTAAACTAGCTTACAACGGCTCTGTCCCGAATGATCAAGAGCAGATTGTACAGCACCGTACTCGTATCCCCGATCACCTTGGAGATGGCCCAACATTCTGGATTTATTCCTCGCCACTTATCCTTCTTACCCAAGTTTTTTTCTCTGTTGAACTTCTCCAACCAAAATCTTGTATATGTTACCCGTCCTATCGTTCCATCTCGGCCTTTGGATCCTCCCAAGAGGAGGTGCCTTTGGCACTTTGGCGCCGCTGATTGGGAGGCCTTTAGGCAGTATTTCTCCGATTTCCCATGGAATGATTACTGCTTCCGTGGCTGGAGCCTCCGAGTGCACTGACCGCATCACGGAGGTAATTCTCTCGGGCATGGAGGCGTACATTCCATATTCTATTCCTACCACTAATGCAAAAAAAAACCTTGGCTTTAATTTCACCATCCAACTGACTCTCGCTTAGCTTATATTTCTGCCCGGAATCGTGCAAAATCGGTTCTTCGATTGGCTAAAAATTTCTTTATCAGACAAAAATGTGAAAATCTATCTCATTCTAATTCTTCTCGCTCTTTTTGGCACGTAGCTAAGAACCTCGCCAACAACTTTACTACTACTACTTTTTACCCCCCCTCCTCTTCCATTCTGACGGCTTAGTTACTGTCTCTTCTGACTTCCGCCTTCAACTCAACCCTGGACAATTTCGGTGCTGTTCCTCATCTCCTCCTTCCTCTAACTTCATTATTTCTGAACTTGAATCTCTTCCAAATGTGTTTTTTTCTGCCCTCTCTAGGCTCAACTCTTGGATGGTGTTCCTCCTGTTGTTCTCAAAAACTGTGCTTCTGTGCTGACACCCTTCGTAGGCAAACTCTTTCGTCTTTATCTTTCATCTGGTATTTTTCTTTCCTACTGAAATTCGCTTTCATTAAGCCTTTCTAAAGTTTTTGAATCATTCCTTCACCTTTTCACGACGGATAAGTACTTTAAAGTCCCACCAGAAATAATATAAATTGTACTACAATGCCTTGTTTCTATAAATGTTTCTACGTATTTATATAGGTGTCATTCAGTTGTCGGGAAAGGAACCCAAAATGTATACAATTTCAGTAACTAGTTACTAAAATATTTAGTTTTTAACGATAAAACCTATACTTTTTGGTGACAGAGTGACCGCATATGCTGTGGGAATCGTCCTTAAAGAGTTAATAGGAAGATTCTTAAACACCTCTCTTCTCATAATCTTCTTTCAGATTGTCAATGTGGGTTCCGCGAGTGACGCTCTACTGGGCATCCTCCTCCTTTCGGGATTTTGGTGAAACCTTTGCTATTACGTTGGACATATCCAAAGCTTTTGATAGAGTCTGGCACATAGCCTGCATTTCCAAACTGCCCTCTTTGGTTTCTATCCTTCTATTTGTACCTTCATCTGATTTTCTTTGGCCCATCTAAAATTGCGGTTGTAGATGTCCACTGTTCTTCTCCTAAAGGTATTAATAGTGGTGTTCCTCGGGGCTCTATTCTGTCACCCACTCTTTTTCCTTTTATTTATCAATGATCTATTAAGTCGCACTTCCCGTCCTATCCATTCCTATGCTGAAGATTCCACTCTTCCCTTCTCCACCTGCTTCACAAAGCGTCCCTCTCAACATTTACTCCATGTTTCGTTATGGTGCGCGTGACCTTTGATCTCTCTACTCTCTCTGATTGGGACAGAGAAAACCTTATGGCTTTCAATAACTCAAAAACCCAGTTCCTTCATCTTTCTACTGACTCTCACTGACTGTCTTCAATTCCTCTCTCTTCGCCGCAATGTTGCCCTGCTCTCTTTACTATCGCTATTATAACGAACACTGCTCTTCTGAACTCCTCCTTTAAGGAGAGCACGCAGTACCAAAGTTTCGACACATTCTCATTCCTTTTCTGTCCAACTCTCTAACGCGAGGATTAATCGGTATTTTCCATCTTTCATCTACTCAAGCAGTTAACTTTGGAACAACCTTCCTCAATTCATCTTTTCCCCCGTCTGTGACCTCCAATCTTTCAAACGTAGCGTGTCCAGGCATCTCGAAAACTTTGGATCTTGATTTTGGCTCTCTTCTTCCTCTATGAGGTATCGTTTAATGGGCATTCACCCTCGGCCATTCCTTCCTGCATAAAAAAAAAAAAATTATCGAAGCTGAAAGATTAGTTGAAAATGAAGATTTTTCTCTATTCTGAAACGTCGTTTCGCGTCTGTAAACAGTTACAAAAATAAGTGATTTAGATCTTAATAGAATTTAGCTTTTTGAAGTCAGTTTATTGTCGAGTAATTAATTAATTGTAATAGTCTTTTATTCAGTCAATTAATCGTTTTTGAAAATATTAAATAATCAGCCGATTACGAAAGGCCGATTCATCGCTATTCAGACAACTTCGTAATCGGTTTAACTCGCTTCCCCACCTCGCGTTGAGTTGGGCCCGCTAATGCTTCGGCTCGGGTATCTCTCTCGGGAGTTTACGCGCCCAAGCATCCCTTTGTGTCCGGAAATAGTAGGGATGGGGATTGGATGTTACTCGTTAATTTGTTAATTTTTTTTCAGTAAAAAAGATACCTATAAAGATCCTTCGCCGCCGCCTTCGGAAGGTGTGGCATCCTCGCTTAATCTAATGATCGCGTCCAAGGGAGAGGACTTGAAGTTATTCGCTCTCTATCCCCACAACCTAAAGCAATCGCAGTTGAGGAAGGGGGAGATATGTTCCCACTGCGATAAGCCCTTTACCAAATTCTTCGTTAATCAGGGTTTCAAGTGCACGAGTGAGTCTCCCTCTATCTCTTTGCATCACTTTAAAGTTGTATAATAATAATAATAATAATTATAATAATGACGATCATTCTTTCAGTTTGCAAGAAATTGTTCCATTCTGGGTGTGTGAAAAGCTCTTGGAATGTTTCTTGTCTGTTCATCAATGGAAAAGAGAACACGAGCCCAGCCCTTAAAAAACTGCGGCGACTCGATGACAAGAACTGGAATGTAACTAGAACGTCACAGTTCATCGATCGATCTGATGAAGTCATCAAAGACGTCAATGAATTGAAGGCTTTGGAGGAATTCATTACGAGGAAGGTACGATACTCCCACTCCCGTAGCAAATGGCGGGAGGGTTGAGAAGGGTACGGGGGCAGGAAGGGCATTGATGAAGTTGTTAATGAGAATTGATCAGAAATTAATCCGAAGGTCCCGGTCTCTTGTCTCGCCTCTGACTTCCGATTTCAGCGATGAAAGTGCCTCTCTGGGTCTTAGTGGGGTAGTAGTGGTTCGAATTCCACTTAAGGTTGTAGTTCCCCTCCGTCATGTGACCTGCCATTACGAAGAAAGTTAACCTCCAAACATTATTAGTGTTATTATTGTCGTCCATTTACGGTAAAACACTCGTTATTGAAGTGTCCCGACCCGTCAGAGACAATTTTTCCCCACGATCATTGCTCCTGTTAAGAATTTTAGGCGCAGAAGCAACAGGAACACTTTTCCAATTTCTAAGAAGTGATTGAATTGCACTAGAGAGATGGTGATAATTCGATCGTATTAACTGATATGAGAATGTCACCATGATGCGATTACGTTGTTGAAGTACCAAGAAAAATATTCCAAAATTTCGAATAATTTATTAAAGATTTTTCTCTTTTATAATCGTTATTGTACAGAAAATCGCAAAATGAAAATTGATCCTTAACTTGCTTTAAAAAAATGTATAATTTAAAGATTAAGAAGTAACTTCTGACTCCTTTTACCCCTGCGCGCATCTCCGAATAAGTGAGGTACCAACTTTTTCAGATCTACATACTTAAAGGACATTAACCTAATCTAACCTTAATATCATCGAACCGAGAATGACGCAATTGCGAGCTCGAAGTGTTTTCTGTTAAATCTGTAAATATTGAGGTACTAGCTAACTAAATCTAACTTAAACTGACTTGACTTAACATAATCTAACCTAAGGAGGATTAACTTAGCTTTTTTTCGACTCAAAATGTTCCGTTTTTTTATATAAATTTTTTTAATGTTTTGAGGTACCAAAAGTGTCACCTCACACAAAGGAATTTCTCCACTACTTAACCAAAACTCGCGCGTTAGTGGAGTTATAGGTGACTGACCCAACGCTTAAATTCGAGGAGGAGGCCGTGGGGAGAGTCGAATCCGGAATCCTTACGTTCCGAGTTTAATCCGTATCTTAACAGACCTCAGCATGGTGGCTAGAAATAAAATCTATAAAATCTAATTTATAAAATTGCTTCAGATCTACAACTTGGAGAACTCCGAGGACCGGTTAGACTGCACCAACCAAGGCTTCTCACTGGAGTTCGATGCCAGCGGCTTGCCCTTGAGGGAGAGAAAGGATTCCCAAGTGGACCAGTTCTTCTGCCGATCCCTGAAGGCGTTTAAGGGCTACATGGTGTCTGTCTACAGCGTCGCTTCGCAGAACGAGAACGCGGACGTGCCGGTCATCCTCAAGTATAAAGACCTGATCAATAATTTTGAACAGGTGAGTGCGAGTTGAGCGCTGCAGGTTTTTTTTTTTTTTTTTTTTTTTTTTTTTTGCAGGAAGGAGGGACTAAGGGCAAATACCCGCAAAAGCGCCCCTCTCATAGAGGAAGAAGAGAGCCAAAATCAAGGTCCGTGGTTTTCGAGATGCCTAGACACACTGCGTTTGAAAGATGGGAGGTCATAAACAGGAGGAAAGATGGATTGAGGAAGATTGTTCCAGAGTTGACTGGTTGAGTAGATGAAAGACTGAAAATATCGATTAACCCTTGCATTAGAGAGTTGGACAGAAAAGGAATGAGAAAGTGTAGAAAGTCTGGTACTGCGTGCTCTCCTTAAAGGAGGAGGCATACAGTTAGAGAGTTCAGAAGAACAATGTCCGTTATGATAGCGATAGTAAAGAGAGAGAGTGAAACAACATTACGGGGAATAGAGAGAGATTGAAGACAATCAGTTAGAGGCGGTGAATTGATGAGACGAAAAGCCTTTGATTCCACCTGGTCAAGTAGAGCTGTGAGGGTTGAACCACCCCCCCGCGTGAGAAGCATACTCCATACAGGGGCGAACATGACCCCTGTACAGAGACAGCAACTGAGTGGGAGTGAAGAAACCGCGAAGGCGGTACAGCACAGCACACTTAACCTCTTAGAAGCTGTTTTCGAAAGATAGTATACAGGGTGTACATAAAGTCAGGATCTATTTTTGTGAAATAATTATTTTTTTCTATTTTTCTTTTCAAAAGCCCTTAGAATGAATACAGAAGAGCGTGTGGCAATAGTAATTTGGCGAATCGAGGGAAAGAAATACAATGACATCAGAGAGAAGTTTAGAAGGAGATTTCTTAAGCCGGGGCCAATAGACAAGACAATACGAAAATTGGTGAACAAATTTAAACGAACGGGATCTGTAAATGATGAAGCAAGATCAGGACGACCGTGTATGTCAGATCTTACCGTGAATGCAGTACGCGGAATTATCACTGAGGAGCCACGTACGTCCGTTCGTGCTGCATCACACAGACTCGGCCTCCCGACGTCATCTGTGCACAAAATTCTGAAAGTTAATTTGCAGAAGAAAAGCTATCATTTGCAGGTTTTACATGATTTACATGAGGAAGATTTCCCTCGACGAAGTGCTGTGTGTGCTGATCTCGTAGAACAAATCTGGAGTGATAATTTAATGGACAACATTCTCTTTAGTGATGAAGCCACTTTCCATACGTGTGGAAAAGTAAATCGCCATAACTGTCGAATTTGGGCAGATGAAAGACCAAATGATTTCGTCCAAAATTGGGAGAGAGACTCGCCTAAAGTTAATGTCTGGATGGGTTTAACAAAATCTAAGGTTTATGGTCCTTTTTTCTTTGCTGAAGCTACAGTTACGGGGCTTATTTATCTGGACATGTTGCAGCAATTCCTTGAACCTCAGCTGATTGGGGATAGGATTGTTAGTACCGTCGTCTATCAACATGATGGTGCTCCTTGTCACTATGCCAAAATTGTTCAGGATTATCTAAATGGACGTTTTCCAAATCGCTGGATCGGACGCGGAAGCAACAAAAGACCTTGGCCAGCGAGATCACCAGATTTAACCCCTTTAGATTTCTTTGCATGGGGCTTTATCAAATCGCACGTCTATCAGACGAAGATTACGAGTCTTGAAAACTTACGTATACGAACTGCTGCAGATAACATAACCCCGCAAATGCTCCAGAATGTGTTTAGAAATGCTGCGGAACGATTTGAGCTGTGCAGGGATACTGATGGGCGTCACGTCGAATCCTACTCTTAATTATTTAATAAATGTTACCACTTTATCATTTTATGATTGAATTCCATATAATTTCCAAGTGCTTCACAAAAATAGATCCTGACTTTATGTACACCCTGTATGTGATCTTTCCATGAAAGATCACGAGGAAAGGAAACGCCAAGAATGTTAAAAGATGAAGAAGGATTGAGTTGTCTGTTGTTGAAGGTAAGGGAATAGTCGTGTGGGAGATTGTGACGAGTAGATAGATGGAGGAACTGAGTGTTTGAGGCATTTAAAGCTACAAGGTTTTCTCTGCCCCAATCAGATATAGCAGAAAGATCAGAGGTTAGGTGCTCCATAGCCATACTACGCGAATCATGGAGTGACTGTTGAGAGGGACGCTTTGGGAAGCGGGTGGAGAATGGAATCATCGGCATAGGAGTGAATAGGACAGGAAGTGCAAATTAAAAGATGATTAATAAATAAAAGGAAAAGAGTGCGTGACAGGACAGAACCCTGAGGAACACCACTGTTAATAGCTTTAGGGGAAAAACCGTGGCCATCTACAACTGCAGTTATAGATCGGCCAGAAAGGAAATTAGAGATGAAAGCACAGACAGAAGGATAGAAACCGAAGGAGGGCAGTTTGGAAATTAAAGATTTGTGCCAGACTCTATGAAAAGCTTTTGATATGTCTAACGCAATAGCAAAAGTTTCACCGAAATCCCGGAAGGAATATGAGTATGACCAAGAGTCAGAGAGATATGCCAGATCGCCAGTAGAGCGTCCCTCGCGGAAAACCATACTGACGATCTGAAAAAAGATTGAGGGAAGAAAGGTGTGTAAGAATCTTCCGCTTAAGGATAGATTCAAAAACTTTGGAAAGGCAAGAAATCAAAGCATTTGGACGATAGTTGGAGGGTTGAGAACGGTCACTCTTCTTTGGGACAGGCTAAATGAAAGCGAACACCATCAGGACCATACGCCTTCCAAGAGTTGAGCCCAAATAAGGTAGGAAAAACATCTTTAGAAGAGATTCTAATTTCAGACATCATAAAGTCAGAGGGGGAAGGAGATGGAGGAACAGCACCGGAATCATCCAGGGTTGAATTTTAAGCGAAAGTTTGAGCGAGGAGCTGAGCTTTGTCAGGAGAAGAGACGGCAACGAGGGCATGGTTAATTATTCATTTTTAGGAAAAAGTGATGAATGATGAAATTTTCTAATTAAACACTGATTAACTGATTAAAATGATTAAAAATTAAATAACCTTCTGAAAAGAGTAAGAAAGAGCTTTATTGCTTCTCTTGCGTGAGATAAGACCGAAGAAAACATTATTTGATTAATTAATGATTAAATTCGAAACAATGATTAACTGAATAATCAGAACCATTCCCTAGCGGCAACTGTGCCGTCGGAATGGAAAAGAGGAGGGAAAGAAGAGTAAGTAAAGTTGTTGAAGAGGTTCTTAGCTAGATGCCAGAAAGAGTGAGAAGAATTAGAATTGGATAGATTTTCACACTTTTATCGCATGAAGGAATTTTTGGCGAGTCGAAGAACAGATTTTGCACGATTCCGGCCAGAAATATAAACTGAGTGAGAGTCAGGAGTTGGATGGCGACGGTACCTTCAGAAAGCCTCCTCTCTGTTGCGGATAGCATTTGAACAAGTAAAGTTAAAACAAGGTTTTTTTTTGCATTAGTAGTAGTAGGAATAAAATATGGAATGTACGCCTCCATGCCCGAGAGAATCACCTCTGTGATGCGCTCAGCATACCCAGAAGGGCCCCGTCCACGGAAGCAGTAATTATTCCATGGGAAATCACAGAAGTACTGCCTAAAGGCCTTCCAATCAGTAGCGCCGAAGTGCCAAAGGAGGCGCCTCTTGGGAGGATCTAAAGCCCCAACCAAATTGTAGCGATAGGACAGGAAACAAATATAAGATTGTGATCGGAGGAGCCCAACGGAGAGAAAAGTTTCACAGAGTAAGAAGAAGGATGAGAGGTAAGAAATAAATCCAGAATGTTGGGCTTATCTCTAAGGCGACCGGGGATACGAGTAGGGTGGTGTACAATCTGCTCTGGTCATTTAGGATAGAAAAGTTGTAAGCTAGTTTACCAGGGATGTCAGTGAAATAAGAGGAAAGCCAAAGGTGAACATTGAAATCTCCTAAAATGAAGATTTCAGCAAAGGGAGAGCGGGAAAGAATGTATTCCACTTTGGAAGTGAGGTAGGCAAAGAATTTTGGATAGTCAGTAGAATTAAGAGAAAGGTAAACAGCACAGTTGTATTTAGTTTGAGATTCGCGTGTAAGCCGTAGCCAGAGGGTATAGAATCCTGAAGATTCGAGTTCGGGAATGCGAGAACAAGTTAGGTCATTGCGTACATATACGCAACATTCACCTTTGGAGTGAAATTGAGTATAGAGAAAATAAGAGGGTAAAGAAAAGGGGTTGCTGTCAGTCGTCCCAGACACCTAAGTTTCAGTGAGGAAAAGATGAGGAGGTTTAGAAGAGGAGAGGTGGTGGTCAACAGATTGAAAATTTGAGAAAAGGCCACATAGTCAGGTGGCTTATTGAAAAAATTGTTACAAGCGTGACAAAAGCACCAAATTTTTACAGTGAGTTTGTATGGGTATATGGATGAAAAAAAAATCCCATGCTCCAAAAAATCTGTCCATATTAAGGGTGTAAAATCAAAGATGGCTACCGTGGACCCCTTAAAATCTGTAAATCGTCTTATTTTAACCACTAGACCAGATAAAAGCATGGATGAAAGGTCTTTTTATAGTTTTTCTGGTACAAGGAATCCAATAAAATCATTATCTTTTAAATAAATTTTGAAGAAAAAAAAACATTGAGGCTGTAACTGATTTAATACAGCGTAATATAGTTGTATTTTCAATACATTTCTTATATAATAGTCTAGGCATATAAGCTTTGTCATGACATATAATATCTTGTAATAAGTACCTACATGTAAATGTGATTTATATGTTCAAGAGTGACGATTTCCATTTATTTATTTATCCATTCATTCATTTATTTATTTATTTAAACAAGTACACGGAAGCTGTAAACACTGCACGCATGGACGTAGCTAAGGCATTTTCTACTTGAATGACACGTTCATATGAACAACTGATTCCTAGTTTTGCCATCTGGTCCACCAGTTTTTTGCTGCGAGTTTGGGTGTGCAGATTCATACCACTGTACAATGGCAATGGAGGCTCGCGGTCAAGTGTGTGATGTTGGTGTTCGGTATTTAGTGGAAGAATTTTATGATAAATATATTCAATCGACCTATCAAATTAGCAGGAAGTCGAAACTTGGTACACTTGTAAACTGAACCCTACTGATGAATATATTAAAAGTCCCAACAAATCCAAGTTGTGCTCCAGCCGCCATCTTGGAAAATGGCGGCCGAATTTCGGTTTTTTGGAAATAACTTCAGACCCGTAAAAGATACGAAAATTTACCAAGAGCAGAATCATTCTACATAAAAAGGCAAACATTTTCTGTTCCCAACTTTGTTTTGTACGATGAAAAATAAAAAAGTTACGCAAAATACAAAATTCCTTTATTCTATGAATCAGTGCAGACATGACGTTCAAACTTGGTTAATGGGTAGAAATTCGAATATTTTGTTGCAATTTATTATTTCAGAACCATGACAGTTTGTTTTTTATAGGTAGTTTGGTAAAAAAGTAAAGCACAACAGAAAGAGCTAGAGAAAAATACTGTAATGTAATTTTTTTGATGACGGGTAGGAGCTAAGTTATCGGTTTGGAGTAACATTATTTAAAACAGTTATTTTATTCCTTCATTAGACATCTAAGTATTGAAAATGGAAATAATTATGAATGCTATTCTCAATACATACATTACTAATATATTTTATGTAAAATATAACATGCATTTTTCCTTATCTTGTATACTGAAGAAAAATGTAACATCGGAAGAATTTTCATGTATTGATGATGACCATGATGTTCAGACAGGTTTTATGGATTGAACATAAAATAACATCTTATTGAATGGTCACAGTAATCCTTAGACACTTGGGAACATCACTATAGCTAACTATAATCGTCTGTTGTTACCTAAAATGAAAATGTAGTAATCTAAGTCTTGGAGTGCAACGCAGTAATACAGTATATAGCTTTAACACTAAGGCACTGTGTGACATCTCTAATGTTGAATAAAGTCATCTAACATGAGCTAGGAAATAAAATGTAATTGTGTCTCCCTGTTTTAAGTATAATTTTCTAATTACTACGCAAAAATAAGCTAGATTGTACATTTATTGCATTATGTGTAGTGTCATATTGCAACACACTCAGTTATCAGTTGTCTAGTAGCGTTTCAACATAAGAGTTCTCGCAGGTAGTTCCTTCACATCCTCCACACACCGCTGAGCACAGCAAACCAAACTGTATGCACTTGCATCTCTTGGTGCATCCTAGCTTGCAGTTACATGAAATGAGGTTAAGAAGTTGTGATGGAGCGGCTTCCTTGGTAGTAGGGACAGGCCTCAGTGATTTCACATTTTTCACCAATATTACGTGCTAAAGGAGGGCATTTCGAGACAGAGTTTCCTGGAGTAACACACTTTATTCCTCCAAGTGCATGAAAGGTACCCAAACCATCCAGGGTTCTTGTGTTCACATCAGCATTATCAAAGACAAACTGTATAAATGCATCTGGTTGTACTTTTGACCGTGGGCTATTAACAGCACAATTTAGGAAGTTTGTGGCTTCTTTGTATGAAGAGCATGCACCCACAGCATGCAAAATGTCTATCAGATGTCTTGATCCATAATTGCGATATAGGTGTACAGAAAGTCCCAAATGCAGTGGAGATAGGAATGAACGTGGCCTCATAGCAGAAATTATCGAATGGTTGATAAAAGTTCTCTTGCGATCTATACTTTCAGGTGTAGGTTGAGTTTTAGTTGAAATAAGAATCTCAGTGAAAGCTGTAAGTGTCGGGGGAACTAAAGTCTGACCCTCAGCCTTCATGTCATCAATGTCTGGGTACATGCTACAATCATACACTGTTTTACAAATGTCTTCTTTGATGATTTTTGCAGCTGTTTCAACAATACGTAATCGTTCTCTAGTCTCATCTGTCTTCTTGTTTTCATACCATTGTTCTGTTAAAATCCTCAGTCCTGTGTGAGTGAAGCTAAATATGTTATGTCGGGAATGCAGATCTGTACAGATTATGCTTGACTTGTAGTGTGAAAGGAACTTACACTTAAGCCAGTGGTCACTGTAAAGGTCTTCTTTTTGTGCACCAGAAACTTCCATCATAATATCTTTCAGCTCACTCAAACTGTACTGACACTCATCATTACTTTCAATGTATTCCAAAAGTTTTTTGAAAGCAGACGAAGCTACTGATTCTTCTGGACGTCCTGCTGAATCTCTCTGTGCAATGCGCTTGAATGTGCTGTAACATACAAAGTGATAACGACCTTCTTCTGCTACTAAATCAATGGAATTTGCAATACGTGAATATACTTCCTGCCCCCAACTATCACTGCGCTGTTCACAAATTGAAATAATTTTTTCTCGAAATTCAAGAGTAGCCACATTATATACAGTGAGGCGTCTATTTTTTGAATGTTTTGTGTCAGGTAAACTTGCTTTCTCTCCACAAAATATACAGTCACTTAGAAAGTTAAATGTCTTTATTTCTGAACGAAGAACTCTGTTGGCTTGTGAAGTTGATTGTTCTGAAGGTTCCTTATTGACAGCAGCTATACTGTGCTTTCTTGTGTAGTTTCTCCGACAGATTTTGTGTACTGGTACACTCTTCAGTTCCTGAAATGTCTTGTATTTATCATCTCCTCTATCTTTGCTTGCTTGAATCAGAGTCTTGATCCCTCTTTCCACAAATACCCCGCTTCCCACATCGATCTCTTCTGCACATATCAAGCACTTCATCTTGACTCATCAATAGCGTCCATTACCTGAAAAGAAAAGAAAAATATTAGTTCGTCTGTCATTCACTTTGAACTATTACTTCGGTATATTAACTCATAACCTCCGATTGAGTGAATAAATGTTACAGATGAATCCGTAGATATAATCATAATTAAGAGTATTTATTAGAAGTAGAATATAGGAAATTAGGGACAGAGTTGCCCATATCTGCTAGAAACAAGAAAATGTATTGGTATAAATATTTAGAAAACCAGGTACTGTCACAATTTATATTTCTACTAGCTCGTTCCTGTGAAATATTTTTTCACAAAATCACCCATACAAAGTAAGAGAGGTTTCTGAAAATAGGCAGTCATAACAAAACATTCGCTTTTTTACCTACAAACCCAGTTTGAACGTCGTGTCCGCATTGATTCATAGAATGAAAAATCTTTGGTTTTGCATAACTTTTTTATTTTTCATCGTACAAAACAAAGTTGGGAACAGAAAATGTTTGTCTTTTTATGTAGAATGATATTGCTCTCTTGGTAAATTTTCGTATCTTTTACGGTTCTAAAGTTATTTCCAAAAAAACGAAATTCGGCCGCCATTTTCCAAGATGGCGGCTGGAGCACAACTTGGATTTGTTGGGACTTTTAATATATTCATCAGTAGGGTTCAGTTTACAAGTGTACCAAGTTTCGACTTCCTGCTAATTTGTTAGGTCGATTTTCCTAAAATTCCTCTACTAATTGATGTCTACTCTTTTCTTGCAGTTGTGGACAATTAGCTGTGCTAATGTTAGACAGGCTTGTGAATCATCCACTGACGCTGACAAGTTTGGGTCATATAGAATCATTGAGAGCAGTAGTCGTGTACTGGGTACAATTGCTTCCTGGCATCCAGGCTCAAAACTGCCTGAAAATTTTACACTCTCCTTAAAGATTTCTTCTCTGCATATTTTAGCAACTTTTGCAAACAATTTTGCTTGATCCTCATAATCGTGAAAGAGGAAAGCATCTTTGAGCAAATGTTGAATGCCTTCTGGAAATGCAAGAATTGTACTATGCCATCCATTTGCTCCTGTAGTCCGGAGTCTGAAGTGATTGAGTATTTGTTCTTTCAAGCGTGTTTTGTTTAAGGAAATGTCAAGACCAAAGTCCTTGAGGCGTTTCTCATACATGTCATGAATCTTGGACAGCTTGAACAGAAAGGTTCCTTCCACTGCTGATTTCTCCATGTATGTCACAAGCTCGACGAATGCCCTTGCTTTGGCCATTTTGACTTTTGCTGCAGCAGCTCTTTGCGATGGATTGTTTTGACTTTGGAAGGATCGGTAACGATTTCTGTATTTGGTCAAACAAGCCAGGTGATACTTGGCTTCATTTGCTACCAAATCACCACATAATACTTTTGAAAGTAATTTCGTATCTTGCATTTCTTTTGCCATTGACCGAATGTGATTATCAGCTTCAAAAGTGGCAAACTCGTGCAGAATAGGGCCGCCATCTTCACAAAAGATACAGATCCTTGTACTTTTCTCAGTTGACTGGCGTTTGGTATGTCGCACACCACTTGAAGCCCCTGCCTCCTCATCTTGTGATTGCTTTCTCTTTCTCGTTTTCTCTCTTTCTAATTTTGATTTGTTGACCTTCTGATGACATGTTCGATGCTATGACGCTTTATTCTCCATGAAGCATAGGAATCAGTTGTTCGTATGAACGTGCCATTCAAGTAGAAAATGCCTTAGCTACGTCCATGCGTGCAGTGTTTACAGCTTCCTTGTACTTGTTTAAATAAATAAATAAATGAATGAATGGATAAATAAATAAATGGAAATCGTCACTCTTGAACATATAAATCACATTTACATGTACTTATCACAAGATATTATATGTCATGACAAGGTTTATATGCCTAGACTATTATATAAGAAATGTATCGAAAATACAACTATATTAAGCTGTATTAAATCAGTTACAGCCTCAATCATTTTTTCTTCAAAATTTATTTAAAAAATAATGATTTTATTGGATTCCTTGTACCAGAAAAACTATAAAAAGACCTTTCACCCATGCTTTTTATCTGGTCTAGTGGTTAAAATCAGACGATTTACAGATTTTGACGGGTCCACGGTGGCCATCTTGGGTTTTACACCCTTAATATGGACAGATTTTTTGGCGTCTGGGATTTTTTTCATCCATATACCCATACAAACTCTGTAAAAATTTGGTGCTTTTGTCATTCTTGTAACGATATCATCATTTTATAGCACTAAGCCACTTGACTAACAAATGTTGCAGAAGTTTAAGAAAAGTGAATCAGACAGAGGTCCAGAACATCTCGAATGGGCGGTAACAGATCCAGCACCGCTGCCTGCGTCTGCGTTCTCGGTATTGGCAGTGGGGGAGCCAAAAGTGGGGACATTTATGGTCCCCTCCCCAGGGGACTCCGAGGCTCTTGAAGTTGATGCCATTTTTTTTTTTTAATAAATTTTGAAAAGATTATGTAGTGTATAAGATGCATGTGTATGTAGTGAGGAATAGGGAGAGAAGTGTGTGTTTGAGAGCATGCTGGACTGCTCACAGGGTAGATGAGACAGAAAAAGATCAGCTAAGGAGGACAGTGACAGGAAAAACGGGAGTTCCAGCACTTCCTATCTTTTGCCCCCCCCCCCCCCCCCCCCCGAGTACTTCCCTGATTGATTGGTGTCTACAATCTCCTCCTTGCCTATAATTAAACTACAAAAATTAAATTTTAATCCCAACATTGTGTAAACCAGTATGGATGGTAATGTATCGAGTGATTACAAATGATCTTCCCGATTTTAAACATTTATTAAGACAAAACTAACAAAGCTACAGTGAAAAGCAAGATATACAAATGAAGAAGAAATAAAAAAGTTTTATTTACAAGCTATTGAAGTTCAATATGAGCTCCTTTTGAGGTTACAGCATTCCTGAATGAGCAATTCCTTGATCGTTGGAGCGGGCGTGGGGGGCCCATTCCTTGGCCGACTCGTTCTCCCGATCTAATCCCCTTCATTTTTTCCTCTGGGGCTGTCAAAAATGAAGTTTTTGTTCCACCAATGGCAACAACTTTGGAACATTTGAAAGAAAGGGTACTTGAGGCTGTTAGAAAAGTTCAATATAATATGCTACAAAATGTATGGAGAGAAGCGGAATACAGCTTTGATATCTGCAGAGCCACAAAAGAATCTCATATTGAACTTCAATAGCTCGTAAATAAAACATTTTGAGTTTTTCTTCATTTATATATCTTGCTTTTCGCTGTAGCTTTGTTAGTTTTTTTCGTAATAAATGTTTAAAATTGGGAAGATCATTCGTAATCACTCGGTATATCGTATGTAATGCGCTGAATAAAGATTATTGTTGTTGTTATTATTATTAAATGATCCTCGTGTAAGAGAATATTCGAGTACGACGACAACCTGGCCTCTCTCGAAGCAAAGTTGAGGGAAGAAATACCATTAAATAAATTAGCAAATACTAAATATATATTGGAGCGCCTTCAGTAATTGTAATGCGCGAAAGGGTAATACTCTGACATTATTTATTTATTTTATTTATTTATATATTTATTTATTTAATTAATTAATTAATTTTTTTATTATTATTATTATTATTATTATTTATTATTGTTCACATCGATTATTTTAATATTGAAATATTTAGAGTATGTTAAATATGTCAATATTTTTCCGCATTTGCAGGAGATGAACAATTTATGTAAGGAGCCCGCAGGGAACGCCGCCTTCCCGGTCACAATGGGTGTAAACGCCTTCAGAGGATTCCTTGACGAGTTCATTAGAGACAAACCGAAGAGGCAGGAGGACAAAGTAGTGAAGAAACGAAGGAGACAGCGGCGAAAGAAGAAAGAGAAAAAGGTACTAACATTTTTTAAGGTTAAATCAAAATAAGAGTAAACTTCTGAAGGATCGACACAATTTATGAACTCTCTATTTTTGTAACATGGCTGTGCGAGACACCCCCTTCTCCCCTCCTCTTACACGCGCGCGCGCTTTGTTTAAAATAAGACTGAGTGAACTTAGTACACGGAGACAACGGCAGCTTCTCGGTCCAACAAACGGGGATTGTGGGGTTGGTTGCCAGTACAAACGTCTCCATTTGTCATCCATCCCAATTTTATTTTATTTTTAATTTTAAATTAATTAAAATTAATTATATTTTGCGTCAATAACCTCGATGTTGGTACCTCTGATGGATTACGCCTAATCGGTCGGTTAATTTACAAATACCAACCAGTTTTAAACTGACGCTGTGATGGATTAAACTTAACCTAACCTAACTTAATTTTGAAAAGCTCGAAGTGTAGTTTGTTTTGGTCTGTTTACTTAATTTTCTTCCGATGTCTCTATTATAGTGTATTTTGTATTAAAAATGGTGATAGATTTTACGTAGAGGATATTTTCGTTTTATCATTTCCCCGTCTGTGTATTGTATGTATTGGACAATAAATTCATATTATGAAGAAACACGAATTAATTTTTGAGAGTCGAGTCTGTTTTTAATTTTATTTTCAGGTTGAAGAAATTGACTTCGGGATGCACAAGTTCATTCATATTTTCGTCAACATTTATACGCAGTGTGAAGTGTGTAATTCTCTTCTGTGGCTTTCGACCAAGGCCTTGTCGTGTCAAAGTAAGTGTATCATTCGGTGAGAAGGATTCAAAGATCATTATTGCACTTGAAACTCTGAATTTAGTGTATTGAATGCGGAGTTTCTCTCGGGGTGACGTCTTTTTCCCCGGTGATCCAGAATGTTTTTGGTCTGTGGTGGCTTGTTCCTGTGACCCTTATATTGAGATGTTCGTGGGTGAGTGTTAACGATGTTAATGCACCATATTAATGACACGAAAGTGGTAACGTGAACCCATTTATGTTGTTTTATTTAGTTTTATTTTTCACTTTACCGTAGCTAAGTGACACTGGTTACCGTAGCAATTTAAAGTAAAGGGTTGTCCAAAAGTCCCTATCTGTTTTGCTGAAGTACGGTAATAGTATTGTAGGATAAAAATGTAGTAACATAATTAAATGTATATTTATTTATCAAGCTTAGGTCTAAGATTCGACGTGAGCACCATCAGTGTCTCTGCAAATCTCAAATCTGTCTATTGCATTGCGGAACACATTCTCAAGCATCTCTAGGGTTATTTTAACGACCGCCGCGACAATGCAGGTCTGTAACTTGTAAACCTCAGACTTTATAAAGCCCCACGCAAAGAAGTCTAATCGCGTTAAATCCGAAGATCGTGCTGCCCCAGTAGGGTGTCAATTTTAGTGAAGTCAACAATTCAAAAAAATACTAGTGACCAAATGATGCATTTTTATGTGCTAAATCGAAATAGGGCTTTAAAAGCCAGATTTGACCACTCCTAGCTACTTATATTTGAAGTTGAAGTTTACGAAAAATCAGCAATTTTTGCAAGTATTTTTTTTATTGTATATAACTACATTTTACATACATTACATACAATTAAAGACATTTTGATTGTATTTCAATATTAAAACTTAGAACTATAGATAGGTTTCTTGAACTTTGCCAAGGATGCCATGTCTACCTTGCTCTTGTTCCTGAACATGAGGTCCCTACTGGCCACCTGGCCACTGATGTACGCCTCCCTCCTCTCTTGTGAGTAAACATGTTGTGCTACTTCAGTTTCATCCTTACACACCTCTCTACTGACTATGTGTGTGAGGGCCATGCAGGACCTTCCATTGGTCTATCCAGAAACTCCTTGATTGCAGCAGTGGTGAGGGAGCAGGTCAGAGGAAGATCAGTCACGCCAGAGTTCCAGTCAATGAGCTCCGAGAGTTTGGTGGCATCTGGGTTGATGTCAGGAGTCTTCCTGGGTCTGACACTGCAGTTTCCTACCTGTGTGTCCTCATCTCCTTCACCTCTAATTTCCAGTAATTTAGGGTGTGTCAATTTTAGTAAAGTCAACAATTCAATGGCGGCTTAAAGCATTAACAACATCAGATGGAATTTCATAAATGTTTCCTTTAACAGGAGAAAAAGCAACCACTTCGTTTTGTTATATCAGTTTTCAATTTATTTCCAATTAAACCCTTGAAAGTACTTGAGCTTGTTGTTTTTCCATCTATTGCCTTGTAGACGTGCATGAATGGTAGTTCGTTCATATGAAGGAGGCATACCAGCCACTGAACAGACCTATTCAGATAGATTTCAACAAGCTTTATTACTCCAACGATTCTTCCAGCGTTCACAGCAGTGCCATCACATAGTAAAGCTTTTAGAGTGTCTGAACTTTGAGTCCACTATTACAGTAATCAGCTCTTCTGCTACACAACGAGCATTTCCATGATCAGGTGTTACATGATCTGTATAGATATTTCCAGGCTCTTTAACAATGACGTAGTGCTCTTCTTTGATCTTGCCTGCCCTGGTTAATGTGTCATCTCTTCTCCCATCAAAGCCAATGCATTCTATTCCTATATTCTCCGATTTAACCCTGGTACTCAATTTTTTACCTACTCGTGCTCTTTCCCTCTGCAGCTACTTTCTATCAATCATGTTGCCATGATCCAGGATTCCCATATCTTTTAAAGCAGGATTAACAATTGCTGCTGCTGCCCTGCAACTCACTCTGTAACGATCTACGGTCACTGCCAACTCTTCATAGGTATATCTGTTCTGCTCATCCTCTGAAGTCTTCATCCTCTTGGTCGGTCTCTACCTCCATGTTCTCAGCACCGGCTGATCCTGTGATTCCTGTGATGTTGAAGGGACAACTCTGATAGCTTCAGTCAATTCTGCTTGTGATCTCATTCGGTGTTCGTGTTGTTTTTGAGCTCTAGCAATATACATTTTCCTCATTAAAGCAGCTTTTCTATCAATTCGCCCCAGTTGGTTTAATCTTTGCTTTTGTCCTACAAAAGAATCCCACTCAGCAATTGTTATTTTATCCTTGCACCGGCAGGCATTTCTATCAATCCCTTTATCCTAGCAATCACAGGTACATACATCAAACATAGCATCATACTTGGAAACTTTTTGTTCATATCTCTCATCTCTTCGGTTTATAGGAACCTTGTTCAACTCTGACGCTGTTTCTATTACTCTAACAACTTTCTGAAAGATTCCACGAGTACTTATTGTAGGGAAAGAGAACGTTATCCATATGGTTTCAACGTCTCTTGCGACTATGTTACAACATTCATTAAAAGTAATGATTTATTTGATTCAGCCTCTTCTCGTCGTCACACAAAGTTGTAATGCCTCACCTCATCTGCTTTTGTTGGTGTCAGCTGCTGGAAACTTGGAAGGATGTCCAAAGGCTGCATTTGACGACTTTTTCCTTGTTGTCATGATTAATTCGACTTAACCAATAATTTAATTTGAAAACCAATAGTTTGAATCAATAACCAATAATTAATAATAATTTCACTTAATCAATAATCTGAAGCAAAACTATATAATATAATTTTTCGCAAAAAGTGCTCAAAAAATTAGGGTCAGACTTTTTTGCACATTTGTGAAATTTGCCCACAAAGTGGCCAATCTGGCAACCCTGATGTTCAGAATAGGTTCAAAGCTTATTGTGAAATCTCAGCTAGGAGAGAGGGGAAAAAGGAGGACTAGCTGTTCAATCTGGAAATGTCTCCAAAGATCTGGTACAATTCATCATGCTCGTTGGCTAACTAGAGCAAATAGAATTCTTAGACTCTATGTGTCAACACCAAATCCAACCCAAGATATCAAAGATCTAGTAGAAATTATTATGCTATCTTATGCTCCAGGATGGTTTTGGGTTAAGTCACATCCACTGGCATCTGACGAATCATCTAACTTTTGGTACTTAGGGTATCTGCTGCGCGACTTGAAGGAGAAATACAGATCGATCATGGAACCGGTGTTTCAGAATAACTTGTACTTCGCGAACCCCGAAAATATTCTACTATCGATGATAACAGACTCAAGAAGAGAAGTTAGAGAAGTTGCAATCCAGAGAATCATTCTCTCAAGAACTACATTTTCTGGATCAAGAAACTTTGACCTACCTCGTACTCTTAATTTTGATTCTTCAGACTACGCTGAAATGATTGATTGGCAGAAAGAGGTAATTTATCCGCCTCCACTTCTGAGAAACTTTAGCAATAGGGAACTTTTGCTAGCAAGACAAGAACGATTCAAAATACCAGCCTTTCATCGTCACAGCCAAGGAGTAGAAAGCGCCGTGAATCTAGTCACGAATGCATCTGGTGTACAAATTGGCTACGAAAATCGCCAAAAATATATTCTTAACCTACTGGAATCACGGCAAAGATTGCCTAAATAAATTTGAATGGAAAGGACAGTGGAATAAATAAATTCATAATAGCTCAAGTTTATGCATCGTGCAAAAGAGCACTTCATTAGGTAATGTTTTTATCTTTTTCTTGTAGAAGACAAGTTCTATTGTTTAATGTTATGCAGTTCATTAATTTGTTCCTTATTTTTTATCTTAATATATAGTATATACTCAAAAACACGTAAAAATGTCATTTTCTTTGAGTTTGAATAAAAAAATAAGAAACACGAGTTTAACACAGCTGAAACAATTTTTATCCGGGTTTTTACTGAAAAATGTACATTTTGGCAAATTGAAACTAAAAACCAAAAACTTGTGCCGGGAGTAGGAGACTTAGGATACGCGAAATAGTTTACTGGGTGACTACTGTGACCCATACGAAAGCCCCACAATGTGTCACTTTTGAATACAAAAAATATCAACCCGCCCTAAATTGCTCAGTCTACGTGATGCTATGCGAGTTCACATTCTAGAATTTGTTTCAAAAGCATCTCTTGCCAATTCGACATTTTCTTGAGAGATACCTAGACGTCCAGATCTTTCCTTATCATGAACAGATCCTGTTCTCTTAAATTTATTGACCAGCTCGCGAATTGCTTTGTCTGTCGGTCCTGGTTTGCGGAATCTTTTCAGATTTCTCGAATTTTTTTGCGCTTGTTCTCTTGGATACGTAGTGTTACTATCATCACCCGTTCTTGTACATCCATCATCATCTATGACTCGTAGAAAATAAAATAGAAATATCATTATTTCAGCAAAATAGATAGGGACTTTTGGACCCCACTCTATACTTAAAATATACTGTCAACTGTTTTTTATGAAACGCAACAAAGTTTTAATATTTAATCTTATGTTTGTTCACAGAATAAATTAAATTACACTTATGTTATACAATCAGTTAATAAAGGGAAATAGACTCTGATCGGAAATCAAATAGGCTTCAGGAAAAAGCGGAATATGACCAAGCGCGGGACAAAAGCCTAGGGGGCAGAAGGATAATTTCCTTAAGACGGTCCTAGGGGAAAATTAACTCGAATTTACTGGCCTAAGTTCATTGTAAAAGTCGGCCCCATTTCCCATGAGCTGTGTGGAAATATAAAATAAAAATGACAAGGGGAGGACAAATACGATCTTGTGCGTATGACCAAAGATCGAAGTTGACTCTTGTATAGTATTTTCGTCATCGTCGTTGTCTTTGCTTTAAACTTAAGAAAAATATGTTACATTGGAAAGTTATCATTCTCTCAATTATTGCAGATTTTGAAATCTTTTGTAATTTGTAGTCAATGTCGATTTTTTTTTTTAATTGATAACCTTTTCTTGAATTTAAGCAAGTTCCTTCAAATTTCTTCTTAAGTGTGGGTTCAGGGATGAGATTGTTTATTGCATATTCTGAAAACTTTATTAAAATACTGTAATTATTGTAATGTATATGTTCGCGCGCGCGCACAACTAATTCCTTAATCTCACCCATTCGTCATTTCAGAATGTAAAGTAACTTGCCACCAGAAATGTTTGAGTAAAGTGGAACAAAATTGTAACCACCATTCTTCGACCAAAGCCGTTGTGGTTGGGTTGGATAGGCCTCGCAAGAGCTCACCAGGGTCAAAGACCCCCATTGTAAGACCAGTTCAATTGGGGAAAGTCTTTGGGGTCCCCTTGGAGAGTTTAGTGTCCCCTGAAGAAAAAATCCCGAAGGTCGTGGAGAGGATAATTACCTCGGTGGATTTGTATGGCATTTATACTGAGGGACTTTATAGGAAATCTGGAGCCACGTCGAAGGTAAGTTTTTTCCCATGGTATAAAGTTAAAGGATAGAAGACTATTAATTAAGAATGTTTGAAGTGTATTTTGAGACATTCCATATTTTATCATACGTAGTTCCAACATTCGTGTTTAGTCTGATATTCTCTTCAAAAGAGGAGCATTTAAAAGCACGATTGTCAAAGGGAACGCCCCACTAACAATAAAGGTGTTTTGGGAAAAGATTTGATGCGTAAAGTATTGGAGGGAGAGGAAAACTTCGTGAAAGATGGAAAGTTTTTGTTGGTGACTGCATAATCTATTACGATGAAACGCTTTAAGTTTATATATTGAAATGTTGAAAATTAATCTGCCCAAGTCTGCGAGTTCTCTTCAATGTTTGTCTATATAAAATTCTATAATTATTCCTAAATGGATTTCGGCTCGTAAAGCTCGTCCGCTCGCTAAATGTAGTTTATAATTGTACGTAGTCCGTGTTGTAATGATGAAAATATATACTCGTCTATGTATACTTTTGTAAGTATGTAATTGATAAAAGTGTGATAGTTACCGAGGATTAGTTTGAAATAGAAGGTGCTCTCGAATAGAGATCTTGGTCACACCCGACTCGTCACTAGAGGTCTTTCAATATTTTCAAAAAAGGTAACTGTGAGTCCCCCGATACTGGGATATTGGTTGGGTTGGGCGTCTCTATTCTTAAGTTGGAGTGAATGGCAAGCTAGGTTTTGGTTTAAACTCCTCCGTACATACAGTGATGACTGTTGTGAAATTCCACCTTTCTGACTAATGAATGTTGGCGAGAAACGTAGAGTTTTATGACGAGACATTTTGAACGAATTGTACGTAATTTAAAATGTTCTTCAGATGAACTGATCAATAAGTTAATATTACTTAAAACTCTCTCCCAAAGGTGAAAGAACTAAAGAATAGGATAGACACGGAGCCGGAGTCGGTTACGTTCGAGGAAACGCCCATCCACGTACTTACAGCCATCCTGAAGTCTTACTTTCGGGAACTTCCGGAACCGCTCTTGACCTACGACGCGTACGACCCTCTGCTGAACGCGAGCGCTTTGGAAGACCCCAACGAGATGTTCCAGACCACGTTGAACATCATCTTTCAGTTACCGAAACCGAATTTCGATCTCTTAGAGAGACTCGTCTTCCATTTGGCGAGAGTGGCCCAGTACGAAGATTATAACAGAATGAGTTGTAATTCGTTGGCAATCGTTTTCTCGCCCTGTATTCTTAGGACACCGCGTTCGGTACCCGTTCAAGATTCGCTAAACGATATTAGTAAACAGACTCAGGTAGGTTTTGGATCATTGAGTTTGATCGATCGTCTCGGGTTGGTATATTAAAAAATCGCTTAGCGACGCTGCGTTCGCTCCGAATTTAAGAAGGTCACGATCGAAAAAATTAAGAAGGAAATATACTGTGTGTGTGTGTGTGTGTATATATATATATATATATATATCCCCGCAAGGGGGTTCTAAGCTCGTGCTCTTGAGTGCTCTTTGCGCTCGTTTGTACGTGCTTGTTCCTGGAGGTTTCACGTGCGCCCTCCCGGCCCTAGCACCCAAGGATGATGGGGCTCGACCCTGCAGTCCTTGTCATCCTTGGTCTTTTTCCACTTCGACTGTCCCCTCCACCCTTTCTTTTTCCTCTGTCTTTCCTCTCACTTTTTCTTTGTTTTTCCGCTGAGATATGCCCTTTAAATAGAGGCGAATCGGTTCTTCCCGAACTAAAAAAAAAAAAAAAAAATATATATATATATGGTGATTCAGCAAAGAGTACATTAAATTGGAGGATGAAATCCTTGGATAATTCTAAACCACGATGTCTCTATGGTGAAGTGTCAGATTCTGCATAGTTTCCATGTTACAATACATTTAAGATGTTGTATTAATGAGAGTGAATATGAAGTGAAACCCCTGTAAGTTTTTGTAATAATTTATTCTCTACAGTGTGACCCCTCTTTGTTCTTTGTTACAACCTAAAGGAAATGTTCAAAGTTGGCCCCTTCTGCCTCAATGCAGGCCTGTACACGTCGTACCATTGAATGTCTGACGCGTTCCAGAATGCCTGGACTATGTTTAATTTGCTCGCACCTGTCACGAACACGTGGCCATAATTCCTCTCTTGTTTGAACCTCTATATCATACACCAACGTCTTTAAATGGCCCCACAGGTAGAAATCCAAAGGGGTAAGATCTGGGGAGCGGGGTGGCCAGGAAACGGGGCCAACACGCCCTGTTGGGATAAACAGTATCCAGATATTCCCTTGATGCTCGGGCAAAATGTTCTCTTCTGGAACGCGTCAGAGATTCAATGGTACGACGTGTACAGGCCTGCATTGAGGCAGAAGGGGGCAACTTTGAACATTTCCTTTAGGTTGTAACAAAGAGGGGTCACACTGTAGAGAATAAATGATTACAAAAACCAACGGGGGTTTCACTTCATATTCACTCCCATTAATACATCTTAAATGTATTGTAACATGGAAACTATGCAGAATCTGACATTTTACCATAGAGACATTGTGGTTTAGAATTATCCAAGGATTTCATCCTCCAATTTAATGTACTCCGCTGAATCACCCTGTATATTAAAAGGGAAGGCTTTGTAAATAATGGTATCATAAGAAAAGTTACACTTCACAATGCTATAATTTAATTAAACAATAAAATAAAATTATCCTCGATAACAACAGTTATCGATGAGACAATAATAATAATAATAATAATAATAATAATAATAATAATAGTTAGTAGTCGTCTTTTAGTAAGCTAAACATAAAATGTAAAACAAAAGATAGATAACATCTCCAACATAGTGGGCGTGATAAAAGAGGTCTGAGTTATGAGAATCCTGAGCTCGGGAAGAATTACTAGAAGTGTAGTTGGCCAACTTAACTGAGCCTGAGGAGGAAGCGCCTGGAATTCAACCCGGGACCTTTCCGTTCCAAATCTAATTCTTATTCTATCCGACGGCAACACGAGAGTTCTAAAGAAAAGATAAATAATTACGTATGTTTGTAAAATTAAGTGTATTAAATATTTAAAAATGTTTTTAGGTCATAGAACTGTTAATATCACGTCAGTTGAACAAAGTTTACAACTACTTGAGAGACATCGAAAATGTGGACAAGGAATCGATCGTGGCAGGAGCCAAGTTAAATTCGTTGAAGGAGTCCAAGGTGAGGAACCTCCATGTCGAGGGTCTTTTGATGTAGTAGTAGTAGTAGTAGTAGTAGTAAGGCACCTAGATTTAAATTCTTTTCTATTCTCGTTTTCATCGCCTCATCACTATTACTTTGCTTTTTCCTTTTTTTTTTAACGAAGTTACGAACCGCGCACAACATCTCTTCCATGAGTGGGGCTACTTCAGCTGCTGGGGTTGATAACTCTCAGTTGGGAGCTGGGTGGGTCGCACCGAGGCTGGATCCCAGGGAAGCCCTGGCCGTGTACAAATTGGAGGAACAGTTGCATGACTACGAGGACAGGAAGTGTAGGCTTACCCTGGGGCTCACCGAGCTCGTCAGGGGCAGTTCCGAAGAGGATCTCCTTTCAACGGACATGTCGCACGCGGGGTCCTTAGAGGATGTGGCCGCCGCCACAAGTTCCGTGATCTATACCAAGAGTGTAACCTCCATGCCCTCCTTTTCTTTAGACGATACGGACGGTGAGGGTTTTTTTTTTTTTTTTTTTTTTTAAGGCTGTTATGTTCATTGCGAATGATTCGGGCAAAAAATTAGTTTTTTGCAACTTATTATCACTTAGTAGTAATAATAATAATAATTACGGCGTTTGGGGTAGTTTAACCTCCTTCGTAATATATATAAGGGTTATTCGTTGAAGGGGACCTACATTTTTATGTGGGATCCAGACCACTACCCCACCAAGGAAGACCCAAAGAAGCGCTTTAATCGCTGAAATTTGAAGCTTCAGCCGATAAATCGAACCCGTGACTTTGAGATTAACGGTACTGCGCTCTACCCCCGACAAGGTTACCCTTGCGGGTCGCCGGTGTAATCAGTGGCGGACTGGGCCCCATTAGGGGGCCTTAGCCATGCGGGTGAGCCTTATCGGGACACCTAAACTAAAACCTCAAAAAATGAGGGGTGAAATAATAACATAAAAACTTATTTTTTTGATCAGTAAAACGCAAACGAGAGAGAGTACGAGCACGTCCATCCAACACAGGGTCTAGTCCAGTGGTTCCCAACCTTTTTTAGGCGACGGCCCACTAGAGCTGATTTGAATAACTCATGGCCCACTTTCCATGTTGCTAAGCTGGTATCATGTTTACATAAGGTTTAATAAGTACATTTTTGTTATTAAACACTTATTAATAGTGCTAGAAGACGAGCAAGTGAGCCATGGCCCACCGGTTGGGAATCATTGTTTAAATCTAGTCTCTTACTAACTGTGCCAACTTGGAACAGTTAGTTATGGACTAGACAATACCCTACCGTAATCTTAATTGATGGCTAATAAGCTTGGTTTGGTTTGGTTGAATAAATTGATAAGTAATGCCAAGAAAATTTTTGTTTTTTGTTACAAAAAGTGATTGATAGGCAAGGCAATTTTTTAAAATTTTCGGTCGCTAAGGGGGACCATTGTGCCAGGGCACAAGGGCCAGTCCACCGCTGGGTGTAACAAACTTTCTATTTATTACTCTTCGAGCGTATAGTTAAGAAGCGCATTGCGCTTCATTGAAGAACGGGTTAGGTCGTGGCCACGTCGCAACACCGCTTCCTGTTAGATCAGCGAAGTTAAGTGATATTTGGTGTGGGTAGTAATTGGATGGATGACCCTCCTTCGATGCGCTCAGATGATGTAACAACAACCCGTAGTTGGTTCGGGTCCCACGTACAGCTGTCGGTCTTATTCATGAGCGAAGAACGAAATAGGAATTAGTGAAAGTGGAAAGAGAGCCGTTCTTACACGTTTGCTGTTAACGAACGAGATTGGTTAAGGAACCCCAAAACCCGTATTAATGAATGACAACTAAAACGCATCGCGCTTTATTGTGGTGAGTTGTTGGTGTAATGGTGGATTTATTGTCGCATGTATTGCTCACGAAACATTGTTTGGTGTTCGAAGGTGAGGTGACATCTCAGCGGCGGAAAAGACGCGCAGTGAAGTCTGCGTCAGAGACGGAGACCGAAGATAAATCTGTGACGTCATCGCGGCTTCACCAAGAATACGCCGAAGATGCCGTTATGGTTTGACCCGCCCTCAATTGACCAAAAAAAATTCTAAATTTAAAGTTTAGCATTTTTATTAAAAAAAGTTTATCGTTTTACCGTAAAGAAGTTAGCCCTCATAAAAATTTCTTCTCGGTTTTGACCTCAAATAATTTAATAAGGCCATTTGACCGTAAACTGACGTTAATCACCCGTTAGGATTGAGGTAATTTCTTGGATCTTATCGGAAGTTAAAATATTAAACGAGTTTATTATTATTATCATCATAAAATACTTTTACTTTGAAAGGTGGCTATGGAAAAACATTTCCTCGCTACAATCCGTTTGGATTTACCAATCTCAATGGGGCATAATTGTTTTCGTACGTAGTGACTCTTAAAAGAGGGAGAGTGAAGTTTGTGATAAGAAAACTTCGTGGAAAAAAAAAAAAAAAGTCTGTAGTCTTTCTTCAAAATGACTTCAGTAAATGGTGTTTTTGAAAAGTGGCACTTGGAAATTTATTTCTATGCAAATGAAGTGTTTCAGGAACATTCTTAAGGGAAATGTGATTTTTTAGTGAATATGTATATATATATATATATGAGAATTAAAATTATGGAATAGAAATCTTTTAATGTTTAGGAAAGTGGAAATTTTCTCCTGAAGATGTGTACTAAAATGACCATTGAGGTGTGTGTGTGTGTGTATATATATATATATATATATATATATATATATATATATATATATATCAAGGTCTGAAAAATCTCTTCCCAATAAGAATTACATTACTTAATTACATTAATGTGATTTGAACTGAATGAGGAACATTTTAAACATTTATGTTCAGGTTTCATAAATAAATGTATTTCCCATCGGGAAAGAGTTTAAATATATTTGTCATTGGGTAGAGACTTTAAGGGATACCTCATATAATATATATATATATAATATATATATATATATATATTATATATATATATATATATATATATATTAGTGTGTGTATATATATATCTGTTTTATACTATGTATAAAAGTACATAATTTGATTCCAGATTATATCGAGCTTTTTTATACGTATACAGTAATTTGTATACTGTGTTAGCATAGCTTAGGCCTCACTAAGAAAGGGTCTTAGTTATGTCTTAGTAACTATTAGTTTATTTCATTTCTTTTATAAGATCTGGTTATTTGGTAGGCCTAACTTCTTTTTTCTTTTATTTAATATTTAATAAGTAAAATGATGATATTGAACCAAAATAATATTTAATTTCAAACGATGAATAATGGTAGAATGTTATTTTATTTTTATTATTATATTAATTTGCATTAATTTGAGCGTTATTATGGAATATTTAAAAATTAAGGTAATGCCACTTTTTTCGGAGTAGGGGTGTGGGGGGGGTTGTTATGTGGAAGTAAGGCTCTCTTTGTTTTGACGTAACTGTCGAGTGGTTATGATAAGCAGTTTTTGTAAAATGTAGACTTCCGTCAATCTTCATTTGCGTTGTTTTTAAATTTAATTTTGTAAATGAAAGGTTTCATTCGTAAGTTTCGACGCATATTTGACCATTTCAAGTGAGAAGTAATCATTTTTGTGTTTGTAAGTGTGGCTTCCTTAGTGACCTTCCCGTTCGATGATAACGGGTCGGGTAAATGAAAGATTTAAGCCGAATCCCTCGCTTCTTTTTTCTAGTAGGGTGCGAAAGTCTTCTAATTATTCTAAGACTCGTGGTGAAAAAAAAAAAAAGTCCCTTAATTGTTCAGATGGTGAAAACGATAAAGCTGAAGTGGTTAAATTTAATGTAAAAATTTATTAGTAAATGTGGTTCATTTTCTCGCTTTATTTTTGCCTTGAGGAACCACGGTGAATGTAACTTTTTTTTATTTTTAATTTAAGCCATACGCCTTTCTTAAATCTACTCCACTAATCCCATTCTAATTTTTTTATTAAAGTTAATCCTCTGTTAATAAATACTCTGTTATTACTGTCTGGGAAGTATTTGCTTCAAATTTTGCTGTTGGTGCTACGGAGAAACGAAATCAATCAATCAATCCGATGGGGGAATCGGTGCTTCACACGTGATACGGTGCCACTCGCCATACATAATTTCTCTTAATAAACACGCCCATATATGGTGTCCCATAAGTCTGGCATCATAGGAGAAATTCATATTTTTCTATTTCTACAAACCATAATTCATATTTTTCTCTTTCTACAGGCCATAATATCTCTGAGCAAGGAAGAACGAATCCAGATAATTCTACTCAGAGAAAATCGGAGTCAAAGAGACTTTGCAACAAGTCTGCTAACACAACTCTGTGCTATTGGCTCGCGGTCTGGATGCAGTCTGTTAAATTCTTTGACTCCGATTTCCTATGAGTAGAATTATCTGGATTCGTTCTTCCTTGCTCACAGACATTATGGCCTGTACAAAGAGAAAAATATGAATTATGGTTTGTAGAAATAGAAAAATACGAATTTCTCCTATGATGCCGGACTTATCGGACACCATATATATATATTATATATATATATATATATATATATATATATATATATATACCGCTTTTTAAAATTATTATTATTATTATCATCATCATCATATCATTATTATCATCATCATTATCATCATATCATTATCACCATCATTATTATTATTATTACAGATTGGTTTTACCGTGTTTTATATTGACGATTCGGTGCCAGTGTGTGTCCACTTTTCAAACACTTTTTTTCTGACATTTTCTAAAATTTGATCTGTTGTCTCGGTATAGAATAAAATATGGCCAAAGTTTGTAATTTCAAAACATTAAAGCAGTTGTAGCACGGTATTATTATTATTATTATTATTATTATTATTATTATTATACGATGTATGATTATTTGTACTTTAAATGTTCAGCTGTTTTCATGGATTTTGTACGAAGTGCTTGATCATCAGTTAATTTTGAAGTGCTGATCGTCTTTCTACTTGTTCTAGAAAGGCGCTTTGCCTTCTGTTAAAAGAGGAAAAAATGACCAAATATATATTATATATATATATATATATATATATATATATAAACTACATTGTATTACATGTTTGTTATCTAGTGATAAAAACCTGTTATTACTGAAAGTTAATAGAACTTCAAAAAGGGTTTAGTGCTAAGTGTTATTATAACGAATCTTGCCGCAGTTCAGTGTACTGTAAAAGTGACAGTACTACTAGTTCCAATTGAATGTGATACATTTTTGGAGAAAGAAAAATGTGATTTCTATGATTGTAAATTAATATTTTTGTATATGTGAATATGTCACAAATTTAAGGTTTAAGATTTTTTTTAATTGTTGAAAGGAATTCATTTAGCCACTGTATATTTATTTTGAATTTTATAAAATATTAGTTTATTGGGCTACATTACCTGTATTTTTGAACTAGGAACCTTTTTCAGTTAGTTATTAATTAATAATAGATAAATGTTTTTTCGTAATGACGTCTCGACAAAGATAACTTTTTTTTTTAATTTGTCATTTTATTAATAAGGACATCAGTATTAACTTCATTTTTTATGGCGAAGCGTTGATACTCAATAAGTTATTTTTAGACTTGATTTCATGACAGATTTTAGCAAAATTAAAATGTACATTTTATTTTCTATTTTAGTTAACCCCAAATTATTCATTAATACAGAGCCCATTGATAATGACGTCATAGCTGGTTCATTCGATGATCACAGGTCTTCGATGGTTTTGTTGTCCAAAATATTTTATCACTTACGTAGTAATTTTTGCACACTGATTCCGAAAATAATATTAATTTTTCGCCATCACGTACAGATTTTTTACAAAATGTCATATTTCACATTAATACATGTGTAAGTAATTTTCTTTAAAATTGACTCAATTAAATTTTAATTAAAAACTACTGCCTATAAATGCTTCCAGATCAAAAGTGACGTCATGGCGTCTTCTAGAACATTCGAGAAACGCACCGCTAGTATTGCTAGTATATAAGTGATTGACAAGCCACGAGATGGAGGTTATAGTTCTTTATTATTCAAAGGTGGGCGGTGACTATAGTTCTCTTGAAATTTGTTTATTTGTCGCTATGGCAACCAGAGGGTGTGTAAATAGCCCAAACATTTTCTGTTATATTTGTGGAAAATTTACTGTGAAAAAACAAAGGCGAGATATTACAGACTTCATCATGGGCTCCACATAAAGTTTGCAGTGTTTGTGTTGAACAACTTAGACTGTGGAATAAAGGTAACAAGGATTCTTTACCTTTTGGGATTCCAATGGTCTGGCGTGAGCCTAGAAATCACAGCGATGACTGCTATTTTTGTTCATGTAAAAAGGAAATTTCTTATCTAAATTTTCAGTCTGCTATAAGACCTGTTGCTCATGGAACTGGTATAAATCAAATACTCTTGATATAAATTTCATCTGATTCGGTGTCTGATGACGATGGAAACGATGATATTGATTGTTTTGAAACCAAAACATTTGGTGAACCCCAATTGTTTACACAAAGTGAATTTAATGATTTGGTAAGAGATTTGGGTTTCCCGAAGGATTCTTCAGAGATTCTGGGATCCAGACTTCGTGCAAAGAACTTTCTTTCTCCCGGGGCGTCATTTTACTGGTACAGAAATCGAAAAAAAGAACTCGTCCAATATTTTTATCAAGAAAATTCACTGGTATATTGCAACAATGTTTCGGAACTAATACTTAAGCTAGGCGCTGCAGTCTATGACCGAAATGAGTGGAGACTTTTCATTGATTCCTACAAAAGCAGTCTAAAAGGCGTCCTCCTTCACAACGGTAAGTTGTATGCATCCGTTCCTGTGGCTCATTCGGTTCACTTGAAGGAAACGTACGAAAATCTTGAGCTTCTTCTAGCTAAGGTTAAATACAAAGAACATGGTTGGCTACTCTGTGGAGACTTAAAAGTGATTTGTATGTTGTTAGGTCAACAACCAGGTTATACGAAGTTTCCATGTTTTCTGTGTGAATGTGATAGCCGAGCAAGAACTCAGCACTGGATAAAAAAGGAATGGCCACGCAGACTCAACCTGACACCTGGTTCTAAAAACATTCAACGTGAAAGTTTGGTTGACACGAAGAAAGTCCTTTTACCTCCGTTTCACGTAAAATTGGGCTTGATGAAGCAATTTGTTAAGGCCTTGGACGAAGATGGAGATTGTTTTAAATATGTGTGGTAAATAACCAACTCTTTCGGAAGTAAAATTGAAAGAAGGAATTTTCATTGGTTCCCAGATTAGAAAACTGACTTTGGATGAACACTTTGAAAGAACAATGAACAATCTTGAAAAAGAGGCATGCATTGCTTTTAAGGATGCTATCAGCAAATTTTTGGGGAACAACAAGGATCCAAATTACCAAAACATTGTGAACAGCATGCTAAATAAGTTCAAAGAGTTGGGTTGTAATACGAGTTTAAAATTACATTTCTTACATTCACACTTGGATTACTTCCCTGAGAATCTCGGAGCACTCAGCGAGGAACAAGGAGAATGGTTCACCAAGACAGCAAAGAAATGGAGAAGAGATATCAGGGAAGGTGGGACATCATCATGATGGCTGCTGGATGTTGAAACGGGATACTCCAGAATTATTACATAAAAGTAAAGGAACCGCGCGTACATTCGAGACTAAAAGGCATAGATCTCACGAGAAAACTCAGGACAAATAAAGATGAATATGTAATTGACGTTAATAGTCTTCTTTCTTTTTAAAGTTGTTTGCATTTGTATTAGTATAACAAAGCGAAATAGGTACCTAATGTAAATTGAAATAAATAATATTTATTTATGTTGTTGTTTTTTCCCTTCCAGTTTGCAGAAAATCCTTACGTGATAGAAAAAAATGGACACCTTATTCGAATTCAGCGTAGTTGAATTATATAAAATCGGTTATTAGTAAGAAAACAACTCTTACAAAGTTCTCATTCGCAGGCCTGTAAATTATCAATAATGTAGTTTGTAACGTTCTATTTTCGTGAGAGCGAAGTTGGTTGGCGTAAATTTATCGTATATTGGCACCGTTGCACTGTTTGTTTGTAAACATACCAAAATAAGTTTGCTTTTTAAAGTAATATTTCTATGAACTACTTCCCAAGAAAAAGTCTACCCTTCGTCATCGGCAAAGAGCTACGTGCGCTCAGTAAAGGTGCCTGCCTAAACGTAAATGCTTTGAAACAAATTTACCGTCTGTCTGTCTCTGAAAGAAATTGTCGAGTACTCTAATTCCTATGTTCCCTCGTCGAATTTTCTCGGAGCCATGTTTATAAAATTATAATTGCAACACGATAAAAAGGTAAAATATATTATTACATTTAAATCAATCATCAATTCATTTTTTTGCTCCATTATTTTGAGATTTGCGGTCATTTAAAAAAATCCTGTCGTGAAGCGTGATGTTTCTTTCGTAAAAATGTGACGCGCGGAGCATAAATAACACCAAATAAAGATCTACAGTTTTATTTTGGTCTTCAGGGGATTTCGAAGTTTCTTTTTGTTAAAGCAAAAATCGCTAAATTTGATCTCTGAAACTGTAACTGTAAAGGATAATTTTTTATCTAAAAATAACCATGTGAAATTTTTAGTGTCTGCAGATGTAGTATTTTTTTCTTTAACACTTGACACTACGCCAGCATAAATGTTTATTAATGCTGAAAAAGAACACTAACAATAATTGTCAATATTACCCGTAAGTAACAAATCTAATGACTTTCCACTCTCAAATCACTATTCACTATGATTTTATATTTTGGAGGATTAACCTCCTTCGTAACAGCAAAGTTCAAGCTTTACATGGGATCCGAACCACTGGTCGCTACATCATCCGATCGTAGAGGGCGGTTGACCATCCAGCTTGCTCTCCCAGACCTAATGTTGCTTAACTTCGCTGATCAACGGGAATCGGTGTTCCAACATGTCCGCGAAATAGACCAGGAAGAATGAAAATTTATCTCAATTAAGGGATAGTGTTCCTTCAATTTTTACGTCAACTCTGTTGGTGGGGTGACATGTCAAGGGAAAAAAATTCTACAATTGCAGCCACCAAAACTTAAACGTAGCTATTTCTTACATTAAAAATTATCCTTTTCGGTTTCAGTTTCAAAGATAAAAAATTTCGCAGTTTTTGCTTCAACAAAAACAAATTTCAAAATACCTTAAAGTTAAGAAAAAATAAAAGTGCACGTCTTCTGGTTGTTGTTCAGCCAATCAGCCCACCCTGATCGAGCAAGCCGGCGGCACGCAGGTAACCGATCGCCCTCTCCGGAGTGGACCAGAGGTTCAGCGCACTAGTGATGTTATGTTGTGTTCGTTGTTGTGCTAGAGCGGTAAAGTCTGTCATAATGTGTTCAATTGTTTGTGGTGTGTCCTGGCACAGGTGGAGTTGTCTAGTCTGTGTTTATATGTCTGTAATATAAATTCCACATCGGAATCGTGCTAAGTTAACTCGATCCGATCTGCTCAGGCTGATCTCTGACCTGTTAATGGGTGGCGGCTTCGCACCTAGGACCGCATTCGGACTGAGTCGTGTCAGTGCTTTGTGGGTTAGGTGTGTGTGTGTATGTGTTCTGTACTGTGTGATGTCTGTGGGGCGTGGTATGGAATGGAGCATTTGGTTATAATGTGTCCGGTGTTACCTTAATGGTGCGACGTGTCGGTGCATGATTGTACATGTAGTGGCAAGGTTGTTGTGGGTTAGTTGTCTCTGCTGCCATGAATTGTGTTCCCCTCATGTCTAAATGTTCCCTAACTTTCAGTATTTTTGTTTCTGTGCGTAGGTGTTCTATTGGTGTTGTTTGAGTACATCCTGTAATGATACGAAATGCGTTGTTTTGTATTGTTTGTAAGGTGTTTAAGTGTGTGTTTGAGATAATGGGTGCCCAGCATGGGCTAGCATAGTCCATAACTGAGTGAATATATTGTTTGTATATGAGTGTTGTTGTTTCCTGCTGGTGTCCAAAGTTTGTGCCTGTATGTGCCCTAAGCGTGTTAAGTCTTGACGTACATTTGTTTTTAATGTCCTGAATGTGGTTTGCAAAAGATAATGATGTGTTGTATGTGACCCCAAGTATTTTGGTCCTGTGAGTGTGTGGAATGTTGGTGTTGTTTAGTGTAAGCTGTGGAGTTATCTGGTGTTCTTTTGTATTGCTTGTGAGCAAGGTGATGGTTGATTTTGTGGGCGCTACTTTGAGTCTATTGTGTGTGAGCTAGTCTTGTATACTGTTTATGTATGTTTGTAGGTTATTTGTAGCGTTGTCGATGTTGTTGTGGGTGGATGTTAGAGTGATGTCATCTGCATATGATGATAAGGTAAGCTTATCTATGGGTGTTTGAATGTCATGCATGTATAAGTTGAACAGTGTTGGTGAGAGAACAGAGCCTTGAGGGACCCCGTTCACAAAAAGCTTATTTTTGGATGACTTGCCATTAAATGTGACATATGAGTATCTTCCAGAAAGATAGTTGCTCAGCCATCTTTTAGTGTTATTGTGCATGTTTGTGTTGAGTATTTTGTTTATGAGAGGGAAGCGTGGGATAGCATCAAATGCTTTACTAATGTCTATTGTTGCTAATAGTGTACGTTGATCTGGTCGTCTGGAGTTGGTGCCATCTATGATGTGCTGCGTGAGGTTAATGAGTAATGTCGTGGTGAGGTTTGAATCCATGTTGAGTAGGCGATAGTGGTATGTGTGGGTTGGTGATTTGTAAGATTAGTCTTTCTGTTACTTTGGAAGGTGCACAACTGCACATAGTAAAGTAATGGGTCTATAGGGAGCTGGTTCTGTTGGATTTTTGTTTGGTTTGAGTAGTGTAATAATTTTACCTTGTTTCCATGTCAGGAATAATACAGTGTTTGTATGAATATGTGCTGATATTTGTGGGAGCTAGTATTCCCTGTGGGCCCAAGTGTTTAAGGTGTATGTTAGATATGTTGTCTGGTCCAGTAGCCTTCGAATTCTTAATGTTTTTGATCATCTTGGTGGTCTGGTCTGTATTGAAGGTTTTCTTGTGTCTGGCTGTTTGTCTGTCTGTGTATTTCTGGTTGTTGTCTAAGTGACTTATCTTTGCGTAGTGATTAACTAGAATGTTAGCTTGTTGTGTATATGTTGGGATATTATTTTGGCTGCGACAGATAGCCGCGTGTGAGGTGTGAATGCCGCTGTTAGAGTGGGTAATGCTGTTTATAGTCTTGTATAGCCTGGATGTATCTGTGGAGTGGTTTAGTGTTGTGGTATGGTGGTTATACTCCTCGTGTCACATCGCATAACACTTTAAGTTTACGAGGCATTTGAATTTGAAATGCAACTTCACAAAGTTTGTTCCACTGTCTTCGGATTTGAAGCTCTCAATTTCGGTGGCTGTGGTATTTTGTAAATTTGTTGACCGACTGGCTTTCTCTAGATTTACTCTAGATTTAACAAACTTCTATGAAATTTTGAACGAGCGTCGTCTGCCTTCATACGGGTAGACTTTAGTCCACTCTTCACTAATTCTGAACTGGCTTCACACTTGACAGCCACCAAACAGGTTCAGTGACGGCAATGCTATGATCGTAAATCACCCGACGTCTGAACAACGTCGGGTGCAGTATACAGCCATTGTATACATTAATTTTATATAATTCACAATAATAATAAACATTTCGAGTTTAATATTTTATAAGTTAATAAAATTATAACCAGTGCCATTATTGTAAAACAAATAAAAAATTAATTTTTCTTATTTACTTGGTTATTTACAAATGCAGTTTTCGTAGGCGAGTATAGTTTCATTATTAAATACAGATTCTGTATATAGTTGTAAACTGCCTTTAGCAACCGCGCACGCTTTACCACTTTTGCAATTCCATATCGGAATTATATGAATACGCACGGTAGCTGATTGTTTCCATCCGCTTCTACCTTGACAACGACGGATAATAGCTCGGAGAGCAGAATTAAGCCAAAGAGAAGTGGACTATCTGTTTGCATTAGCACCCGTTTGGGCTCGCATCCAACAGTTTGAAAAACACTGGCGTAGGCCAAAAGGCCAAGGAGGAGAGGTTGCATTCGTACGATTACTTCCCACTTGGTGCTTTTTCCATTCTTATCCGTTGTTTGCAAGTGGGAATTGCAAACCTAGGAAGAGTTTTGTGATTTAGGAAAAGGTACCTTTAAGATTCTCACTCACAGAATTCTTATTCATTAGCAAAGAATGAAATAGGAATTACTGCGAGTGGAAAAAGAGCCGTTCTTGCACGTTTACCTTTCAGGGACATCGTTCAGGGCAAATAATGTAGTCCATTGTTCTAATTCCATTATTTATTATTATTATTATTATTATTATTATTATTATTACTATTATTATTCCCAGCATCATCGGGAGTCGAGCCCCAACTGCAGTATCTTCACCACTGAACTACGGACGCTCGCATACAAGGCCCGGGAAGAGAATCACGGGCCCTGTGCTACTTTTGACTCTGGGCCCCTTTACCCCCGATCACCACCAACACTACCTTTCAGCCCGGCCCTGATGCTTTGACACCTCATTCACCCTCCCAGACCCTGTGCCCTTCTGGCACGGGATGGGTTTTGCTCTACTTTGCTCCAGTAACTACCAATCCCATAACATGACAAGATGATTCACAACTCAAACCATATTTTCTCTTCATCTTTTCCAAGAATCTGATAAATAATTGAATTATTTAATTTCGTTTACCTTTAATTTGAGATTAAAATTATTTAAAAATTGTTAAAATTCTGGTTATGAACACGGGCAAATAAACTAACTAGGTTTTGGAGCTTAAAAGTTTCGGCTTAAACTTTGAAGTTTTTATTATTGTTTTCATCGTATTACTGTGTGAATAATTCAAAATAGAGTTAAAGAAACGCTCTACATTGGCCTTGTGAACTTGTTGAATTTTAAAAACACTGCTTTTTACATTAGAAAATTATGTTAAAGGAAGGAAGCTCGCGCGCGCACGACTTTTTAAATCCATACATCTAAAAATTTAATTAACCAAACCTATCCTTTGTGCCATCGAACCAAGAAAGGCGCGATAAGTGCTTCGGATACTATTGAAGACCCAAAAGGTGTTTTCTGTTGTTATTGGTGGGGACAATTTTTACATTTACATTTTTACATTATAAATCCGCTGGATCGGACGCGGAAGCAACAGACCTTGGCCAGCGAGATCACCAGATTTAACCCTTTAGATTTCTTTGCATGGGGCTTTATCAAATTGCACGTCTATCAGACGAAGATTACGAGTCTTGAAAACTTACGTACACGTATACGAACTGCTGCAGATAACATAACCCCGCAAATGCTCCAGAATGTGTTTAGAAATGCTGCGGAACGATTTGAGCTGTGCAGGGATACTGATGGGCGTCACGTCGAATCCTACTCTTAATTATTTAATAAATGTTACCACTTTATCATTTTATGATTGAATTCCATATAATTTCCAAGTGCTTCACAAAAATAGATCCTGACTTTATGTACACCCTGTGTATATATATATATATATATATATATATATATATATATATATCTATCTATTAGGTATTCCGGCTAGTCAGGCCGAGGGGGCTCGCACACCTCGTGTCTTGACTCGGTCTTGGGCCTCTGTCAGTTGTAGTATTTCCCCCCCCCCCCGTTTGTTTTTGACGGCAGTCTTGGGGCATCGGGTGCACCCGATGGGGGGCATCGCTCCGTGGCTGAGCCGTGCTCTGGGGATGGTATGCGCGCCCGGACCGCTGCTGCATCTGGATTGGGTTTTTGCTAGACCCTTAACGGACAAAACTCCAGGAGAGCTAATCTGCTGTTTTTAAAACGACAGTTAGGTTGGGGGGCGGGCTTCCCGGGACGTTGGGCCTGCGCTTTGAAGGATGCAGTGGCGGATTGGTGCATTGCCTTGGGTCCTAGGCTGTCTTCCTTATAATTATGTTGTTTATGGATAAAATTTCTCAAACTCAATCCCCTCCCATTAACAACTCTGGCCCGTCCTTGGATTTGGATAAGACTACTACTTCTGGTCGTTCAGCGGCCTCTTCCTCCGCTGGATTGACCTTAGAGCCGTATGGCCCCCTCTCGTCCTTTGCGGCGTCTGGCTCTCGTGGCCAGGCTCGTGGTGGCCGTAGGGCGGGGTCTTCGCGGCCCTCGTTCTCTCGCCCACTCTCGGTTACCGTCACACGTGGACCTGTCTCTGCTGTCAATTTCTGTCCGGTGGACAGGTTCCTTGTTCAACGCCCTTCCGCTGGCTCCCTTCCGGGCAAATCGGAACGAGTGTTTCAGCATCTCAAGACGGTGGGGGTTCCCTGCCGTTATGATATCCGCCCTCTGAAGGATGGCTCTCTTCTTTTGAAGTCCCGTTCTTCGGGGGTGACTGAGTCCCTTCTACAGTTGCAGGATGTTCTGGGTTGCAGAGTTTCTGTGACTTCCCATCCACAACTGAATAGCTGTCAGGGCACCATTTTCGCTTCCCGTCTGCTGTCAATCCCTGTTGGCGAGTTGCAGTAGGATCTTGCATCCCAGGGGGTCACGAAGGTCTTCCGCTTTTCGTCGCGCAGGGATGGTGCTCTTACCCCGTCCGCTGTCTGCTCCTCACCTTTAACTCCTTTGTGCCTCCGGCCCAGGTGTTCTGGGGCATGGGTGATCGACGGTCGTGCGAGTTTTCGGTGCGGCCGTATGTGCCTGACCCGGTTCGCTGCTTTGGCTGCAACCGGTTCGGCCATGTTAGCTCTGTGTGCCGCCGTGAGGGTAAGCTATGTGTCCGCTGCGGTGGGCCTGTGCACTCTCCCCCATGCACGAAGCCTCCGCGGTGCTCGAACTGCTTGGGGGCCCACCCTTCCTCCTCCTCGGGACTGCCCCGTTTTCAAGTTTGAATTCGAGGTGCGGTCCTTAAGGACTACCGAATTCCTTAGTGCACGGGAGGCGCGCGATAGGGTCCGTGACCGGGAGCCGCACGGGGGTTGTCCTTTGCTGCGGCTCTTAGCTCCGGCGTGTCCTCAGGCCCCTCCCGTGCTACCCCGGCGCCTACCGGAGTGGTGCCCCCCCTGGAAGTTCCGGGGGTTGGTGGTCCTCCTGCCACCACGGGACCTTCTTGTCCCCCTGCCTCACTTTCGGTCACCACGTCTGATTCCCTGCCTACAAGTGCCCCTTCTCCCTCTCCGACCTTGGAGCCTGGATTCTTGCCTACCCGTCTCTCGGGTGGGGAAGGTGATGCCCCGAAGGGGAGGGGGAAGCGTCACCGTGGTCGGAGTCCTCCCGACCCGTCCATGACCACTGCTCGCCCTGCTTCCCCTTCTTCACCGGAGAGGAAGCGGCGCGCCGCTCCTAATCCGCTCGGGACTCCCTCCCCTCTACGGAGGGCTGGTGGGGCGTCACCTCCCGTGCCTCAACTAGTGTCCGGGTGTCGGTTGAGGCACACCGCCCCCATGACACCCTCGATTACTGACTCAGTTCCCACGGTGGACCCGGTCGAGAGGGGCCTGGCCCTTATTCATGGAGTCTCTCTCCATTCAGCTCCTGTCGAGAGTGGTCGGGTCTCTCTCCTGAATCTACCTTTCCCACCTGTGGTGGATCTTTCCTCCCCCCCAGTCAGCACTTGTCTGGTGTGACGAACCCTCGAACATCTGGTTCTCCCTGCCCCACCTCGGTGGGGAGTCGGGGGTTTCGTCTGGGCCCGTCTCGTCGTCTCTCCCCCCTCTCAGGGAAGCCCCCCTCTGAACTCCCTGTTCCACTTTCCCACCCTCGTTCTACTACGGTTGGAGCAGCTGCGGAGTCTGTAGCTTCCCGTAATCGGGATCCTCGTCTCCGGGGCTTGCCACCTGTGGCCCCTACTCTCCCCGTTCGGGGTGAGTCGGGGAAGCCGATTCCGTCCCTGGTTACGGACCGCTGAGTTTGCTGCTCAGCTTGGTCCGTGGCTATTTCTGTTTTCGCTGCCTCTTATTCTGCCTCTTCCCCTTACAGTTCCATTTTGCATTGGAACTGTAGGGGACTTTTAGCTAACTGGGAGAACCTTGCCTCCCTGCTGGAGAGCGAGCGGCCTTCCTGTTTTTGTCTCCAGGAGACTATCCTGGCTGCACGGGGGCTCCCTCGTCTCTCGGGCTATGTTGGTTTCCCCTGCACCCCGGATGAGCACACACGCCGGCGGGGTGCGGCGATTTATGTCCACCATTCGTTACCCTCGCGAGGTGTGCCTCTTCGTACTTCCTTGCAGGCTGTGGCTGTGCGGCTCTTTTTAGATCGCCAGTACACGCCTGCTCGATTTATATTCCTCCCCATGACCCTCCTTCTCGCGACGCGGTTCGCGAGTTGGTGTTGCAACTGCCTCGGCCGTTTCTCCTCCTCGGGGACTTTAACAGTCGCGACCCGGCTTGGGAAGATGTCCGGTCGACAAATGTTGCTGGTATGTTGCTCTCCTTAATGGAGGAACTTTCCTTCGCGTGCCTCAATTCTAGCGAACCTACCTATTTTCACGAACCCACGGGTTCATCTACCTGTATTGATCTCTCCTTGGTGTCCCTCCATGTCTTACTCGATTTTTCGTGGAGGGTGTTGGGGGACTCTTATGGCAGTGATCATTACCCAGTCTGTCTTGAGCCGGTCGGACCGCAGCCGGGTGTCTCGTCTCGACCGAGGTGGTGCCTGGCGCGGGCTGACTGGCAATCCTTCAGAGCTCGTTCCGTCATTGCCCGTTCGGTTTTGGACTTTGGCTCTGTGAATGAGAGCCTAGAGTTCTTCGAGTGGGTGGTGATGGGCGTCGCGGAGGACTGTATTCCTCGATCTTCCGGTAGCCCGCGGACGCGTAGCGTCCCGTGGTGGACTCCAGCATGTCACCAGGCGGTGTGTGTGAGGAAGAGGGCAACGCGCCGCTTCCACCGCACCCGGCGCCCAGTACACTTGACTGAGATGCGGCGGGCGAAGACTTTCACCCGCCGGACTCTCAAGTTGGCCCGTCCGGCCTCTTGGTGTACATTTGTGTCTGGCATTTCCTCGTCTACCCCTTCTGCTGTTGTGTGGCGGAAGGTACGTAGTATTGAGGGGAGACCGGTCCCTGCTTGTCGCCCTGTCCTTCAGGACGGGGACAGCAGCTTGTCGGATCCTACTGCTGTGGCCGATCGGTTGGCCGGGGCTTTTGCTGCGGTTTCTCGTTCGCCTTCAGCTGCGGATCGTCCGTTGTCGGGTGTTACGTTCCCGCCACTTGAGAACGAGCCCTATAACCGTCTCTTTACGATGCTGGAACTTTGGGCTGCCCTAGCAACCCGTCGTTCTTCCGCCCTTGGTCCTGATGACATTCCTTATGACTTTATCCGGAATCTGCATCCGATGGCTCTGCATTTCTTGCTGGATCTTTTCAACCGGAAGTGGGTTGAGGGGTCGTTCCCTTCCCGTTGGAGGGAGGCGATTGTGGTCCCGATACCTAAACCGGGGAAGGATCTGGCGGAGGTGGCGGGCTATGGGCCTATTGCCCTGACGAGCTACTTATGCAAGCTCCTTGAGAAAATGGTGGTCGTCCGACTTTCATTTGCACTGGAGTCGCTTGGGTTATACCCCCCGACCCAGGATGGCTTTCGTCGGTTTCGGGGTACTCTGGACCCTCTTCTCCTTGGTCATGATGTACAGGAGGCCTTTTCCGCCCGGAATCTTGTTCTGGCCGTCTTTTTCGATGTCCAAAAAGCCTATGACACGACCTGTCGGGGAGTTGTCATGGACCGTTTGAAGTCTCTTGGTTTCGTGAGCTTTTTGCCCACGTTTATTCGTAACTTCCTCTGCCGTCGCACTTTCCGCGTCCGTAATGGGGCGGCCCTATCTGACCTGTATGTTCAGGAGGAGGGGGTGCCTCAGGGGTGTGTCTTGAGCGTCTCCTGTTTCAATCTGGTCATGTCTGCGCTACCGGGGGCCCTCCCGCCCTCGGTGCGTTGTTCCCTCTACGCCGATGATCTGGCTGTCTATGCCGCGGGGACGAGTCCCCCCCTCGTGGAGAGGCAAGTCCAACTCGCGGTCAATCGGGTTGAACGTTGGGCATCGTTGGTGGGCCTTACGCTCTCTTCCCCGAAGACTTCGTGTGTGGCCTTCCTTCCGTCGAGGAGACTGGGCTCCGGCGACGTCCCGACCTTTAATCTTACACTCGGGGTGAGCCTCTGGCCCTCGTTCAATCAGTACGTTTCCTGGGTATGGTCTTCGATAGCCGTTTGAGCTGGGTTCCCCACCTTCGCAGGCTGCGCGAGACTGCAAGACGTACCCTGGATTTGCTGGAACATTTGTCTCATACTGCATGGGACGCGGATAAGCGGACACTCCTCCGTTTGTACGTGTCCCTGGTACAATCAAAATTAGACTATGGGAGTGTGGTGTATGGCTCCGCCTCCCGTACGGCCCTTCGGATACTGGACCCGGTCCTCTCTAGAGGACTGCGCATGTTATCTGGCGCCTTCCGCTCCTCTCCGGTTGATAGTCTGCAGGTTGAGTGCGACATCCCTCCCTTGGAGGATCGGAGGTCGTTCCTCATTGCCAAGCACTATCTCCGGATTCTCCGTCTTCCCAACTCTCCTCTGTTGCAGGTGGTTGAGAGGGCATTCTGCTAGGATGGGGGTTGGTATTTCACCGACACGGTGACCTCCCTCCTCGATGGTATGGGCGCTCCTCCTCCATCCGTCATACCGGTCTCTTTCGAGGGTGTTGCACCTTGGGAGAGCACCCCTGTTACATGCTGTAGGGCGTTGCGCGCCCCGTTCGCAGGGCCGATTCTGACTCTGCCTTGCTTCGGTCTCTGTTCCTTCAGCATACAACTTGTCACTCCGCATGTGTTGCGGTCTTCACAGATGGCTCGAGGTCGGCGGGGGGCGTTAGGGCTGCGGCTGTTCCCCAGTCGTTTGCCCTTGCTCCCCGATGTACCCGCCTCCCTGATGAGGCTTCCGTTTTCACGGCGGAGCTCTATGCCATTCTGAGCGCTCTGGAGGTGGTGCGGGAGCATCCGGATGGGTCGTTTGTTATCTATTCGGATTCCCGCAGTGCCATGGATGGCATGGAGTGTTTCGACCCCGTTCACCCACTGGTTAGACGTATCCAGTTACTGTGCCATATCCTTGTCACTTCTGGTGGCAAGGAGGTGGTATTTTGCTGGGTCCCTGCACATGTTAACGTAGCTGGAAATGAGGCTGCCGATCAAGCTGCCCGTTCCGCGTGCCGACTACAGGTTTCACCCGTGCTCCTCCCCTTTTCAGATTATATCCCTGGTATTCGTAGTTGTTTGCGCTCCTGGTGGCAGAGTCGCTGGGATGGCACTACAAATAACGAACTCTGCAAGATTAAACCCAGATTGGGATGTTGGGGCTCTTCCTTCCATCGGTCGCGCCATAAGGAGGTGGCTCTGGCCCGCCTCCGTATTGGCCACACCCACCTGACCCATGGCTATTTGATGGCCGGGGATCGGGTGCCCCGATGTCCCAATTGTAACGTTCCACTTACAGTTGCCCACCTCCTGGGGGAGTGTCCGCTTTACTCTGCGCTGCGCACAGAGTATTTTCCCTTTTTGGTGAACGTCGGGCCTTGTGACCGGGTTGTTCTCCTTTCTCTCTCGTTCCCGACTTCTTTACCGGCTGTGATTCCGCTATGATTTTTCTATATCTGTCCCCCACCCCCTTTTTTTTTTTCCGTCTATTACACTGGTATGCATATGAAATTTTTTTGTCTGCTGTGAGGATTTTTTCAACTCATATTATATAATTCGACCATGCTGAATTCGAAAATGACATTGGTTTTCCTCAATCAGGTCAAGTTTTTTCTCTATTGGCCATTTATTATAAGTCCAATTTTATCCCCAAATTTATTGATTTTTTTAGCTTAAACACTGTAGATACGAGTAATATTATAAGAACACTCGTGAAAAATGAAAACATTGTGTGAATAAATACTTTTATTCATACAATGAATATGGAAAAAAGTTTATTGAGGAAGGAATTAAGTTTTTTTGGCTTTCCGTCTGTGTTTTTCTTCGGGCACGTCTCGCTTCAAACACCAGCAATAGTCCGCCAGCATATTGATATCCCAGTTTCCCTCCTGGTACCTCTCTTCCATTATTTTGATATCTTGGTGAAATCGTTCACCCCCGTTCCTCACTATAATCCCCGCAATTTTCAGGAAAATAGTCCAAGTGGGACCACAAAAAGTGCATTTTTATGGACATGCGCGACCCATGAGCTTTGAAAGCTTCCATCAAGTTTTCGACAACGGACTCGTATTCTGGACTTCTACGCTTGCCAAGAAAATCAGTGACAACTGATTTGAATGCCTGCCAGGCATTCTTCTCAGTTGGAGTCATTGCGTTTTCGAACTGAGTATCCTTGATCAAAGTTCGAATTTGAGGACCATCAAAAACCCCAGCATTTAGTTTAGCATCAGATATATGAGGAAATTTACTCTCGAGATATCGGAATGCTGAACCCTCCTTATTCATTGATTTGATGAAATTTTTCATCAAGCCCAGCTTAATATGAAGTGGTGGGAGCAAAATTTTTGTTGGTGGTACAAGGGGCACTGAAACGACATTATGCGACCCAGGTTCAAAATTCTCTCTGGATGCCCATTCACGCTGTGCATAGTGCTTCTCATCCGCTCGGCTATCCCATTTGCAGAGGAAACATGGGTATTTCGTGTATCTCCTTGCATTCCCAATACAAATGTCACAAATGAAAAAAAATGAAAATATTTAAAGAATTTAGAGAATTTGTTCTATCAGATAAAAAATCTATGCATTGGACTGTATCACTTCTGTGGGGAAGTTGTGTTCTTATACGCTCTCAAATAACCTTTGGAAAAACAACATAGTCAATAGCAATAGTTTACTTATGATATTAGTATTACCTTCAAATCTCCACAGATCCTCCAGTTATGTTGGTCGTATACGAGAGCATCCAGTAAAATTTTCATGTTATCGTAGCTCTCAGTAAGTTGTACGGAATGTGCTACAGGGACTGATGCAACCCTATTCCCAATGTTGAGAAGTACTGCTTTCAAACTTCGTTTAGACGAGTCTATAAATAGCCTCCATTCTGATGCGTTATATGGCAGGCCCAAGGATTCGATTAGCCCCTCAACATTGCAGCAGTACACTAAGGAAGAGGTATTTTCGTGCACTGCAAAAAACTTGCGGAATTCTTCCTCTCGTTTCCTATACCAGGAGAATGTTGTTCCCGGAGCCAGCAAGTTGTCCTCTCGAAGTCGTGAGCCCAAGATCTCGGCAGCTAATTTGGAAAGTCCTAAATCCCTGGTAAGATCATTAAGTTTGGCTTGGTTGAGAGGCCTCGGCTCATTTGAAGCGGTATTTGTAGGTATATACGACTGGGACTGGTCATTGGCATTGGTCATTGATTCATCATCAGAATCATCGAAGTCCAGGGTTTGAGGTGGGTCGGGTATTGGAATTCCAGGACCATGGGTACAGGTCTCATAGCAGAAGGAATGTCAGGGTATACAACAATGTGTTTATTCTTCTTGTTAACTCCTGAAAATAGAAACACAGAAACATGGATATAAAACTTGCATATGAAATAGAAGAAGCATTCAGACAGTGGCGGCTCGTGAGGGAAGGCTGAGGTCTGTAAGATATGAAATAGGTCGATGGAGTCTGTATATTTTTTCTTTCTTTTTCATTCATATTGTCCCTTCGGGGACAATATGAATGAAAAAGAAAGAAAATATACAATCATTGTATATGTAAATGTAACTTGTATAACAATATGTATGTGTAAATGTATTTTCTATAACAATATGTATATGTAAATGTATGATTACCATTATGGTGAATATTATGCTATATATGGTGAATATTATGTCGTTTCATACGAGGATTTCAAAATATTTAAGAAAAATAAATTTATAAGCCCACCTTGGAGGTTTGTCATGCAGAAATAGCAATCTGTCACGTGATCCTTTCCTTCTCTCCAAATCATGGGAATTCCAAAAGGCAAAGATTTCGCTCTGCCTTTGCTCCATCTTCTCAAATTTTCAATGCACGTCTTGCAGCACATATGAGGGGCGAAATTTTTGTCCTGGTCCCCTAGCTTAATTCCAAAGTATGCTCTATACATTGTCTTCACAAATTTAGTGATTTGGGACTGGTTATTTGGCATGGTAACCGTCCCACATATGTAGCAGAATCTATTGGGATCATTTTTACACGCTCTATTCATTATGAAATATTTTATCTATATGCCTGAAAAGTAAAAAAGATATTATACAAGTGAAACAAGTGATGATAGATGTTACTGTTCCAATTCCGCTTTGACAAAATCACGAAAAATTCTATTTTACTTATGAGGGCATAGCCGGATAACCTGAGCTGATTGAGAAAAACGGATTGCAGATTCGAAATCAGCAGGAAAAACTCTATAAGAATCACTTACAAAACCCTTGACAGCAAAATTGATGCATACCATTGTTATTCATTTCCGCTAGCTGTTACATAGTTTTCGTCTTATGTTCGCTCTGCTATCCACTTTTCTTTTGGTGGCCATGAGCGGCCATACTTTGAAAAAAAAAAAAAAAATATATATATATATATATATATATATATATATATATAACGTAAAGAACGACGCTTGTATAGGAGATATTCCGCGCAAGACGAGAGAGAGAACGAAACAAATGAAAAAATGAGGTAACCACCCGGGAATCGAACCCGGGATCTTCCGATTGCCGGTCAGATGCGATACCATTACACCATGGGCCTCACTCTTCCAAATGCCGTAATTCTTCTACATACTCGCAGAAACCAATGCCCCAAGGGGGCACCTCCTGCATGTCGTTCTTTACGTTATTTATACTGCGTGTTCTTTGCAGTTGTGTATATATATATATATATATATATATATATATATATATATATATATATTAGTGCTGTGATATGACTACTCAGTAATCGTTATTTTTTTAGTAACTAATGGCAACTAGTTACATTTTCCGGCCGAGTAATTGAAAGTGTAACAAGTTACGAAAAATCATGAATGTTTGTAACTTCTACCAATTACTTTTTTCTGTGAGGGCAAAAAGTTAGCTAATTTTTTCACACGCTTTGCTTGATGTACAGTCCCCTGCAATAGTCGCGCTCCACCCCTGTGTAGCCCTCTCCGAGTTGTGGCAATACGGTAACGCAGTCCTTCTGGTTCGGATACCACGTAAAGCTGTAGGTCCCCTCCGTCATATGACCTTAGATGTTGCGAAGGACGTTAAACAACCCCAATCATTGTTGTTATCTCCCCAACTCTCACTCCCTCCCTCTCCTCCTCTCCCTCTCAGGTGTTGCCATAGTAATACTTTTATTTTTTAGAAACCAATGACTGAATAAATACATTGTTCATTGTAGTTTTGGTGGTAATGCTAGGACGACTATGTATTTTATTCATGCATTATTCCTAAATTTAGGGAATAGAGTAGTTAGGTTATTTTATAAACATGGGCTACTTTATAAACTTTCAAACATCGGATTTTGATGTGGCCAATACTAGCAATGTTATAGTTAAGTGTAAGATAAGTTGTAGTATCGACTTTTCCTCCAGGAAATAACATTTCTGTTTAAAGTCCATGCATCATCAACAAATGATTATCCAGAAAAAGGTCTATCCATGGAAAGACAATGATAACATATGTAGTTAAATTTTTTATTGCAAAAATGAACATGAATCAAGTAAATTTATGGATTTTCTTAAGAACATACAAAACATAATGTTCAAATTATAAGGAAGTGACAATTGTTCAAGTAAATAAATATATATTTACTACATCACAACCTTAACATTATTATACACATTTACTCAATACTTGGTCCATCCTCCATTATTATTAATGACCTCTCGTGGCCTATTTGGAACAGATGCCACGCGATTGTAGATGACTTGTGGGTTCTTGCGGAAAAGTTCCCACTCTGCCATGGTGTGTTCCAGCAGGTGCCAAGATCTTCGCTCCTGCCAGGCTCCCAAGCGTTAACCACATTTGCCCACACATTTTCAATGGGGTTTAGGTCACACCCCTTGATGGGCCACTTCAGCAGCTCGACATCCCGTTGTTCCTGAAACTACTGTCTGATGATCCTGGTAGTATGAACAGGGCAGTTATCCTGTAAAAAGAAATTAGCAAAACTTGAGAGTTCACATTTCATACATACTTTTTTGAAGTTGCCTTAAGAGGACGCAGAAATAAATAAATAAAATAAATAAATAAATAAATAAAAATACATTTAGAACTACATTTACTGATGTCCTCCTTTAATCATATTACCTTAAAATATACACTGCTTGACCTTAATTGAGTAATTTTCTTGAAAGCATATTCTGTGCAATGGAAATAATTTAGTTTTATTACTTCCCTGCATAAATATAATCCCCACAGGATGGGGTAACCCTGTCACCACCTCGGGTTGGACCGTCGAAGTTACATCACTACCACATACGAGCTGTAAGTCGTTTCCCTTCTACTCTAGTTTGACCCATTTCTTATATTTAGGTATACCATAATAACTGAGATAATCGTGATTTTCTCTTTTTACGAATGCAAGAAGTGTCCCTTTTGTGTATAAATTACAGTCGATTGCAACAACATTACTATTACATACTTTGTATAATAATTGTTAATCATATTACTTTTTTCTCTATTTAAGAATATTATCTATGTTATACATTGCATTGGAAACTGATGTAAAGCATATGTGATAGCGGTATATAGAGCGGTATTTCAAGGATTGAAAATCGTATGGGAGTATTTACACACACACACACACACACACACACACACACACACACACGATATCCACATCTCGCTCTGACCGGATGCTACCCCTGTCCGCCTCTCCCTCCTCATATCCCCATTTCCTCTCTCCTTCTGCTTCTCCCTCTCCCATCACTACGTTGCTGTCACATCTCGGAGAGAGCTATATAGCGGTGGAGCACGACTATTGCAGGAGACTGTACATACTGTGCACAGTGCAAGTTTATTGACAACATATATCCAATTATAATATGATGAAATTTTGTTTTTATTCGTTAAATCACAATTAATTTGAAACAAATGAACGATCTTGGCAAGTATCACTTGTCAAGGAATGTACTGGACTTTTATCAGGATCAGACGCTCACTAAAACCAGGAAAAATGTCGAAAGTAACTTTTGAAGTATCTTATAAGTCGTTACTTTTTTGAAACAGCGACTAGTGACTAATAATGTGTTACTTTTTTGACACAGTAACTAGTAACTGCAACTACTGTAGTTACTTATCTGAGGCAGTAATTAGTAACTAATTAGTTACAAGAAAAAAGTAACTCACAACAATATATATAGTAGTATAGCCGCAAAAGGTTAGAGTGCAAGAATGTTGCAAGCGATTACGTAATGTTGTAAAGGGGGTGGGGGTGTTGCAAAAAAATAAAAAAAAATAAAATAAAAAAAATACCCCAAAGGGCCCTTTGTTGCCAACCGGGGTTGCAAGGGGCATGCAACTTGGAGGTGGAGTTCTCCCCCAAGCTATTCCCCCCAAAGGGCCAGAAAGGAGGAGAGGTGTTCACCTGGCAGGAGCCAAGTGCATATTAAGACTTCAGCCGAGTAGGCGTTGTTTTATAGGCTCCTAATCAGCCAGTTGGCTGAGCCAAGGGGGAGGGGTACACCTGAAGGAGAGAGAGAGAGAGAGAGTAGTTGCCTTTGATTGGAAGGCATGCAACTTGGAGGCGGAGTTCTCCCCCAAGTTATTTTCGTTTACCTAACCTAAGAGGCCTCTAAGGGGTTTTCCCAAAGGGCCAGAAAGAGAAGGACCAGAGGCCCTTGCTCGGCTGGGAGCCGAGCTTGAATGACTCCGTCAGTCGTCTCTCGGTCTTTTATAAACCTCTATTCTGGCTGAGTTGCCAGATAGCGCCATATGTTCCAGATAGCAAAAACCATATATTAATCATCCATTTGAATAGTGTACCACAATATATGACGGTAGATGAATCCAATCAAATTCTGTTTATTAAATAATTTTTACACTTAATTTTTATTATAAATATTTAAGTCACGAAACGAAATGAAAATTTATGAAACACACACAGCCTCATTCCCCTGCGAAGAAAATTGAAAAAAACGAAATTTAAAGAAATTAATCAATTGAAATTAGCCAAAACACAATCCGCTATAACGGGGTCGGGTCTCATTCCCCCCCAATCCCCTGCGAAGAAAATTGAAAAAAGCCGAAATCTAAATTACTTCTACAATGAAACATTCTCAATGCGCTTACGAAGAAACATATATTAATCAAAATACCACAATATATTTATATAGTTAATCAATTGGAAGATTCAACCATATAAAATACCACAATATATTTATATAGTTAATCAATTGGAAGATTCATTTAAACACACGTTCCAATAAATCATTTATTTCCTATTTAAATACCGAAAAACGAAAGAAGAAACGAAGAAAATTGCAAAAAAAACGAATTCTAAAGAAATTAATCAATTGAAATTAACCAAAACACACGATCGTATTCTCAAATCTACACACACACACACACACACACACACACACACACACGAGGAAAAGGAGACGCTGTGTCCATTCGATTCACCTATTGCCAGAGGCGATTTTTTTTCTGACCATAATTACCTTTCTCCCAGACAGCTTGAACAAAACCTCTCTCGACTCCATTTCTTAGATATGCCCACAATTATATATATATATATATATATATATATATATATATAGAGAGAGAGAGAGAGAGAGAGAGAGAGTTTTGTTCAAATAACGGAATATGCTTGTATCTTTTGCCAGCAAATTCCATTCACGTAACCTAGAATTTTCTATCACCCATAGTTTTCGAGAAAATAATATTTCCATTTACTCAGTTTTCCCAAAATATTATTTAAAATTAAGTGTACTAATTTAAATTTACTTTCTTTTTTCCAGGTTAACTATACCCACAATTATAATAAATAATAATCGAATTACGGACGATTGTTCGAACACAATTGTTCGAACACAATTGTTCGAAAACCATAGTTCGAAAAACAGTTGTTCGAAGCAACAATTATTCGACGTTATAATTGTTCGAATGAACAACCAACTAAATAAAATCTTAGTTGCCAAGACGCAAATACGAAGATGTAAATAAGAAGGTTAGCCTCTTCATTTAAACTATAACATTTATAGTGCTGCAGTTAAACCACCCTTAAAATGGCAGAGTTTGTTTCTAGTGAGAAAGGAAAGCCAATGCTCTTAGTGAATGGGTTTTTATATGTAAGAGACCTAACCTAACCTAACCTAACCTAACCATAATTTGCAACTATAGTTTACCTTGACTTTCATATGCTTCTATCCTGTTTTATTAATAAAGATTTTTAACTTTGAATAACGTATGAATAAAGATTTTTAACTTTTAATGTTTTTAATACTTTTTGTTTTTCGAACAATTGTGTTCAGACAATTGTGTACAGGACCTGCATTGTCTATAAGGGGATACTCTGAGTAAATGGAAATATTATTTTCTCGAAAACTATGGGTGATAGAAAAATTCTGAAACCGGAATCAGTATCAAAAGTTCTATAAGAATCACCAAATAATTTTCGTTGTACCCTAGTGCAATTTCTCGCCGAATTGGAAAGGTTTTCACTCCGCCTTAGACCCACAGTTTAACGTGGAAACTGAATGCTTTTTTAAAATATAATTAGGCTATATTTCTTTATATCCTCTCGATTACATTAGTGACTAATGATGCGGGAAACTCTGAGTAAATGGAAATATTATTTTCTCGAAAACTATGGGTGATAGAAAAATTCTGAAACCGGAATCAGTATCAAAAGTTCTATAAGAATCACCAAATAATTTTCGTTGTACCCTAGTGCAATTTCTCGCCGAATTGGAAAGGTTTTCACTCCGCCTTAGACCCACAGTTTAACGTGGAAACTGAATGCTTTTTTAAAAATATAATTAGGCTATATTTATAATTTCTTTATTATAAAATAAGTTAACAATTGAAATTATGTTAACACAAGAATTTGTGAAAACATTACTAATAACTTGTAAGTAAAAATAAAAATATAATATAAGGGACTACCATAGAAATGTAAGTGTCTATAATTTATTCACAAGAAACACGATTTTATATATATGTTACTCGTCCGGACCCGTTATAGCGGATTGGTACACATCATAGCTCCACCCAGCTACATCGGCAGCCAATCACTACGAACATCTGGTCTTTTGGGGCGGAGCTTGGCGATTGTGCATATAAAAGGGGATATTTTTCAGTTGGGAGTAACAGTAGCTATTTTCGCGTCAGTGAATAATCATTCCCTCCACCATGGACCTGTACGTCTCCCCAGATTTGTATGAAGAAAGTGATACTGCAGCATTAACGGCAATTAGTCTTTTCAATGCGATTGACCGTGATGAATTATTTCCAACGCAAACCGTTGAAGATATTTGCAGTGACGCTCCTTACAATCCGACGCAAGGGACTACCATAGAAATGTAAGTGTCTATAATTCGATTTATATATATATGGAGAGTTGTAGTATCTCGTCAAATAGATACTCGCAAAAATTTTTTATGGCAATCAATGTTATTTGGTTTTACTTCTTACCCCATTATGCTAAAATCGAAATTTTTTATGGCAATCAATGTTATTCCTCTTAAATGAACCAAAGATATCTTCACATAATGGGGATCTGTCTGTATACTCTGTATATGTTTTAAAAGAATGAACATTATTCCTTTAAGGTCCGATGAGGATTTGACACGTGTTATACAATCTTTTGAAGAATCTCGTGTCATGAACACGGAGGATATACTGATCAGTCAGCAATGTCACACATCCTCCACCATGGACCTGTACGTCTCCCCAGATTTGTATGAAGAAAGTGATACTGCAGCATTAACGGCAATTAGTCTTTTTAACGCGATTGACCGTGATGAATTATTTCCAACGCAAACCGTTGAAGATATTTGCAGTGACGCTCCTTACAATCCGACGCAAGGGACTACCATAGAAATGTAAGTGTCTATAATTCGATTTATATATATATGGAGAGTTGTAGTATCTCGTCAAATAGATACTCGCCAAAATTTTTTATGGCAATCAATGTTATTTGGTTTTATCTTACCCCATTATGCTAAAATCGAAATTTTTTATGGCAATCAATGTTATTCCTCTTAAATGAACCAAAGATATCTTCACATAATGGGGATCTGTCTGTATACTCTGTATATGTTTTAAAAGAATGAACATTATTCCTTTAAGGTCCGATGAGGATTTGACACGTGTTATACAATCTTTTGAAGAATCTCGTGTCATGAATACGGAGGATATACTGATCAGTCAGCAATGTCACACCGAAATAATGTAAGTGTTTTTCGATCTTTTTAGGGTAAGAAGACAATATATTTTCATAAATTTATTAAATGAAAGAAATCAGTACAATAACCAACTACAGAATATATCGTTACAAATATACGAACAAAAACATTATACTATACAACGAGTACGTACAATTGGAAAACGGATTTTTATCTGTCTGCATACCATTTCATCGTTTCGGCGAGTGTGACACGGGTCAAATAAATTTAAAAAATTTATAAATTCTTTATCACATGACATATGCGTGAGAAATGAGACGCAGTACATTCCGCAAACATTACTAAAATATCCTTGTATACGAAATGGGTTCCATACAACTTCGGGAATATGTAACTGAGCGAGAAATTTTACAATAATAGGGTCACTCCAGGGTTGAGTACCGAGTGAATCAAAATAGTACAGGCGCTGTCTATTTTTAAAATAGACAGCGATCCAGTGAATCCCTTCATTACCGATGACATCTGTGTTCACAATAAGACTACCGCATTCTCGCGTACTTGGCAAACTCAATGTTTCATTCTTCGCAAACACCGATAAATTTGGAACGTGTGACTCGTTCCATTACTTTCTGAAGTGTATTAGCATCCATTTTAAAAGTCAGTGATAACGCTCCTAAATCTATCTACTTCTATTAGGGCTTGCGATTCGAGATATACTAGTACACTAATAGGAGCGTCTATAGGCTTGGCGAATTCCAGCCGCACTGAGATGTTTCCGCTCTGCTGTGGGGTTAAATGGGTATTTACGCTAGCAGATAAGTCAGGTGTAATGTCAAACGGATAAAGGTTAAATTGATCAATGAATTCTTCCTGCGTTACCCCATTACCAAGCTCATCACAATCACCTGCAATATGGGTCAGATTACTATAGGCTCTGGCACAAAGAGGTAACACAGCGTCTGATGAATAGTCCGTACCCATTGTTCCACCCAAAGCAGTGCCATTAACGTATAGAGTTATATTTTTAAGTCCGAAATTCTCGAATTTAAAGGCACTCTTTTTATATTTTCCATTCACCGAAGCATGGTCCTGCATGCCGATTAATATCCTTTTAGGAAGATTTCCCAGGGCAATGTTTTCTATCTGCTTCGATGCCAACCCTGCAGGAACCGTATATAGTTTGATTTGCACTCTGTTAATAGGATATTTCACTGTAGCGTTTAGTAAATTTTTCTCAATTTCTAGTTGTTTTGGTGAACTTAATTTCACTCGCCGTACGCGGAGGTATGTGTCCATAATGTGAACCACAACGGGCTTTGCACCCTCCTCTTGATCAGCAGCCAGATTTAAGCAGATCTCAGGACTCGTGCGGGTGAGCTTTATTTTCATATCCACCCCGTTGACAAGCAACTTCTCCTGGAAAGTGAAATCTGTGTGCAACCGTCCAAAACACTCGTATATTTTCTTTTTAGAATTTTTAAATTTGTCCTTTATACTATTTTCATCTTTAGTTTGATAATATCCCTCGGCACTTAAAAAGGTAGCCTTCGCTTCTTTGGAAAAGTTGAGGACATTTTCCAGATAGGCTCGTAGATGATAGTACCCCGTGCCTGCCGATATGTTGGTCTGATTTAAATATACGTCACACTGGTTGAATATGGAGTGCAGAAAGTTTGTTTCAGGGTATACAGCATATTTGTCATCGCAGACCGTTCCATCAGAATGGGCTATACGTAGCTTAGCGTACATGTGCACACAGCTTGGATCAAAAAAGTAAGGACCTGAGCTGGGTATCACGAATTCTATAGGTGCACTCGGGGAACTAATTGTGTTTAAAGGGTTAATTGTAATAAAGTCACTGTGCTCAATAGAAACTTGGGTTGGAGGTAGCTCAAAAAGGGACAGCTCCGATTTACAGCATTGTGAACTACATGGGTGGATGAAGCGTGCCATGGCGAAATAGTGACTCCTCTCTCGACAAGTGGTAAACAAACTATGATTCATGAGATCAATGTCCTTAGCTTATATCAGTCAAAAAAGTGGTCAACCATAGGTTTCATTCGCTTACAGCACTTCTTTTTTGATAGCCTTTTACGTTTAATACCACGTGACCCCTTCTTCTTCCGGGCAGCCCGCTTCTTCTTCTTCCCGCCACCACGCATTTTTCTCTTTGCATCTTTGATGATTTCGTCCCGTGTACGCTTTAAATGTTTTTTTAGAGCCTCTTTAGGTTTAGCCCCGGCCAATATGTCTTCTGCAGTGTTAATACCTGATTGCAGCGCTTTCCTTCCAAGGTATCTGGCACCCCTCTTCAGCAAAGGAACAGCCGTACGTAGTATGGATGAAAAAATGGACCCAAGTCCACTACCGCGCTGGTATCGCACCCCTCGATAGACGGTGAAAGGCTTTCTATCCATTATAACTCAGTGCGTCGAAAGTGTAGCTTCACTGTTAAGCTCCCGTTACCGAATGGGAAGTTTTCACCCTCAATCGTTCTTATATATATTGAGATATTGGTTATTAAATTAGTTGCGACATTCACATAATGGGGTCTGTCATATGTAATACTCAAACTCCTTCCTCTATGGTTGGGGATGTGAGCAATGCGCAGCAGGCGTGCCTGGGTATCCCCAACAAACTGGTGCTCCACTATATTACTGTAAATATAGCACATGTCTGGGGACCTTTCAGCCAATTTCTCCATCTTCAATTGATACATTAATCTGGACAAGTCATGCTGTGTCTCGTGAAATGTGTCTCTTTGGAAGGCTGCGCTATATCGGCCATTGGCTAGAATTTGGAACTTTCTATGGTCTTTAATACGTCTGTTAGTCTTTGATTTTAGGATTAGTGTATGTGCAGGGTTGTTTACGATTTCGTATACTAAATCATTCGTAAGGTTTGAGTTTCTTAAACTTACGTTTAAGCCTCTCACAACATCCTCGGCCGAACCATATTGACCCGGTCCTAGTCTTACTTCTGTACTGTAATACCGTGCAATCTTAGTCCGAGCGATACGCATAGTTTCATCCATAGCTACCCCAGCTTTTTCACACTCGTCAATGTCTCTAAGAATCGTAAAAACGGTTTCTTTATGTTCAATATTTAAAAAGATGGTGTCCAGCTGAATTTCGCATATCCCCACCTCATACGAATCACGACCCAATTCAATGTGCTTGTGGAGTTCTGTTACAAAGTTGGCTAGTGTGTTGTTAGGGTGTACAGACAGGGACGAGGAGGACGGGAGTGTGACGTAGAAATGGTTAGGAGCCATGTTGCATACTATTTAAGCTTCATTATTGCATCAGCTTTTATATAGGTGTTGAAGCTTTCTGGGTACCCTAGCCATTTCACCAGGTACATTTTTCTCTTTCCTGAACCTTTGCTTCCTAAAATTTTCTCAATTTTAAACACATTTTTTCCTAAATTAAACGCAACTTTCTGCAATTCCTCGCGGTAAAAGCCTCCTGAGATTTCTTCCCATTCAAATCTTCAATGTAATACATCATTATCTCACCTTTAGGTCTCATAGCCCTAACTTTAAAAATCTCGCGTGTCCATCCTTGCTCAAAACCCTTTGCGAATTTGTTCCCCGAACGCGACAGCCTTACATAATCATTGATTTTGAAGCGCGCAGAGTGTGGTGGTGGTGGTGATCCATCTCTCCTCGGGAGCGTACCTCTTTCTAAAACTTCGTTAGGTGTTGTCCCAATCGTGCGATGGTGTGAGCGGTTGTAGGATGACGCCAATGATTCCAGAATGTCTAGAAATCTGTATGTGTTTTTATGTGTAAAATAACGGTGCATGCGTTCCTTTATGGTGCGCTGAACTCTTTCAGCTAAAGAAGCCTTATGTATAGAATTGGTTGTGTAATAGCTGATATTAAACTCTGTCAACATGTTCTGAAAAGCACGGCCTATAAATTCCTTCCCCATATCCGTACAAAAATAGCCAGGAACCCTGTTTTCTTTTAACATTAGCGTTTTGGTGGCTTTAGCAACTGTTTCAGGTGATTTATTTTTCAGAGGAACTAGCCACAGATATCTAGAGAATACGTCTATTATGAATAGAATGTAGCGGTAACCATCGTTATACACAGAATATCTTTGCATGTCTGTTAAATCTGCTTGCCAAATAGAATCAATCGAGGAAGCCGTTGTCTTGGCTGTTTTAAACCTTTTTCTCACAGGCTTATGAAGCGTATAAGCGTCCTGCTCCCTCAAAAATCTTTCAACATCTTTTTTTCCTACTCCGTAAACACTTCTGTACAGTCTATCTACGCCGCCGTAAGAGGATGGGTAGAAATGTCATAATAGCGTTTAGTTAATACGTTAGCCATTTGCGTATTTTAGATGCACGTGGGTAGGGTTGGTTTAACCTCTTCTTGCTCCTCTTCAAAGGTGTTACCGCCGGGGGTGACGGCGCCTTCAATTGTGTCACAGGCGTTGCATGTTCCAAGTCTTTTAACCTGTTCAGATTTCCTATCAACGTTTTAGGGACATTTATTTGTTGTAGTCTTGCTTTAATATGCTTCCATCCTGATGGTGATGGCCTATCCCACTTTCTCACCAGATCATGGACAATGTCTACGATATTCGATCCCTGTACCTTTGATCCTTCCACAATGATCCCCTGTATCGGTCCATTGTATGGCGGGATCCTCATTCAATAGATTATAAAGACTTAAGCCTTTACTCCTCAATGTATGTGGGAGGGTACTTTTTAATACATGTTCGATATGTTGTGTGGCTAATCTTTTTGGTTGGTCAGCTGTATCGTCGGGCTCAGATCCTATGTCGCCATGTCCATCGTCCCCCGTGCTGTGCCTAATAACCACAGGAATCTCTGTAGGGCTCTTATAATTTTCGTACTCGTGAAGAAATTTCTGCAGAGCTTCTTGGTATAAGATTCTTTTCTCATCAGGTGTTTTTTCACTGTTTAATAGGGCTAGCAATTCGCTTTCCATTCTTTTAAGTCTGCTTTTACGGGGATCTAGATACGTGTCTGGATTCCTTTGCAGTGAAGCGTACACCTCGTGGGGAATCACTACCACTTTCTTCATTATATTAATCTAGTCAGTAAAGGACCCAAAACTGAAAATAAGATGGGGAGAAATGACCCTCCTGTTTGTACAATAATTCGTTTTTTCTTCGCTACAGTTTGACTTTTACGAGCGAGTGCACGTATTATGTTCTTGTAGCGGCGTAGGCGAGCCTTCTGAGGGGTTTTCATTGATACATTGCAATTTATAACGTTAAGACAGATTTCACAGATGCATTTTAAAAAGTCGGCGTCGATATTTTTAATAAACATCTGCTGCAATGCCCGGGGCAGTCGATGATAGATTTTTATTAATTCACGGTATTTCTTTAGTCTCTTTGTCATTCTGGAATATACACCGTTTCAGGCTCGTTTGGAAATATATTCGTTCGCAGAAGCACTCTAAACGTGTTTCGCGGATGAAGGTCGCAAAGCAAATATCCGTAACGCGTGCTTGTAGCTTCTTTATAAACTTCCAAAAACTCCTTACGCTGATTCGGGAACATTTGATTGGCTAATACCCCAATTTGTGATACATCTCTACGTTGCGCGAATAAGACTAGATATTGCGTATTTAACGACACATCGCGCATGTATCTTTTTGAAAAATAGATTCTGATTGATGAAAACACGCTTATGTTAAGATGGTGGGAGAATACTGTAAATGTCTCGGCAAACGTTTTATCCATCTCCAACATGAGATCGTCAATTACAATGATTGTATGTTCATTTCCCTTTAACGAATTAACGTCATATACGCCTTTGTGGAACAAAATATCATCTTGGTACTCGTTGAACACTGATTGATACGTCGAATAGCACCATATAACTTTATGCACAAATTTCGAGAACATCTCTCCCTTTTCTTTAATGATTTTAAGCATAAACACAGTTTTACCACATCCTGTAGGTCCAGATATAATACATGTGGATGGGCTCGTGAATCTGAATTTTTCTACAGAGTCCATTTCTAACACGTCACACTCCTAAGTGGGTCATTTACAAAATATTACAAATTTTGAGTGCTGTTCCTTATATTTTGCTTTCTTCTCCCACAGAACCGTGAATGACGATGAGGTAGAGCACCCCATCATTGACATTACGGATGACCTCGACGACAGTGTAGTTGTGATCTCCTCCCCTGCCAACGAACCCTCACCAGCGATACCGGTAGCACGTCCAAAGCGGAGGTATGAGAACCCCACGTCAGGTATAAAGCGCCCGAAATACGCGCCTGTTGCACCAGTAATAGGTCCCCAACCCTCAACCTCTTACGCAACAAGCCCCCCAGCAGCACCTCCCGCTAATATATCCCCTTATTCATCCGCCGCCCCCCGTTCTGTTAAGTCTACAATAATAGATCCCCAACCCTCAACCTCCTACGCAACATGCCCCCCAGCAGCACCTTCCGCTAATATATCCACTAATTCATCTGCCGCCCCCCGTTCTGCTGAGGATGATATAACGATCGAATTGGTGCGATCCGCAGCCCCCACCCCAGCCTTGACTAGAAATCGGTATAGAGTCAGGGTCGACCCTAGAGCCATGTATAGCAATGGAATTGAGCGCGGGCTACGCCGGGTTGTACAGCGTATTATAGAGTTTGCTCTTCAGAATCGCGACGAGCGTGAAGTCAGGACGTGTCTGTCCTTTGGATTCGGGTCAGATGACGGTGATGTAGACGATTATTGGGTGATAGTGCCATTTAGACGTTTGGCGGCTGAAGATGTAGAATATATATTAGGACGTATAATGCAAGCCGCCCAAAGTAGTATAGCCTTTAATATGGACAACTTCACGGTAAATATTGACCGTGTATTCCGTGTTGCGGGTCATAGTGCCATACCGTATACTCTTAACTTCAATTCTCCGATTATTTACCGAAAGCATATAAACGTCGATCGTGGTTGCGGCTTTATAGCAGTACTCTTAGCACGTATGTTTACTGTACAAAATACACAGGCCACAAAAATTTGGTTGCCTACGGTCGTGGAGCGTGCCCGTAAACTAGCTGTAGACTGTGAACTTGAATTTGACTGTAATATGGGTCCTGAAGAGTTGAGAAGGGTAGAACAGGAAATGAATGTCCGCATAGTTGTATTTGGGCTGGATGATCGTCGTAGGACTGTGTATGTTTTTAAAAGCTGTGTGAGAGATCGTACAAGACCCCTACTTATTTTAGGATTGTCAGGGACAACGTATCTCCCCATCCGTAATATAAGGTGGCTTTACGCGAGTTATGACAAAAGTCGAAAATATGGGAGACATCATGATTTGTGTAAGGGGTGCCTCGAGTTTGCGGATGATATTGTGCGACATTGTAAAGAATGTCACATGGTATGTGAGCAGTGTAAAAGCACCAAATGTGAAAGCCGTGTAGTTGACGCTGAGAAGAGAGACTGTGATGTGTGTAGACGCACATTTTTCAATAATAGCTGTTTTGATTTCCATAAATCAATTGGCACGTGCAGGAAAATGAGAATCTGTGAATGTGGTATGTTTCACACAATGGATAATTGGGGAAAATTTAAGCACAAGTGTGACGTAATTCACTGTCCTACATGCCAGGAGGAATATAAGGCGGATGGAGTAAAGCATGTATGTTATATGAAAGATGCTAAGCCTAAAAATAACCCTTGTATAACTGTGTACTACGATATAGAAACATATACGAACGCTGAAACCAAAGAGGTAATTCCACATTTACTTGTGAGCCAGACCATCTGTGATGAGTGTATGGGTATCGAATGTGACGAGTGCCCCAAATGTGGTAAACGGACAAACGTTTTTAAAACGAATGTCCGCGATAGTCCTGTGAAACTATTTGTGTCCTATATTGTCAAGTTAGCCGACAAGTTCAAAAAAATGACTGTGTATATTCTCGCCCATAACGGGGCAAAGTTTGACACGCAGTTCCTTTATAAGGAGTTGCTTGAACACGAATCCTCTGAGATATTTACAGGTGATCCATTGAAAAGAGGCAACAAATTAATACAGATGCAGATAAGAGGCAATGTACAATTTAAAGATACTTTATTATTCACACCTTGTAAATTAGCAAAGCTACCCAAGGTGATGGGAGTAGCAGCTGAAGTTTCCAAAGGATACTTCCCTTACACTTTCCTCACCAGCGAGACTTTAAACTACGTAGGCCCACCACCGCCCAAACATTATTTTGACTGTATGGATGAACGTGAAGACTTTGATCGATACTACAACAGTTTTAATGAAAGTAACCCTTATAATATAGCTGATGAATGTGAGCGTTATTGCGTGAATGATGTGCGCGTGCTTAGAGTATGTTTCCAGGCCTTTAGAAGGATGTACATAGCCCGTTTCAAATGCGATCCACTGCAAGTCGCAACCACCATCGCATCATTATGTTTTACGGTGTTCAAGAATAACTTCATGCCTAAAGACACCTTAGCCATTATTCACCGAAACAACCCCCGCAGTTACGGACACAAGGCTATTTACTGGCTCATACACCTACAGCAACAGACAGGTGTATACATAAAGCACGCCCGCAACACGGGTGAAGTACCCATTAAGATTAATGGACGTGTTTTTTGGGTTGATGGGTTAAGTGAAAACCGTGTCACTGGTGTGAAGACTGTGTACTCCTTTAACGGTTGCTGGTGGCATGGATGCCCCCGTCCTGAGTGCGGAATCGCGGAGATATCCACGGTAGGTCTCCTGCCGACTGTCTTGCATCGACCCGCACCCGCGATCAACTTATAGGATCACAGTTCACTCACAAAGTCTTGTGGGAGCATGAATATGATGCACGGATGGAGACAGACGAGGTGTACCGTGAGGAAATAAACACGATCAAGCGTTCAATGGTGCTGGATCCTCTCAAATGTGGTGATAGCTTGTTTGGAGGACGTACAAATCCTTTCAGACTATACTTTCCACCTACGGAGGGCGTGAAGCTCCATTACTACGATTTCTGTTCTTTATACCCATACGTGATGAAGAGCAATCCGTACCCCGTGGGCGCTCCTGAGAAACTGGTGGGACCTAGCCTACCCTCCATCAATGAATTTTCAAAAAATTTGAATGATCGTTACTTTGGGCTCTCTTTCGTAGACGTACTCCCCCCACGCAATTTATGGATGCCGATCTTACCTGTCGTTATCGACGACAAGCTCATGTTTCCCCTGTGCGTGAAGTGCGCGGAAGAGGATAACGGAATGTAACCATATACCCCACCAGCGTAAGATCAGAGGCGTATATACAAGTCCTGAGCTGGCCCTAGCCGTACGCCATGGTTATAGAATACTGAAGATACATGAGGTGTGGAGGTTTCAGAAGCTACCCAACCTTTTCACACCATATATAAACGCCTTTTTGAAGGATAAGGTTGAGGCATCAGGGTATCCGCGAGGAGTTGATACCGAAGATGAAAAGTCTGCCTATATTCAACGTTACCGCGACCGCGAAGGTATACAACTTGATCGTGTCCAAATTGTAAAGAATCCTGGCAAGCGCTTTAGTGCAAAGTTGTGTCTAAACAGTCTATGGGGAAAATTTGCGCAGAATACCGGCAGAGGGAGCATTCATTTGGCACAAAGTTATAGCGATGTCTGGGATTATGCCAATGCTCCCGATAAAGAGGTCATGGAGATCGTGAATGTAGGTAATACTTACATAATAAAGTACAACAACACTGAATTTGCCACAGATACCTCAAGGGTTACAAACATACCTGTGGCCAGCTTCACAACAGCCTACGCCCGTATAAAACTTTGGGGTCTATTGCCGATACAGATAGCGTGATATTCACAGAGAGGGAGGGTGAATACATGCCCGCTATTGGGGAGTTCCTCGGCGAGCTCACTGATGAGATCAAGGATGAGTATGGGGACAACGCATACGCCGACTCTTTTGTCTCAACAGGACCTAAGACTTATGGGGTACGGGTCAGGGTGGGGGAGGAAATGAAATATATCGTGAAGGCAAAGGGTATTACGCTCAACCATGCGAATCGGCGGGTTGTTAACTTTGAATCGTTGAAGGATCTAGTATGTTTGGACGATGATGAGGGCGAACAACCTCCCAACTAATTGTAGGCACCCACAATTTTCGGGCGCAGAAGCTGGGGGGCGTGAAGGAACTTAGGGGTACGAAGGTGTGCCGTAACACCTATAGGAAACGTTACCAGTTACCTGGTACCTATGATACCGTACCCTTTGGATACCAAACGATTGATGCTTCTATTGTTAACTGACACGTATTTGTCTTGTATATAATCGTATCTATTGATTTATTACACGTATTTGTAAATATATATATAACTTGAATATCTCGTTTATTAAATCGTATTTGTAAAGTATCTATTGATTTATTACACGTATTATATATATATATATATATATATATATATATATATATATATATATATATAACTTGAATATCTCGTTTATTAAATCGTATTTGTAAATATATAACTTGAATATCTCGTTTATTAAATAAATCATGTTTCAATTAGCGTTTCACTTTCTCCTTTGTGTGTGTGTGTGTGTGTGTGCACAGGTGAAAGTTCTAAGCTCCGCCCACTGTAAGACCGTGAGTCATGCTACTATCTGGGAGTCCTGCGTGGTCAGTCGACTGCAGTAAGCCCGAGAGATCAGACGTGTATTCAGATCAGACGTGTATTCAAATGGCTGCCTTTAATATTGCTTGTACAACGTTTATGAAATGGTATTCAGCAAAGTGTCAGGATGTGGTGGATACCGAAAAACTTCCTATTCCTCCCTCCTATACCTCTTTTAAAAACACATTGGATTGTGCGAAGTTCCAAGATGTACAAATACTCTACGGATGTTCTGTGAGACCGTTGAAGGCTTTCGTTGCACAGACGATGTGCTGAAGTATACTGCAGAGCTAAACTTTATAAAGTCTCACATACACCGTGAAGTAAAAGAAACAACGCGTGCAGAAGAGAAGCAGCAGGTATGGATAATGAGTCTTGCGGATGGGTGGTGTGACAAGCGGTATTACGTCATGCTACACCATGTCGATTACTCATACCCTACGACTGAAAATGTGAATCTCGTGATCATGGACAATCTTAAGTATTTTTATCACTATATTAACGTATATCATGATGAGGTTCGTAGTGAGGTTGTGGCTAGTGCCCTGCGTGAGTTTTTAACAGACTTTAGAGACGAGTATCGTTTGATGGGCAGAAAGGAAAAATATGAGCATATGTTCCTCTCAAATAGTGCGCCGGAGTGTGAAGATGTTTAGTAAAACAAAATGTTCCTAGTTCTTATCCTGAGGTAAAATGTCTGGTGCGTAGGCTGGTAGTGATGAAATTAATTCTTGTACCGGAAAAACAAATATGTACAACAATTCGGTACGACTCGCGGATCATACGAACAAGCCCATTCACGTATCATCGAGTCAGCCGCCCGTCGAACCGTTCCTGCCTACCTGCGTGCCTCACACGGCTCATAGTTATCTCAGAGCTTGAACCGAGTGGACGTGCGCTCCTCGAATACGATGGAACTTCCTTTGAGCAGCATTCTCAACGCGTACGATGTGTCCGTGACGAAATCGTTGCGCGTGTTCAGGCATAATTCCGGTACCATTAGCTATGTACTGGAAACGGAATGTAGACAAACAAACAAACGGGTTTATTTAAGTGTCGAGGAGATGAATAGAATCTTCGTGATAGTTGAGAAGTGGAGTGAAGATCGTTATAAAATACCTGCTAACGTAGGTACAAGAAGAGAGCAGATTAGTGACGCACCCTCATACGCCGTTGTATGTACGTTGTGTATAAATAACGATCGGCCGTGCATTGATATACGGCTGATGTGGAAGAATGCTTCTGATAATAACGCTCTTGTTCCTACGCGAAACCGTTTCATCCTCGACAGAATGTTTGAAATCGTCGGATTCCGCAAGCTGAAACCTATATTAGACGCGCGTGTTACGGACATGCTTTATTTTGATACAGTACTTGAATACGCCTACACCGCTCTGCTCGATGGGTTTACCGAGTGTAGGGCTGGTGAGAATGGTCTAGTGCTGGACGTTTATTTAAAAAGTTTAGACTCTTTGAAATACCATGAACTTTGGTACAAAGCAATTGATCGGTACAAGGCTGAGCTCACCTACACCGTTCACCCTGAAGAACTATTTCTTTATATAACGCGCAGTTGTCGTAACGATTTAGAAGATTATTTCAATTGCCGCTATGTTGAGTGAGTTCACGATTGAAAAGCTCGAGTCGGTAGAAATAAACCCTCGATTGGAAAAGCGTGCTTATAAACTTGTGTTTAATAATGTAGCTAACGATGAACTCTTTGTGCGTGCTTTTGATTGTATTCTAGACGTATTTAAAGATGACTTACCAACCGGTTGTAAAGTGGGAACAAAAATAGTACTGAACGATATGAAAGCCCTTCATATCGAATACAGGTTTCCCTATACTTTAAGCGGTGAAATATTATTAAGCCGCATATACTGCGTAATGCAGAGCAATAATGATGTAATTGTAAACTCGATTAAGACCGAGTTTAGTATTTTGAAAAAAAGTGAAATGTATTTATATATTTTGCGTGATATTTCTCCTGTACTGTTATGATTATATGCATATTTCTATTATTATTGAAATGTATTTATATATTTTGCGTGATATTTCTCCTGTACTGTTATGATTAAAGACCGGAAGTTCAGGCACTAAAAAACAGTGAAATAGGCAGGCAAAAAGGCAGAATAAAACATGAAAATAGGCAAAAAAAGGCATTTATTTTTAAATCAAAATTCATTGAATAACAAGCTGAAACTATAGGTAAGACATCTCCATACATTAATAAAATAATGCTAAATAAATCTATGAAGTATAGCTTTATTTATTTGATTGGTTACACAACAACAAGCATTACAACAACCTTCCAACAGAATCGGTTGTCTCATCTATTGATACCCAAATGTACTTGTTCTTAACTCCATCTCTAATATTTTGAATAATAATCCGATAGCTGTCTTCTACATAGGTCTTTCTTAATGATGACTCGCCAGGAATGCGTTCATTTGTGTACTTCTCCGAGAATTTTCTCAGAGACGGATTTTCTAATTTCCACAAGGGAATGCCAGCATCAACAAATGCTTTGCACAAGTCCATTAAAAATTGTGACTTACGGCTGGAGCCAGCAACGTAGTTAGTAAGTAGACATGACTGTTCTCCTCCAAGCTTCGGTTTGTCAGCGGCACTTTTGTGTTTAGCTGTCTCTATATGTTGGATCACGAAGTATTCTCTGAATTTACTGCCTTTTCACAGGCTTTACAGAATAATATAGAGCCGTCAGTGGAGAACACACTGCTCCCAAATTGCTGAACATAATCATTTAGTTTCTTAGAAGAAGATGCTTTAACTTTAGGCATTATCACACGTGCTCACTCATGCAAACAAACAGCGACTGAAAACAAATATGCAGTGCTGCCATATGTACGACATATGGAGAAGTGGAGTTGCCAGTTAATCATTAGAAGTTGCTAAATGTGATAATTTCGTAAAAAAAAAACTCTTCATTCAAAACAGGTGGAATAGGCAAATTAGGCTCTTCGTATCGAAACAAAGCATTTTTCCCCAAAAATGAGTAAAATAGGCAAAAAAAGGCATTTATGGCATTTTGCCTGAACTTCCGGTCTCTAGTTATGATTATATGCATATTTCTATTATTATTGAAATGTATATTTATTTTATATATATCTCCATAATTGTGTGTATATATTTCCTATACTGTTATGATTATATGCATATTCCTCAATTATTATTGAAATGTATTTATTTTCTATATATTTATAATAAACAGAATGATGCAATGTGGTTTTACTTGATTATATCATGTTACGCCTTCTAAACCTATTACCGGTATTCTAAACCAACTTTTAAGAAATATAATAATGTATACAATGGTATCGCTAAAAAGCGGTATCTGGCAACTCAAGCTATTTACGCCTTCTAAGCCAACTGGCTGATTAGGAGTCTATAATAATGTATACAATGGTATTGCTAAAAAGTGGCATCTGGCAACTCAGTCTTCGATTAGAATTAAATATATAGCGAATACATGGCGGTATCTGGCAACTCAAGCCATTTACGCATTCTAAGCCAACTGGCTGATTAGGAGCCTATAAAACAACGCCTACTCGGCTGAAGTCTTAATATGCACTTGGCTCCTGCCAGGTGAACACCTCTCCTCCGTTCTCTCCTCTTTTCTCTCCTTTCTGGCCCTTTGGGGGGAATAGCTTGGGGGAGAACTCCACCTCCAAGTTGCATGCCCCTTGCAACCCCGGTTGGCAACAAAGGGCCCTTTGGGGTATTTTTATTTTTATTTTTTTTATTTTATTTTTTTGCAACACCCCCCACCCCATTTGCAACACCCCCACCCCGCTTTGCAACATTACGTAATCACTTGCAACATTCTTGCACTCTAACCTTTTGCGGCTATACTAATATATATTATATATATATAATATATATATATATATATTAATATATATATATATATATAATATAAAACGTGTGCGACGCACTTTCAGGATGGATTCAGGACCTGAAAACAATGAAAAAAGTTTATATAAACATATGCACGAAATCGCTTTGTTTCCGAGTTACAGCCCGTTATGTGTTCCAGCCAGTATCTGCCTTACCTTTAAAGGAAGTGCTCAAAATGACCGCCTTGCGCTTGAATACACGCCTCGTCATAGACTGCCTGACGAGTTCAAACATTCCAGGTATTGCTCGAATTTTCTGGCATCCTTGTTCTACACGGTGGCGAAGTATTTCAACGTTGTCAATGGGTGTCATGTAAACGATAGATTTCAGATGACCCCACAGGTAATGGTTTATCCATTTATCAGGGAAATGGTCATCCAAATAGTCTCTGGCTACTCCACAAAAATGAGGCGGAGCGCCGTCATGCATAAACCACATACGACGTCGGACACCAAGAGAAACTTCATCTAGTAAGTCGCTTAAATCATTCCTTAAAAAATTGGAATAGGATTTTCTTGTTAATCTTCCAGGCAAAACAAAAGGACCGATTAAGTTGTCGGCAATAAGTCCTGCCCATACATTGATACCACATTCTTGTTGTTGCCTTGACTGGATGATGGCATGCGGATTCTCTTCGGCCCAGTGATGAGTGTTGTGAAAATTGATCACGCCATTTCTTGTGAAGGCAGCCTCATCAGAAAACAACACGGAGGATAGAAAAAGAAGATCGCGAGTACACTGTTGAAGAAACCAAGTAGAAAAAGCCTCTCGTGGTGGGAAATCAGCTTCAGTAAGGCCTTTTACTTTCTGAATGTGATATGGGTAAAGCTGTTGTTCCCGTAAAATTCTCCACACAGTTGTGTATCTTACACCCTCTGCTGCTGCTATCCTTCGGGTGCTGACACCAGGATGTTCCTCTACGCGATTCAGGACCCGCTCCTCTAACTCAACAGTTCTGGCGCTGATTGGTCTACCACCATCTGAAACTCGCTTGTTGAATGATCCTGTATCACCAAGACGTTCGTCTATTCTCTGAAAGGTCTTCTTATCTGGCAGACGGCGATTCGGAAACCTTTCCGCATACAGACGTCTTGCTGCGGCCGCATTACACACGGCAAGTCCATACATGATATGCATGTCTGCCATTTCTCTGTTTGAATAAGCCTCCATTCTCACTTCAAATGCACACTATCACTGAATAGCACAAAAACTTTTAAGGTTTTTCTTTTCACTGGACTGCACTTATTCACGGTAAGAAGTTACGAATACGAAAAGTGAAAAACCGCGATGCACCTCTGACTGACTGATGGCTCTACACTCAACGATATTGAAACATGGTATAGAGTGTACGAAACATTACAATCGGCAAGGCCATACATGAAATAAGTCTCGTACACACTCACAAACATTGTCAGTGTTTGTAAACAGTTTGCGGAATGAATTGCTGGAACACAAAACGGGCTAAAACTCGGAAACAAAGCGATTTCGTGCATATGTTTATATAAACTTTTTTCATTGTTTTCAGGTCCTGAATCCATCCTGAAAGTGCGTCCCACATGTTATGAAACACCCTGTGTGTATATATATATATACACCTTACCTTATGAACCTTATGTTGTTTCGTGTGTTGGTCTCTCTTCACACGGAGGTCAAGCTGGTGGCCCCGCCTCTAGGTCTGGCCTGGTGGAGGAGCGAGTTACTTTCTTGCGCTCTCCACCGTACATAGCCAGGCACGCCCGGCTCATCTGGTACTGTCCTGAGCCAGGCATCCAGTCTTTTCTTGAAGACTTCAACTTTGACCCCCGTTACGTTTCTGAGGTCCTTAGGAAGCTGGTTGAAAAGTCTTGGCCCCCTGACAACCAAGCTATTTTCCTTCAGGGTTGAGGAGGTCCTTTGTCGTGCTTTTAATTTGGGAACACTACACATTCTGCCTTTCCTATTTTCCAGTATTGTTTGAATGGTAATTGGGTTTAGTTTTAGGTTTGGTACCAGTTTTTCGATCATTTTCCATATGTAGATTATGATGTACCTCTCTCTTCTTCTTTCCAGTGAGTACAGATTTAGTTTACGTAGTCTTTCCCAGTAGTTGAGTTCTTTGCAGCCATCAATCTTGGCTGTGAAATGCCTTTGCGTTTTTCTAGTTTATTAGTTTCTTCCTTTTTATATGGGGACGTCAAAACTGAGCAGTATTCAAGTTTTGGTATAATCAGTGTTTTTAGCAGGGGAATCATTACTGTCCTGTCCCTTCTCTTGAACGTTCTTAGAACCTGTCCGGCGACACTTTTTGCTTTATTTATCGCTATCTGATTTTGTGTTTCGAATTTCGCATCATCTGTCATTATTATCCCGAGATCAATCGCTTTCATGCTTCTCTGAATTTCCTGTCTATCTGGAGCATAATATGCAGTCTGTTTAAGTTCTTCTTTTCTACCATATCTCAAGAGTTGAAATTTCTCGGCGTTGAATGACATGTTGTTGTCTTCTGACCATTTGTATATTTTGTTCGTGTCCCTCTGCAAGGCCTTCACGTCATGTACATCGCCGATTTTTCTGCTGATCTTTGTATCGTCTGCAAAGGATGTCACTATACTATTGCTGTTTACTCCGCTGTCTATGTCTGTTAGCATGATAATGAACAGGAGTGGGGCCAGTACTGTCCCTTGTGGTACTGAGCTGCGTACTTCCGATTCTAATGATGATATACCTTGAATTTTGACGACCTGCAGACGATCACTAAGGAAGTTGTAGATCCATTTTCCCACTTTGCCTGTTATTCCCATGTCTTTAATTTTATGTCCTATTATACCATGGTCACATTTATCGAAAGCTTTAGCAAAATCTGTGTATATAACATCGTAGTTGTCATTGCCTTCCAATGCATCTAGGATATTGTTGTAGTGCTCTATTAGTTGTGATAGGCATGATCTACCTGATCGGAATCCATGCTGATTTTCGTTGAATCTTTCCCGTGTCTCCAGGAAATCATAAATTTTCTCTCTAACTATTCTTTCAAATACTTTGGTGAGGTGGGACGTCAATGACACTGGTCTATAGTTCTTTGCTTGAGATTTGTCCCCTCCTTTATATATAGTGACAATATATATATATATATATATATATATATATATATATATATATATATATATATATATATATATATATATATATATATATATATATACAGTATATATATATATATATATATAAAGAACGACGCTTGTGTAGAAGAAACGTCCGCACAAGATGGGGGGAGAGAACGAGCAAATAAAAAATGAGGTACCTCCCAGGAATCGAACCCGGGATCATCCAATTGCCGGTCGGATATGCTAACCACTGCACCAAGGCCCCCGATCAGTCACAACTCGTAATTCTCCTACATACAAGCGGAATCAAATGCCCTGAGGGGGCACCTTCTCATGCCGTACATACATACATTTTAACTGCAAACAACACAGTATAATTAATGTAAAGAACGACGCAGTTAAAATGTATATATGTACATTGTACGGCATGAGAAGGTGCCCCCTCATAGCATTTGATTCCGCTTATATGTAAGAGAATTACGAGTTGTGACTGATCGGGGACCTTGGTGCAGTGTTTAGCATATCCGACTGGCAATTGGATGATCCCGGGTTCGATTCGTGGGAGGTACCTCATTTTTCATTTGCTCGTTCTCTCTCCCCATCTTGTGCGGATGTTTCTTCTACACAAGCGCCTTTCTTTACATTAATTATACTGTGTGTTGTTTGCAGTTAAAAAAAAATATATATATATATATATATATATATATATATATATATATATATGATGAATAAAACCACGAAGGGAAAAGAAACACAAAGTGGTGCTCAAGCGCTTTCGTCTAATGACATCCTCAGGAACACACTGTTCCTGAGGATGTCATTAGACGAAAGCGCTTGAGCACCACTTTGTGTTTCTTTTCCCTTCGTGGTTTTATTCATCATAAATATTTTTCACGTGTCACTTTCGTGAAATAATTTTCATATATATATATATATAATATATATATCGTAAAGAACGACGCTTGTATAGGAGATATTTTGCGCAAGACGAGATAGAGAGAACGAAACAAATGAAAAAATGAGGTAACCACCTGGGAATCGAACCCGGGATCTTCCGATTGCCGGTCAGACGCGATACCATTACACCATGGACCTCACCCTTCCAAATGCCGTAATTCTTCTACATACTCGCAGTATTTCTGCGAGTATGTAGAAGAATTACGGCATTTGGAAGGGTGAGGTCCATGGTGTAATGGTATCGCGTCTGACCGGCAATCGGAAGATCCCGGGTTCGATTCCCAGGTGGTTACCTCATTTTTTCATTTGTTTCGTTCTCTCTATCTCGTCTTGCGCGGAATCTCCTATACAAGCGTCGTTCTTTACGTTATTTATACTGCGTGTTCTTTGGCAGTTGAATGTATATATATATATATATATATATAAGCTTATGAATTACAATTAAAAACCAACTATGAATTTAAAACAATTTCAATATTGACAAATACCACGACGAAAATAGAAAATTACGACATCCATGAAATCATAAAGTTAACTCAATTATATACGAATCCATAAAAAGAGGCTTACTTCTAAGATAAGAGTAAATGTAAATAAAAACATCATAAAATAATTTAGGGGAACATTATGGAAAAGTTTAAAATGTAAAACATTAAAATTTATAAAACCTTAAAAGGAACAAATCAGGTACAAGTTAATCACAGACACGAAAGAGAAAGAGAATTTGCAAATTTATTCCTTTCTTACCATGGGAAAAAGTGGTTGGAGGACTGTCCCCAGTATTTTAAACCAATCTTCTTCCGTCGTTAATTTGACAGTTTCGCACCACTTAAGTACAAACGTAACTTATCCTTACTCTCTCAAACCGTTCATACGAGATTTGCTCCAACTACCATCTTCATTCCTTAAAAAGTTCTTACGAGGTAATGGTTTTCCTTCTAAACTTATTGACAGTGCAATAAAAGGATTCATGAACTTAAAATTTTCTATTTTCCTAATATAAAATCGTTGTAACTACAGTACAAAAGGAGGTTATATATTTTAAACTTCCCTACTGTGGACCTGAAAGTCTTGTGTTTAAAGCGAAAATTAGTAAACTAATCAACAGATTTTATTCACATATTTCTGTTAAATGTATTTACGCATTAGAACGTCAATTACCCTCCTTTTTTAAATTTTAAAATATAATTCCAAAGCCCTTGTGCTCATCGGTTATCTACAAATATACATGTGACGATTGCACATCGTCGTACGTTGGTGTGACTGCACCCTAACTCCAAATTCGTATCGATGAACACAAAGGTATTAGTAGCCACATCCCTCCCAATCGCATATACGTTTCCACTCCCATCAGTTAGACCACCCAATTAAATCTAATAACTTCAATAATTGCTAAAACTAATAAACACGACCTACCCCTCTTAGAAACAATACTCATTTTCAAATATAAACCAGAAATAAATCATCATACCTGAGGTGATAGGGGTGGGCGGAAAGTAGCTCCCTAATTTAAATTACATATAAATTATGTATAAATTGTGATTGTATTGTTATATTGTTATGGTGTGTTCTCTAAAGTAGTACAATTGTAACGGTAATCTTTTTTTCTCTAAAGTGTTCTCTTTGTGTTCTCTAAAGTGGTACAATTGTAACGTTCATTTTTTTTTTTTTTTTCAGATTGAAGGGTAACATGGCTGAGCGTTTAACACTGCAGGAGCGTGCCCAGTTGGCGGCACTGTACGAAGTTTGGCAATCTGTCGTTCGAGTTCAAAGATGGTGGCGGGCCATTCACGGACCACGTGCCCAAGTGGACCCGAAAACAATCAAGAACTGCCACTCGAAGCTCATGACCACGGGGTCTGTGGCAGATGTTCGAAGATGTGGTCGCCCTTCGACATCCAGGGCCCAGGAGACGGTGCAGGCAGTTCAGGAAATGTTCGCACGGAGTCCACGAAAGTCAACTCGCCAGGCAGCTCGGGAAAGTGGACTCTCCCGCTACTCAATGCGAACTGTGCTGAAGAAGGAGCTGAACTGGCGTGCGTGGAAGCCGCATTACTGCCAATCTCTCTCGGACGAGGACTGCGACATTCGCATGGAGTTCGGGGAAATCATGCTGGCTTGGCATGAAGACTGGCCCCATCTCTTCCGCAACATCCTCTGGAGCGACGAGGCGGTGTTCCACGTCGGAGGCTTTGTCAACCGCCACAATTGCCACTACTGGGCAGGAGAGGATCCCATGGTTACCGCTGAAAAACGGCAGAATCGGTTCAGTGTAACGGTGTGGTGTGGTATGACCTCAGATCAGGTTGTGGGCCCGTTCCTACTGCGCAACACCATGAATGCTGAGCGGTACCTTGCTATGTTGCGAAACGAGGTCTGGCCGGTTGTCAGCACATGGGAGAACATCGACGATCTGATATTTATGCAAGATGGCGCCCCTCCGCACTTCGCTCTTGTTGTCCGTGAGTGGCTGGATGCCCACTTCCCTGGGCGTTGGATGGGTCGTCGTGGTCCACATCAATGGCCAGCCAGGAGCCCCGACTTGACACCGTGCGACTTCTTTCTTTGGGGGTGGGTAAAGGAAGAAGTCTACCGCACCAAACCGAGGACATTGGAAGAACTGGAGGACCGAATTCGGGAAGTCATGTCCTCCATCCCGCCGGAGTTCCTGCTAAAGTCAGTGGACGCCATTCCTGGGCGGCTCCAGAAGCTGGTGGAAAGAGTTGGAGCCCACATTGAATTTTAGAGAAAACCTACCATGTATGCCTACCTTTTCATATTATTTCTTCTGAAATAAATGGATAATATACATATTTTTTTACCAATCCAAAATAGGGAGCTACTTTCCGCCCACCCTGTATATATATATATATATATATATATATATATATACTTTTAGAATATATATATATACACTTTTAGAATATATTATATATATATATATATATATATATTATATATATATATATTATATATATATATGATGAAGAATAAAACCACGAAGGAAAGGAAACACAAAAAGGTGCTCAAGCGCTTTCGTCTAATGCTTGACTTTCTCCCAAGAATTACATAAGTATGACCTGCCACTACCTTCACACATTGTTTTGGAACTTATTAAGCTTTGCATCAAAGACTGTAAATTCACTTTCAATAACGAGTATTATCAACAAGTGTTTGGGATGGCCATGGGCAACCCCTTATCGCCCCTCCTCTCCAATATTTATATGGAGTTTTTCGAAATTACTTACATTCCGAGAATCCTGGGGGTTGGCATCCCTTGGTTGCGGTACGTCGACGATATTTTGTGTATCTGGCCCATGAATCGTGACCTGGATAACTTCCTCCTTCAGTTAAATGATCAAGTCCCCTCCATTTAAGTTTACTTTAGAAGTGGAACAAGACAATTCAATCCCATTTTTGGATGTGCGGGTACATAGGGAAAGCCCAGGTTTTAAGTTTAGTATCTATCGGAAAACAACAAACAATTTGTCCTACGTACACTTTTACTCGGGACATGACACCCCACTAAGAAGGCCATTTTTTCATCAATGTTTCTCCGCGCCCTTAGGATCGCCAGTCCGGAATACATCGATGCCGAATTGGAAAAAATCAACGGTATTGGAAGTGATCTGTGTTACCCATCTGCATTTATGGAATCTTGTCTCAACAAGGCAAAACGAACTTTCTATCGTGTCAATAATAACACTCGTACTTTGTCAAAATATATTTTAGTACTTCCATTTTTCCCGGGCTTTTTAGGCATTGCTAATGTACTTAAACTTTTGGATATTAATGTAGTATTTTCATATAACAATATTGTGAAAAATATCATAGTAAAAAATAGCCCTACCAATAATTCAGGCATTATCTATAAAATTGGGTGTAAACAATGTGATTCCTTTTACATAGGTCAGACGGGAAAGGATTTGCACACACGTATAAAACAGCATCAATATTCCGTTAGAACAGGACAGTTGTCCAGTGCTCTTTTTGTCCATTTGTCAGAGTTATCCCACTGTATTGATTGGAATAATGCCTCAGTTTTATTTCATTCTAGCAACATTGTCAATAGAAATATTCTTGAGTCTACCATTATCCAACTTTCAAATAACTTCAACATAAGCAAAGGTCTTTTTCAACTCGATCCTGTTGTTTTGAATTCCTTCAAAACAAATTTAGATAAAATGGGTAGGACGCTAAATCTTTGGTAAACTTGTACGCTACTTTATTAACTTTTAATCTTCTTTATTTTTATATATATCGAAACTTGACTCTAAAAGGCAAAGTGTTAAAACCCGGGCAGATTTCCAGTATAAATTTGTATTTTATAATTCATTTGATCTTGTGCTAAAAATCGATATTTTTCCTTACAAATCTGTTTGCCTCTTTGTTAATCCTCTAATTTTAATTTTTTAATTTTTATTTTTACTTCTCCTTTTATTGCATATATATATATATATATATATATATATATATATATATATATATATATATATATATATATGTATGTGTGTGTGTGTAGATATGTATGTGTATGTATATATATATGTTTGTGTGTATGTATGTTATTTATTTATTTATTTTATTTTTTTCTTTCTGTAACCTATATATAGGCCGTTACCTTTTATGTACTTCAGTGTTCCTGAGGATGTCATTAGACGAAAGCGCTTGAGCACCTGTGAAAAATGCTCTGTATGAATTGGTCCACAATTAACCCACCCCTTATTTCTCCAGTCTAACTATAGAGTAGATCAAGTCTAGCCTAGAGGGGTCAGCCTAGAGATTCCGGAAATGGTCCAGAGCGGGCAGATAAATTGAGGTCCACAGTAGGATTCCTCACCAAACTAGGTTAGGGCAATCTACCTTTACCTTTGTTAAGCTATGAGTTGATGTTGGGTCTTAGGCCACAATGTAGACCTAAGTTGTCTGACCCAGCTTAATTTAATGAGTCTTCTAAGTTAGAAGTTAGAAGATCCAACTGGGCTAAAAACACAATTAGTCACTTACTGCTAGTTATTAGAGAGTCTCTTTTCTCCTTCCTGTATAATTGTCGAGAGCGTACTTGCTGGTGGGGATCTTTCTTCGGTGTCTGTTGTTCTCCCTTCTCCAGTTGCGTCCTCTCGCCCCGATCACCGTTTTCGTTCTCCTTTGTTCTCCTTTTCGCGGGGCTTTTTCCACCAGCGTCGTGTTGGTTTTTTCCTCGGTTGGTTTATCGGTAATGTATATCTATTACCGAGCACGCTCTTGTCACACAGTATATAAATACTAGTGTGGAGAATAACTCTGGTGAGCAACCAATTGGTTTCATCCACCCAGTTATTGACATAAAAGGAATTTAATAATTGTTAGATTAACTACCTACCTACTCAGTGAACCATTTTCGTTACCTCCCAACTACCCACTCATCAGTTTTCCATACACCTTTTTGTGTTTCCTTTCCTTCGTGGTTTTATTCATCATAAATATTTTTCACGTGTTACTTTCGTGAAATAATTTTCATATATATATATATATTCTAAAAGTCACTAAAGGGAAAAGTCACTAAAAGAAAGCTGAATGGCAACACAAAAAGATAAACAGCGGAACGCGGTCTGTTAGTTTGTTTGGGCTGAACTAACAGCATGATTATTAATATCGAACTAAATCTTTGGTGCTAAGTTTAATTTGGTGATGTTTCTAAAGTGGCTTAGTACAGCAGGAAGTGATCTAATTATTATATCAGTTAGGGGTAATGTCTATAGCTTCTAAATTAGTAAAGTAGGACTAGAATGGGTCGTTTGTGGGACGCTGGCATATATGGTAGGACCTGAAGAAGATCTAAATCAAAGCACCTGTAAGTACCTTTATTAAAAAAAAAATCTTTATTGCGGATCATTCACAATCCATAGCCACTTAACCTAACATACAAGTACAATCTTAGGTATTCATTGAACTTAATACAAAAATAAGGCCAACATAGCCACTTAACCTAGTATACTGGCATACTGTTTGATTAATTACACTGGTCAACACTCATTTTATTGCCAATCATATTAGAGTGATTTTGGGGTAACTTTGTGGTGCTGATTCCGAATATGACATCGGTTTTGCTAGATTGGCTCTAATTTATGAGATAATTGGTACCTCATTTGTAGTAATGCCTAGTTAAAAATATTAATTTTTGTTTAATTAAGATTATAATGTTTAATATAAATCATTTACTAATAATTGTGAAATTGTTTGAAATTGTTCAAAATGGGAAGAGTTGGCGATCCTGAACAGAGGCCCAGAGAGCGGACTACCCACAAACAGAGTCAGTCTTTAGGCAGCGCGTTAAGCGTGAGGTTGGCGCCATGTAACGTAAAATTTAATTAATTGTTTGTGCCCCTCTCCGACGTAAAATGTTATAGTAAAATTCCGTACTCGCATCCCCTAAATTACTTAAACCATTTTCGGAATTAAATAAAGTTAAAAAGTGTTAAAAGAGTGTTAATGAACCCCCCCTTTGTTTTGTAACGGCTTTCATAGTCTCGGCGTGGCTACCAGAATCTTATACGGTACAGCGAAAACGAGTGTAGAGAAAGCAAGCGATAAATGAAATAAAGAGCCGATAGAAGAGTAAATAATGAAGAAAGTAAAAAAAAATAAAAGTGTTCACTATATTTGGTGGCAGCTAGCCTTATTAAATTGTTATCAATTTAATAATACGAACCCATGCACTCCGTTAGGCTGATGCATTATTTTTTCGTTTCTGATAAATAGGAATTCAAAATTTGTGCGTGTGTTCTTTCGACTAATCACGATCGTTTTCACGTTCTCCGTATAAAGAAAATTAGTAGATATTCTGTTTCGCTACCCGTTTTAGAGTAATTATCAAATTAAACAAAAATTCATTGCAAATTCAAAATGGCGCCCTTACATTCCAAATTATTCTGAGTCGCGTCGCTTCAAAAAAGTTCGCGCGTCAAAATTTTTTGTTTGAGATTGAGTCTAGAGACTCAAAACTTCTTTTAGTCGTGTGGAGTCGGTTTTCCGTTGGAGTCAAAACATTTGAGTAACAGTAAATTTCAGAGTCGTTTGTTTCCGAATTCGTTAGCTTTCGTTCAGCCCGTCGGAGAGGTATATTTCAAATCGTTCGTCGCTGCCGAGACTCAATTCTTTTCACTTCATTTCGTTCACCTTTTCTCCTGTCCTTAAACCTACCTACGTTTGTGTCTTTTTTGTGTTTCAACTTTTGGAATTAGTAGAAAATGTGATGATAATATAATAATAATTAATATAGAACATTTTTTTTTACACTGAATTTGTACAATTGAAATATGTTAGTTTAAATACAGTGTGATACACATTTTATGCGGCCCTTTAAAAATGTTTCAGCGAAAATTTGTACCGCATTTCTAGGTATATATACATATATAGTATTGTAAGACACTTCATGAACATGAAAAATTTTCTGGGTTTCATTAGCAGATTTTTGATTATATTTCGATTGGTTGTACATAAATTATAATGATAGGTTTATTTTATTGTTTATGTAGGTTTACGGGCTTTTTGCTTCGCTTCGCTTCGCGCTAAAATAGGATTACGTTACATTTTAAGGGACAGTCGAAAAATAATCTTAAACATAATAAATTGTCAGATTATTTATAGGCTGGCCGTATAGGATTGTGTTAGACTTCAAATTAAGCTAAGTTCGTTTAACTGAAATAGAGAAATTGTGTTGTGAAATTTTCTATAAATATTTTTTGGATTTTTTTTATATACTCATTATACACTTACATATTAACTTATACGTATATATTAGTTATATATATATAATTATATATATTTATATACTCAAAATTTGGTAGGTAGGCTGATTTATCTATTTTTTCTGTTCCTTTCGTTCATTTTCACGACAATTCCGACATATTTTGTAAAATGGCTATTGTATTGTACTAAAGAAAGATTTGTTGTAGGCCTATCGTTAAATATTGTTCATATATTGACCGTCACTACGGTATATGTCTATCGAGTATTAAATTCTTAGTTATTTAACAAAATTTTAATTGGTTTAACATAAATAATCATAGGATTTTTCTTTAATAAGCACAAATGTTATGCATTAAATTCTAAATTGTTCTTTCCGCGCATAGCATGGAATTTATTAATTATAGGCCTAAAAGGGCGGCAGTAAATTTTATTTTTATTTTGGGGGCCTGTGTGAGTATGTTACACTTATTTTATGAAATTTGGATATTATTATAATTTTTTTTAATTACAGAAATTTGCGTAGAAAGTTTTCATATTGTTTCTTTGTTTTATAGATTCATTTAATTTTATTTTTATAGGTAGGCCGATTTTTATTTTTCTTTCCAGTTCAATGACAATGGTAAAATTTTTATTTGGAATTTAGATTGTATTGCAAAAAGGATGTTTTGATTTGATATTTTAATTTGGGTATTAGAAATGAAAAATGTCCTTTTTTTTTTAGTTCGAGCGTTTGCGTAGAAAAGATTACAAAATTGTCAGGATATAATGCGGTTTCATTCGGTTAGGGATATTTGTATAGAGGTTCGCTTACAAACAAAGCGACCGCTCTGAATTATGCAATGTTTTGTGTTTGTTTACAGTAGGTTGCGTGTATTTGTGAGTGCATATTATCTATTCTTATTTAGTATAACGATGCAAATTTTTAGTTTCACTTGGAAACGATAAATTACTGGGATTTTTGTGATTTGCAAACCATACTGGGGTTTCTGTTGAAGAAGAGAGTTGTCTCTCAGATGTAATTTGCGAATTGCGAGTTCAATTCATATGAAATTTAGAGTTTCAAGTTGGAATTACTGTATTAAAATAATTTTCGGTAGTAATTTTTAATTTTTTTAAATTTTTAATAACTTTTGGAAAATTATTATTGTTTAAACCTTCAGTCGGGGGTTAACTAATACATTTAAAACATTGGCTCGAGTGTTCCCTCGGAAATGGAGCCTTCTAGATAGCCAGTAACGTTTTTGTGGCGTCTTTGTGTGCTCCTCCTCAAAGGGCAAGAGGGTTCATGATTGTCAGAGAAGTGATGACATGAAGTTTCTGGGGTTCATTTTTGTCTTTTGTATTTAAAAGTATTGATGTGATTTCTGACGATAGTTTGAACAATAATAGATAGTTCTTAAATTATACTAACAGTTACTATGTATGGGCGTTTTTATATTTATACTGTACAATTTTGTTTAACGTTTTATGACCTTTTTTTTATCTTCTCCGCTGTAACTGCCATAAGTGACCTTATTGGTAGCTAGATGTGATTAAATTTTTGCGAAATTTTGAGATGTGTAATTTCTATTCCGTGAATTTGGCCAGAGAAAATGTGTAGTTAGTATTTCGAAGTGAACTGTCGAGAAAATTCGATAAATTAAATATGAAATGATAAGCAGTACAGAAACACGTTTCGAATAAACTTTTTTTTCCAAATTTCAAAAGGCTCGGTTTGGAGGCAACCAAGTTGAATCCGAGTTCCATCCATTGAGTTTAGTCGACCGGATAGGTGATCGATCACCAATGAAGAAAGAGAAGAGAAACCAACTGCGCAGGGACTTGGCGCAGGATGGTTTCGGAAGAGAAGGGATAGAAGAGAGGAACCGAATGCGCAGGGACTTGGCGCAGGACAGTTTCGAAAGAGAAGAGAAGAGAAATTTACGTGTGCAGGGTCTTGGCACACGAAAGTTTCGATCGAAGATGGTCTGCTGGTATTTTTCGGGCTGTAGCTGGTCACGCTGCTCGAATGCTTCGCTAAATATGTGTCGTAGCACGCGGTAGGCAAGCCACGAGAGCTTGAACGGGTGTCTAAGACTGTACTGTCCATACAGACATACAGTAGGTTCGTTGGGAAACGGCCTACGACGGAGTGATCGTTTGATTGTTGCCAGTAGAAGTCTTTCAGCCGGACGTAGGAAGAGCAGCGTTCACCGACAAAAGTGGAGATGAGACAAGGCGAGTTTCTTCATCGACTTCTAGAATTGCAAATTCCGTCCAATTCCGGTGCGTGGTCCCGCTTTCAGATATCTCCCCCCTGATCATTTTAGAATTGGACGTCTCTTGTTTTTTTTTCGCCATTTGGAGAGAGAGCGGAACCATTATAGCGTGCTGCCCTGTTGCATGTTGATTGATACAATCCCTTGCATTCTAGCGAAGTGAGCAGGAGAGCTGCGATTGAAAATTGAAGTCCGTTGTCAGCATGCGGATTGTGATCTAAACAACGTCCAGCAAATGAATGTACTGATTATTATGTAATGAAATTATAAGTGAAGGGGTGCGATTATTGCCCATATGTGTTGTGTTTTTCGTGAAATAGTATGTGCGCGCTTGGTCACTATTTTATGTAAACTTTTTCTTATTTTTTCTGTCGCCCTGACATGTGTAGATTAGTTACAGGTTGTAATTTAATTATTAGTGTGAAATGTTATTTTATGCAAATGTGAAAATTATAAAGTTTTCGATTTTTATAATATGATACAAAATATATGTGTGGAATTTGTCATTCTAATTATTTCTTGTCTATCAACTTTGAATTTGTTAAAGAAAAAAAAAAAAAAAAATTGCAAAATATATAAATTTGTTGAATAAATTTACTAAATTTGTTAAACGATATTAATAAGTTTTCCTAATGAAAAACTTATTTTCAAGGGGGTGATGCGAGTGTAGTAATGCCTAGTTAAGAATATTAATTTTTGTTTAATTAAGATTATAATGTTTAATATAAATCATTTACTAATAATTGTGAAATTGTTTGAAATTGTTCAAAATGGGAAGAGTTGGCGATCCTGAACAGAGGCCCAGAGAGCGGACTACCCACAAACAGAGTCAGTCTTTAGGCAGCGCGTTAAGCGTGAGGTTGGCGCCATGTAACGTAAAATTTAATTAATTGTTTGTGCCCCTCTCCGACGTAAAATGTTATAGTAAAATTCCGTACTCGCATCCCCCTAAATTACTTAAACCATTTTCGGAATTAAATAAAGAGTTAAAAAGTGTTAAAAGAGTGTTAATGAATCCCCCCTTTGTTTTGTAACGGCTTTCATAGTCTCGGCGTGGCTACCAGAATCTTATACGGTACAGCGAAAACGAGTGTAGAGAAAGCAAGCGATAAATGTAATAGAGACCAGAAAGCAAAGTAAATAATGAAGAAAGTAAATAAAAAAACTTGTTCACCGCTGCCACCAAATATAGTGAACAAGTTTTTTTATTTACTTTCTTCATTATTTACTTTGCTTTCTGGTCTCTATTACATTTATCGCTTGCTTTCTCTACACGTAAAAATGCAAAAAATTTAATGTTCAGGCGGAGCCTACTTACAAATCGCATTGAAATTGTCTCAAATCATACAAAAGTAAACACATGAAATACATAATGGCATTTTATTCGGTATAATAACAGATAAACACAGTAAGCTGGTTCGCATAATTACAATTAATGTATAGTAAATCTCTGTTTGTACGATTCTCTTTTATGTGGGTTATCAGGACAATCACGTTGGAGGTTCCAGCAATAGTCTGCCATCATGTGTCTGTCCCATCTGCCTTGATACCTTTCCTCCATCACCTTGATATCTTGATGAAACCTCTCCCCTTGTTCCTCGCTAAAATCACCAAGATTATCCGGAAATCTGTGTAAGTGGCTATGGAGAAAGTGTACCTTTATGCTCATATTAGTACCCAACTTTTCAAAGTTTGTGAGCATGTTTTGCACCAGTTCTTCATAATTGTCTGCTTTGTGGTTACCCAAGAAGTTCTTGACAACTGAGACATAACTGCACCAGGCAGAAGCTTCAACACCATTCATAAATTTTGTGAAATTAGAATCCTTGATAAGTGTACGGATTTGAGGGCCATCAAAGATTCCAGCTTTTAGTTTTTCCATACTTAGTCTAGGGAACGATCTACAAATGTATTTGAAGCAATCGCCATCTTTGTCCAAGGCCTTAACAAATTGTTTCATTAGTCCCAGCTTGATATGAAGTGGTGGGAGGATGATTTTTTCCCTGTCAACCAAAGGCTCGTTAATGATGTTCGCTGCACCTACAGTCATGTTTTCTCTTGAAGGCCATGTCACTTTTTTCCAATGATCTTGCCTTGCCCTACTATTCCATAAACAGATGAAACAAGGGTACTTCTTATATCCACTTTGCTGCCCAAGCAAGAAGTTTACCATCTTTAGATCAACACAAATAGGCATCTGGTGCTCATGATAGCAGAGTTTCTGCAGGACCATTTTGATATTTTCATATTCTTCTTTAAGTTTTGTTGAGTGAGCAATTGGAAGAGATGCATATCGGTTACCATTGTGCAATAAAACACATTTCAAGCTTCTACTGGAGCTGTCTATAAAAAGCCGCCAATCTCCTGGTCGATATTCCAGTCCCATTTGAAGAACAAGTCCAGGGATGTTATTGCAGTATACAAGTTCTTCATCTTGGCTGAAGTAAGGAAGAAGTCCCGCCTCTCTTGTCCGATAACCTGTTATTTTAGCTTCTGGCTGTAGACAGTTCTTTTCTTTTAGTCTGGATGCTAAAAGTTCAGATGCTTGCTTTGACAGACGCACGCGTTATGGTTACGTTTCCTATTAATTGAGGGTATTCATTATCTCAAGAACTAGAGCCAAATCGGAAAAACTACTTTCATTTTGGAATTCAACAACCCCAAAATACCCTAAATTCGTACGAATTTCCTTGGCAACGAAACAAAAAAAATTTTTGTTGAGCTGTGTTATCTGACAATTTTATGTATATTGTTATTACATGAGGCATCTTATAACACTTATTATAACATAGCCACTTGCTATAACACTTATTATAACACAACTTAATATGCATATATAATCTTTGCTACATTACAAAAATAAGGTATTGTAAACCAGCAGTTGTCTGAACCAAGACTGCCATATGGGTGAGAGGTTCACACTATACAGTATCTGAAGACGGACATTGTACAATAACACATTGGAGCTGTTTTGGACGCTAGTAATGAAATTATATATATTCTTCCGGATTAACATTTGGCTGGTAGGTAGCGTAGATTATTGGCACTGCAACATTTTGGTTTCCTACATAGCATACAAAAAATATTATCATAAGTAATAGAAAGTTTATTCATAGCAGTTTTTGTATAGTTCCACCACATATGGGATGTATACAATGCAGTACAGTAAGTTCTAAAAAGATAAATTTTAACTGATTCTGAACACACACCAAATTTCCCAAAGCTGGGCACAAACCGTTAATCCGTTAATCGTTAATTAACGAAGTTAACTTTTTCGTTAACGATTTAACTTTTAAGTTAACTTTGAAAATCATTATCGGACTAATTAATTTCCGTTACATTTAACTTCCGTTAACTCAAGTCCGTTAACCCAAAAAATTCATAAATAAACGTTTAAAAGTTTATATTATTTTCAGTGCTGAGCAGGTGCGCAATTAATCCGCCACTGTTAATAGTGATGAACGAATTTCCATTTCCGCAGTGCAAAATCAGGCGATATATTTGTTTCCGTCGCCACAATTTGTGTCTTACCAAATATGGTAGTTATTTATGGCATTGGTTTGAGCAAAACATGGTCGACTGTAAAATCAGGCGGAAAGATTTGCCATTTGAGTTGAATGTTTCAACTTCTTTCAAGAAATATCACGAGCATTTTAAGGCACTTTCAATAATATATATGTAACAATTACAACAAATAACTACATTCGTTTCATTTGCAGTCTGTCTCTTGCGCAACATGTTTGTGCTAGTGAATATTTAAAAATAATCGTTGTCAAGTAAGTAATGTATATTTATAATATGTCTGTGAGTACCTTATTAGTAGTCTCCTTGATACATTTCAAGAACCATAAAACTGATCAAGTAAGATTTCAATTCTCATCACTTTGTTCTCTATGGGCAAGGACATCCTGAGGGCCAAGAGATCATCCCTGTCTGATGAAAACTTTGATATGCTAATTTTCATGAAGGGCAACATGCATCTCATGGACAAAATGGAGAACGAGAAGAAGAGGGAAAATTAAATTATATATATTGTGTTTTTCATTTTTTTATAATAAAAGTTAACGTTAAAGGTTTATCGGTAACTTCCGTTACATGTTTAACGAATTAACGGATTAACGGTTAACGAAGTTAACTTTTTGGTTAACGGATTAGCGGTTAACGAAGTTAACTTTTTGGTTAACGGTGCCCACCACTGAAATTTCCTTACTAGCATGTTACCCTGTACATACACCTTTTTACGTTGCCTCTCACTATCAAGTTCATCTCGCAGCTCGTGAGTAATTACATGACCTAAGTATTTACATGTGTCTTTGACAGGTATAGTCTGACCATTCATTTCAAAAGACCCACATGATACATGTTTCAGTAGATTACACCTAAAAATCAAAATACAACTCTTTGCCACATTATAGGTGATGTCATTTTCTATACCATATTGTTCACGTATCTCTAATAGTACTCTCAGCCCATGGGGAGAGGGTGACAGAAGAAGAAGGTCATCAGTATACGTTAAATGATTAAATTTTTCCTTTCCAATGACAGCCAGTACTGTACGTGCAGTTTTTACTTCAATGGTAAGGTCATCCATGTATATACAGAAAAGATAAGGTGATAATATACCTCCTTGCCTAACACCATTAATCACCTTAAAACTTGGCAATACAGTGTTTTTACATCTTACAAACATGGTCTGCTCTGTATGTTATTTTTTATTTTATTGCGTTCAGAATCCCAGCTGAGCCGTGAACGGCCAAGCTCTGAAGGGCCAGTTTAACCTACAGCCCAAGTTAAGCTAGAGCTGCTAGACTAAAAACTTACGGACTTGGAGGTCCTATTAGGTCCTACCTCAGGGTTGCTGACTCGACGTGGGCCTACTTTAGGCCTCAGTTGCATAAAATTAAGATAAAAAAACAAAAGGGGCACTATTTATGGTCTTCCTTCTAAACCTTGCAACAGCAACACAACCTGCACCATTGCACGATGCAACAATCTTGTATCTAAACAACTAAACTGAATTGCAAGAGAGCTCTCTGTAAGACCACGCCCTGTAAGTGCCGCATTCAACAAACGAGTAGGCAGGACGTGCAGTTCCCCCAAAAAATGATGCCACAAGAGTGCCCAAACAATGATGCCACAAGAGCCCAAAAATGCTAGCTCTAAATTAAGTGAATTTTTCACTAACCTTACAATTATGAGATGGATATATATACACCTTAACTTAATATATACAAGCAATGCTGCATCAATCAGCTTAGTCATCATATCGCCTTGAGATAACAATGGCTCTTCCTCTTCTAGATTTTCTAACACTCCCCACCGAAGAGGCATTGTTGTCATTACCTTCTGCAAATTTAGCCAAGCCTTCTCCATGAGGCTGTAACTCAAATGTTTCATCTTGACTATCCGTGTTTTTGCTGATTTCTAAAGCATAGAGTTTTTGTATAGGTCTCTTTAATTTTCCTCCTGAAGTCTTTACCAGTGCAGACCTAACTAAATTGTCTTTGCCAACAAACAACTCTTCAATTATGCCAAGCTTCCAGCATTACCTTGGTCTTTCATCCCCAATTATTACCACTTCTCCCACTTTGATACAATTTGCATTCGAGCCCTTTACATTGCCTGATTGATGGGTAATAATTGAGTTCTGGCAAGTATTCTATCAGTCACCTCTTCCATAATTGATCTTGTAGCTCTTCAAGGTACTTGAACCTTCTGGTTAACTCTTCTTGAGTGCTCTGGATAGGCTGTAAGTCTTCTGGCAAACTGGGGCTTGATGTTAATCGTTCACCAGAAAGAAAATGATTTGGTGTCAATGGCTCTGCATCGCGCATACTGTTATAAACAAAGTTGATAGGCCTACTGTTCACCATTGCTTCTACTTCACACAAAATAGTGCAGAATTCTTCTTTGCTCAAATGAGCATTAGCTAAAAGTTTCTTTAATGGACACTTTACACTTTTCACTAGCCTTTCCAAAAATCCTCCGCACCATGGTGCTCTCTCAACAATAAACTCCCACTGTACCCCATGGTGTGAAAAGTAGGATTGGAATCCCTCCTCTTTTAGCAAGGACAAAACTTCTTGGAGTTCCTTTGCAGCCCTTTTGAAGGTTTTTGCATTATCCGATATGATTTTATTTGGGAAACCCCTTCTGTTCACAAACCTTTTAAAGGCCAAAAGAAATACATCACTACTTAAGTTGCTTACCAACTCCAAATGGATTGCTCTGGTGGTAGCACATGTGAAAAGACATATATAACCTTTGTTAGACTCCCCTTGCTCATACACATAGACTGGACCTGCGAAGTCTACTCCCACTACATCAAATGGGGTAGTATAGACACACCGTTCTCTTGGAAGTGGGGCCACCTTTTCATAATAAGGCTTTGCACTCCAACGCTTGCAAACCACACATTTATGCAAGACCTTTTTTACTACTTGTCTGATTTTGGGAATCCGAAACTGTTGTCTGATCTCTATTATCACTTCGTTAATTCCAGCATGTAACAACTTATGATGCGTATCCAGGATCAAAAGTTCCACAAAATGTCCCCCAGAAGGTAGCAAAATTGGATGTCTTTTGTCCTCTGGAAGCCCAGAAAACTGTAGTCTACCTCCTACTCTCAATAAGTCCTGATCCAAAAACACATCCAAACCCTTGAGAGCAGAATGTGTTGGCAGAACCTGTAATGGACTGCTGGTGAGCAATTCCCTCTCTTCACCAAATTTTTCCTTCTGCACATATACCACCCAGTATTGCCTGGCTTGCTGAATCTCCTTACTGTTCAGAATTCCTTCCCTTCTTGTTTCTCCCTTAATGTTATTTGTAAATCTATATACCCATGCTGTCTCTCTTAACAACCTTTTCAGACAGCTAATGTCCTCAAGCCTCAATATGGGGTCCTGCTGCATAAGTTGACAACTGTTCACAGTGCATTTTCTCATCTCATTCACCCATTCTTCTTCAGCCTGGCATTCTCCTACAATAGGCTGATTAGAAGGCCAGTTTTCATTTCCAAGTTTTAGCCACTCTGGCCCATTCCACCACAAACTTGAGTGTGCAAGATCTTTCACTGAAATTCCTCGTGTTGGTAAATCACCTGGGTTTTGGGTGCCTGGACAATGCTTCCATTGCTTGGGATCTGTGTGTGCTTGAATTTCCTCCACCCTATTGGCAACAAATGGTTTCTATTTTCTTGCCTGGCTTATTAACCAGTGCCAAACTATAGTGGAGTCTGTCCAATAATAGCTTGGAATTTCATAAAGGGCTAAAGACTTTTCCACTGTAACTGCAAGCCGACTAGCAATAACTGCACCCATCAATTCCAACCTTGGAAAAGAAAGCCTTTTCAAAGGTGCTACTCTGCTTTTTGCAGCAACTAACCTGCAACTTACTTCCTCTTTGAATGTGCCTCTTATATAAATACAAGTTGCATAGACTTCCTAACTTGCATCACAAAAGATGTGCAGCTCCAAATTGTCTGGACTATTGTTCAACTCTCCAAAGTACCATCTTGGGATTTCAATTTCTCCAAGATGTGCTAATTCTTTGAACCAATATTTCCACCTTACCACCATATGATCAGGTAACTCTTGGTCCCAACCAAATCCAATTACCCAGAGGCTCTGAAACCAAATTTTTTACTTTATCACAAATGGAGCCAGGAATCCAAGAGGATCAAAGACCTTCGAAGCCAAACTAAGAGCTGTACGTTTTGTCAACCTTGTCTCATTCTCAGCCAGCTCTACTAAAGATTTCCCATTGAAGGTAAACAAATCCTCTCCTTGCTGCCAAACAATGCCTAGCACCTTTGTGTCTATTGCCCACAACTCCTTAATACCAGAATCCTCAATACTTTCTGCTGCATCAGGTCCTACACAGGACTGACTCATAAACTGTTGTAACTGAGAATGATTGGTCTGCCATTTTCTAAGGTCCATGCCAGCCTCCCTCATTATAGCTCTAGCCTCCATGAATATCTGTTTAGCCATTTCTATATTATCCACGGAACACAGCAAATCATCAACATAAAAATTTTTCCTTATGTGTTCAATAGTGTTAGGATAGACTTCAGACTATTTCTTAAAATAGTACTGCATAGTAGCTGCCAACAGAAATGGACTAGAGCTGAAGCCAAACAACACTGACTTCATTCTACAGGGTGTCCCATAAGTCCGGCATCATAGGAAAAATAATAAAAAAAGGCAAAACAAAAGCTTTTATTTACACAACGTGCTCAATATGTCCACCATTGTTTTCAATACACAAATTCAGACGTGATACCCAGTCAGCAAGCACACGGGGAATGATGTCAGGAGTAATGGTGTTACATGCCCCAATAATGTGCTGCCGCAAATGTTCAACACTCCTAATTTTCTGTGCGTATACCAGCGCTTTCAAGTGGCCCCAGAGATAAAAATCTAGTGGCGTGAGATCCGGGCTTCTAGTTGGCCATTCCACAGGCCCTCGACGTCCTATCCAATGACAAGGGAATTGTTGGTACAGGTACAATTATGGTTTGTAGAAATAGAAAAATATGAATTTCTCCTATGATGCCGGACTTATGGGACACCCTCTACATGCTTGAACCTTAGGTTCATTTTGCAACAAGTCTTTCGTATCCACCCACAGATACCTTACTGCATCTCTGTCCTCTGGTTTTAATTTTATCCCCAAAAAGGCTTGCCTCACATCTGCAGTCAATGCTACTCTACCAAACCTGAATTTCAGTAATAAGGAAAATAAATCTGCATTTAAATTTAGCCCAGCATCCAAACAGTCATTCAAAGACACACCACCTTTGTCCTTGGCTGAGCCATCAAGAACTGCTCTCAGTTTGGTGGTAGTTTTGTCTTGCCGTACCACTGCATGGTGTGGCCTCCTGGCTCACCAGCTCACCTTGCACCCTTTCAGCATAACCCTCCTTTACATAGCTTAGAATGGCCTCATTGTATTCAATTAACAACTCCTCATTTTTTCTTAGCCTGTACAATGAAGTCTCCAACCTCCTATTAGCTAGCTGAAGGTTTGAACTGGGTTTGCAAGAATCCTTCCAAGCGAGGCCAACTTCATAGCAACCATCTCTAAATCCAATCCCTTTTTCAAATTGCTCTAAAACATTGCTTCTCCTGATTGTCCTTTATGCCAATGGATTCAAGTTCCCAAAACACTTTCAAATGCTTTTCCAAACCATGGCTGTTCTCCTCAATCTTAACAAAAAGAGCTTTAACCTCCATTTCATTGCAATAGCTACCATGCAGCATCCAGCCTAGCTTACTTTCAATACCTACAGGACCTCGAGATGTGCGGACAATGTTACCAGTGATGAAGTCCCAATAATAGTCAGCTCCAATCAAAAGACTAATAACTTCTGTTCCTTCAAACTTATTATTGCCCAAATTAATTCCTTTAACTTGCAATTCTTGGACACATACCATATCTAAACAAGTAGTGGCTGGAGCACAAAGTTCCTCAATCTCTACAGCTTGGACCTTGATAGTGGGACCTTGTGGTAACAACCCCTTAACCAGAACTTCTACCTTCTTAACTTTGGTTCGGTTTTGAACGGAACCCCCAAACCCAGAAATTCTTAAATTTTCCCACTTAAGTTCTTTAAAGTTCAATTTTCTGCAAATTCTAGTCTTAATAAAATTACACTGGCTACCACTATCAAACAACACTCTTACAGTACCTTCTCCATCATTCCCAATTAATAATACTGCAGCTGTTTGCAATAATCCACCTTTACTTTTACTCCCTTTCATAGCAGTGGCATGTACCACTGATGTCTCTACTTTTGGGGTAGGCCTACTAGGAGTGTTTCCACACAATAATGGCTGATGCCGGCGATGGCATTTTTTGCACAAAATTTTAAACTTACAAAACCTTACTCTGCGACCCTTCAAAAAACATTTAAAACATGCTGTGGACTTAGTTACCTTGTCCTTTCTCTCCTCAACAGGTGAAGCCTCAGCCACTTCACATTTATATGACTTGTGGTTGCCTTCGCAAAATATGCATTCCTTGATTCCTTTTAATTTATTCTCAGAGGATGCATGTAGAGCTGATACTGTACCTGGGCTATTCCTTTTTGTAGAAACTTTGGTGCTGTGCCTGCCTTTGTCCCCTTGTTTAACATCCCACTGTGCAAACTCAATTCCCTCTCGTCTTGCTAATTCTGTGCCTAAAAGACTTAACATCTGCTGAAGGGGGATGTACACATATTCTGTAGAGTGTCCCCTACTTAATTCAAGCAAAATTGAGCTAGACAATTTAGACTCCAGTGTAGTGACCAACATTATACCATACCTTTCCATTCCTACACCCAAGTTGTCCAGAGACCTAGTTCTAACTTTCAATTCATCATATAACTGCCGTAACTCCTTGACACTATTGGGATTATTAACAGGAGGTATAGCTAAAAGTTCACGGAGGTGACTTTTAATTAAGATCTCTGGCTTACCAAACCGTTTCTTTAATATATCCCAAGCCACATTATAATTAGACTCTGTTAATGCTAATCTTGCTATTGTCTTTGCTGCCTCCCCTTCCAAGAGGGACTACAAATAATTAAACTTCTCCACCGCGCTTAACACTTGACTAGAATAAACTGCTGATTCAAAACTGTCTGCCTTTCCTTGCCATTCCTGAATACTCCCAGAAAGTTTTTTGAGTACAAGCGTCGGTAATTGAACTGCAGATCTGCTAACCTTATCTTCACAAACACCATTTGTTGAGGGTTGTGTTTCATTATTAGACCTGGTCTCTAACTGTGCTGAGCTGCTAAACTCTTTTGCTCTGTGGCATACTTGAATTATATCATCAATAATCTCTTCAAAGTAAATTATGTTATTTTCTATTTCATCCTCTTCTATAAGAGCCTCAATTTTAACATTTACTTCGCTTAGAGCAACCTTTTTAGTTTCTAATGTGGAAAGCTGCGCAGTCACTAAGCTTAAATCCTCTTGCTCTATGGCAGAATCTATAGTGGCAATGACCTTTGTAATTAGACCTTTGTAGGTGCTTCTCCTTTTCTTAAACTTGTTCAATTCAGCTGCACTCATCTTCAATGCAAACTACAATTGGGCTCAATGCCAAATGAGCTGAATTCGCAGAAATACTTAGCCAAACTGATCAAACGCAAATTTTGCTTTTTTCAAATAAACTGAATTGCTTGGTTGGGGTACTGACCAATCACCAGTGTGGAATACCAAATTTTCCACCCAAGTAACTGGCGCAGTGAAGTCTGCAATCTTCACCTACGAATAATAAGCCAAAATTAACCAAACCGGTAAAAATGCAGGCCCAAAACAACGACAGACGAGCGGCCAAGTTTCGCAATTGGGCGACCAAACTTTCTACCCTGGGACATTAACTCAATTATGCTCAACCCGTCCAGGCCTAACTTGGGCTACAATTTGTACAATCAGAACTTTGCCGGAAAATAGTCACTGACTCAGTCTTTGGCTAGAATCCGGTTTCGAAGGACCATGTTATTTTTTATTTTATTGGGTTCAGAATCCCAGCTGAGCCGTGAACAGCCAAGCTCTGAAGGGCCAGTTTAACCTACAGCCCAAGTTAAACTAGACTAAAAACTTACGGACTTGGAGGTCCTATTAGGTCCTACCTCAGGGTTGCTGACTGACTCGATGTGGGCCTACCTTAGGCCTCAGTTGCATAAAATTAAGATAAAAAACAAAAGGGGCACTATTTATGGTCTTTCTAAACCTTGCAACAACAACACAACCTGCACCATTGCACGATGTAACAATCTTGTATCTAAACAACCAAACTGAATTGCAAGAGAGCTCTCTACAAGACCACGCCCTGTAAGTGCCGCATTCAACAAACGAGTATATATATATATATATATATATATATATATATATATATATATATATACACACACCTTAACTTAATATATACAAGCAATGCTGCATCAATCAGCTTAGTCATCATATCGCCTTGGGCAACAATGGCTCTTCCTCTTCTAGATTTTCTAACACTGTATACCAGAATGCAAGTATCCTAAGTATATATTTAGGTACTCCTCGACACAAGAGTTTCCTGAAAAGTTTGTGATGGTTAACTCTATCAAATGCTTTTGATGCATCCAAAAAACAGGAATATACATTGCTACTTGACATCTTGTACTTTAGGACGGCTTCCTTTAGCATATAAATACACAGGTCAGTACCATGTTTCACTCTAAAGCCAAACTGATTGTCATAAGTCTGCAAGTAAGTGCTTATCCTATTATAAATGGTGTATTCTAACACTTTAGAAAGTATACTGGCAAGTGCTATTGGCCTATAATTATTCTTATCACAGATATTAGCACCCTTATTTTTAACAACTGGCAACACTACAACTAACAAAATGGACTGTGACAAGTACTCACTCATGTATCATACAGCTTGTTATTTAAATAACTTAATAAATGGCAGGGTCAAATACCCGCTACGTTATCAAAGTTGGCGACGAGGATGGGATTTATTCGGTTTAGTGGATTTATTTGGTTGTTTGGAAAAGGATATAGCCTAGCCTAGTGTGGGTCGTTCGATTTGGTTGGCTTCTCTGGGGCGGATCCAGGATTTGCTTGAGTGGGGGATCGGTACGATTGCCGAAGGCTTCTAGGGGCGTCCGGGTGCATGCTACCCCGGAAAATTTTGAAAATTAAGGTTCTCAGAAACACGTTTTTAAGCAATTTGCAGGGTGTTTGTTCAAGTTTATTAGCTTTTACAACATCTAAGTTATGTACTGATTTGCAAGAAAATTATACAAGGCAAGACAAAATTCGTGATAAGTCTTAAACACTGTTTACGAAAATTTCACAATATCAAAACCTAAATTTATTTTGAAAATCATACTTTATCATTTTAGATTTGTTCATTAATATAACTGAAGTTATTATATTTCTTGACAAAGTTTTGTGTTGACTGAGATGTTAGTTAATCTCCCGACTCTCAAAGACTGGATCGACGAGCGCCATTCGTCGGGGTTGCTGTTCAGCGAACCGTTGAACTACAGCTTCCTAATCCACGGGCTTGTCGTAATGAATGCTCATCACCACCAAGCCCGACAATCTCTCCTTGGACATAATAGTCCTAAGGTACCCCTTCACAAGTTTCAAGGTATTGTTGGCACGTCCATTGTCAGCAGAAGTGACGGGTATGGTGCAAGCAATTCGCAACAAGCAGTTGATGTTTGGGAATATATCGCCATCGCAAGCCTGGAAAGAAAAAATGATAAAGTTACAATTAAGCTAGAAAATTTTACACTAAATATTAAATATTAAATAATCGGAGTATACGAAGAATTGTCACCCCAAGATGGGCATACGAAGAATTATAATCTACCTTTAATGCAGGTTGAAGCGAATCTGGTTTGGCGTTCTCTGACTGCCACTTTCCCCTCCACCGCATATATTCGATGTCAAGAGTCCCAGGACTGGGAAGGTCTGACTCGTACATCACAGAAATCTCAGTAATGTCTGTTGCTTGCTCAACGGTGACTCTAGGAACAAGACCAAGTAAATGAACAGCTATCTTCTGAGTGGGACCGAATCTATAACAAAAAGAGTTCATTAAATAGGTGGAGAACGCGTTCTCGTGTTGACCGCACACCGTACTTACTTTTGTCCACCGTGTAAATGGACTGTTCACGAGAGCACCAAGGTTTTCTTGTGTAGCAAATACGAGTAGAATGCATGGGAGACAGAAACCACCATCGCATTCCTTGCTGTACACCTGCCAAGGATAGCGTTGCTGCCAAGAACTTTGAAAAGACCGATTACAACCATTCATAAACACTTTGGGGAAAGAATAATCCTTTCCTGGTTGAAAATAGTTACTTATGACATTGAACTGTTCAGCTTGTTGCAGAGATCTAACAGGAATTTTCTGACGCAGCAGGGCACCAACGTCAATATCATGTACCGATGCATGGCAAGCAGGGTTACCTGCAATAAAAACAAAATGCGGAGCTATTATAATTATATTAAGAAAATTAAATAAGATTTAGCTTACTTTAGTTTTTAGTCTTAATCGTAAAATATATCAAAACAAGAAAAATGGTTTTCTGTGAGTCAGCTTGTCGTCGTACAACACGTGTTCCTACCGGTATCGCTGGAGCTACAGCGAATCCTCTTTGCAGTGGGGTAGATTGTCCTTCATCACTGTCAAAACGAGAGAGAATGAATTTAATATGAGCAATCGATCAGTAACTGTTAGTAGTTTTTAAAGTCATTGTTATAGTTTACAATACAGTTACTAACTTTGCCACTGACGTGGGATGGACCAAACTTAACGGACCAAAAAATCGGTCAATTCTTGGTTGCTGTTTACCTCTTCTTGACATTGTAAACCGAAAATTCTATTGAATAAATACTTTGAATGAATATTGCTGTTTAGACTTTTGAGTATTAAAGTAAGACACAGGGTCAACTAATGATCTAAAACAAATGAAACAAAAGGGTATATTACATGCTTTTAGTGTCGTTTGTTAAATAACTTGTATGTTCAGTCAGTTAGCTTTGGGAGCAACCCTGAGGTAGGACATAATAGGACCTCCAAGTCCGCAAGTTTTTAGTCTAGCTTAACTTGGGCTGTGTGGCCCTTCAGAGCTTGGCCTTTCAAGGCTCAGTGGGGTTCTGAACCAAATAAAATAAAATATAATATGGTCCTTCGAAACCGGATTCTAGCCCAAGACTGAGTCAGTGACTATTTTTCGGTAAAGTTCTGATTGTGCAAATTGTAGTCAAAGTTAGGCCTGGACGGGTTGAGCATAATTGAGTTAAGGTCCCAGGGTAGAAAGTTTGGTCGCCCAATTGCGAAACTTGGCCGCTCGTCTGTCGTTCTTTTGGGCCTACATTTTTACCGGTTTGGTTAATTGTGGTTTATTGTTCGTAGGCGAAGGTTGCAGACTTCAGTGCGCTAGTTACTTGGGTAGAAAATTTGGTATTCCATACTGGTGGTTGGTCACTCAATGGTCAGTACCCCAACCAAGCAATTCAGTTTATTTGAAAAAAGCAAAATTTGAGTTTGATCAGTTTGGTTACCTATTTTTGCCAATTCAGCTTATTTGGCATTGAGCCCAATTGTTGTCTGCATTGAAGATGAGTGCAGCTGAATTGAACAAGCTTAAAAAAAGGAGAAGTTCCTACAAAGGTCTAATTACAAAGGTCATTGCCACTATAAATTTTGCCATAGAGCAAAACGATTTAAGCTTAGTGACTACGCAGCTTTCCATATTAGAAACTAAAAAGGTTGCTCTAAGCAAAGTAAGAGTTAAAATTGAGGCTCTTATAGAAGAGGATGAAATAGAAAATAACATAATTTACTTTGAAGAGATTATTGATGATATAATTCAAGTATGCCACAGAGCAAAAAAGTTTAGCAGCTCAGTACAGTTAGAGACCAGGTCTAATAATGAAACACAACCCTCAACAAATGGTGTTTGTGAAGATAAGGTTAACAGATCTGCAGTTCAATTACCGACGCTTGTACTCAAAACATTTTCTGGGAGTATTCAGGAATGGCAAGGATGGGCAGACAGTTTTGAATCAGCAGTTCATTCTACTCAAGTGTTACGTGCGGTGGAGAAGTTTAATTATTTGCAGTCCCTCTTGCAAGGGGAGGCAGCAAAGACAATAGCAGGATTAGCATTAACAGAGTCTAATTATAATGTGGCTTGGGATATATTAAAAAAACGGTTTGGTAAGCCAGAGATCTTAATCAAAAGTCACCTCCGTGAACTTTTAGCTATACCTCCTGTTAATAATCGCAATAGTGTCAAGGAGTTGCGGCAGTTATATGATGAATTGGAAGTTAGAACTAGGTCTCTGGACAACTTGGGTGTAGGAATGGAAAGGTATGGTATAATGTTGGTCACTATACTGGAGTCTAAATTGCCTAGTTCAATTTTGCTTGAATTAAGTAGGGGACACACTATAGAACATGTGTACATCCCCCTTCAGCAGATGTTAAGCCTTTTAGGCACAGAATTAGCAAGACGAGAGGGAATTGAGTTTGCACAGTGGGATGTTAAACAAGGGGACAAAGGCAGGCACAGCACCAAAGTTTCTACAAAAAGGAATAGCCCAGGTACAGTGTCAGCTCTACATGCATCCTCTGAGAATAAATTAAAGGGAATCAAGGAATGCATATTTTGCGAAGGCAACCACAAGTCATATAAATGTGAGGTGGCTGAGGTTTTACCTGTTGAGGAGAGAAAGGACAGGGTAACTAAGTCCACAGCATGTTTTAAATGTTTTTAGAAAGGTCACAGAGTAAGGTTTTGTAAGTTTAAAATTTTGTGCAAAAAATGTCATCGCCGGCATCAGCCATTATTGTGTGAAAACACTCCTAGTAGGCTTATCCCAGAAGTAGAGACATCAGTGGCACATGCCACTGCTATGAAAGGGAGTAAAAGTAAAGGTGGATTATTGCAAACAGCTGCAGCATTATTAATTGGGAATAATGGAGAAGCTACTGTAAGAGTGTTGTTTGATAGTGGTAGCCAGTGTAGCTTTATTAAGACCAGAATTTCCAGAAAATTGAAGTTTAAAGAACTTAAGAGGGAAAATTTAAGAATTTCTGGGGTTGGGGGTTCCGTTCAAAACCGAACCAAAGTTAAGAAGGTAGAAGTTCTGGTTAAGGGGTTGTTATCACAAGGTCCCACTATCAAGGTCCAAACTGTAGAGATTGAGGAAATTTGTGCTCCAGTCACTATTTGTTTAGATATGGCATGTGTCCAAGAATTGCAAGTTAAAGGAATTAATTTGGGCAATAATAAGTTTGAAGGAACAGAAGATATTAGTCTTCTGATTGGAGCTGACTATTATTGGGACTTCATCACTGGTAATATTGTCCGCACATCTCGAGGCCCGGTAGCTATTGAAAGTAAGGTAGGTTGGATGCTACATGGTAGCTATTGCAATGAAATGGAGGTTAAAGCTCTTTTTGTTAAGATTGAGGGGAACAGCCATGATTTGGAAAGGCATTTGAAAGACTTTTGGGAACTTGAATCCATTGGCATAAAGGACAAACAGGCAAGTACAGTGAACAGTGATGTTTTAGAGCAATTTGAAAAAGGGATTGGATTTAGAGATGGTTGCTATGAAGTTGGCCTCGCTTGGAAGCATTCTTGCAAACCCAGTTCAAACCTTCAGCTAGCTAATAGGAGGTTGGAGACTTCATTGTACAGGCTAAAAAAAAATGAGGAGTTGTTAATTGAATACAATGAGGTCATCCTAAGCTATGTAAGGGAGGGTTATGCTGAAAGGGTGCAAGGTGAGCTGGTGAACCAAGAGGCACATTATCTGCCACACCATGCAGTGGTACGGCAAGACAAAACTACCACCAAACTGAGAGTAGTTTTTGATGGCTCAGCCAAGGACAAAGGTGGTGTGTCTTTGGATGACTGTTTGGATGCTGGGCTAAATTTAAATTCAGATTTATTTTCCTTGTTACTGAAATTCAGGTTTGGTAGAGTAGCATTGACTGCAGATGTGAAGGAAGCCTTTTTGCGGATAAAGTTAAAACCAAAGGACAGAGATGTAGTAAGGTATCTGTGGGTGGATACGAAAGACTTGTTGCAAAATGAACCTACGTTTCAAGTACAGTATATAGAATGAAGTCAGTGTTGTTTGGCCTCAGCTCTAGTCTATTTCTGTTGGCAGCTACTATGCAGTACTATTTTAAGAAATATTCTGAAGTCTATCCTAACACTATTGAACACATAAGGAAAAATTTTTATGTTGATAATTTGCTGTGTTCCGTGGATAATACAGAAATGGCTAAACAGATATTCATGGAGGCTAGAGCTATAATGAGGGAGGCTGGCATGGACCTTAGAAAATGGCAGACCAATCATTCTCAGTTACAACAGTTTATGAGTCAGTCCTGTGCAGGACCTGATGCAGCAGAAAGTATTGAGGATTCTGGTATTAAGGAGTTGTGGGCAATAGACACAAAGGTGCTAGGCATTGTTTGGCAGCAAGGAGAGGATTTGTTTACCTTCAATGGGAAATCTTTAGTAGAGCTGGCTGAGAATGAGACAAGGTGGACAAAACGTACAGCTCTTAGTTTGGCTTCGAAGGTCTTTGATCCTCTTGGATTCCTGGCTCCATTTGTGATAAAGTAAAAAATTTGGTTTCAGAGCCTCTGGGTAATTGGATTTGGTTGGGACCAAGAGTTACCTGATCATATGGTGGTAAGGTGGACATATTGGTTCAAAGAATTAGCACATCTTGGAGAAATTGAAATCCCAAGATGGTACTTTGGAGAGTTGAACAATAGTCCAGACAATTTGGAGCTGCACATCTTTTGTGATGCAAGTGAGGAAGCCTATGCAACTTGTATTTATATAAGAGGCACATTCAAAGAGGAAGTAAGTTGCACGGTGGTTGCTACAAAGAGCAGAGTAGCACCTTTGAAAAGGCTTTCTATTCCAAGGTTAGAATTGATGGGTGCAGTTATTGCTAGTCGGCTTGCAGTTACGGTGCAAAAGTCTTTGGCCCTCTATGAAATTCCAAGCTATTATTAGACAGACTCCACTATAGTTTGGCACTAGTTAAGAAGCCAGGCAAGGAAATGGAAACCATTTGTTGCCAATAGGGTGGAGGAAATTCAAGCACACACAGATCCCAAGCAATGGAAGCATTGTCCAGGCACCCAAAACCCAGCTGATTTACCAACACGAGGAAATTCAGTGAAAGATCTTGCACACTTAAGTTTGTGGTGGAATGGGCCAGAGTGGCTAAAACTTGGAAATTAAAACTGGCCTTCTAATCAGTCTATTGTCGGAGAATGCCAGGCTGAAGAAGAATGGGTGAATGAGATGAGAAAATGCACTGTGAACAGTAAGAGCGTTGTTTGATAGTGGTGGCCAGTGTAGCTTTATTAAGACCAGAATTTCCAGAAAATTGAAGTTTAAAGAACTTAAGAGGGAAAATTTAAGAATTTCTGGGTTTGGGGGTTCCGTTCAAAACCGAACCAAAGTTAAGAAGGTAGAAGTTCTGGTTAAGGGGTTGTTACCAGAAAGTCCCACTTTCAAGGTCCAAGCTGTAGAGATTGAGGAACTTTGTGCTCCAGTCACTACTTGTTTAGATATGGCATGTGTCCAAGAATTGCAAGTTAAAGGAATTAATTTGGGCAATAATAAGTTTGAAGGAACAGAAGATATTAGTCTTTTGATTGGAGCTGACTATTATTGGGACTTCATCACTGGTAATATTGTCCGCACATCTCGAGGCCTGGTAGCTATTGAAAGTAAGGTAGGCTGGATGCTACATGGTAGCTATTGCAATGAAATGGAGGTTAAAGCTCTTTTTGTTAAGATTGAGGAGAACAGCCATGGTTTGGAAAGGCATTTGAAAGCGTTTTGGGAACTTGAATCCATTGGCATAAAGGACAAACAGGCAAGTACAGTGAACAGTGATGTTTTAGAGCAATTTGAAAAAGGGATTGGGTTTAGAGATGGTTGCTATGAAGTTGGCCTCCCTTGGAAGGATTCTTGCAAACCCAGTTCAAACCTTCAGCTAGCTAATAGGAGGTTGGAGACTTCATTGTACAGGTTAAGAAAAAATGCGGTGTTGTTAATTAAATACAATGAGGCCATCCTAACCTATGTAAGGGAGGCTATGCTGAAAGGGTGCAAGGTGAACTGGTGAGGAGCCAGGAGGCACACTACACTGTGTAACACTGATTCTGTTTATATAGAATTTTTTATGTTTTTATATGCATTTGTGGGCGCTGAGTCCAAATCTGGCCTTGGTTTGCGTGTATCATCAATGGTTTCAGAGATAATCCATTTTTCATGTTTTACCAGTAGAATATTATTATGGGCGCAGCAATATCAGAATAATCAGGAATTGTTGAGAACAACCCGGATGTTCGTTGACAGTTTCTTGCTCTAGAAATTGCCCGAAACTTCCACTGTGCTATATAAAGAAGAGCGTAGAGTCTGAGAAGTCAGTAAGTGTGAGCACACAAAGAAAACAGGTTGTTTGTCTGATAGTTACCAGCACTGAGGTACTGTGTTTCTGTGCTTCTCTGTGCTGACGATTTGAGTGTTATCGATCCTTTTTTATTGCGAACGTTATTTCAGTGTTGTGAATACATTTTTTTTCTGGAATCTTTAATCTGTTGCAGATTTAATAACTCTTCTCTCGATATCTGCAGGTTATGATTAATGTAGTACAGTTTGGTAAAGAGAATGGCAACTAGAGCTTGTAAACACTCGCCGGATATATTCTGCTACGTTTGTGGGTATTACATAAGCCCCAAGCAAGTATCGCACAAGATTGTGAAAGGCGCCAAGTTCTGGATCGCGTATCGGCTCTATTTTGGTATGCCTATGGATGACCAAGATAAGCCCTGGGCACCCCATATGATCTGTGGAAGCTGCCAGAATATGGAGAGAACCAAAGAGCCACCACGACGATTGCTACTACTACATGGCAGATGTTTCTAAGTACAGGAAAGTTAAAGGAAGGCAGACTCTTCAGTATCCAAGCATAGCGTCGTCCATAGCTCCTGTACCACATGGCGAAGGTCTTCCAATACCACGTCCACCAGAACAGGTATCTATCCATTACTTTACCTTCTGTATTTACAGACTGTGGGTCATTATGTGTCCATTTTTCTTAGTGCTGATGCTCTTCTACATATATAGCTATGCCTATATTTTGTTCCTTTGCTTTGCAGGTTGAAAATGAGAAGGCAGCTAGCTCATCTGAGATGTCGGCTGGTGAGTACAGTCATGATGAAGGATATACAGTAACTTTCAGTACAAACCCTCACTTTCCAAATCAGAGGGAATTGGACGACTTAATTAGAGATTTGGGTCTGACGAAATCAGGGTCTGAGCTTCTGACCTCCAGACTCAAAGAGTGGAATTTGCTTGGAGAAGACTGCAAGAGCACTGTATACCGAAAGCGGCATGAAGAGTTTGCAAGGTTCTACGATGTCAATGGCTCTCTCTGTTATTGTAGCGAGGTTAATGGTCTATTCACAGCTATTGGGTTAATACATATACCCTCAGAGTGGCGCCTGTTTATTGACAGTTCAACTCGGAGTTTAAAAGCTGTTCTACTCCACAATGGGAACAAATATCCATCTATACCAGTTGCACATTCTGTTCAAATGAAAGAGGACTATGAAAATGTCAAACAACTGCTCACTCAAATCAGGTATGAACAATATAACTGGGACGTGTTTGGTGATTTCAAAATGATTAGTTTCCTGTTAGGTTTACAAGGAGAGTTTACTAAATATTCATGTTTTCTTTGCCTGTGGGATAGCAGGGCTTCAACTGAGCACAATAAAACAGTTCAGTGGACTCCACGTGAAGGACTGCAACCAAGAAAGTACAATGTACTCAGGGAACCTCTTGTGAAGCCTGACATAGTTCTGCTACCACCTCTCCATCAGAGCCGGATTTAGGAGTGGGCAAAGTGGGCAGCTGCCCATGGGCCTCCACATCTTGGGGGCCTCCACATATTGACAAGCCATTATCAAAATAGAAAAAAACCCGAAACTAGAAAAACCCGATAGATGATCAACAAAAAAACACGCGCATCCAATACCACTGTAGTACATAAACTTTTACCAATTACTATTTGTTGTGTACTGATTATTATTTTGTTTTTATTACTCTTTTAGGCCTACTCTCACTATAATGGAATACCCGAGTAACCCGAGGCTTTCATTTTTTGTTTTTTGCAGAAATGAGTGGAATGGACAGACACAAGAGTGCACGATGTTTTGAAAGTGTATGTATGTTAATTATATTATGAATCTTATGGATGACTTCAATTATGTCTTCCCCTAAGGTAGGGGGGCCTCCACATGGAGGCTGCCCAGGGCCTCCACACGTCTAAATCCGGCTCTGCTCTCCATATTAAGTTGGGTCTAATTAAGCAGTTTGTAACTGCGTTAGATTTTGGAGGGGAAGTTTTCCAACAGATTCGGGTCATTTTCCCTAAACTCTCTGAGGCCAAAGTCAAGGCTGGCATCTTTGTAGGACCACAAGTCAAGGCGCTGTTGAATTCAAAGAACCTTGAAGCCAAGATGACTCCGATCGAAAAAGAGGCTTGGTGTGCTTTCCGTGATGTGGTTCGTGAGTTTTTAGGCAACCATAAAGCACCAAACTATAAAGAGTTAGTGTCAAACTTGATTAAGTGCTATGGCAAAATGGGGTGCCGTATGTTTTTAAAATTACACTATCTGCATTCACATCTAGACTTTTTCGTGATAACCTGGGCGATGTGAGTGAAGAACATGGCGAAAGATTCCATCAAGATATTCAAACGATGGAGAAAAGGTACCAGGGCCATTGGGATGCTTCCATGATGGGAGACTACGTCTGGTCGCTGATCAGAAAGGATAAGAATGTTCATAAGCGGAAGTCGCGTTCTTCAGTGCATTTTTAAGGAACGCACACTGCATAACGAGGCTTGTTATTCTCTTATCGGTTCTCCTCATGATATATATTATATCCTTTGCACCATTTTGGGTTTGTCAAACAATTTTGGCTCAATAAACATTAATTTCCAATAGTGTTTTTATTTTCAGAAAATATTTATGTTAGCCTTCTTTATATACTTTGCCATATGAAAAGTGTGATAACCTATATTTTTTAAACGGTTGATGATAGAGCAAAACCTATATCATTTTTGGAATCAGCGCCCCGAAATTATTAAGAAACGACAGAAAAATCACAATAAACAGAAAATTTTTCAAATTTTGTTACCCAGTGTTATCTGCTACACCATGCGAGACAAAACGGCGAGACAAAACTACCGCCAAAACTGAGGGTAGTTTTTGATGGCTCAGCCAAGGACAAAGGTGGTGTGTCCTTGAATGACTGTTTGGATGCTGGGCCAAATTTAAATGCAGATTTATTTTCCTTGTTAATGAAATTCAGGTTTGGTAGAGTAGCATTGATTGCAGATGTGAAGCAAGCCTTTTTGCGGATAAAGTTAAAACCAGAGGACAGAGATGCAGTAAGGTATCTGTGGGTGGATACGAAAGACTTGTTGCAAAATGAAGCTAAGGTTCAAGCATATAGAATGAAGTCAATGTTGTTTAGCCTCAGCTCTAGTCCATTTCTGTTGGCAGCTACTATGCAGTACCATTTTAAGAAATATTCTGAAGTCTATCCTAACACTATTGAACACATAAGGAAAAATTTTTATGTTGATGATTTGCTGTGTTCCATCGATAATACAGAAATGGCTAAACAGATATTCTTGGAGGCTAGAGCTATAATGAGGGAGGCTGGCATGGACCTTAGAAACTGGCAAACAAATCATTCTCAATTACAAGAGTTTATGAGTCAGTCCTGTGTAGTACATGATACAGCAGAAAGTATTGAGGATTCTGGTATTAAGGAGTTGTGGGCAATGGACGCAAAAGTGCTAGGCATTGTTTGGCAGCAAGGAGAGGATTTGTTTACCTTCAATGGGAAATCTTTAGTAGAGCTGGCTGAGAATGAGGCAAGGTGGACAAAACGTACAGCTCTTAGTTTGGCTTCAAAGGTCTTTGATCCTTTTGGATTCCTAGCTCCATTTGTGATAAAGTAAAAAATTTGGTTTCAGAGCCTCTGGGAAATTGGACTTGGTTGGGACCAAGAGTTACCTGATCATATATGGTGGTAGGGTGGAAATATTGGTTCAAAGAATTGGCACATCTTGGAGACATTGAAATCCCAAGATGGTACTTTGGAGAGTTGAACAATAGTCCAGACAATTTGGAGCTGCACATCTTTTGTGATGCAAGTTAGGAAGTCTATGCAACTTGTATTTATATAAGAGGCACATTGAAAGAGGAAGTAAGTTGCAGGTTGGTTGCTGCAAAGAGCAGAGTAGCACCTTTGAAAAGGCTTTCTTTTCCAAGGTTGGAATTGATGGGTGCAGTTATTGCTAGTCGGCTTGCAGTTACAGTGCAAAAGTCTTTGGCCCTCTATGAAATTCCAAGCTATTATTGGACAGACTCCACTATAGTTTGGCACTAGTTAAGAAGCCAGGCAAGGAAATGGAAACCATTTGTTGCCAATAGGGTGGAGGAAATTCAAGCACACACAGATCCCAAACAATGGAAGCATTGTCCAGGCACCCAAAACCCAGGTGATTTACCAACACGAGGAATTTCAGTGAAAGATCTTGCACACTCAAGTTTGTGGTGGAATGGGCCAGAGTGGCTAAAACTTGGAAGCGAAAACTGGCCTAATCAGCCTATTGTAGGAGAATGCCAGGCTCAAGAAGAATGGCTGAGTGAAATGAGAAAATGCACTGTGAACAGTTGTCAAGTTATGCAGCAGCACCCCATGTTGAGGCTTGAGGACATTAGCTGTCTGAAAAGGTTGTTAAGAGTGACAGCATGGGTATATAGATTTACCAACAATATTAAGGGAGAAACAAGAAGGGAAGGAATTCTGAACAGTAAGGATATTCAGCAAGCCAGGGAATACTGGGTGGTATATGTGCAGAAGGAAAAATTTGGTGAAGAGAGGGAATTGCTCACCAGCCATCCATTACAGGTTCTACCAACATATTCTGCTCTCAAGGGTTTGGGTGTGTTTTTGGATCAGGATTTATTGAGAGTAGGAGGTAGACTACAGTTTTCTGGGCTTCCAGAGGACAAAAGACATCCAATTTTGCTACCTTCTGGGGGGCACTTTGTGGAACTTTTGGTCCTGGATACTCATCATAAGTTGTTACATGCTGGAGTTAGAGAAGTGATAATAGAGCTCAGACAACAGTTTTGGATTCCCAAAATTAGACAAGTAGTAAAAAAGGTCTTGTATAAATGTGTGGTTTGCAAGCGTTGGAGTGCAAAGTCTTATTATGAAAAGGTGGCTCCACTTCCAAGAGAACGGTGTGTCTATACTGCCCCATTTGATGTAGTGGGAGTAGACTTCGCAGGTCCAGTCTATGTGTATGAGCAAGGGGAGTCTAACAAAGGTTATATATGTCTTTTCACATGTGCTACCGCCAGAGCAATCCATTTGGAGTTGGTAAGCAACTTAAGTAGTGATGTATTTCTTTTGGCCTTTAAAAGGTTTGTGAACAGAAGGGGTTTCCCAAATAAAATCATATCGGATAATGCAAAAACCGTTAAAAAGGCTGCAAAGGAACTCCAAGAAGTTTGGTCCTTGCTAAAAGAGGAAAGATTCCAATCCTACTTTTCACACCATGGGGTACAGTGGGTGTTTATTGTTGAGAGCACCATGGTGGGGAGGATTTTGGGAAAGGCTAGTGAGAAGTGTAAAGTGTCCATTAAAGAAACTTTTAGCTAATGCTCATTTGAGCAAAGAAGAATTCTGCACTGTTTTGTGTGAAGTAGAAGCAATGGTGAACAGTAGGCCTATCACTTTTCTTTATAACAGTATGCAGGATGCAGAGCCATTGACACCAAATATTTTCTTTGTGGTAAACGATTAACATCAAGCCCCAGTTTGCCAGAAGACTTGCAGCCTATCCAGAGCACTCAAGGATCGTTAACCAGAAGGTTCAGGTACTTTGAAGAGCTACAAGATCAGTTGTGGAAGAGGTGGCAGATGGAATACTTGCCAGAACTCAATTATTACCCATCAGGCAATGTAAAGGGCTCCAATGCAAATTGTATCAAAGTGGGAGAAGTGGTAACGATTGGGGATGAAAGACCAAGGCAATGCTGAAAGCTTGACATAATTTAAGAGTTGTTTGTTGGCAAAGACAATTTAGTTAGGTCTGCACTGGTAAAGACTTCAGGAGGAAAATTAAAGAGACCTATACAAAAACTCTATGCTTTAGAAATCAGCAAAAACACGGATAGTCAAGATGAAACATTTGAGTTACAGTCTCACGGAGAAGGCTTGACTAAACTTGCAGAAGGTAATGACAACAATGCCTCTTCGGTGGGGAGTGTTAGAAAATCTAGAAGAGGAAGAGCCATTGTTGTCCCAAGGCGATATGATGACTAAGTTGATTGATGCAGCATTGCTTGTATATTAATAGGGCGGGTCATACTATGCATTGTTTTTAAATCAATGGAGGGGTGTTCAAATGACATATTTTGGTGTATAGAACACAATTCTGAAGAAAATATTTAATTCTGATAACCCTAACCTACATCATTTTGCAGTTGATTATTATTAAATTGTTGATTATTTTACTATTGTAGTTACCCCAGAATATGTCTTCTCACGTTTTCTATCATGGCTGCTCACGTTATCTCTCATAGAGCATTGTTCTAACTAATTCATATAAACACATATAATGTAATTCATATAATAATAATATTTAAATACTCAAATAAAAAGGTGTGCCATTCCACTTAATTGTAATTATCATACAGTTTGGTATATGAAATATTTTGACGTTTTTCTGGCGCGCATAAGGCCATTTTCTGAGCCACCTTTCTCAGAGGCTAGAATGTAACGTTTCAGAACATTCTAAAACGTTTTGTGAAATATTTGAAGTGACTCATGATTTATGAAGCTATTTTACCACCTCGGCTTGCAGTGAGGGGATAGATTTAGTGATTATCTACTGATATTTTTTTTGTTACTGTTCACATGCGAGTATTATTCTGTTATATTTTAGAAAAAGCTATTTCTACGCATATTATAGTGATACATTGAGCAAAATTTAATTAACAACTTTGATTTGAGCTAAAATTAGGTGGTTCATTTTTAGTACAACTGAGCAGTATGAGGCCTATTTCAATTTTCAAGAATATTTTTAGGATGTGTTTCTTTAGTTTTTTTAGAGTACATGAACAAATTATTTGCATTACAGACAACAGATAAATTAGCATTTTATAACATTTTGAAACCAAAAAAGCATAATGTGTTTAGCATTTGCAGATAAATTTGTTCTTGCCCATTTCAGCTCTTTTTTTAACCAAGAATTTTGCGCTGAAAAGAGTTAATACCTGTCTGTAGTGGATACTTAACTGTTGTATTATTGTTTTTATTTCAGTGTGAACTCATTAAGAAAATGGCTCAAGTCAGAACAAGGACGAAATCAAGTTCTCATCTGAGTAATCTTGTTGGCACTGGCCGGGAGCTGTTGGTGTCTGAACTGCCAACTGTGAGGGATATCCTGAGGTATGGCATCTACTTGAGGAAGCAAAGTGAAGATGACAGGAGGAACTACCCAGTGGACAAGCTGGTGAGTGACATCTACCCTGGTCTGATTTGTCAGTGGAGCAAAGCTAATGCTCTTTTCAAGCCACCTGTTATCAATGAAAAAGTGACTTTGATATCAATCCAAACTTCACCCGAATCTCTGTTGGCCCTCCACTGATCAAGCTTCCTGATAAGGTCATTCAAGATCTCTCAACTGATCAATACTATGGCTATAAAATTGTCTGTGCAGTCAGGGATGGAGTACTTCCTGCAGGGCTGGCTCTGTTAGAGATAGGACCAGTAAACCACAGCCGCTGGCTCACCACAGCGAACAGACTTCTCAGGCTCTGGGTGTCAAAGCACGGACTTAAAGGAAAGAACCTGAAGATTCTGCAATTCATTGTGGAATTCATCATTGGAGTGTATTACCCATGTTGGTTCAACGTGAAGGTCAAGCACTCCTGGATTGAAGGGCCTAGGCACATCCTCTTTCAGCTGGACTGCCTCAAGTCCCAGAGAAAGGAGGTGCTGGATATTGTGATGCCAACTGTGAGAAGATTGCTTGGTATGCCCACAGTGAAGTCATCCTCCAAACACTACTCTGCTCTGAGGATCAGAAGGAGAGGATTGAAGGGGTGGAGAGAATCCTGGCCATCAGGGGAGAGTGGGACCCGGACACTCAGCTGGGGGACTCCTCTGTTAGGAGCAGAAGGACACCTGACATCAATTGTGATGCTTCCAGCATCGGTGACTTGATCAGCTGGTCAGAAGGTGTGTCAGAGCCACCTCTCACCTGCTCTCTAAGCACCTCAGAGGTGAAAAACTTCATCAACACCCCCATGGAGGTGCGCAACTGGCCTTGCCACACACAAAGCATTGAGAGGGTTGTTAAAATGGTGACTGAGGCTTCTGCTAAGTACTTCTCACAGGAAAAGAGGGATGGAGGGATCAGAGCTCAGGAGACCAGCAGGAAGCTGATGTCTAAGTCTGAGTCAAAGCAGGATTTGTGCAACCTGGCAAAGTTCAAGATGTCAGGAGAATGATCTTTGTAATTATATCCAGTGATATACATGCAGTTCACCTATTAATAAATATATGTAAAGTTGATTTGGCCTTGTCAATATAAATGATTTACCTTATATCTTTTAATATATTATAAAGGGGTTCAAAAGGGTAAAATTGGCAATTTAGAAATACAAAATGATGTAGGTTAGAGTTATCCTATCCAAAAAGGAAGCTCATATTTGAATTCCCCATGTAAAAACACATAATTTAGACACCCCTGATGGTAGGATTTCCTTCAGATTCATGTTGTCACCTGAGTACGACCCGCCCTAGTATATTAAGTTAAGGTGTGTGTATATATATTCAACTCATAATTGTAAGTTTAGTGAAAAATTCACTTAATTTAGAGCTAGCATTTTTGGGCTCTTGTGGCATCATTGTTTGGGCACTGTTGTGGCATCATTTTTTGGGGCGCTGCGCGTCTTTTCTACTCGTTTGTGGAATGCCGTACTTACAGGGTGTGGTCTTATAGAGAGCTCTCTTGCAATTCAGTTTGGTTGTTTAGATACAAGATTGTTGCATCGTGCAGGTTGTGTTGTTGTTGCAAGGTTTAGAAAGAAGACCATAAATAGTGCCCCTTTTGTTTTTTATCTTAAATTCATGCAAATGAGGCCTTAGGTAGGCCCACATCGAGTCAGCAACCCTGAGGTAGGACCTAATAGGACCTCCAAGTCCGTAAGTTTTTAGTCTAGCTTAACTTGGGCTGTAGGTTGAACTGGCCCTTCAGAGCTTGGCCGTTCACGACTCAGCTGCGATTTTGAACCCAATAAAAAAATAATAAAACTTTGAACCCATAAATAAGTTATTACGATCTGGGGAACAGTGGAGGTGGGAGAAAACCCAAAAGGAAGCATTTGAGGCTTCCATGGACGTACTATTAAAGTCCACTCTTCTAGTGCATTATGATTCTAAACTTCCTCTCGTAGTTTCAGCAGATAGCAGTTCTTATGGAATTGGGGCAGTTATCTCACCACATTAATGGTGTAGATAGGCCTATCTGTTTTGTTTCTAGAACACTAACAGAGACTGAAAGACAATATGCACAACTTAAACGTGAAGCCTTAGCCTTAGTATTTGCAGTAAAAAAAAATTAATTTCTATCTATGGGGTCATGAATTCAAACTAATTACTGACTATAAGCCTCTTTTAGGTTTATTTTCACCTAATAAAAATATTCCAGTTATGGCCTCAGGTAGGATTCAACGATGGGCACTGATTCTAAAAGCCTATAAATTTGACTTAGTACATCGGTCAGGCAAACTTCTAGGTATGTCTGATGCTCTAAGTAGGTTGCCTTTAGAAAATCCAAGTGAATGCGTACCTATACCTACAGAATGGGTTCACTTGGTGGAGTTTTTGGAATTCACTCCAGTAACTGCAGTACAGACAGAGCAGTGGACAAAATCAGACCCTATTCTGTCTAGGGTCATCCATTACTGCTCAGTTGGTTGGCCCACTAACGTTGAGGGTGAATTACAACCTTTTTATCAACGTCAGTCTGGACTCTCAATCCAAAATGACTGTTTCTTATGGGGCCACAGAGTGATAATTCCGAATGAAGGCAGGTCGAATTTAGTGAAGGAACTTCACGCTGAACACATGAGTGCAACAAAAATGAAAGAACTGGCGAGAGCTTATTTCTGGTGGCTCGGCTTAGATGGAGAACTCGAATCATTGGTTCGTTCCTGTCAAAGCTGCCTAGAGAACAGAGATCTCCCAAGGAAAAGTCCACTTCATCCGTGGGAATGGCCTACTATACCTTGGCATAAGATCCATGTTGCCTATGCAGGTCCTATAAGTAATATATATTTCCTAGTCATTGTGGACGCCTACTCTAAGTGGGTGGAAATTTTTCCAACCACTTCCACGACTTCGGGTGTTACTATTCGCTTACACCATTCGTGTTTCGCTCGATGGGGTTTTCCCGTAGTTCTGGTTTCCAACAATGGTACTTGTTTTACCAATGAGGAATCGTTCTTTTGTCCACTTAAATGTCCGGTCTAGTGTTTTTCACCCGTCTACTAATGGTCTCGCGGTAAACATAGTCTGTACTTTCAAGTCGGCCTTGCGTCATTCTCATGTGGAGGAAATGCAAGTGGTGTTCGATAAATATTTGTTTAAATATCGACTAACACCTCACACAACGACGGGGGTGTCTCCTTCTAAACTTATGATTGGCCGAAAAAATTCGTTCAGTTTCCGATCTGTTACGTCCAAACGAAACGTTACAACAACGAGTTTTACACCATCAGGAAAAACAGAAGTTGTATCATGACACTAAAAAGGAGAGTTATAGAAGTTCAACCTAATGATCCAGTTATGATTCGCAACTATGGGGCTGGACCAAAATGGGTTCCTGCAACTGTGCAGGAGAGAGCGGGCCCTGTTTCCTTCAAGTGCCTACTAGAAGACGGTCATTCTATTAAACGCCATCAGGACCAGATATGGGAACGTGAATTGCAGGATGACCAGAGTCTTCCGGAAGAGAGACCTGATCCTCTGGAAAATGGTTCAATTCGCCCACCTATGCAGTTTGCACCTATTCCTACTACATTGTAGTGCCTTGCACCACAAGATTATTCTTTATTAGTGAAAACTGCCACAAATTGGCATGAGTGAAATATTTAAATCTAAAATAAATAAATAAATAAATAAATACAAGTTAAATATGTCCAGTGATCAAATTTAATTCTTAAGAATTCAGTGTGGTGTGACTAGACATGAATGGGCTTTTAAGGATTATTTTGGCTGGTTGGTAAAATTATTAAGTAAAAACAAACTTGTGTGCAACGACAACACAAAGGACGCCACTTTACACATTATTTCGAAATCACCCCGCCAGCAAGCAAAGTTCCTTTGTGACAAGGTTGTCATTGTGGCTATTATCTTTGTTATTATTATATTATCTTTAGTTATTATTTATTATACTACTATTATTACTACTATTATTACTATTATTTGTATTGCATATTTATTATTATAATCAGTATTATTTGCAGACTGTTATATATTAGCCAAACGGGCCATTATTTAATCTCACCATTATAAGTCCATCAAAGTTGTTACGGGTAAAAATCCCCTTTGCATATACTCATTAATTGTTGTCAATAAAATATAAAAATTCATATTGATTTAATAATCAGTCCTTCCCTTCTTTTATTAAAATTAACTTTGCGCCGCAGTGCCGGATGCCAATCTAGTACTTGGGCGCTGGTGACCCTGGCATATAGTTAATTATCTACGTAAACTTGTAAAGGTCTAAATAAAAAAACCGGACTCTTACAATTGGTACCTCCTGGAGTGACCAAACACCGTAATTTATGCAAAAAAAAAAAATTTCTAAAAGTTTTTTCTCAATTTTTGTCAATATATTCAGTCTGCATCTATAATTTTATTAAATTCACTAGTACAAAGCACTCACCTGTACTGGAAGTGTATTCTATTGCAAAATATATTCCTTTTATTTTGCCTTTTTATAAATTCAGCATTTTCTAAAGTTTTTTTATGCAAATTTACTTATATTTTGCAAACAGCCTATACGCAGACTATTTTTCTGCTAATATTGGGCTACATCATAAAAAAATTTTTTTACTTATATTTTGTAAACAGCCTATACGCAGACTATTTTTCTGCTAATATTGGGCTACATCATAAAAAAATTTTTTACTTATTTGTAAACAGCCTATACGCAGACTATTTTTCTGCTAATATTGGGCTACATCATAAAAAAAAAAAAAAAAAAAAAAAAAATTTTCACGTAACTTTTTGTTATTGGCATTCATAACTCAATTGAGTCTCATACTCAACCAAGCTTACCTGAAGCCATTATTTACATTCAACAACATTTGTTGAAATCTTGTCAGTTTGTGACACATTTTAAATTTTTTTTAGTACCTTGTAACAAATAATAGCCACAATGACCAATAACAACCTAGGGTCATCCAACGGTGGTACTCCAAATTCACCACCTATAACGGACTTTCTCACAATGTATCAGCCTACCACTCCACAATTCACCGCTGAAGAGCCTGGAATCTTTGTGAGTCAACTGCGGGATTATTTTGAGATAAAAGGAGTTACGGACCCACGAACCAAGTTCCTCACAAAGAACCTCCTGCCTACACAAGTATACAAAGTAGTGCGGGATGTAACTCTATTGCCTCCGTCTGACCAAGCTTTTGAGAGCCTCCTCAGCGAGTTAGTCAGGAGACTCGGCCAATCAGAAGAAGAGCGACTCAATGCTCTACTCAAGGACCAAGTTCTTGGGGATCAAACGCCAACAGCCTTCCTGAGACATCTGCAAGACCTGGCTGGACAGACCAATGAAGACGATAAAAACTCACCCTTAATGCGACGCCGCTTCCTCAATGGTCTCCCTACTACCCTACGGCCAATGCTCCGTTGTATGCCAGATGATACAGACCTCCTCACAATGGCCAAAACAGCTGATAAGATGATGATTGAAATCCACCTTGGCCAAGTAGATAACCACACCCATCACCCCCAAATCTGTGCCACGCAGGACGACAATCTGAGTCCGGCTGCACAAGGTCTTAAAGTATCCAACGAAATTCTACAAACTTTAAAGATGAATTTAAAGCTCTCCGAATAGAGCTAGCTAACAACAGGGAACGAGAGAGAAGTTCTTCAAGACGAGGACGACCCTCTGGTCCAATTAGAGCCTCCCAATATGAACCTGGACAACGCCTCGTTCTCCTACAACCACAGCCACCGCAAACAGGTCAGTTGGTTGCTCCTAATCCAAATCTATTAGCCTTACCTCATCCTCAATCCTCAATCCCCACTACTCAGCCCCATTCTCAACCTATTTCCTTACCACAGTCTACTGTTCATACCCCTCCTTGCTGGTATCATGAAAAGTTTAAAGATCGTGCAACGCGCTGTCTCACACCTTGCCCATGGACTCCTAACCCTCCTTTAAACTAACCAGGCTGGTGTCACAGGCGTCTGACGCTACAGCCTCTCAAGCCTCTCCTCCTATCCTTACTTCAACTAACCCTACCACTACCTCATTTAACACTGTCAAACCAACACCTACGTACGCAAGTAAAGTTAAAGAATCGCAACCTACTTATTCAACCACAGCTAATTTAATACCCCCAACTAATTCTCCAAATACAACACAAACTCCTTCCCACAGCAATACTAACCTTCTTCCACAAAAATTTAATGATTCACAAACTACTGCACCACCTGGTCCAACATTCACCTTGCATGATCCACTTTCAGGCTATGCATTCCTTATTGACACTGGAGCTCAATACAGTGTTATTCCTGCAACAGCCGCAGACCGTGCAAACGGACCTTCTCCTTTCATTTTACGTGCAGCTAATTCTTCATCTATTCACACTTATGGACATCGTTCTATTTCAGTTTCTCTTGGACTTAGACGTGTTTTCCGCTGGATATTTCTTGTCGCGGATGTATATACTCCAATGTTAGGCTCTGATTTTCTTTCTGCTAATGATTTATTAGTTGATGTTCGTAGAGCACAATTAATTGATAATGTCACATATCTTTCAGTAATTGGTTCTCCTACTGTGCACCCCTCTTCATTATTGGCAAGTTCTCTGCCACAGTGCTCACCTGCTATAGAGCAGCTCCTAAATGAATTTTCTTCCCTTACTCAACCCTGTTCTAAGGATACCCCTATTAAACACTCTGTTGTCCACCGTATTGATACGGTAGGCTCACCTGTTTTCACCCGCCCACGTCGCTTAGCTCCAGATCGTCTTGCAATTGTGAGACGAGAGTTTGAACACATGCTTGAACTCGGTATTATACGGCCTTCAAGTAGCCCGTATGCCTCTGCTTTACACATGGTCCCAAAACCTACACCTGGAGACTGGCGTCCATGTGGAGATTATCGTGCTTTGAATGACAACACGATTCCAGATCGCTATCCCCTTCCTCACTTACACGATTTTACTTCTGCTCTCCATGGCACCACAGTATTTTCACGCCTTGACTTGGTGCGAGCCTTTCATCAAATTCCTGTACACCCTGAAGATGTACATAAAACTGCTATAACAACCCCTTTTGGGTTATTTGAAATGACAAAAATGCCATACGGACTGCGTAATGCAGCCCAAACTTTTCAACGCTTCATTGATGAAGTGTTGAGAGGTCTCTCCTTCACTTTCACATATGTCGATGACATTCTCATCGCAAGTTCTTCTCCCTCAGAACATATTCAACATTTACGCTTAGTTTTTTCTCGGTTGGCAGAATATGGTGTATTGCTAAACCCTGAAAAATGTGTCTTTGCTGTAGATGAACTCACCTTCTTAGGACACAAAGTTACTTCGAAGGGCATTTCTCCTCTCGAAAATAAAGTATCTGTCATAAGGTCTTTCCCACAACCGCAAACTCAAAAGCAACTTCGCCGCTTTTTAGGGATGGTAAACTTCTACCATCGCTTCATTCCTCAGTGTGCAAACATTCTTGCACCCATAACCTCTCTTCTTCGCCAATCAAAAAGGGGCAGATCCACTGCAGTTCTGTGGAACCCCGAAGCTACCAACGCTTTTTCACAAGCAAAAGAGGCTATAGCACGAGCTACATGCCTTGTTCACCCTCAACCAGACGCTCCTCTGAACTTAGCCACTGATGCCTCTGACGTTGCCGTGTCAGGAGTGCTCCAGCAGCTTGTTTCAGGCGTTTGGGAACCTCTCGCATTCTTTTCACGCAAGCTCTCACCTTCACAAATGAGGTACAGCACTTTCGGTCGAGAGTTGCTGGCGATATACCTCTCCATCCGTCATTTCAGGTCATTCCTGGAAGGACGTGACTTTAGCATTTTTACGGATCATCGTCCGTTAATATTTGCTCTCCATTCTCAATCAGACTCTCATGCTCCTAATGAGCGAAGATACCTTGATTTTATTCTTCAATTTACTTCAGACATTCGACACATTTCAGGTTCTTTGAATGTTGTGCCGGATGCGCTGTCTCGCATCTCAGCAATTTCTGACCCTGGACACTCTCACATCAACTTTCAGAGATGGCTAAGGCTCAGTCCACGGATACAGACCTCCAAACTCTTATTAATTCACCCACTTCATTGCAAGTCCGCTCTTTACCAGTTGAACCCAAGTCAGACTTACTAATTTTATGTGACGTCTCGACTGAGCATATTCGACCGTTGGTCCCACAAGGGCTGCGAAGAGCTGTTTTTGCTAAACTCCATTCCCTTTCTCACCCGGGAATTAAGGCCACCCAAAAATTAATTGCAGCTAGGTTTGTATGGCCAAGTATGCACAAAGATATCCGCAATTGGACTCGATCTTGCCTTCAATGTCAGCGTGCCAAAGTTCACCGACACACAAAGTCAGAAATTGGTACCTTTCCTTTGCCAAAGGCTCGTTTTGAGGCCATACACCTAGACATAGTCGGCCCCCTCTATTCTTCTCGAGGTTATACCTATCTTCTCACTGTCATTGATAGGTTCACAAGATGGCCAGAAGCTGTTCCTTTGACTTCTTGTACTGCTTCTGCAGTAGCTCACGCCTTTGTTTCATGTTGGGTTTCCCGTTTTGGAATACCTGCAACCATTTGCACAGACAGAGGTGCCCAGTTTGAATCGGCCTTATGGAAGGAACTCATGCTCCTTCTTGGGACTGAGCGCATCAGAACAACAAGCTATCACCCGCAATCCAATGGGGTGATAGAACGCTTCCATCGTCAACTTAAAAGTTCCTTGCGAGCCACTGATCCATCTACTACATGGGTGGACAGGCTACCCCTAATCCTACTCGGAATTCGTACTGCTCTGAAGACTGATCTTGCATGCTCTGCAGCAGAATTAGTTTACGGTACCACACTCCGGTTACCCGGAGAATTTTTCACACCTACACCCATTAACCCCGCATGTGATCCTGCTTCGTATGTTAAGACATTACGCTCTGTTATGAAGCAAATTCGTCCCACAGCACCTAGAACTTCCACTTCACAAACTACCTTCGTTTCCCCTGATTTACAAACTGCACACATGTTTTCTTGAGACATGATGCTCACCGCTACCCTCTTCACTGCCCCTATGATGGTCCCTTCCTTGTGCTAGACCGTAAACCCAAAACTTTCATCATTGACAAGGTGGGCAAGCGTGAAACTGTTTCTGTGGACCGCTTGAAACCAGCATACCTTGATTTTTCTCCAACAAAAGATCCTATCCTCCCTCAATCTTCTGTACCTCCACCTCAAATACAGGTACAGCAACCTATCCCTCCTCAATCTTCTGTACCTTCATCTCATATACAGGTACAGCAATCTACCCTTCCTAAATCCTATGTACCACCACCTCATCCGAGGGTACAACAATCTATCATCCCTCTTCCAATTCTCCTTCATTATCGCAACCAACTGTCTTTGAACCAGCCAGTGGCTCCATCGCACAGGCACCAAGAATCCCCTTCCCCCAATGTCCCTACTGCACCTGTAGCACCATCCATGCCTTCAGAACCAGTGCTGCAGGATATTGCCGTCCAAAAGCAAACAACGACTCGTTCTGAAGAGTCATTGTAAGCCAGTGCGTTTTGACATTAAGTGTTTTTTTTTACCCCTGACCAACCATGTTTTGGGGGGCAGTACTTGTAGTGCCTTGCACCACAAGATATTCTTTATAGTGAAAACTGCCACAAATTGGCATGAGTGAAATATTTAAATCTAAAATAAATAAATAAAATAAATAAATACAAGTTAAATATGTCAGTGATCAAATTTAATTCTTAAGAATTCAGTGTGGTGTGACTAGACATGAATGGGCTTTTAAGGATTATTTTGGCTGGTTGGTAAAATTATTAAGTAAAAACAAACTTGTGTGCAACGACAACACAAAGGACGCCACTTTACACATTATATTCGAAATCACCCCGCCAGCAAGCAAAGTTCCTTTGTGACAAGGTTGTCATTGTGGCTATTATCTTTGTTATTATTGATATTATCTTTTAGTTATTATTGTTATTATTACTACTATTATTACTACTATTATTACTATTATTTGTATTGCATATTTATTATTATAATCAGTATTATTTGCAGACTGTTATATATTAGCCAAACAGGCCATTATTTAATCTCACCATTATAAGTCCATCAAAGTTGTTACGGGTAAAAATCCCCTTTGCATATACTTATTAATTGTTGTTAATAAAATATAAAAATTCATATTGATTTAATAATCAGTCCTTCCCTTCATTTATTAAAATTAACTTTGCGCCGCAGTGCCGGATGCCAATCTAGTACTTGGGCGCTGGTGACCCTGGCATATAGTTAATTATCTACGTAAACTTGTAAAGGTCTAAATAAAGAAAACCGGACTCTTACAACATCAACCCTGCTCCGCAGGTTGTCTAGGGTTTCTCACCCCCCCCCCCTGACATACTAAACTTGTAGGGGAGGAGTGAGGTGACGTGTGTGTGTGTGTGTGTGTGTGTGTGTGTGTGTGTATAGCCTAAAAGTCACTGAAGGGAAAAGTCACTAAAAGAAAGCTGAATAGCAACACAAAAAGATAAACAGCGGAACACAGTCTGTTCGTTTGTTTGGGCTGAACTAACAGCATGATTATTTATATCGAACTAAATCGTTGGTGCTAAGTTTAATTTGGTGATGTTTCTAAAGTGGCTTTGTACAGCAGGAAGTGGTCTAATTATTATATCAGTTAGGGGTAATGTCTATAGCTTCTAAATTAGTAAAGTATGACTGGAGTATGTCGTTTGTGGGACGCTGGCATCTATGGTAGGACCTGAAGAAGATCTAAATCAAAGCACCTGTAAGTACCTTTATTGTTATTTAAATAACTTAATAACTGGCGGGGTCAAATAGCCCCCGCGTTATTGCAATACCTCATTCCATAACCTCAATATCCTTCAATATAATTTCCTTTACCTACCTATCCACCAACCAAGTTAGTACCCTTCAACAAATTCTTTCAACTTTTCTCTACTCTCATTCTCTGTTGTGGCTGTGATTGAGTAACTTGTACTTCATTTGTTCCTTTTAAGGTCTTATAGATTTTGATGTTTCACATTTCAAACTTTTCCTTAATGTTCTCCTAAATTATTTTATAATGTTTTTACTTACATTTACTCTTATCTGATTCGGATTTTGCTAAGCTTCTTATCAATTACTGTGAGGCATGCGACTACAAACTTGCCAGTAAATTGCTCCTCCCTAATGACTCATTTACATATGTTAGTAATGCCTGGAGGACTCACTCGTGGCTAGACCACTGTATAGCCTTCCACGATGGTTATAATATAATCAATAGCATGTCCATACTTTATGATGTATTTGAATCTAATCATATCCCATTTGTAGTAGGGCTTCATTGTATGGTAGCACCTGACTTAGAGAATGACTTTGATAATGCTGATTACTATAAGATTAATTGGTCAAATCTTAGTCACTCTGAGGTAGATTACTATACAATGCAGACTGATGCACTACTAAGGCTTGTGAGGATTCCTTCAGAAGCTTTGGTGTGTAGGAATCCCTCCTATGATGTAAACCATATAGATCTCTTAAATAAGTATGTAATAACTTGGGGTTCGTGACCCCGCTAAGTTACTAGGTTTCTAAACAACAACAAAGGCGCTTACCGGTGCGTTGAATTAGATATTCTTTAGGGCCTACCATATATTTCCTGTGTCCCACAAAGCAGTCTCCCTAAACTCTCTCACTTTACTAATTTAGAAGCTATAGACATTACCCCTAACTATTATTATTTATTGACAACTTCCTACCCCATTTGTCACCTTAGAAACACCACCAAATTAAACTTAGCACCAACGATTTAGTCAGATATGAGTAACCATGCGCTAGTCAATCCAGCCAAAACAAACGAACAGCCCGCGTTGCTCTGTTTATCCCTTTGTGTTGCCATTCAGCTTTCTTTTAGTGACTCTCTCCTTTAGTGACTTCAGATTATATACATTATATATATATATATATATATATATATACACACGTCATCTCACTCCTCTCCTACAAGTTTACGTAGGCTGTCAGGGGGGTGAGAGACCCTAGACGACCTGCGGAGCGGGGTTGATGTAGTAGGAATAGGTGCAAACTGCATAGGCGGGCGAATTGAACCATTTTCCGAAGGATCAGTTCTCTCTTCCGGAAGACTCTGGTCATCCTGCAATTCACGTTCCCATATCTGGTCCTGATGGCGTTTAATAGAACGACCATCTTCTAGTTGGCACTTGAAGGAAACAGGGCCCGTTCTCTCCTACACAGTTGCAGGAACCCATTTTGGTCCAGCCCCATAGTTGCAAATCATAACTGGATCATTAGGTTGCGCTTCTATAACTCTCCGTTTTTTAGTGTCGTTATGGAAAACTGATGTGTGTGGGTAGTTGGGAGGTAAGAAAATGGTCCACTGAGTAGGTAGGTAGTTATTCTAACAATTATTAAACTCCTTTTGTGTCAATAACTGGGTGGATGAAACCGATTGGTTGCTCACCAGAGTTATTCTCCACATTAGTATTTATATACTGTGTGATGGAGCGTGTTCGGTAATGGACATACATTACCGATCAACCAACCGAAAACAACCAAGAGGACGCTGGTGGAAAAAGCCGCGGGAACAACGAAAAGAAGCAACGGGTGAACAAGACGGAACGGAGAGAAGGAAGAGGCTAAACAACGGAGAAAGATCTCACCAGCAAGTACGCTCTCAAAAATTGAGCAAAGAGAAGAGGGACTGTCTAATAACACTCAGTAAGTGATCAGTTGTGTTTTTGAACCCAGTTTGGGGACATAATATAAGCTGGGTCAGTAAAATTAGGCCTACATTGTGGTCTAAGACCTAGCATCGACTCATAGCTTAACAAAGGCTAAGGTAAATTACCCTAACCTAATTTGGTGAGGAATCCTACTGTGGACCTCAATTTACTCTGCCCGCTCTGGACCATTTCCGGAATCTCTAGGCTGACCCCTACAAGGCTAAGCTTAATCTACTCTATAGTTAGACTGGAGATATTAGGGGTGGGTTAATTGGGGACCAATTCATACAGAGCATTTTTCACATTGGTGGCACGTGCGGGGAATTTACATACTTTAGGCTTAACAAAAATTGCAGAATTAGGCTAAATGGTCTAGCTTAAACCTAACCTAATCAAGCCTAAAGTAACAAACTTGCCTAATTAGGTCTACAACCTAGGGCCTAACTAGGAAACATTTACATTTAAGAAGTCCCATTCTTTTATAAGCTTATAAATGAGTGGCACGTAAATACTTGGGGGGGATTTAACTAAATTTAAAACTTGACTGTTTTGTCTGATTACTCAATTTATTTGATCTCTCATCTCTGATAATTTCTTCTTGCCGTATATTTCATTACGATCCCCAGTTAAACAATTTTGACTTAAACATGGACAGTGAGGCATTGAAACAATTAAAAAAGAAAAAGAGGGGAAAGTTGGGCGCTGTTACTAAGACCATCAACACTTTTAACAATATTACACAACCAGGCAAGGAAGATTTAGAGTATGTAATTCTTAAATTGGATAACTTTAAAAAGGATAATAGCCATTGATGAGAGTATTTCAAAGTTAATTGAACCTGAAATGGCTGATGAACAACTTATAGACCTTTACTCTGTTAATGAGCATCAGGTAATCTCAATTGAACAGCACATAAGGAGATTTCAGTCTCGTTTGACCGACTTAACACCAAATAAACCTATTTCTGATTTTAATCAAAGTAGAGCTAACCTTCAACAAAATTTAAGTGGCATGCCAAATCCCGAGTCACAAGAATTTAGAGCTAAGTTACCCACTTTGCTAGTACCAACATTTGATGGGGACACGATACAATTCTCATCTTTCATTGAAAAATTTGAGAGTTCAGTAGGTAATAAACCTTATATTCCAACTGTTGATAAGTTTAGCTACTTAACTAGTTTCCTTAAAGGTCCAGCCTATAACATGATAGCCTATTTACCAGCTGTGAGTGATTCATATGAAGTAGCTATTGATCCCTTGAAACGAAACGTAATTAAATTAATAAAGATGAGATTATATTTGAATTATCTCAACAAATTATTGATTTTGCACCCGCAAAATATAACCATAGTGATATGGAAAGATTTTATTCAAAATTAGAAGCTATTGTGGGACAACTGGTTAGCAATGAGATAGATGTTAAAGCTTCATCTTGGCTTATACAAGGCGCAGTTCTTAGGTGCCTTCCTTTGAGGATTAAAGATGTTTTAGTTCAAAAGACGGGAGAAAATTATCCTAATCTTGAAAACATCAGAAAACACTTTCCAACTATCCTAACTAATTTCAAATTGAGAAATAGTTCAACACAAAGTAAGATCCAGACTATGGATAAACCAAAGACTGTCCCAAGAGACCAACTAGCTACAGCCAAACAGACAAAACTTGATACTGTAGAATCAAATGTGACCAACTGTAACACACGAACACCTACATTACAAAACTTTAATGTAACTGCTACCTCAACTTACACACCACATTGTAAATTTTGTGCAAGTGATGAACACAGTAGTACTGGGTGTGGCACATATTCAGACTTTAACTCAAGATCTAGAAGATGTGAACAGTTGAACCTACTGTATGTAAAAAGTGTACTGGCCAGGGACATTATAAGAAAGACTGTAAATCTAGGTTAAGATTCAACTGTAAGTTTTGTAAAAGTTCACATGTCTCATCAATGTGTGATTCACTGAAGTGTCCAAATAACAATACTCAAACTCAGAAGATACCTCCTCCAAACAAAGATAACACCAGTACACATTTGAAAACTTGTCGATCGATTTTTACAAACTAGTTGGTGATTCTATATAATTTGAGTGCGCTGATCTCAAAAGTATAGTTAGTTTTTCCCTATCACGTATGGTTTTCTTACTCCAGGGTGTCATAAATCCCCCATTTATCCCCAAATGTGAACCATCTTATCGAGACCAACATTGGATTGCACATGCTAAACCATAAATTTTGTTGTTATAGACTACAGTAACGCTTACATAATAATGTAGGGTAAATATATATAACAACCAGTCCCGTTCCAAGCAAAATACTCTCTCCCCTCCCATCAATGGGTGGTTAACATTTGGGGACAGATGAGGTTGTAAGGGTCTTATTTATTATTATAGACCTTTACGTAAATAATTAATTAAATGCCAGGGTCACCAGCGCCCAAATACTAGATTGGCATCCAGCACTGCGGCGCAAAAATAATTTTAATAAAAAAAGGAAGGACTGATTATAAAATTATCAACATGAATTTTGTATTTTATTAACAATTAATAAACTATATGCAACAATTATTTGTAAATGCAAAGGGGATTTTTTTACCCGTAACAACTTTGATTGACATATAAATGCGAAATTAAATAATGGCATCGTTTAGCTAATATATAACAGTCTGCAACTAATACTGATACTAATAATAATAATAAATATGTAAATAATAATAATATACAAATAATATACAAATAATATTGTGCAAATAATATACAAATAATATTGTGCAAATAATATACAAATAATAGCCACAATGACAACCTTGTCTGCAAAGAGAGAGACAAGAATACTGTAAGTAATATTCCAGACAAAAATGATACATAATAATGGCAAAAATTGATAATTAAAATATATATGCTATATAGGCCAAGTAACCTGTGGATGGTGAATTACAGTTAATCCTTATTATGGGATTGTGTTAAGTTGAACAGGAAAACTAAGAAAGTATGTAGGCCACAAATGACTAGTAGGCCATCTGCTAAGAAAATACATGAAACATAATAGGCTTATAAAGTAAAGTATATTAAGAAAATTAATGGGCAGGCCTATGCCTCTTCAATATAATAGAGCTGAGGTTAATCATCTAAAACAAAGGCTACGGTAGGCCTCAGCTAGACTTGCATAGATAGGCCTAACTTAGTCTAAGCTAATTTATAGTATGAATCTTTCAGTACTAATCACAAACAATATAAGGCTTGTTAATATCTGCAGTATGCGGTATTGCATACAGATATGCAATAGTAAAAAAAATAAACATTATAAATACGAAACATACCACAAAGAAATTTTGCTTGCTGGCACCGTCCTTTTAGATCATAAAATGTGGAAACGGCGTCCCTTGTGTTGTCGTTGCACACAAGTTTGTTTTTACTTCACAATTTTACCAACAAGCCAAAATAATCCTTAAAAACAAACTCACGTCTAGTCACACCATGCCCCCAAAATTTACATTGTTTAGAAAGCACAAAATATATTTTTATATTTGCTTTAAACTTCTTTAATGATTGCACTTTAATTTTTAACTAAATTACTATACACTGAATGCTTAAGAATTAAATTTGATCACTGGACATGTTTAACTTGTATTTATTTATTTAGACTTAAAATATTTCACTTGTGCCAACTTGTGGCAATTTTCACTAATAAAAGATAATCTTGTGGTGCAAGGCACTACAAGGTATTACAACACCCCTTGTAGCACGAAATCTTTAGGTGATAGAGTAAAACCTAATTAAAGCAGAATTAAATAGCTCCTAGCTCTTGGACAAGCATATTGCTTGTTTATGAAAGAATAAAAAAATAACTGAAAGAAACAAAATATATTTACCTTCTTTACTTGCAAATATTTCAGGACTTATTCCAAAGACTTAAGACTACGAAGGTAGATCTGACTAATGACGACTAAACCGGTGCTTCTTTGATGTTTTCTTATGCTGTGCGTTAGGCTGATCTCGTTGCAGACACCAGCAGTAATCCGCCATCATATTTGTATGCCATCTTCCTTGATATCTTCTTTCCATGGTTTTGATGTCCTGGTGAAATCGTTCCCCTTGCTCCTCACTGACATCTCCGAGATTTTCGGGAAAATGGTCAAGATGCGAAAATAAGAAGTGAACTTTCAGGCTCATGTTGCAGCCTAAGGCGCAAAACTTTTTAAGCATATTTTCCACCAGTCTTTCGTAATTTTGGCTTTTGTAGTTTCCCAAGAAGTTTTCAACAACATCTTTGAAACCAAGCAATGCTTCTTTTTCTTTATTGGTCATTGTGTTCAGGAAATGATCGTCTGTCAATAACTTTCTAATCTGAGGACCTATAAAAACACCTTCCTTTATTTTCTCGTAGCTAGTCTTTGGATATTTTGAACAAATGTACTTGAAACACTCACCTTCTCTATTCAATGCTTTGACATACTGCTTCATCAAGCCTAACTTAATGTGCAAGGGTGGTAGGAGGATTTTATTTGGTTCAACTAGATGTTCATGTAAAATGTTCTTTGATCCTGGGGTAAGATTCTCTCTAGGAGGCCAAGTTTTCTTCTTCCAGTGCTGGTCACGTGCTCGACTATCCCATTCGCAGATGAAACATGGCATCTTAGTGTATCCTGATTGCTGCTCAAGTAACATGCAAAGGACTTTGAGATCCCCACACAATATCCATCTGTGATTTTGATACTGAATTTTTTCCAGAAGCAGTTTCATGTTATCATAGGTCTCTTTTAAATGAGTAGAATGGGCCACTGGGATTGATGCATATTTGTTACCGTTGTGCAGTAACACTCCTTTTAGACTGGTTTTTAAAGGAATCTATAAACAACCTCCAGTCACTGGTTTGGTATTCGATGCATAGCTTGCACACTAATCCTGTGATGTCCTTGCAAAATACCAAGGGACCATCTTCTTCGAAAAAAGGCACGAAGTCTTTCTCACGATTTCTGTACCAAGCGAAGTATGTGTCGGATGCCAATAAATTGTTCTCCTGCAATCTAGACCCCAAAAGTTCTGCCTCGGGTGGGCGGGGAATAGGAACTTCTGGACCATGGGGTACCGGCCTTATTGCAGATGGAAGACTTGGGTATTGAAGGCTCTCTTTATTCTTTGCATTTAACCTTTAACACTGCAAGAACAGAAGTAGCAGGCGTCGGTATGGTTTCTAGGCTCGCGCCATACTATAGGGATCCCAAATGGCAAACTTTTCTTTTTACCTTTGCTAAAATTCCTTAGTGCCGCAACACACGTAAGACAAACCTTGTGTGGAGCCCAACTTTTGTCTTGATCTCCTAATTTAATTCCAAAATAAGCATGATAAGCTCTCTTAATGAAGGTCGTTACATTTGTCCTTTGTTTTACAACAACATACCGACCACAAATATAACAAAATATGTCTGGACTATGGGTACATCCTCTAGAAGCCATTATTAAAATTTTAAAGACGTAATGTTAGAATTATCTATCTGAAAAATATGAAAAAACGAAATTAATTAAAGATAAAAAAGGTAAAAAATTACAAAACGCCCCAAAATTGTCTTGCTAATAACTTTAAAACTGTGGGTGATAGAAAAAAACTGGTAGCATTTTTTAATTCAGCGCAGCGAACTGCTTCAGAATCACAACTCAAAATAAAGAAATCGATTTTCATGCAGACCGGTATAATCAAGAAAATGCCACTTTCATGGGACATTCTGTTTGTTCAAACAATGTAACAAAAAACACTGAGGTTCTTTTACCAACTATTACTTTGGACTTCGTGAATGGTGAGGGTAGCACCACTCCAGTGAGATGTCTTATAGACTCTTGTTCTCAACAAACTATGGAAAAACTATACGCGCTCACAACATGGTATCATATGTGGTACATTTATTTCATAATTAAATATAAATTATTAATTAATTGAATTAAATATCTATACAAAAATGCCTCGGGATTGGCGACATAGCCTATTGGGAATGAAATAATTGAATTGCCATACGTACAAAGAACCTGTATGTATGAATCAGCCTCACATAGCAACAAGAAAACTCAATTTATTGTTTAGTCTACCACAAAGAAGTAGACCAAACAAAATTTTGCTAGATCGGCAAATAATAATGAAAATACAAGCGAACCAAGGAACGGCTCTCAGGGCTGTTTATGTTACAGCGAAGCTTTAAACAGGGAGGATGTCTTTGTCCCCCCTAGAGTCCTGAGTGAATTCCTTATAATATAAAACCTAGTGACTATAAAAGGATAGGCCTATTCCTTCAGGGGTTTATATAGTGACTGTCTATATTAATTACCTTAAGTAAATTCGCCGCGTAACTCCATCGTGGCGGCCCTACACCGAAAATGATCGTAACGCCCTACATCGAAGCAAACCAAGGACCCAGCAAAAATAAGGTGAGGCAATTTCAGTTTTCATTAACATAAGGTGTCCCAAATCCCGGCGCTAAAATTACCGTAATCACTTAAATATAAAACGGTCCTTTAACAACCTACATATTTATAACTCTCTAACGAAAAAGCATAGGGCTTTTGTCGGTAACCCTCCACTGAAGTCTGTTGGAAATTTCCAACGGATGAGGGCACAGGCAATCAACCCATAGCCCTATATAGTTTTTTCAAATGGTGGCCCTGTGTATGGGGAACTAACCCCTCTACAATTTACACTGACACGCAGTGGCTAGGCTTACCTCATTGGCCTAACCCCAATTTCAACCGTAACCCCACTATAGTTTTTTCATATGGTGGCCTAAAACTGGGAACCGATCCCTTTACCTTTACACTAACCGAAAACAAAGGCTTGTTCATTTAACAAGCATAACTCAATTTAGGTCCTAAAAAAATAGGCCCACAACATTAAGCCTATTTAATAGGTCCTACTCTTCAAACTAAAAACAAAGCCTTGTTAATTTAACAGGCTTAACTCATTTAAGGTCCTATAAAATAATAGGCCCAAACAAAAGCCTATTTGGTAGGCCCAACAAATAGGTCTATTTAGTAGGCCCACCTAACTTTACATTACATAATAGGCCTACCTCTTAAAGTAGGCCTTACTCTTTACACTCAAGGCCTATCCTAATTAAAAACACTAAATTTATAATTGAACCTGTGGTGTAGGTTATAAAATTTATTTCAGCAATTTAACTTACTCATAAGACTCATTAACATCAAAAATTCGACTCAGACCTGTAACATCACAAAATTCGACTCAGACCTGTAACATCACAAAATTCGACTCGAACTGTAACATCACAAAGACCTAAAGCAATTGCACGAATTCAAACCTACACCCACCTAACACCTATTCGTGACCCTATTCCAACCTATTCCAAATCCTATTTGACATATAGGCATACCAAGTCCTATTTGACATATAGGCCCAACCTATTACCTATTCGAAGTCCTATTTGACATAGGCACACCAAGTCCTATTTGACATATAGGCCCAACCTATTCCAAGTCCTATTTGACATAGGCCCAACCTATTCCAAGTCCTATTTGACATAGGCCCAACCTATTCCAAGTCCTATTTGACATATAGGCCCAACCTATTCCAAGTCCTATTTGACATATAGGCCCAACCTATTTCAAACCCTATTTGACATATAGGCATACCAAGTCCTATTTGACATATAGGCCCAACCTATTACCTATTCGAAGTCCTATTTGACATAGGCACACCAAGTCCTATTTGACATATAGGCCCAACCTATTCCAAGTCCTATTTGACATAGGCCCAACCTATTCCAAGTCCTATTTGACATAGGCCCAACCTATTCCAAGTCCTATTTGACATATAGGCCCAACCTATTCCAAGTCCTATTTGACATATAGGCCCAACCTATTCCAAGTCCTATTTGACATATAGGCCCAACCTATTCCAAGTCCTATTTGACATAGGCCCAACCTATTCCAAGTCCTATTTGACATATAGGCCCAACCTATTCCAATTCCTATTTGACCAATATAGGCCCAACCTATTCCAATTCCTATTTGACATATAGGCACAACATAAAACAGACAAGGCTTGATATAAGGGTCTCAAATGCAACATTTGAGGATCTTTACTCAGCCAAATTGATTAACCTAACCCAAAACCAAAAAATAAAACCCTATAACAAAATACACATTTACACACACACACGTACGGTACAGTATATAAATATATACATACGACTTCAAACATCCAATTCTTCTTTTAAAAGAAGAAACACAACAGATTTCATTAGAAGACACAAACATTCCTTGCAAACAGATTGGATTCCTTCAAAACCCCAAACCTTCCAGACCTACCTGTAGGATACACAACATTTACTCATTCATAACTACGGGTATTAACTTCATTGGAGTGGTGAATCCAAGTTTTGAAGACCAACTGGATTCGGAGGAATGATACACACACACACACACACACACACACACACACTACTCTTTCATGTGTCTCAAACACAACAACCTGTCTAAACATAACCAAGGATCGGAGAGTAAAAGCTTTTATTGCTGCGCTCTGACTCTGTGCACATAATTTTGTGCCAAATTTATATGGTTAGACAGTGACACATACAAACAAACTACTCTACTCTAAAGGGTTTTATGCCTACCTTGGCCATAGCCCAACAAATCATCAAAGGGCCTTGGCCTACCTTGGCCATAGCCCAACAAATTTATCAAAAGGGATGATGGCCTACCTTGGCCATAGCCCAACAAATCATCAAAGGGCCTTGGCCTACCTTGGCCATAGCCCAACAAATTCATCAAAGGGCTGATGGCCTACCCTTGGCCATAGCCCAACAAATCATCAAAGGGCCTTGGCCTACCTTGGCCATAGCCCAACAAATTCATCAAAGGGCTGATGGCCTACCCTTGGCCATAGCCCAACAAATCATCAAAGGGCCTTGGCCTACCTTGGCCATAGCCCAACAAATTCATCAAAGGGCTGATGGCCTACCCTTGGCCATAGCCAACAAATCATCAAAGGGCCTTGCCTACCTTGGCCATAGCCCAACAAATCATCAAAGGGCTTGGCCTACCTTGGCCATAGCCCAACAAATTCATCAAAGGGCTGATGGCCTACCCTTGGCCATAGCCCAACAAATCATCAAAGGGCCTTGGCCTACCTTGGCCATAGCCCAACAAATTCATCAAAGGGCTGATGGCCTACCCTTGGCCATAGCCCAACAAATCATCAAAGGGCTTGGCCTACCTTGGCCATAGCCCAACAAATCATCAAAGGGCCTTGGCCTACCTTGGCCATAGCCCAACAAATTCATCAAAGGGCTGATGGCCTACCCTTGGCCATAGCCCAACAAATCATCAAAGGGCTGATGGCCTACCTTGGCCATAGCCCAACAAATTCATCAAAGGGCTTGGCCTACCTTGGCCATAGCCCAACAAATTCATCAAAGGGCTGATGGCCTACCTTGGCCATAGCCCAACAAATCATCAAAGGGCCTTGGCCTACCTTGGCCATAGCCCAACAAATTCATCAAAGGGCTGATGGCCTACCCTTGGCCATAGCCCAACAAATCATCAAAGGGCTTGGCCTACCTTGGCCATAGCCCAACAAATTCATCAAAGGGCTTGGCCTACCTTGGCCATAGCCCAACAAATTCATCAAAGGGCTGATGGCCTACCTTGGCCATAGCCCAACAAATCATCAAAGGGCTGATGGCCTACCTTGGCCATAGCCCAACAAATTCATCAAAGGGCTGATGGCCTACCTTGGCCATAGCCCAACAAATCATCAAAGGGCCTTGGCCTACCTTGGCCATAGCCCAACAAATCATCAAAGGGCTTGGCCTACCTTGGCCATAGCCCAACAAATTCATCAAAGGGCTGATGGCCTACCCTTGGCCATAGCCCAACAAATCATCAAAGGGCCTTGGCCTACCTTGGCCATAGCCCAACAAATTCATCAAAGGGCTGATGGCCTACCTTGGCCATAGCCCAACAAATCATCAAAGGGCTGATGGCCTACCTTGGCCATAGCCCAACAAATTCATCAAAGGGCTGATGGCCTACCCTTGGCCATAGCCCAACAAATCATCAAAGGGCCTTGGCCTACCTTGGCCATAGCCCAACAAATTCATCAAAGGGCTGATGGCCTACCTTGGCCATAGCCCAACAAATTCATCAAAGGGATGATGGCCTACCTTGGCCATAGCCCAAAAATTCATCAAGGGCTGATGGCCTACCTTGGCCATAGCCCAACATATTCACAAGGGGCTGATGGTCTCACTTGGCCATAGCCCAACATATTCATCAAGGGTCTTGTGGCCTCCTTGGCCAGAGACCAAACAACAAGGGTCTTGTGGCCTCCCTTGGCCAGAGACCAAACAACAAGGGTCTTGTGGCCTCCCTTGGCCAGAGACCAAACAACAAGGGTCTTGTGGCCTCCCTTGGCCAGAGACCAAACAACATTGGTCTTGTGGCCTCCCTTGGCCAGAGACCAAACAACATTGGTCTTGTGGCCTCCCTTGGCCAGAGACCAAACAACATTGGTCTTGTGGCCTCCCTTGGCCAGAGACCAAACAACAAGGGTCTTGTGGCCTCCTTTGGCCAGAGACCAAACAAAAAGGGTCTTGTGGCCCCCTTGGCCATAGGCCAAACAACACAAAAACAGTACAGGATTCAAAGCCCCAAGCCCTCCAGATCTACCTGTGGAGGAGTAAATTTACTCCACTAAAACTACGGGTATTGACTAGTCTGAAGTGGTAGGAGGTTTGAATACAGTACAAACTCTTTCTAATTCTCCTAAATTAAATGAACAAATAACAAAAGACAACAATGGGAACATTGAACCAAACAATTACACGAAAACACTTGGAATGCTTTGGTTTTTAAAACAGAATTCCGAACACGATGACACTCTTTGCACAAAGAGTTATAACTTAAATCCAAATGCCGATACAAAAAGACAAGTGCTTTCAGAATCATCCAAAATTTTCGACCCCATTGGATTATATTTACCAGCAACCATAAGATCCAAAACCCTTTTGCAAGACTTATGGAAAAAGAAAATTGATTGGGATGAACCACTTTCAGTGGAAGACCAACTTCATTGGAAAAAATTAGCCACAGACTTGAACAAAGTTCAAGACATCTACGTACCAAGATGTGCTGGCTACAGATTGAAATCGCAAACACTACACATTTTTACAGATGCCAGCACACAAGCCTACGGGTGTTGTGCCTATTTAACAAGTGAAAATGAAAGTAACTTGGTTTATTCAAAGGCAAAAGTGGCACCCTTAAACCAAAAAAAACTGTACCACAACTTGAATTATTAGCTGTCTCATTGGGAGTTAAAACAGCAGACTTTCTTTCACAAGTGTATAAAGAAGTTGACATAACAAACATTTACTTAAGGACAGACAGTCAAATTTGTCTAACATGGGTGACCAACACAGATACAACTTCTTGCAAAAATATATTTGTGAAAAACAGACTAACAGAAATCAAAACTGCAAACACAAACCTTGGTATCAAATTTAGGTACATAAAAACAAAAGAGAATCCTGCAGACTTTTGAAGAGGGCTCTCTTACAAGCTGTTGAAAACAAATAAAATCTGGTATGAAGGGCCCGAATGGCTAACATGTGAGGATCTTTGGCCAGCCAAAGTAGTTAACCTCACACTCAACTCTACAACAACTGAAAAGATCACTGAGGACAAACCTATATTTGACTATCACCTTTATTCAGACCTCAACAAACTCTTGAGAATTACAGTCTATTGCTGCAAGTTTGTCAATAGCTACCTTCTCAAACACTGTCCTCAGAAAGCCTTTTCTAACTTAACAGAAACTGCAACAAAATACTGGCTCAAACAGATACAAGCTTCAGAATTTGACAAGGAGTTGAAGTATCTTAGGTCCAGTACACATTAAACAAAGGTATTCCTTCACTTGTCATGGATCTAAATCTGTACCTGGATACAGAGGGTCTGATAAGGTGTAAAGGAAGGCTTAACAAGTCAACTTTGACTTACAACTCTAAGCACCCAATTCTTCTTCCAAGGAGAAATCACTTCACAAAACTCATCATCAGGGATACCCACAACAAAATACACCACATGGGAGTCCCACAAACCCTGACAGAGCTGAGAAAAACTTACTGGCTACCAAAGGGTAGAACTGAAACAAAGAAAATTTTAAACACATGCATTCCTTGTAAACGTATCCATTCACGACCCTTTAAGACCCCAAGCCCTCCAGACCTACCTGTGGAACGAGTAACATTTACTCGGCCATTTGAAACCACGGGTATTGACTACACTGGAGCGGTAAATGTGAGTTTTGGAGACAAAATGGATTCAAAGGAATACAAAGTGTACATTGTACTCTTCACCTGTGCTGCCACACGTGCCATATGTCTAGACATAGTAGAAGATCTGACAGCAGAAGCTTTTATTGCTGCTTTCAGACGATTTTGTGCACACAATTCTGTACCCAAAACTATATGGTCAGACAATGCCACATACTTCAAATCTGGTGAAAGAATTATTCATCAGATTTGTGACAGTGAAACAGTACAAACTCATTTAACCAAACACAACATAACCTGGAAGTACATTCCTGTTAATACACCATGGTATGGTTCAATTTGGGAAAGAAACATACAAACTGTAAAGAACTGCCTTCAAAAGACTATTGGGACAAAACATCTACAACTTTTTGAACTCATGACTATTCTGTCAGAAATTGAAAATGTTGTCAAACAGACCATTAACTTATGTGGGAGATGGTATTAATGAGCCAGAACCTCTCACACCAAACCACCTAATTAAGGGAGAAACAGTAAACATGTTACCAGAATCTGAACATAACAGTACAGAGGATCCAGATTGGGAAATAGGACACAAAGACTCAACACAAAATACCAACATTTGACACAAATCAAGACTCAATTTATAACAAAATGGAGAGAAGAATACTTAACAAGTCTTAGAGAAAGACATAAACAATTAACAAAACAAAGTTGGAATGATTCAGTCAAAATTGGGGACATTGTGTTGATACATGACAAGACACCAAGACAACATTGGTCAATGGGAAAAGTCTTGGAACTCAAAACTGGTGAAGACGAAGTTACCAGGGTTGTAAAACTGAAAACAGCAACTGGTGAAACCACCAGAGATATCACATTACTATATCCTTTGGAGTGTGGGGCTAAATTAGAACCATTACCCCAAAGGATGGATCAGGATACTATTGGGGAGGAATCTCTCAATGTGCCTGATGTAACTCAGACTAAACCAGACAGGCCTCAAAGAAAGACTGCTTTGAAAGCCAGAAAACTTTTACAAGAAAAAATTAAGACTGGTGACTTATAAACCTTACACAAACTGAGCAAAGTTAAAATGCTTAATAACTTTACTTTAATCCCATAAATTTCCTATACCTAAAGGGAGTCAAACTGATTGACATAACTTTAACTAAACTTGAGAAGTTGGCCTCTTGAACTTTCCTATTTGAATAGGTCTTGAGTAACCTCTCTCTTCCTAAATTTCTACTTCATTCTTTTGATTCATTTTTTTTACATGTTTTACACAGTTTGTCAAAAAATTTTGATCTATAACATACAAATTTTTCCGTGGCCGGTAATTTCGTCCGGTGCAATTTCGTCCGGTGCAATTTCGTCCGGTGCAATTTCGTCCGGTGCTATTTCGTCCGGTGCTATTTCGTTTGGTGCTATTTCGTCCGGTGCTATTTCGTCCAATGCAATTTCGTCCCGTAAACAAAAACGAAAAAATTATTGTCGCTAAAATTTAACAAGCGGTTATGTTCGTCCGTACATGATCTAGGGACAAGCAGTTATGTTCGTCCGTACATGATCTAGGGACAAGCAGTTATGTTCGTCCGTACGTGATCTTGTAAAGAAAGCTGTAATGCTGATAAGAAAGTTTAGTTCAACTTAGTTCCTTTCGTACACTTATAAAGAAAGCTTGAAGTTGAAACCCAAAAATGCCATATACAATTAAAAGCAGTCGTGGTGGCTCAAAGTTGGTAGATGATTTAAATTACATCTACCGCTTTCATTCAAAGAATAGTGACCGCAGCAAGACATATTGGCGATGTGAAGTGAAAAATTGCAGTGCTAGAGTCCATACTATGCCAGATGATCCGAATTTCACAATATGCAAGAAAACAGACGCACATGAACATTGCGCGTCTGCGGCGAAACCTACTGCACATAAGGTCATTAATGACATCAAAGAAAAGGCAATTACTTCTCAACAATCTTCAAGATCATTAATTGCTAATGCTTCCTCGAACCTGGATGACTTATCACGAGCAGAACTGCCATCAATTAAAAATCTTGGACGAAATATTAGAAACTGGAGGCAACAGAAGGAAAATGCACTACCAATCCCAAAGGAAAGGAACGGCTACAGTATACCCGTCTTTCACATTTTAGAAAACGGATAAAAATTTCTTTTGTTCGATAGTGGTTCTAATGATGAAAATAGAATATTAATTTTCGCTACTGAAAAAAGGATTGGATGATTGATTTGAAGTGCAATAAAAATTGGGCTTGTGATGGAACGTTTAAGTGTTGCTCTGATATCTATTATCAATTGTTTACGCTTCATGTTGTCATAGAAAAGAAAAGTGTAACAAGATTGTTTGCTTTGTTGCCGAATAAGACCGAAGATGCTTACGACCGCCTTTTTTCAACTTTGAAAGATCTCTATCCTGATTTGACTCCAGAGTCATTGATGATAGATTTTGAAAAAGCTTCTTTAAAGGCATTTGAGAGTGTTTTTCCGAATGTCGTAATTACTTGCGGTTTATTTCATCTGGCCAAAAATATATATAGAAAAATAGTCGATCTTGGATTAAAAGTCAGATATCATACAGATAAATAATGAATTTTGTCTGAAAATAAAATGCTTTACAGCTTTGGCATTTCTACCAATATCCGACGTTATTGAAGGCTTCTTAAGTCTTATCGATGACGATGATCTGCCTCAAGAGTTTGTAAGTTATTTTGAAACCCTCTACATTGGAGGACTAAGAGGACGAGGAGCTAGACAACGAAGACTTGCACCAACGTTCCCAATAGAAATCTGGAATGTCCACAGTAGAACTTTACAAGGCTTACCAGGTACCAATAATAGCATTGAAGGCTTCCATAATGCATTGTAAAGTTCCATAACGAACAGTTATCCAAATATTTGGAAGATGCTAAAAGCACTACAGGGAGAAGAGAGTTTGGCCCAGTTGAAAATAATTCAATTTGATGGAGAAGAAAACGCCACAAAGAAGAAGTACAAAGTGATAGATGCCAGATTGAGGAACCTCGTCCTTAAGTATGAGAGCGAATTCAAAATCCAATTTTTAAGACGAGTTGCAGTGGTTATGCACACCTTTTAATTTTTAAGTTGTTTTACTATCACTATTAATAAATACTTTATTTGAATTTGTCTCTATTTTTAAGTATGAGATTGAATTTTAAATACAATTTTTAGACGAATTGCAGTGATTATGCACAATTTTTAATTTTTAATTTTTTAACATTACTATTAATAAATACTTTGTTTGAAATTGTCTCCCTTTTTTTAGCTTTAAATAAATTATATTGACTAAACGGACGAAATCGCACTGGACGAAATAGCACGGGACGAAATAGCACGGGACGAAATAGCACGGGACGAAATAGCACGGGACGAAATTGCACCGGACGAAATTGCACCGGACGAAAAACTATACGCGCTCACAACATGGTATCATATGTGGTACATTTATTTCATAATTAAATATAAATTATTAATTAATTGAATTAAATATCTATACAAAAATGCCTCGGGATTGGCGACATAGCCTATTGGGAATGAAATAATTGAATTGCCATACGTACAAAGAACCTGTATGTATGAATCAGCCTCACATAGCAACAAAAAAACTCAATTTATTGTTTAGTCTACCACAAAGAAGTAGACCAAACAAAATTTTGCTAGATCGGCAAATAATAATGAAAATACAAGCGAACCAAGGAACGGCTCTCAGGGCTGTTTATGTTACAGCGAAGCTTTAAACAGGGAGGATGTCTTTATCCCCCCTAGAGTCCTGAGTGAATTCCTTATAATATAAAACCTAGTGACTATAAAAGGATAGGCCTATTCCTTCAGGGGTTTATATAGTGACTGCCTATATTAATTACCTTAAGTAAATTCGCCGCGTAACTCCATCGTGGCGGCCCTACACCGAAAATGATCGTAACGCCCTACATCGAAGCAAACCAAGGACCCAGCAAAAATAAGGTGAGGCAATTTCAGTTTTCATTAACATAAGGTGTCCCAAATCCCGGCGCTAAAATTACCGTAATCACTTAAATATAAAACGGTCCTTTAACAACCTACATATTTATATCTCTCTAACGAAAAAGCATAGGGCTTTTGTCGGTAACCCTCCACTGAAGTCTGTTGGAAATTTCCAACGGATGAGGGCACAGGCAATCAACCCATAGCCCTATATAGTTTTTTCACAAAACATTTGTTTCGCAAAATTTAGTTAATAAATTGGGTTTGACACCAAACCCGACTGAACAAGAACTCAATATCACATCCTTTGTTAAGGATAACTGAAACAAAAATAGCTATAAGACAATTAACCTGGAATTACATGTAGAAAATGAATTAGAAAAAATTAAAACAGTCATTATTCCAAAAAGTAGGACAAAACAAACTGGTTGCACCCAAACTAGAACAAACCATCAATCATTTGAGGAAACAGTACAATATAGCTAATAGATATATCACAAACAACACAGTAGCTAACATTGAAATGTTAATGGGGGCAGATTATATTCATCTTATTCATAGGGGCATAGTGAAGATAGGTAATGGTACAGCTTATCAGACACCATCAGGGATAGCCCCTTTGGGTGACCTATCCAGATACAGCCTAGACCTAAACCAAAATAGTTCATGACTAACAAATACTATGTGCCCCAACTCAGTCCTACATAACACCTGTAAGAATAACAACACTTTGAATAATATTATAACAGCTGAGAACATTAATTCATCACTATCAAATGAAACTCTGGATGAGGCAATTCAAACTTTATGGTTGCTAGAGTCTGTGGGTATACATGACACAAATCAAACTTCAGAAGATCAGTTAATGGTAGAAAGATTTGAAGACACCATTCAGTGCAAAGACAATAGTTATTTTGTTGAGTTACCTTGGAAAATAAATTGTCCAACTTTAAGAGAATCTCAAAGTAGCTAAAGGACATTTATATAAAGTAATGAAAAAGCTCAAACAAGATAATAGAATTCAAATGTACAGTGATGTCTTCAAAGAACAGCTACAGAAAGGCTTCATTGAAGTAACAAATAACCCTTTTAAAAAAGATGGTTGTCATTATTTAACCCACAGGGGGATTTATCGACAAGATGCCCCAACAACAAAAGTCAGAGTAGTATATAACTGTAGCCTCAAAGACAGTGATAAACACAGTTTGAATGATTGCCTGATTGAGGGTCCTAATCTCATTTCTGACCTTGTGAAGCTCTTACTCAGGTTCAGGTTAGATAAATATGCCTTACAAAGTGACATTTCAAAGGCATTTTTGAGAAAAAATCTTAAAAATGAATATGACAAGAACCAACTTAGGTTCTTATGGTTCAAGGATCCATTTGAGTTGAATAAAGAGTTCATAACCTATAGATTGAATGTTGTGTTGTTTGGAGCCAATTGCTCACCTAGCCTATTAGCATTGACAATTAGACATCATTTGAACCAGTTTAATAACTCTTTAACACTAAACTTCCTCAAGGAACATTTTTATGTAGACAATCTAATAGGCTCAACATCAACAAAATCTGAATTATCTGAGGTCTATGAACACACTCAAAACATTATGCAACAAGGTAACTTTGAACTTAGAGTGGATTTCAAATGATGAGGATTTAAACAAAAAGATTTTAAAGGATAATAATGGTCTGAGGTGACGTGTGTATATATACAGTATATGTATATAGTCTAAAGTCACTAAAGAGAAAAATCACTAAAAGAAAGCTGAATGGAAACACGAAGGGATAAACAGAGCAACGCCTCTGTTCGTTGAGTTTTGGCTAGACTAGAGCATGGTTATTCATATCTGACTAAATCGTTGGTGCTAAGTTTAATTTGGTGATGTTTCTAAGGTGATAAATGGGGTAGAAAGTTGTCAGTAAATAATAATAGTTTGGGGTAATTTCTATAGCTTCTAAATTAGTAAAGTTAGAGAGTTTAGGTAGACTGCTTTGTGGGACGCAGAAAATCAATGGTAGGCCCTAAAGAATATCTAATTCAACGCACTGGTAAGTGTCTTTGTTGTTGTTTAGAAACCTAGTAACTTAGCGGGGTCACTAACCCCAAGCTATTACATTTGGCGACGAGGATAGGATTCAATTTGGCTCATTGGATTAAATTTGGCTCATTGGATTAAATTTGGTTCATTGGATTAAATTTGGTTCATTGGATTTAATTTGGCTCATTTGATTTAATTTGGCTTATTGGGTTCAAGTGGTTGTTTGGAAAATTGGATGTAGCCTAGTGGGTCGTCCGATTTGGTTGGCTTGTGTGGGTAAGGTACCGTACTATAGCTTAGGTTCCGCCGGCCTAACTCTAATACTAATTCCTACTCAGCCTTAACTCTAAAACTAATTTCTACCCAGCCCTAACTCTAATACTAATTCCTTCTCAGCCCTAACTATTCAGCCCTAACTGAGGAGTAACTAGATCAAATTTAAACCAAATCTAACGTACTTCACGTTATTTGGCCTAAATCGGTTTTGTTCTAGCATGTCGGTGATTGGCCATATAAGCCCCTACGAAGACTCTGGGGAGGACTTCGAAGCTTATGCCACTAGGGTGAGGTTGTTTTTCGAAGCAAATTCCATTCCTGATGCTAAGAAAGTACCTACCTTTTTAACTATAATAGGCCCTAAAACGTTTGCCTTAGTTATGGACCTAGTTGCTCATAAAGCACCGGAAACATTCACCTATAGTGAATTGGTACAGGCCCTAACCGATCACTACAAACCCCGAGTAGTTCTCATCTATGAACGTTTCAAATTTTATTCGAGGCATCAGACGGTGAATGAAAGCATTGCAGAGTTTGTTGCAGGAATAAAAGCCCATAGCCGTATTTGTAAATTTGGGGACAAATTAGACGAAATGCTAAGAGATAGGTTTGTAATGGGTCTCAACGAGGAGTCTACCCAGAGAGCCCTATTAGCTATACAGGACCTAACTTTTAGTCAGGCTGTAGAAATAGCTGCGGCTAGAGAAGTAGCTGCTAAAGATGTTAGAGCTTTTGGCAGTCACAGTAGTAAAGCCCAACAAGTAAATAGCTTTAAATCTTCTAGGACTGACAGACCTAATGAGCCTACTAGACAAACAAATAAAAGGTATGCGGCAAATACGACTAAACCTACTAATTCAAACGCTAAACAGGAGGAAAAGCCTTCCAAGCCATTGGAAGAAGGACTGCACTTTTAAAGCAGCAGTTTGTCGAAACTGTAGTAAAATAGGCCACATAGCTAAAGTTTGTTTTTCAAAGAAAACAAGGGGTGAAAATTCTAATTATAACATTCCAAGTGTAAATTCTCAAAAGGAAAATACTTCGAACATTGGAGTGGAGTACCTATTTTATGAGCAGCAAAGTGGTGATAATACAGGCCCATATATTGTAGAGGTAGGCCTAAATGGAATTACAGTTCCTCTAAAACTAGATACAGGTGCTGCCCGAACTGTCATGTCCAAAACAGTTTTTGACAAAACTTTCAAAAATACACCTAAATTACATGCATCTAAAACAATACTAAAAAAATATGGGGATATACAAATACCTATTTGTGGAGAAGCATACATCACAGTTACACTCAACAATAAAACTTTGTCTCATCCCTTAACTCTTTTAGTGGTGGATGAGCAAGGGCCTACTCTACTAGGCCGTTTTTGGATTGATGCTTTGAAAATGCCGATTGACAAAATTTTGCCAAAGGGTCAGGCAGATATGCATACACTCTCATATCCGTCTGACATAGACTCATTGTTAAGGGAGTTTTCTTCTGTTTTTGGGCCTGAAGTAAGCAACCTAAAAGGCCATCAGGTCTGCATAGAAGTAGATCCTAATGTAACTCCGAAATTTTGTAAGGCTCGTTCAATTGCGCATGCACTGCGGAGAAGGTAGATTTAGAAATTGACAGGCTGCTAAAAGATAAAATTATCGAACCAGTCACACACGCTAAGTGGGCTGCCCCAGTAGTTCCTGTACTAAAAACCTGACAAGTCCGTGCGGTTATGTGGGGATTACCGTTTAACAGTAAATAGAGCAGTCCTTCTAGATTGCTACCCTATACCCAAGCCCGATGAATTATTTAGCTCTCTTGCTGGGGGTAAATATTTCACAAAATTAGATATGTCCCAAGCCTATGCTCAACTAAGTTTAGATGAAAACTCTAAAGAACTAACTATCATAAATACGCACCGAGGCCTATATAAGTACAATAGGCTATGCTATGGAATAGCATCGGCTCCGGTTATTTTTCAGAGGACAATGGACCAAGTTCTACGTCACATTCCAGGGGTACTTTGTTTTCTTGATGATGTCCTCATTTCAGGTTCGTCTAAAAAAGAACACCTAACTAGATTAACCACAGTTCTAAAAAGACTCCGGGATGCCGGACTTCAGCTAACGAAAGAAAAGTGTTCGTGGGTCACTAACGAGGTTTCATATTTAGGGTTCCGCATAGATGCCTCAGGTATTCATCCAACGGTGGATAAACTAGAAGCAATAAAAATGCACCACCTCTGCAAAACATCACACAGTTACAAGCTTATTTAGGTCTCCTAAACTTTTATAGGAAATTTTTGCCTAATGCATCGACTTTCCTTGAACCCCTAAATAAGCTATTACGATCTGGGGAACAGTGGAGATGGGAGAAAACCCAAAAGGAAGCATTTGAGGCTTCCAAGGACGCACTACTAAAGTCCACTCTCCTAGTGCATTATGATCCTAAACTTGCTATCATAGTTTCAACTGATAGCAGTTCTTATGAATTATTGCAGTGTTATCTCACCACATTGATGGTGAAGATAGGCCTATCGGCTATCTGTTTTGCTTCTAGAACACTAACTGAGACTGAAAGACGATATGCGCAACTTGAACGTGAAGCCTTAGACTTAGTATTTGCAGTAACAAAATTTCATTTCTATCTATGGGGCCATGAATTTAAACTAATTACTGACCATAAGCCTCTGCACCTATAGAATGGGTTCACTTGGTGGAGTTTTTAGAATCCACTCCATTATCTGGGGTACAAATAGAGCAGTGGACAAAATCAGACCCTTTTCTGTCTAGGGTCATCCATTACTGCTCAGTTGGTTGGCCTACTAAGGTTGAGAGTGAATTACAGCCTTTTTATCAACGTCAGTCTGGACTCTCAATCCAAAATGGCTGTCTCTTATGGGGCCATAGAGTGATAATTCCAAATGAAGGCAGGTACAATTTAATGAAAGAACTTCACGCTGAACACATGGGTGCAACAAAAATGAAAGAGCTGGCGAGAGCTTATTTCTGGTGGCCCGGTTTAGATGGAGAACTCGAATCATTGGTTCGTTCCTGTCAAAGCTGCCTAGAGAACAGAGCTCTCCCAAGGAAACGTCCACTTCATCCTTGGGAATGGCCTACTATACCTTGGCATAAGATCCATGTTGCCTATGCAGGTCCTATAAATAACACCTATTTCCTAGTAATTGTGGACGCCTACTCTAAGTGGGTGGAAAATTTTCCAACCACTTCCACGACTTCGGGAGTTACTATTCGCTTACTCCGTTCGTGTTTCACTCGATGGGGTTTACCCGTAGTCATGGTTTCCGACAATGGTACTTGTTTTACCGTGAGGAATTTCGTTCTTTTGTCCACTTAAATGGCATTGGACATGTCCGGTCTAGTGTTTTTCACCCGTCTACTTACGGTCTCGCGGAAAACATGGTCCGTACTTTCAAGTCGGCCTTGCGTCATTCTCGTGGGGAGGAAATGCAAGTGGTGTTGGATAAATTTTTGTTTAAATATCGACTAACACACACAACGACGGGGGTATCTCCTTCTAAACTTATGATTGGCCGGGGAATTCGTTCAGTTTTCGATTTGTTACGTCCAAACGAAATGTTACAACGACGAGTTTTTCTCCATCAGGAAAAACAGAAGTTGTACCACGACACTAAAAAAGGGAGAGTTATTGAAGCGCAACCAAATGATCCAGTTATGATTCGCAACTATGGGGCTGGACCAAAATGGGTTCCTGCAAATGTGCAGGAGAGAACGGGCCCTGTTTCCTTCAAGTGCCAACTAGAAGATGGTCGTTCTATTAAACGCCATCAGGACTAGATATGGGAACGTGAATTACAAAATGACCGGAGTCTTCCGGAAGAGAGAACCGATCCTCTGGAAAATGGTTCAATTCGCTCGCCTATGCATGTTGCACCTATTCCTACTCCATCAACCCCGCTCCGCAGGTCGTCTAGGGTCTCTCACCCCCCTGAAAGACTAAACTTGCAGGGGAGGAGTGAGGTGATGTGTGTGTGTGTGTGTGTGTATATATATATATAGGCTAAAGTCACTAAAGGAAAAAATCACTAAAAGAAAGCTGAATGGCAACACGAAGGGATAAACAGAGCAACGCGGCTGTTCGTTGGGTTTTGGCTAGACTAGAGCATGGTTATTCATATCTGACTAAATCGTTGGTGCTAAGTTTAATTTGGTGATGTTTCTAAGGTGACAAATGGGGTAGAAAGTTGTCAGTAAATAATAATAGTTAAGGGTAATGTCTTTAGCTTCTAAATTAGTAAAATTAGAGAGTTTAGGTAGACTGCTTTGTGGGACGCAGGAAATCTATGGTAGGCCCTAAAGAATATCTAATTCAACGCACCGGTAAGTGCCTTTGTTTGTTGTTTAGAAACCTAGTAACTTAGTGGGGTCACTGAACCATCAGACAGAGTTAAAACTTTAGGTATGAGCTGGTATTTGGATGCAACTTCTAACAATCATGATTCAGTCTGCACTAAAGATTTTAAATTTGACGAGGAAGCTAACACTAAAAGACAAATATTATCAGAAGCTTCAAAAATTTTTGATCCCATGGGTCTATTCCTGCCTTCAACAATAAAATCAAAGATTCTCCTCCAAGAAGTTTGGAGGACAAATGTTGGTTTGGATGAGCCAATAACAACTGAAAATCAAAAATCTTGGAAGAAGTTAGCTGCTGATTTAACAAAAGTGCAGAACATTAAAATACAAAGGTGCTGTGGGTTTAGGGATAAACTCCAGAGACTTCATGTGTTTGCTGATGCAAGCACACAGACTTATGGGTGCTGTGCGTACCTTGTAAGTCCTACAGAAAGTCATCTAGTTTATGCAAAATGGAAAGTTGCACCTCTCAAACCTACCCGAACCATACCTCAATTGGAACTATTGGCTGCTGCGTTAGCCATTAAAACCATTTCATTGCTTAAGGATGCTTAGCATGATGTGAACATAACTGATATCCACATCTGGCTCGACAGTCAGATTTGTCTTGCCTGGATACGGAATGATAGCCTGCAGGAAAAGATCCCCCGGAGGAAAATACCTCTCCCGAGGGAAAAATCCCCCTAGGAAAAAATCCCCCTGGAAAAATATCCCCCGAGGAATAAATCCCCCATTAGTCATGAGAAATAAGGATACAGATAATGCTAAATAAAATTTATTCTTTATTAAGAAACAATTAAAAACGAATAGAAAATGTAGGTGAAAAAATGCCGTGTTTAAAATTTTAGATTGAAGGCGATTCCTTTCAGATAATCTATAATGGATCGGTTATCAACATCATCTACGATACTTTTAATACGAGCTACTGCACTCTTGTATTTTTTTCTTTGCGTATGAGAAGGATGACCAGCCATAGCTTGAGTAGCATAAACTTGTTGTATAGCTTGCTCCTTTGAATGCACCTTAAAAGCCCTAACCTAACCTAACCTAACCTAACCTATGTCATTTCTAGATAATTTTTTATATGTTTCATGACTAATGGGGGATTTATTCCTCGGGGGATATTTTCCAGGGGGATTTTTTCCTAGGGGGATTTTTCCTCTGGGGGGGGGGGGGGTTTCCTCCGGGGGGATCTTTTCCTGCAACGGGAATGATAACATTAATAGTAAGAACATCTTTGTAAGAAATAGGCTAAAAGAAATAGCTGAAGCTAATGAAACCTACAAGTCAACTTTCACTATGTTCCAACTAAACAAAATCCAACAGACTTTCTGACCAGAGGTTTATCCTATAAGTTGTTGAAGTCAAACAAAACTTGGTTCATGGGACCTAAGTGGCTCTGTAATACAGACCAATGGCCTGTGGAACAAGTTAACTTGACATTAAATTTAATCTTTTCGAATGAAAAGTTTGAACCAACCACTAATTATGAACATTATTCTGATTTCAGCAAACTTGTCAGGGTCACAGCCTACTGTTTGAGGTTTGCTCACAACTGTTTAACTACAATTAACAAACAGCTAAATAAGAACAATCACAATTATACTGTACAGAAGTTACAACCAAGTACTGGATAGGGCTTGCACAACAAAAGGAGTCAATAAAGAGTTAGAATTCTTGTGAACAAAAAAATGTACATTGTACTGTTTACATGTGCTGCCTCACGAGCTGTTTATCTGAATGTTGTGGAGGACCTTACATCAGAATCTTTTGTTGCTGTCTTTAAGAGATTCTGTGCACGACATTCAGTACCCAAGACAGTTTGGACTGACAATGTTACATGTTTCAAGGCTGGTGAACAAGTCATTAATGACTTGTTAAGCAATGAAGTCACACAATTATATATAAAAATTCAAACGTGAAGTGGAAGTATATTCCAGTTGCCTCTCCTTGGTATGGTTCTATCTGGGAGAGGAATATACAAACAGTAAAGAATTGCTTGAAGAAAGCAATTGGTAAAAAACAGATACACTTGTTTGAGTTGTTCACTCTCCTGGCTGAGATTGAGAACATCACCAACAATAGATCACTCACTTATGTGAGTGACAACATTAATGACCCAGAACCATTAACTCCAAATCATTTGATTCGGGGAGAACAAGTTAGTCTCCTGCCGGACTACAATGTAGACTCTTCAGAAGACCCAAACTGGACGCAACAACATGATGAACTCCAAACTAAGTTACAACACTTAACTAGAGGTAAAGCTCATTTCATTAAACAGTGGAAAACTGAGTACTTGATGGGTCTAAGGGAGAGACATAAACAAATGACTAAGAAGGATTGGTCTGACACAATTAAGGTAGGGGACCTTGTTCTCATACATGACAGTCATGACAGTATTCCAAGACAATACTGGCCTCTGGCTAGAGTTTTAGAACTCAGACCAGGGGCAGACGGGGTAACAGGAGTGGCCAATTAAGGACTTCAACGGGTGACACAACAAGAGACATTTCTCTTTTGTACCCCCTAGAGTCTGGACCCAAAACAATGGACTTTGGAGAGCCCTCTCCACCGACAGCAACAACTGGAGACACTGAACTTCCAGTAACTATCCCCTTGACAGTAGGAGCGGTAACACATCCTACTACAGCATTGACAGACACAAGACCTCAGCGACAAACAGCGTTAAAAGCGCGACTAGTTTTACAACAAAAAATAGATGCTGGGGAATTTTAATTGTATCTTCTAACTTTCACTTTTCCTTTTCTTATGGTAAAGACCATGGACAGTTTCATCCTATGGATGTATATTTTCTCTTCTAATTAAATCCTACATCTTCTCCATGAGAAGGTGAGGATAGTCACTGTTAATCAGATTAACAGGCATTTACAGTCAAATAGTTAGCTAGTCTCAGTGTTGGGCACTAAAGCGTTAATCGATAACAGTTACTTAACGAAGTTAACTTCTTTTAACGGACTATTAACGGAAGTTAATTTCCATTTATCGTTATCGGACCAGTTAACTTCCGATAACTCGATATTTAGTCTGTTAAAGTCCGTTAACACGTTAACTGCGAAGAGTCATTCACGGAAGATCACCGCTCCGCGAATGAATTCAAACCGCCATAACTTCAGTCTGCTTCCAGATTTCGCAAGGGGAGGTTGTGCGCTTTCTATTGAAGGTAAGAAAGTTCTTTTAACGTTAGTAAAAGTCCTATAATATTATATATATTAATACGTATGGAGATACGTATGGTAAAATGTACGGTTGAGAAAAATCAATTTATAGTAATGACTAATGAATAAGTATTTTTACACTGCGTTAGTAAATCTCTAAAAAAGTATATATAGTATGTAAAATTTGAATAATAGTTTTTATTCACTGATTGTAATATTGTCGTCGAATTAAATAACAATTGCGTATATTACATAGACAAAATATTTTATAGACAAAATAATTCATGGACAAAGTATTTTATTTTATAGACTAAATAATTCATAGCTAAAATATTTTATAGATAAAATAATTACATAGAGAAAAATTAGTTCTATTGAAAATTCACAGAAAAAGGTTAAGTAAAATAAAATATTTTATATAACGTAATATTTATTATATTATATATTATAATATTATATAATTAATATTATTTTGAATTAATTTTGCTATTTGTGTTGAATTAATTTTATTTTTAGTTACATATTTTATACGATGATATTTTATTTTTTAGGTTCTTCTGTATTATCATCAACTAGACAGCGTTCAGTTCTCTCTTACCAAGCATTCTCTACAACTTTTAAACTTCAACCATGGAGCACCAAGAAAAAGTTCTCGACATTGAGATCGCCTCTGTCTCAGGCACTTCTCTCAGTCTGACCAGAACTTGATAAAAATACAGTTAAATACCTATTTATTGTTGGATTTTGCATAAATAAACATTTCCTATGGGTTTTAAAGCTTTTTTCCTTGATTTTTTTAAATGTTAGTAAAGAAATAGTTATCGTTAACGGATTATCGTTAACTTCCGTTAACTTTGTAGTAAAATTATCGGATTATCGTTATCGGAGTTAAAAATTGGGGTTAACGGATTATCGTTATCGAAGTTAACTTTTTGGTTAACGGTGCCCACTACTGGCTAGTCTACACTCAGACATAAAAATTGGTGACAATGACACCAAGATTTTTATCTCCCGGGGCCCCCAGTATATGGAAAACTGGTACGTGTGGGTAGTTGGGAGGTAACGAAAATGGTCCACTGAGTAGGTAGGTAGTTAATCTAACAATATTTTAAACTCCTTTTCTTTTATCATATGTCAATAACTGGGTGGATGAAACCAATTGGTTGCTCACCAGAGTTATTCTCCACATTAGTATTTATATACTGTGTGATAGAGCGTGCTCGGTAATAGACATACATTACCGATCAACCAACCGAAAAAAACCAAGAGGACGCTGGTGGAAAAAGCCGCGGGAACAACGAAAAGAAGCAACGGGTGAACAAGACGGAACGGAGAGAAGGAAGAGGCTAAACAACGGAAAAAGATCCCACCAGCAAGTACGCTTTCAAAAACTGAGCAAAGAGAAGAGGGACTGTCTAATACCACCCAGTAAGTGATAAGTTGTGTTTTTGAACCCAGTTTGGGGATATAATATAAGCTGGGTCAGTAAAATTAGGCCTACATTGTGGTCTAAGACCTAGCATCAACTCATAGCTTAACAAAGGCTAAGGTAAATTACCCTAACCTAATTTGGTGAGGAATCCTACTGTGGACCTCAATTTACTCTGCCCGCTCTGGACCATTTCCGGAATCTCTAGGCTGACCCTACAAGGCTAGGCTTAATCTACTCTATAGTTAGACTGGAGATATTAGGGGGGGTTAATTGGGGACCAATTCGTACAGAGCATTTTTCATAGTCGTGGGACAACTTCTGTTTTTCCTGATGGCGTAAAATTCGTTGTTGTAACATTTCGTTTGGACGTAACAGATCGAAAACTGAACGAATTCCCGGCCAATCATAAGTTTAGAAGGAGACACCCCCGTCGTTGTGTGTGAGGTGTTAGTCGATATTTAAACAAAAATTTATCCAACCACTTGCATTTCCTCCACATGAGAATGACGCAAGGCCGACTTGAAAGTACAAACTGTTTTCCGCGAGACCGTTAGTAGACGGTGAAAAACACTAGACCGGACATTTAGGTGGACAAAAGAACAATTCCTCATTGGTAAAACAAGTACCATTGTTGGAAACCAGAACTACGGGAAAACCCCATCGAGCGAAACACGAACGGAGTAAGTAAGCGAATAGTAACACCCGAAGTCGTGAAAGTGGTTGGAAAAATTTCCACCCACTTAAAGTAGGCGTCCACAATGACTAGGAAATATATATATTATTTATAGGACCTGCATAGGCAACATGGATCTTATGCCAAGGTATAGTAGGCCACGAACCAATGATTCGAGTTCTCCATCTAAACCGAGCCACCAGAAATAAGCTCTCGCCAGCTCTTTCATTTTTGTTGCACCCATGTGTTCAGCGTGAAGTTCCTTCACTAAATTCGACCTGCCTTCATTCGGAATTATCACTCTGTGGCCCCATAAGAGAGTCATTTTGGACTGAGAGTCCAGACTGACGTTGATAAAAAGGCTGTAATTCACTCTCAACCTTAGTAGGCCAACCAACTGACCAGTAATGGATGACCCTAGACAAAATAGAGTCTGATTTTGTCCAGTGCTCTGTCTGTACTGCAGTTACTGGAATGGATTCCAAAAATTCCACCAAGTGAACCTGAGGTGACGTGTGTGTATATATATGTATATAGTCTAAAAGTCACTAAAGGGGAAATGTCACTAAAGCTAAGCTGAATGGCAACAGCAAAGCATAAACGAACCAACGCGGCTGTTCGTATTGTTTAGGGCTAGCCTAGAGATGTTTTTTCCTCTCTGACCTAATCGTTGGTGCTAAGGTAATTAGGTGGTGTTTCTAAGGTGTCAAATGGGTAGGAAGTTGTCCGTACTTAAGTATAGTTAGGGGTAATGTCTATAGCTTCTAAATTGGTAATGTAAGAGAGAGTTGGTAGGCTGTTTGTGGGACACAGGAATCTAATGGTAGGCTCCCAAAGGAATATCTAATTCAACGCACGGTAAGTGCTTTGATTGTTTGCTAGAACCTAAGTAACCTAACTGGGGTGTCTACCCCACGCTATCACATTTGGCGACGAGGATGGGATTCAATTAAGCTCATGGGATTCGATTAAGCTCATTGGATTTAATTTGGCTCATTGATTAAATTTGGCTCATTTGATTAAATTTTGTTCATTGGATTAAATTTGGCTCATTGGATTTAATTTGGCTTATTGGGTTCAAGTGGTTGTTTGGAAAATTGGATGTAGCCTAGTGGGTCGTCCGATTTGGTTTGTTTGTGTGGGTAAGCTACCGTACTATAGCGTAGGTCCCGCCGGCCTAACTCTAAACTAATTCCTACTCAGCCCTAACTCTAATACAATTCACTATTCAGCCCTAACTGGGGAGTAACTAGATCAAATTTAAACCAAATCTAACCTACTTCACGTTATTTGGCCTAATTCGGTTTTGCTCTAGCATGTCGGTGATTGGCCATATAAGCCCCTACGAAGACTCTGGGGAGGACTTCGAAGCTTATGCCACTAGGGTGAGGTTGTTTTTCGAGGCAAATTCCATTCCTGATGCTAAGAAAGTACCTACCTTTTTAACTATAATAGGCCCTAAAACGTTTGGTTTAGTTATGGACCTAGTTCTCCTAAAGCACCGGAAACTTGCACCTATAATGAATTGGTACAGGCCCTAACCGATCACTACAAACCCCGAGTAGTTCTCATCTATGAACGTTTCAAATTTTATTCGAGGCATCAGACGGGAAATGAAAGCATTGCAGAGTTTGTTGCAGGAATAAAAAGCCATAGCCGTACGTGTAAATTTGGGGACAAATTAGACGAAATGCTAAGAGATAGGTTTGTAATGGGTCTCAAAGAGGAGTCTACCCAGAGAGCCCTATTAGCCATACAGGACCTAACTTTTAGTCAGGCTGTAGAAATAGCTACGGCTAGAGAAGCAGCTGCTAAAGATGTTAGAGCTTTTGGCATCACAGTAGTAAAGCCCAACACGTAAATAGCTTTAAATCTTCTAGGCCTGGCAGACCTAATGAGCCTACTAGACAGGCAAATAAAAGGTATGAGGCAAATACGACTAAGCCTACTAATTCTACTAAGCCTTCCAAGCCATGTACGGGTGTGGAAAACACCATTGGAAGAAGGACTGCCCTTTTAAAGAAGCAGTTTGCCGAAACTGTAGTAAAATAGGCCACATAGCTAAAGTGTTTTTCAAAGAAAACAAGGGTGAAAATTCTAATTTTAACATTTCTAGTGTAAATCCTCAAAGGGAAATACTTCGAACATTGGAGTGGAGTACCTATTTTATGAGCAGCAAAGTGGGAATAATACAGGCCCATATATTGTAGAGGTAGGCCTAAATGGAATTACAGTTCCTCTAGAACTAGATACAGGTGCTGCCCGAACTGTCATGTCCAAAACAGTTTTTGACAAAACTTTCAAAAATACACCTAAACTACATGCATCTAAAACATATTAAAAAATATGGGGACATACAAATACCTATTTGTGGAGAAGCATCCGTCACAGTTACACTCAACCAGAAAACTTTGTCTCATCCCTTAACCCTTTTAGTGGTGGATGAGCAAGGGCCTACTCTACTAGGCCGTGATTGGATTGATGCTTTGAAAATGCCGATTGACAAAATCTTGCCAAAGGGTCAGGCAGATGTGCATACACTCTCATATCCGTCTGACATAGACTCATTGTTAAGGGAGTTTTCTTCTGTTTTTGGGCCTGAAGTAGGCAACCTAAAAGGCCATCAGGTCTGTATAGAAGTAGATCCTAATGTAACTCCGAAATTTTGTAAGGCTCGTTCAATTGCGCATGCACTGCGGGAGAAGGTAGATTTAGAAATTGACAGGCTGCTAAAAGATAAAATTATCGAACCAGTCACACACGCTAAGTGGGCTGCCCCAGTAGTTCCTGTACTAAAACCGGACAAGTCCGTGCGGTTATGTGGGGATTACCGTTTAACAGCAAATAGAGCCGTCCTTCTAGATTGCTATCCTATACCCAAGCCTGATGAATTATTTAGCTCTCTTGCTGGGGGTAAATATTTCACAAAACTCGATATGTCCCAAGCCTATGCTCAACTAAGTTTAGATGAAAACTCTAAAGAACTAACTATCATAAATACGCACCGAGGCCTATATAAGTACAATAGGCTATGCTATGGAATAGCATCGGCTCCGGGTATTTTTCAGAGGACAATGGACCAAGTTCTAGGTCACATTCCAGGGGTACTTTGCTTTCTAGATGATGTCCTCATTTCAGGTTCGTCTAAAAAAGAACACCTAACTAGATTAACCACGGTTCTAAAAAGACTCCGGGATGCCGGACTTAAGCTAAAGAGAGAAAAGTGTTCATGGGTCACTAACGAGGTTTCATATTTAGGGTTCCGCATAGATGCCTCAGGCATTCATCCAACGGTGGATAAACTAGAAGCAATAAAAAATGCACCACCTCCACAAAACATCACACAGTTACAAGCTTATTTAGGTCTCCTAAACTTTTATAGGAAATTTTTGCCTAATGCATCGACTTTCCTTGAACCCCTAAATAAGCTATTACGATCTGGGGAACAGTGGAGATGGGAGAAAACTCAAAAGGAAGCATTTGAGGCTTCCAAGGACGTACTACTAAAGTCCACTCTCCTAGTGCATTATGATCCTAAACTTCCTCTCGTAGTTTCAGCAGACAGCAGTTCTTATGGAATTGGGGCAGTGTTATCTCACCACATTGATGGTGTAGATAGGCCTATCTGTTTTGCTTCTAGAACACTAACTGAGACTGAAAGACGATATGCACAAGTGAACGTGAAGCATTAGCCTTAGTATTTGCAGTAAAAAAATTTCATTTCTATCTATGGGGTCATGAATTTAAACTAATTACTGACCATAAGCCTCTTTTAGGTTTATTTTCACCTAATAAAAATATTCCAGTTATGGCCTCAGGTAGGATTCAACGATGGGCACTGATTCTACAAGCCTATAAATTTGACTTAGTACATCGGTCAGGTAAACTTCTAGGTACGGCTGATGCGCTAAGTAGGTTGCCTTAGAAAATCCAAATGATTGTGTACCTATACCTACAGAATGGGTTCACTTGGTGGAGTTTTTGGAATCCACTCCAGTATCTGCGGTACAAATAGAGCAGTGGACAAAATCAGACCCTATTCTGTCTAGGGTCATCCATTCTGCTCAGTTGGTTGGCCTACTAAGGTTGAGAGTGAATTACAGCCTTTTTATCAACGTCAGTCTGGCCTCTCGATCAAAATGGCTGTCTCTTATGGGGCCACAGAGTGATAATTCCAAATGAAGGCAGGTCGAATTTAGTGAAGGAACTTCACGCTGAACACATGGGTGCAACAAAAATGAAAGAGCTGGCGAGAGCTTATTTCTGGTGGCCCGGTTTAGATGGAGAACTCGAATCATTGGTTCGTTCCTGTCAAAGCTGCCTAGAGAACAGAGATCTCCCAAGGAAAAGTCCACTTCATCCTTGGGAATGGCCTACTATACCTTGGCATAGGATCCATGTTGACTATGCAGGTCCTATAAATAATACTATTTCCTAGTCATTGTGGACGCCTACTCTAAGTGGGTGGAAATTTTTCCAACCACTTCCACGACTTCGGGTGTTACTATTCGCTTACTCCGTTCGTGTTTCGCTCGATGGGGTTTACCCGTAGTCCTGGTTTCCGACAATGGTACTTGTTTTACCAGTGAGGAATTTCGTTCTTTTGTCCACCTAAATGGCATTAGACATGTCCGGTCTAGTTTTTCACCCGTCTACTAACGGTCTCGCGGAAAACATGGTCCGTACTTTCAAGTCGGCCTTGCGTCATTCTCGTGGGGAGGAAATGCAAGTGGTGTTGGATAAATTTTTGTTTAAATATCGACTAACACCTCACACAACGACGGGGGTGTCTCCTTCTAAACTTATGATTGGCCGGGGAATTCGTTCAGTTTTCGATTTGTTACGTCCAAACGAAACGTTACAACGACGAGTTTTACGCCATCAGGAAAAACAGAAGTTGTACCACGACACTAAAAAGGGAGAGTTATAGAAGCGCAACCTAATGATCCAGTTATGATTCGCAACTATGGGGCTGGACCAAAATGGGTTCCTGCAACTGTGCAGGAGAGAACGGGCCCTGTTTCCTTCAAGTGCCAACTAGAAGATGGTCGTTCTATTAAACGCCATCAGGACCAGATATGGGAACGTGAATTGCAAATGACCGGAGTCTTCCGGAAGAGAGAACCGATCCTCTGGAAAATGGTTCAATTCGCGCCTATGCATGTTGCACCTATTCCTACTACATCAACCCCGCTCCGCAGGTCGTCTAGGGTCTCTCACCCCCTGACAGACTAAACTTGTAGGGGAGGAGTGAGGTGATGTGTGTGTGTGTGTGTGTGTATATATATATAGTCTAAAGTCACTAAAGGGAAAAATCACTAAAAGAAAGCTGAATGGCAACACGAAGGGATAAACAGAGCAACGCGGCTGTTCGTTGGGTTTTGGCTAGACTAGAGCATGGTTATTCATATCTGACTAAATCGTTGGTGCTAAGTTTAATTTGGTGATGTTTCTAAGGTGACAAATGGGGTAGAAAGTTGTCAGTAAATAATAATAGTTAGGGTAATGTCTTAGCTTCTAAATTAGTAAATTAGAGAGTTTAGGTAGACTGCTTTGTGGGACGCAGGAAATCTATGGTAGGCCCTAAAGAATATCTAATTCAACGCACCGGTAAGTGCCTTTGTTTGTTGTTTAGAAACCTAGTAACTTAGTGGGGTCACTGAACCATCAGACAGAGTTAAAACTTTAGGTATGAGCTGGTATTTGGATGCAACTTCTAACAATCATGATTCAGTCTGCACTAAAGATTTTAAATTTGACGAGGAAGCTAACACTAAAAGACAAATATTATCAGAAGCTTCAAAATTTTTTGATCCCATGGGTCTATTCCTGCCTTCAACAATAAAATCAAAGATTCTCCTCCAAGAAGTTTGGAGGACAAATGTTGGTTTGGATGAGCCAATAACAACTGAAAATCAAAAATCTTGGAAGAAGTTAGCTGCTGATTTAACAAAAGTGCAGAACATTAAAATACAAAGGTGCTGTGGGTTTAGGGATAAACCCCAGAGACTTCATGTGTTTGCTGATGCAAGCACACAGACTTATGGGTGCTGTGCGTACCTTGTAAGTCCTACAGAAAGTCATCGAGTTTATGCAAAATGGAAAGTTGCACCTCTCAAACCTACCCGAACCATACCTCAATTGGAACTATTGGCTGCTGCGTTAGCCATTAAAACCATTTCATTGCTTAAGGATGCTTACCATGATGTGAACATAACTGATATCCACATCTGGCTCGACAGTCAGATTTGTCTTGCCTGGATACGGAATGATAGCCTGCAGGAAAAGATCCCCCGGAGGAAAATACCTCTCCCGAGGGAAAAATCCCCCTAGGAAAAATCCCCCTGGAAAAATATCCCCCGAGGAATAAATCCCCCATTAGTCATGAGAAATAAGGATACAGATAATGCTAAATAAAATTTATTCTTTATTAAGAAACAATTAAAAACGAGTAGAAAATGTAGGTGAAAAAATGCCGTGTTTAAAATTTTAGATTGAAGGCGATTCCTTTCAGATAATCTATAATGGATCGGTTATCAACATCATCTACGATACTTTTAATACGAGCTACTGCACTCTTGTATTTTTTTCTTTGCGTATGAGAAGGATGACCAGCCATAGCTTGAGTAGCATAAACTTGTTGTATAGCTTGCTCCTTTTGAATGCACCTTATAAAAGCCCTAACCTAACCTAACCTAACCTAACCTATGTCATTTCTAGATAATTTTTTATATGTTTCATGACTAATGGGGGATTTATTCCTCGGGGGATATTTTCCAGGGGGATTTTTTCCTAGGGGGATTTTTTCCTCGGGGGGGGGGGGGGGTATTTTCCTCCGGGGGATCTTTTCCTGCAACGGGAATGATAACATTAATAGTAAGAACATCTTTGTAAGAAATAGGCTAAAAGAAATAGCTGAAGCTAATGAAAACCTACAAGTCAACTTTCACTATGTTCCAACTAAACAAAATCCAACAGACTTTCTGACCAGAGGTTTATCCTATAAGTTGTTGAAGTCAAACAAAACTTGGTTCATGGGACCTAAGTGGCTCTGTAATACAGACCAATGGCCTGTGGAACAAGTTAACTTGACATTAAATTTAATCTTTTCGAATGAAAAGTTTGAACCAACCACTAATTATGAACATTATTCTGATTTCAGCAAACTTGTCAGGGTCACAGCCTACTGTTTGAGGTTTGCTCACAACTGTTTAACTACAATTAACAAACAGCTAAATAAGAACAATCACAATTATACTGTACAGAAGTTGCAACCAAGTACTGGATAGGGCTTGCACAACAAAAGGAGTCAATAAAGAGTTAGAATTCTTGTGAACAAAAAATGTACATTGTACTGTTTACATGTGCTGCCTCACGAGCTGTTTATCTGAATGTTGTGGAGGACCTTACATCAGAATCTTTTGTTGCTGTCTTTAAGAGATTCTGTGCACGACATTCAGTACCCAAGACAGTTTGGACTGACAATGCTACATGTTTCAAGGCTGGTGAACAAGTCATTAATGACTTGTTAAGCAATGAAGTCACACAATTATATATAAAAAATTCAAACGTGAAGTGGAAGTATATTCCAGTTGCCTCTCCTTGGTATGGTTCTATCTGGGAGAGGAATATACAAACAGTAAAGAATTGCTTGAAGAAAGCAATTGGTAAAAAACAGATACACTTGTTTGAGTTGTTCACTCTCCTGGCTGAGATTGAGAACATCACCAACAATAGATCACTCACTTATGTGAGTGACAACATTAATGACCCAGAACCATTAACTCCAAATCATTTGATTCGGGGAGAACAAGTTAGTCTCCTGCCGGACTACAATGTAGACTCTTCAGAAGACCCAAACTGGACGCAACAACATGATGAACTCCAAACTAAGTTACAACACTTAACTAGAGGTAAAGCTCATTTCATTAAACAGTGGAAAACTGAGTACTTGATGGGTCTAAGGGAGAGACATAAACAAATGACTAAGAAGGATTGGTCTGACACAATTAAGGTAGGGGACCTTGTTCTCATACATGACAGTCATGACAGTATTCCAAGACAATACTGGCCTCTGGCTAGAGTTTTAGAACTCAGACCAGGGGCAGACGGGGTAACAGGAGTGGCCAATTAAGGACTTCAACGGGTGACACAACAAGAGACATTTCTCTTTTGTACCCCCTAGAGTCTGGACCCAAAACAATGGACTTTGGAGAGCCCTCTCCACCGACAGCAACAACTGGAGACACTGAACTTCCAGTAACTATCCCCTTGACAGTAGGAGCGGTAACACATCCTACTACAGCATTGACAGACACAAGACCTCAGCGACAAACAGCGTTAAAAGCGCGACTAGTTTTACAACAAAAAATAGATGCTGGGGAATTTTAATTGTATCTTCTAACTTTCACTTTTCCTTTTCTTATGGTAAAGACCATGGACAGTTTCATCCTATGGATGTATATTTCTCTTCTAATTAAATCCTACATCTTCTCCATGAGAAGGTGAGGATAGTCACTGTTAATCAGATTAACAGGCATTTACAGTCAAATAGTTAGCTAGTCTCAGTGTTGGGCACTAAAGCGTTAATCGATAACAGTTACTTAACGAAGTTAACTTCTTTTAACGGACTATTAACGGAAGTTAATTTCCATTTATCGTTATCGGACCAGTTAACTTCCGATAACTCGATATTTAGTCTGTTAAAGTCCGTTAACACGTTAACTGCGAAGAGTCATTCACGGAAGATCACCGCTCCGCGAATGAATTCAAACCGCCATAACTTCAGTCTGCTTCCAGATTTCGCAAGGGGAGGTTGTGCGCTTTCTATTGAAGGTAAGAAAGTTCTTTTAACGTTAGTAAAAGTCCTATAATATTATATATATATATTAATACGTATGGAGATACGTATGGTAAAATGTACGGTTGAGAAAAATCAATTTATAGTAATGACTAATGAATAAGTATTTTTACACTGCGTTAGTAAATCTCTAAAAAAGTATATATAGTATGTAAAATTTGAATAATAGTTTTTATTCACTGATTGTAATATTGTCGTCGAATTAAATAACAATTGCGTATATTACATAGACAAAATATTTTATAGACAAAATAATTCATGGACAAAGTATTTTTATTTTATAGACTAAATAATTCATAGCTAAAATATTTTATAGATAAAATAATTACATAGAGAAAAATTAGTTCTATTGAAAATTCACAGAAAAAGGTTAAGTAAAATAAAATATTTTATATAACGTAATATTTATTATATATTATAATATTATTATAATTAATATTATTTTGAATTAATTTTGCTATTTTGTTTGAATTAATATTTTATTAGTTTAGTTACATATTTTATACGATGATATTTTACTTTTTTTAGGTTCTTCTGTATTATCATCAACTAGACAGCGTTCAGTTCTCTCTTACCAAGCATTCTCTACAACTTTTAAACTTCAACCATGGAGCACCAAGAAAAAGTTCTCGACATTGAGATCGCCTCTGTCTCAGGCACTTCTGAGTCTCAGTCTGACCAGAACTTGATAAAAATACAGTTAAATACCTATTTATTGTTGGATTTTGCATAAATAAACATTTCCTATGGGTTTTAAAGCTTTTTTCCTTGATTTTTTTAAATGTTAGTAAAGAAATAGTTATCGTTAACGGATTATCGTTAACTTCCGTTAACTTTGTAGTAAAATTATCGGATTATCGTTATCGGAGTTAAAAATTGGGGTTAACGGATTATCGTTATCAAAGTTAACTTTTTGGTTAACGGTGCCCACTACTGGCTAGTCTACACTCAGACATAAAAATTGGTGACAATGACACCAAGATTTTTATCTCCCGGGGCCCCCAGTATATGGAAAACTGGTACGTGTGGGTAGTTGGGAGGTAACGAAAATGGTCCACTGAGTAGGTAGGAAGTTAATCTAACAATTATTAAACTCCTTTTCTTTTATCATATGTCAATAACTGGGTGGATGAAACCAATTGGTTGCTCACCAGAGTTATTCTCCACATTAGTATTTATATACTGTGTGATAGAGCGTGCTCGGTAATAGACATACATTACCGATCAACCAACCGAAAAAAACCAAGAGGACGCTGGTGGAAAAAGCCGCGGGAACAACGAAAAGAAGCAACGGGTGAACAAGACGGAACGGAGAGAAGGAAGAGGCTAAACAACGGAAAAAGATCCCCACCAGCAAGTACGCTTTCAAAAACTGAGCAAAGAGAAGAGGGACTGTCTAATACCACCCAGTAAGTGATAAGTTGTGTTTTTGAACCCAGTTTGGGGATATAATATAAGCTGGGTCAGTAAAATTAGGCCTACATTGTGGTCTAAGACCTAGCATCAACTCATAGCTTAACAAAGGCTAAGGTAAATTACCCTAACCTAATTTGGTGAGGAATCCTACTGTGGACCTCAATTTACTCTGCCCGCTCTGGACCATTTCCGGAATCTCTAGGCTGACCCTACAAGGCTAGGCTTAATCTACTCTATAGTTAGACTGGAGATATTAGGGGTGGGTTAATTGGGGACCAATTCGTACAGAGCATTTTTCATAGTCGTGGGACAACTTCTGTTTTTCCTGATGGCGTAAAATTCGTTGTTGTAACATTTCGTTTGGACGTAACAGATCGAAAACTGAACGAATTCCCCGGCCAATCATAAGTTTAGAAGGAGACACCCCCGTCGTTGTGTGTGAGGTGTTAGTCGATATTTAAACAAAAATTTATCCAACACCACTTGCATTTCCTCCACATGAGAATGACGCAAGGCCGACTTGAAAGTACAAACTGTTTTCCGCGAGACCGTTAGTAGACGGGTGAAAAACACTAGACCGGACATTTAGGTGGACAAAAGAACAATTCCTCATTGGTAAAACAAGTACCATTGTTGGAAACCAGAACTACGGGAAAACCCCATCGAGCGAAACACGAACGGAGTAAGTAAGCGAATAGTAACACCCGAAGTCGTGAAAGTGGTTGGAAAAATTTCCACCCACTTAAAGTAGGCGTCCACAATGACTAGGAAATATATATATTATTTATAGGACCTGCATAGGCAACATGGATCTTATGCCAAGGTATAGTAGGCCACGAACCAATGATTCGAGTTCTCCATCTAAACCGAGCCACCAGAAATAAGCTCTCGCCAGCTCTTTCATTTTTGTTGCACCCATGTGTTCAGCGTGAAGTTCCTTCACTAAATTCGACCTGCCTTCATTCGGAATTATCACTTTGTGGCCCCATAAGAGAGTCATTTTGGACTGAGAGTCCAGACTGACGTTGATAAAAAGGCTGTAATTCACTCTCAACCTTAGTAGGCCAACCAACTGAACAGTAATGGATGACCCTAGACAAAATAGAGTCTGATTTTGTCCAGTGCTCTGTCTGTACTGCAGTTACTGGAATGGATTCCAAAAATTCCACCAAGTGAACCTGAGGTGACGTGTGTGTATATATATGTATATAGTCTAAAAGTCACTAAAGGGGAAATGTCACTAAAGCTAAGCTGAATGGCAACAGCAAAGCATAAACGAACCAACGCGGCTGTTCGTATTGTTTAGGGCTAGCCTAGAGATGTTTTTTCCTCTCTGACCTAATCGTTGGTGCTAAGGTAATTAGGTGGTGTTTCTAAGGTGTCAAATGGGGTAGGAAGTTGTCCGTACTTAAGTATAGTTAGGGGTAATGTCTATAGCTTCTAAATTGGTAATGTAAGAGAGAGTTTGGTAGGCTGTTTGTGGGACACAGGAATCTAATGGTAGGCTCCCAAACGAATATCTAATTCAACGCACGGGTAAGTGCCTTTGATTGTTTGCTGGAACCTACGTAACCTAACTGGGGTGTCTACCCCACGCTATCACATTTGGCGACGAGGATGGGATTCAATTAAGCTCATGGGATTCGATTAAACTCATTGGATTTAATTTGGCTCATTTGATTAAATTTGGCTCATTTGATTCAATTTTGTTCATTGGATTAAATTTGGCTCATTGGATTTAATTTGGCTTATTGGGTTCAAGTGGTTGTTTGGAAAATTGTATGTAGCCTAGTGGGTCGTCCGATTTGGTTTGTTTTGTGTGGGTAAGCTACCGTACTATAGCGTAGGTCCCGCCGGCCTAACTCTAATACTAATTCCTACTCAGCCCTAACTCTGAAACTAATTCACTATTCAGCCCTAACTGGGGAGTAACTAGATCAAATTTAAACCAAATCTAACCTACTTCACGTTATTCGGCCTAATTCGGTTTTGCTCTAGCATGTCGGTGATTGGCCATATAAGCCCCTACGAAGACTCTGGGGAGGACTTCGAAGCTTATGCCACTAGGGTGAGGTTGTTTTTCGAGGCAAATTCCATTCCTGATGCTAAGAAAGTACCTACCTTTTTAACTATAATAGGCCCCAAAACGTTTGGTTTAGTTATGGACCTAGTTTCTCCTAAAGCACCGGAAACTTGCACCTATAATGAATTGGTACAGGCCCTAACCGATCACTACAAACCCCGAGTAGTTCTCATCTATGAACGTTTCAAATTTTATTCGAAGCATCAGACGGGAAATGAAAGCATTGCAGAGTTTCTTGCAGGAATAAAAAGCTATAGCCGTACGTGTAAATTTGGGGACAAATTAGATGAAATGCTAAGAGATAGGTTTATGAAGGGTCTCAAAGAGGAGTCTACCCAGAGAGCCCTATTAGCCATACAGGACCTAACTTTTAGTCAGGCTGTAGAAATAGCTACGGCTAGAGAAGCAGCTGCTAAAGATGTTAGAGCTTTTGGCAATCACAGTAGTAAAGCCCAACACGTAAATAGCTTTAAATCTTCTAAGCCTGGCAGATCTAATGAGCCTACTAGACAGGCAAATAAAAGGTATGAGGCAAATACGACTAAGCCTACTAATTCTACTAAGCCTTCCAAGTCATGTACGGGGTGTGGAAAACACCATTGGAAGAAGGACTGCCCTTTTAAAGAAGCAGTTTGCCGAAACTGTAGTAAAATAGGCCACATAGCTAAAGTGTGTTTTTCAAAGAAAACGCAGGGTGAAAATTCTAATTTTAACATCTCTAGTGTAAATCCTCAAAGGGGAAATACTTCGAACATTGGAGTGGAGTACCTATTTTATGAGCAGCAAAGTGGGAATAATACAGGCCCATATATTGTGGAGGTAGGCCTAAATGGAATTACAGTTCCTCTAGAACTAGATATAGGTGCTGCCCGAACTGTCATGTCCAAAACAGTTTTTGACAAAACTTTCAAAAATACACCTAAACTACATGCATCAAAAACTATATTAAAGAAATATGGGGACATACAAATACCTATTTGTGGAGAAGCGTCCGTCACAGTTACACTCAACCAGAAAACTTTGTCTCATCCCTTAACCCTTTTAGTGGTGAATGAGCGAGGGCCTACTCTACTAGGCCATGATTGAATTGATGCTTTGAAAATGCCGATTGACAAAATCTTGCCAAAGGGTCAGGCAGGTGTGCATACACTCTCATATCCGTCTGACATAGACTCATTGTTAAGGGAGTTCTCTTCTGTTTTGGGGCCTGAAGTAGGCAACCTAAAAGGCCATCAGGTCTGCATAGAAGTAGATCCTAATGTAACTCCGAAATTTTGTAAGGCTCGTTCAACTGCGCATGCACTGCGGGAGAAGGTAGATTTAGAAATTGACAGGCTGCTAAAAGATAAAATTATCGAACCAGTCACACGCGTTAAGTGGGCTGCCCCAGTAGTTCCTGTACTAAAACCGAACAAGTCCGTGCGGTTATGTGGGGATTACCGTTTAACAGCAAATAGAGCCGTCCTTCTAGATTGCTATCCTATACCCAAGCCTGATGAATTATTTAGCACTCTTGCTGGGGATAAATATTTCACAAAACTCGATATGTCCCAAGCCTATGCTCAACTAAGTTTAGATGAAAACTCTAAAGAACTAACTATCATAAATACGCACCGAGGCCTATATAAGTACAATAGGCTATGCTATGGAATAGCATCGGCTCCGGGTATTTTTCAGAGGACAATGGACCAAGTTCTAGGTCACATTCCAGGGGTACTTTGCTTTCTAGATAATGTCCTCATTTCAGGTTCGTCTAAAAAAGAACACCTAACTAGATTAACCACGGTTCTAAGAAGACTCCGGGATGCCGGACTTAAGCTAAAGAGAGAAAAGTGTTCATGGGTCACTAACGAGGTTCATATTTAGGGTTCCGCATAGATGCCTCAGGCATTCATCCGACGGTGGATAAACTAGAAGCAATAAAAAATGCACCACCTCCACAAAACATCACACAGTTACAAGCTTATTTAGGTCTCCTAAACTTTTATAGGAAATTTTTGCCTAATGCATCGACTTTCCTTGAACCCCTAAATAAGCTATTACGATCTGGGGAACAGTGGAGATGGGAGAAAACTCAAAAGGAAGCATTTGAGGCTTCCAAGGACGTACTACTAAAGTCCACTCTCCTAGTGCATTATGATCCTAAACTTCCTCTCGTAGTTTCAGCAGACAGCAGTTCTTATGGAATTATTGCAGTGTTATCTCACCACATTGATGGTGTAGATAGGCCTATCTGTTTTGCTTCTAGAACACTAACTGAGACTGAAAGACGCTATGCACAAGTGGAACGCGAAGCATTAGCCTTAGTATCTGCAGTAAAAAAATTTCATTTCTATCTATGGGGTCATGAATTTAAACTAATTACTGACATAAGCCTCTTTTAGGTTTATTTTCACATAATAAAAATATTCCAGTTATGGCCTCAGGTAGGATTCAACGATGGACACTGATTCTACAAGCCTATAAATTTGACTTAGTACATCGGTCAGGTAAACTTTTAGGTACGGCTGATGCGCTAAGTAGGTTGCCCTTAGAAAATCCAAATGATTGTGTACCTATACCTACAGAATGTGTTCACTTGGTGGAGTTTTTGGCATCCACTCCAGTATCCAGTGGCGGTCCTAGCTTACATGACGCCCTGGGCGAACCTCACCTTCAGCGCCCCCTCCCCTGTTCGCCAACACACACACATTCGAATCCCCCCAAAATAAAGGACAGACATAACTCTTTCACAAAATAACTTTTTATTGGACTAATTGTTGGAACTTCAGAACCAAAACAAAGACTCAAATTTCTGAATTTTACAAATCCTTCATCACGTAAATAGAATAACTCACTTAAGAGAATGTAATTATGATACTATGAACAGGAAAAATACAAATTAAATTGCACAACTGCCATAAATAAACTAGAGAATCAAATTTCTAAATTGTACAAATGCTCTATCACATAAATAGAATAAGACACTTAAGAGAGGGTAATTATTATGCTACACTTTGAACAAGAAACAAAATAAATTGCACCACAGCACAACTGCCATCTAAAGCCTGACTCTTCTTACCTTCCTTGATGCAAAGTCATGAATTAAATCATCATATGAAATCTGCTCAGCAATTGTATGATTTATACTGATGATGGCCAGACCGGTAAGGCGTTCCTGTGACATAGTTGACCTCAGGTAGGATTTGATGAGCTTCAGCTTTGAAAAGCTCCTCTCTGCTTCAGCAACAGTGACTGGAAGAGTAAGACCAATTCTGAGAGCAGTCCACAAATTTGGATATATTTCAGAGAGCTCCCTTTCATGGATAAATGTCAGCAGTTCAAGCAAGGATATGGTCTTTGATGGCAAGTCAGGCAAGTTCTTCAGCTCCTGTGCAAGCTCTCTGCCATCCAAGTCAGATTGTCCCTTAAAGTGTAGTGTAGTACTAAGGTTCACACATTGTTCTGTCAGCTCCTCAAATGTGAGATTTTGGAAATGTGTCAGCACTCCAAACTTCTCTCCCACAATTTCCAACGTGGAAAATCTTTCCTGAATGGCTGATGTTGTAGCATCAACCACTGCATTGAAAAATGTCACCTCCAGCTTCTTCAAAGCATCAATCAAGGGCTCATCAGATGCTTCATAGGAGAAGTGCCGCTTTGTGGACCTCAGCCGTTTTTGTTTTAACACAGCCTCCACATTCATTTGTTCACAGATATCTGTGGCTGCCATTTGTGCAGCCACAAAACCTGTTGCCCTGTAATTGCGGAGACCTCTCTCTGTTTTTTAGGAGATTTACTGCAACATCAACGTGCATGCTAGGAGACTGCATCTGCTTGCTCACATGCTGAATTTGGCACAACAGGTCATGCCACACCACTGAACAAATGGCGAAGCGGTATGACCCAACCTCCTCTGACAGAGATTGAGCCTCGACCTTTATTACAGTCTTTGGTGTGGTCCCTCACCTCGATCAGTGCATCTCTCACTGCAGCTGCCTGATATCTCAGGGGCTCCACACTCTTGATCTTGCTTTCCCACCTTGTATCAGACCACATCTTCAATGTGATGTTCACATGTTTTTTCAAAATGGCCCATCGTTGTGTGGAGGCTGAAAGCAAGTTGTAAAGCTTCTGCAAGATGCCAAAGTAACTTGTGGCATCAATAGATCCCTTAGCAGCATCGGCCACAAGCAAATTCAGAGAATGAGCCCCACATGGAACAAACAGAGCTCTGGGATTAATTTCTAGGAGCCTGGATTGAACACCCTTGTTTTTTCCCCTCATGTTGGCCCCGTTGTGTATGATTGTCCTCTACAGTCCATGAAAGGAACTTTTAGCTCCTCCAGTCTCTTCAGAATCAGAGATGCCAAATGTTGACCAGTGGACTCCTCTGCCTCCAAAAACCCCATGAAATGTTCCTTTACATGGGGCTTCCCCTCCAGTGACACAACCCGAATCACAACTGACAACTGTTCAGTGTGGCTGATATCTGGAGTGCAATCTAGAATTATTGAAAAAAACTTTGATTGTTTGATGTCGCTCACCATTGCTGAAATGGTCTTGCTGCTCGACAAATCAATGAGTTCGTTTTGTATGTGGTGGCCGAGGTAGCTGGTGTGACTGGAGGTCCCCTTTTGGACACGGTTAATGTGCTCTTGCATTATAGGATCAAATTGTGCCATTTATTTATTTTTTATTTTTATTTATTTCTTTATTTATTTATTCTTATTTTTATTTTTATTTTTTTTGCAGGCGCTCATGCCGCCCCTCCACAAATTCCGCCCTGTGCGGCTGCCCATATTGCCCATATGAGGAACCGCCACTGCCAGTATCTGCGGTACAAATAGAGCAGTGGACAAAATCAGACCCTATTCTGTCTAGGGTCATCCATTTCTGCTCAGTTGGTTGGCCTAGTAAGGTTGAGAGTGAATTACAGCCTTTTTATCAACGTCAGTCTGGCCTCTCCATTCGAAATGGCTGTCTCTTATGGGGCCACAGAGTGATAATTCCAAATGAAGGCAGGTCGAATTTAGTGAAGAAACTTCACGCTGAACACATGGGTGCAACAAAAATGAAAGAGCTGGCGAGAGCTTATTTCTGGTGGCCCAGTTTAGATGGAGAACTCGAATCATTGGTTCGTTCCTGTCAAAGCTGCCTAGAGAACCGAGCTCTCCCAAGGAAACGTCCACTTCATCCTTGGGAATGGCCTACTATACCTTGGAATAATATCCATGTTGCCTATGCAGGTCCTATAAATAATACCTATTTCCTAGTAATTGTGGACGCCTACTCTAAGTGGGTGGAAATTTTTCCAACCACTTCCACGACTTCGGGAGTTACTATTCGCTTACTCCGTTCGTGTTTCACTCGATGGGGTTTACCCGTAGTTATGGTTTCCGACAATGGTACTTGTTTTACCGTGAGGAATTTCGTTCTTTTGTCCACCTAAATGGCATTGGACATGTCCGGTCTAGTGTTTTTCACCCGTCTACTTACGGTCTCGCGGAAAACATGGTCCGTACTTTCAAGTCGGCCTTGCGTCATTCTCGTGGGGAGGAAATGCAAGTGGTGTTGGATAAATTTTTGTTTAAATATCGACTAACACCTCACACCATGACCGGGATGTCTCCCTCTAAACTTATGATTGGGCGGGGAATTCGTTCAGTTTTCGATTTGTCACGTCCAAACGAAACTTTACAACAACGAGTTTTACACCATCAGGAAAAACAGAAATTGTACCACGACACTAAAGGAGGGAGAGTTATAGAAGCGCAACCTAATGATCCAGTTATGATTCGCAACTATGGGGCTGGACCAAAATGGGTTCCTGCAACTGTGTAGGAGAGAACGGGCCCTGTTTCCTTCAAGTGCCAACTAGAAGATGGTCGTTCTATTAAACGCCATCAGGACCAGATATGGGAACGTGAATTGCAGAAGGACCAGAGTCTTCCGGAAGAGAGAACTGATCCTCCGGAAAATGGTTCAATTCGCCCGCCTATGCAGGTTGCACCTAATCCTACTACATCAACCCCACTCCGCAGGTCGTCTAGGGTCCCTCATCCCCCTGACAGATTAAACTTGTAGGGGAGGAGTGAGGTGACGTGTGTGTGTATATATATGTATATAGTCTAAAAGTCACTAAAGGGGAAATATCACTAAATCTAAGCTGAATGACAACAGCAAGTCATAAACGAACGAACGCGGCTGTTCGTATTGTTTTGGGCTAGCCTAGAGATGTTTTTTCCTATCTGACCTAATCGTTGGTGCTGAGTGTAATTAGGTGGTGTTTCTAAGGTGACAAATGGGGTAGGAAGTTGTCCGTACTTAAGTATAGTTAGGGGTAATATCTATAGCTTCTAAATTGGTAATGTAAGAGAGAGTTAGGTAGGCTGTTTGTAGGACACAGGAATCTAATGGTAGGCTCCCAAAGGAATATCTAATTCAACGCACCGGTAAGTGCCTTTGATTGTTTGCTAGAACCTAAGTAACATAACTGGGGTGTCTACCCCACGCTATCACGCTATTCTGTAGGTATAGGTACGCATTCACTTGGATTTTCTAAAGGCAACCTACTTAGAGCATCAGCCGTACCTAGAAGTTTGCCTGACCGATGTACTAAGTCAAATTTATAGGCTTTTACAATCAGTGCACATCGTTGAATCCTACCTGAGGCCATAACTGGAATATTTTTAGGAGGTGAAAATAAACCTGAAAGAGGCTTATAGTCAGTAATTAGTGTGAATTCATGACCCCATAGATAGAAATGAAATTTTTTTACTGCAAATACTAAGGCTAAGGCTTCACGTTCAAGTTGTGCTTATTGTCTTTCAGTCTCAGTTAGTGTTCTAGAAGCAAAACAGATAGGCCTATCTAAATAGGCTGACCATATTTCCTTGAGACAACAACGGGACATTGGGATGGCAAAAAAGGGACGGGGTTATGTAATATTCTGTATTCATGAAAAAGTAAGTACATAAACCGGGACAAAATTGACATTTTTATTCAAACGACGGGACGGCCAGGAAATATAAAACAAACGGTACTGTCCCGTTCAAAACGGTACGTATGGTCAGCCTATATCTAAACCATTAATGTGGTGAGATAACACTGCCCCAATTCCATAAGAACTGCTATCTGCTGAAACTACGAGAGGAAGTTTAGGATCATAATGCACTAGAAGAGTGGACTTTAATAGTACGTCCATGGAAGCCTCAAATGCTTCCTTTTGCTTTTTCTCCCATCTCCACTGTTCCCCAGATCGTAATAACTTATTTATGGGTTCAAAAAAAGTCGATGCATTAGACAAAAATCTCCTATAAAAGTTTAGGAGACGAAAATAAGCTTGTAACTGTGTGATGTTTTGTGGAGGTGGTGCATTTTTTATTGCTCCTAATTTATCCACCTTTGGATGAATGTTAAGACATCTATGCGGAAACCTAAATATGAAACCTCATTAGTAACCCAAGAACACTTTTCTTTCTTTAGCTGAAGTCCGACATCCCAAAGTCTTTTTAGAGCTGTGGTTAATCTAGTCAGGTGTTCTTTTTAGATGAATCTGAAATGAGGACATCATCTAGAAAACAAAGTACCCCTGGAATGTGACCTAGAACTTGGTCCATTGTCCTCTGAAAAATATCCGGAGCCGATGCTATTCCATAGCATAGCCTATTGTACCTATATAGGCCTCGGTGCGTATTTATGATAGTTAGCTCTTTAGAATTTTCATCTAAACTTAGTTCAGTATAGGCTTGGGACATATCTAGTTTTGTGAAATATTTACCTCCAGCAAGAGAGCTAAATAATTCATCAGGCTTGGGTATAGGGTAGTAATCTAGAAGGACTGCTCTATTTGCTGTTAAACGGTAATCCTCATATAACCGCACTGACTTGTCAAGTTTTAGTACAGGAACTACTGGGGCAGCCCACTTAGTGTGTGTGACTGATTCGATAATTTTATCTTTGAGCAGCCTGTCAATTTCTAAATCTTCTTCTCCCGCAGTGCGTGTGCAATTGAACGAGCCTTACAAAATTTTGGAGTTACATTAGGGTCTACCTCTATACAGACCTGATGGCCTTTTAGTTTGCCTACTTCAGGCCCAAAAAGAGAAGAAAACTCCATTAACAATGAGTTTATGTCAGACGGATATGCGAGTGTATGCACATGTGCCTGACCCTTTGGCAAAATTTGTTCAATAGGCATTTTCAAAGCATCAATCCAATCACGGCCTAGTAGAGTAGGCCCTTGCTCATCCAAAACGAGTTAAGGGATGAGACAAAGTTTTCTTGTTGAGTGTAACTGTGATGGATGCTTCTCCACAAATAGGTATTTGTATGTCCCCATATTTTTTTAGTATTGTTTTAGATGCATGTAGTTTAGGTGCATTTTTGAAGGTTTTGTCAAAAACTGTTTTCGACATGACAGTTCGGGCAGCACCTGTATCTAGTTCTAGAGGAACTGTAATTCCATTTAGGCCTACCTCTACAATATATAGACCTGTATTATCACCACTTTGCTGCTCATAAAATAAGTACTCCACTCCAATATTCGAAGTATTTCCCTTTTGAGGATTTACACTTGGAATGTTACAATTAGAATTTTCACCCCTTGTTTTCTTTGAAAAACAAACTTTAGCTATGTGGCCTATTTTACTAGGGCCTACAGTTTCGGCAAACTGCTGCTTTGAAAGGACAGTCCTTCTTCCAATAGTGTTTTCCACACCCAGTACATGGCTTGGAAGGTTTTTCCTCTTGTTTAGCGTTTGAATTAGTAGGTTTAGTCGTATTTGCCGCATACCTTTCATTTGTTTGTCTAGTAGGCTCAGTAGGTCTGCCAGGCCTAGAAGATTTAAAACTATTTATGCGTTAGGCTTTACTACTGTGACTGCCAAGAGCTCTAACATCTTTAGCAGCTGCTTTCCTTGCCGCAGCTATTTCTACAGCCTGACTAAAAGTTAGGTCCGGTATAGCTAATAGGGCTCTCTGGGTAGACTCCTCGTTGAGACCCATTACAAACCTATCTCTTAGCATTTCGTCTAATTTGTCCCCAAATTTACAAGTACGGCTATGGGCTTTTATTCCTGCAACAAACTCTGCAATGCTTTCATTCACCGTCTGATGCCTCGAATAAAATTTGAAACGTTCATAAATGAGAACTACTCGGGGTTTGTAGTGATCGGTTAGGGCCTGTACCAATTCACTATAGGTGGAAGTTTCCGGTGCTTTATCAGCAACTAGGTCCATTACTAAGCCAAACGTTTTGGGGCCTATTATAGTTAAAAAGGTAGGTACTTTCTTAGCATCAGGAATGGAATTTGCCTCGAAAAACAACCTCACCCTAGTGGCATAAGCTTCGAAGTTCTCCCCAGAGTCTTCGTAGGGGCTTATATGGCCAATCACCGACATGCTAGAACAAAACTGATTTAGGCCAAATAACGTGACGTAGGTTAGATTTGGTTTAAATTTGATCTAGTTACTCCCCAGTTAGGGCTGAATAATAAATTGTATTAGAGTTAGGGCTGAGTAGGAATTAGTATTAGAGTTAGGGCTGAGTAGGAATTAGTATTAGAGTTAGGGTTGGGTAGGAATTAGTATTAGAGTTAGGGCTGAGTAGGAATTAGTATTAGAGTTAGGCCGGCGGGACCTACGCTATTGTACGGTAGCTTACCCACACAAACCAACCAAATCGAACGACCCACCTAGGATAGGCTACATCCAATTTCCCAAACACCCAAATTAAATCCAATAAGCCAAATTAAATCCAATGAGATAAATTTTATTTATCCAATGAGCTAAACTGAATCCCATCCTCGTCGCCAAATGTAATAACTTTTGGTTCGTGACCCCGCTAAGTTACTAGGTTTCTAAACAACAACAAAGGCACTTACCAGTGCGTTGAATTAGATATTCTTTAGGGCCTACCATAGATTTCCTGCGTCCCACAAAGCAGTCTCCCTAAACTCTCTCACTTTACTAATTTAGAAGCTATAGACATTACCCCTAACTATTATTATTTATTGACAACTTCCTACCCCATTTGTCACCTTAGAAACATCACCAAATTAAACTTAGCACCAACGATTTAGTCAGATATGAATAACCATGCTTTAGCCCAGCCAAAACAAACGAACAGCCCGCGTTACTCTGTTTATCCCTTTGTTGCCATTCAGCTTTCTTTTAGTGACTTTCTCCTTTAGTGACTTTAGACTATATACATATATACAGTGGCGGTCCTAGCTTACATGACGCCCTGGGCGAACCTCACCTTCAGCGCCCCCCCCCCTGTTCGCCAACACACACACATTCGAATCCCCCCAAAATAAAGGACAGACATAACTCTTTCACAAAATAACTTTTTATTGGACTAATTGTTGGAACTTCAGAACCAAAACAAAGACTCAAATTTCTGAATTTTACAAATCCTTCATCACGTAAATAGAATAACTCACTTAAGAGAATGTAATTATGATACTATGAACAGGAAAAATACAAATTAAATTGCACAACTGCCATAAATAAACTAGAGAATCAAATTTCTAAATTGTACAAATGCTCTATCACATAAATAGAATAAGACACTTAAGAGAGGGTAATTATTATGCTACACTTTGAACAAGAAACAAAATAAATTGCACCACAGCACAACTGCCATCTAAAGCCTGACTCTTCTTACCTTCCTTGATGCAAAGTCATGAATTAAATCATCATATGAAATCTGCTCAGCAATTGTATGATTTATACTGATGATGGCCAGACCGGTAAGGCGTTCCTGTGACATAGTTGACCTCAGGTAGGATTTGATGAGCTTCAGCTTTGAAAAGCTCCTCTCTGCTTCAGCAACAGTGACTGGAAGAGTAAGACCAATTCTGAGAGCAGTCCACAAATTTGGATATATTTCAGAGAGCTCCCTTTCATGGATAAATGTCAACAGTTCAAGCAAGGATATGGTCTTTGATGGCAAGTCAGGCAAGTTCTTCAGCTCCTGTGCAAGCTCTCTACCATCCAAGTCAGATTGTCCCTTAAAGTGTAGTGTAGTACTAAGGTTCACACATTGTTCTGTCAGCTCCTCAAATGTGAGATTTTGGAAATGTGTCAGCACTCCAAACTTCTCTCCCACAATTTCCAACGTGGAAAATCTTTCCTGAATGGCTGATGTTGCAGCATCAACCACTGCATTGAAAAATGTCACCTCCAGCTTCTTCAAAGCATCAATCAAGGGCTCATCAGATGCTTCATAGGAGAAGTGCCGCTTTGTGGACCTCAGCCGTTTTTGTTTTAACACAGCCTCCACATTCATTTGTTCACAGATATCTGTGGCTGCCATTTGTGCAGCCACAAAACCTGTTGCCCTGTAATTGCGGAGACCTCTCTCTGTTTCTTTTAGGAGATTTACTGCAACATCAACGTGCATGCTAGGAGACTGCATCTGCTTGCTCACATGCTGAATTTGGCACAACAGGTCATGCCACACCACTGAACAAATGGCGAAGCGGTATGACCCAACCTCCTCTGACAGAGATTGAGCCTCGACCTTTATTACAGAGTCTTTGGTGTGGTCCCTCACCTCGATCAGTGCATCTCTCACTGCAGCTGCCTGATATCTCAGGGGCTCCACACTCTTGATCTTGCTTTCCCACCTTGTATCAGACCACATCTTCAATGTGATGTTCACATGTTTTTTCAAAATGGCCCATCGTTGTGTGGAGGCTGAAAACAAGTTGTAAAGCTTCTGCAAGATGCCAAAGTAACTTGTGGCATCAATAGATCCTTAGCAGCATCGGCCACAAGCAAATTCAGAGAATGAGCCCCACATGGAACAAACAGAGCTCTGGGATTAATTTCTAGGAGCCTGGATTGAACACCCTTGTTTTTTCCCCTCATGTTGGCCCCGTTGTCGTATGATTGTCCTCTACAGTCCATGAAAGGAACTTTTAGCTCCTCCAGTCTCTTCAGAATCAGAGATGCCAAATGTTGACCAGTGGACTCCTCTGCCTCCAAAAACCCCATGAAATGTTCCTTTATATGGGGCTTCCCCTCCAGTGACACAACCCGAATCACAACTGACAACTGTTCAGTGTGGCTGATATCTGGAGTGCAATCTAGAATTATTGAAAAAAACTTTGATTGTTTGATGTCGCTCACCATTGCTGAAATGGTCTTGCTGCTCGACAAATCAATGAGTTCGTTTTGTATGTGGTGGCCGAGGTAGCTGGTGTGACTGGAGGTCCCTTTTTGGACACGGTTAATGTGCTCTTGCATTATAGGATCAAATTGTGCCATCAGTTCAACTTCTTTCAGAAAATTGCCATTTGATGGTGAGAACAATTTTTCTGTATGTCCCCTTAGTGCCAAATTCCTAACTGCCAGAGAATGCACAATAGCAGTGAGACGTGTCAGCACCGCTCTCCATCTCAACTTCTCAGCCTCCGAACAATTTTTCTGTATGTCCCCTTAGTGCCAAATTCCTAACTGCCAGAGAATGCACAATAGCAGTGAGACGTGTCAGCACCGCTCTCCATCTCAACTTCTCAGCCTCCAGAAGTGCCATCTCCTGCTTGTCAATGGTCTCCCCTTTTCTCATCCTCACTGCCAGTTCTTTCCAGATTTTCATAGAATTTAGGTGTTCTGAACTGTTGTCATGTGATGTGAGCAATGAGTTTGCATGCTTCCAGTCCGAGAGTCCCAAACTTGTTAAATTTATTTTCCTCTTGGAAAATAATGTACAACAGAAACAGAAAAGGCTGTTGTTTTTTAAGGAATAGACCAACCAACTTCTGGTTATATTTTCCCCACTAACCAATGACTTCCTGAAGTATTGATGGTGGAAACTTCTTCCGTCACTGTCGTTTCTAGGGAATACAAAGTCAGATGGTACTTGACTTGGTCCCCTGGAAACCAGTTGTGTCCGAATTCTCTCAGTCAGAACTGAAGGCCAGTTAGCAGGGTCGGTGGACAGAGACTCATCCTCAGGAGGCGATTCTGCTCCAGGCCTTTCTAATAGAAAGAACAAGAGCATTACTCATTAGTATACACACCTAAGTTAGATAACACATTATTCACAGCACTTTGTTATGGTGGTGGTGTTATGGAATTATGGTGGTGAAACACCACACATACCCAGTAACCCAGACCCAGTGATAATAACATTATAATTTATAACTGTTTGCAAAATGCTTTGCAGGGATGCACACACATACACATACACACACACGCACACACTCACAGACATATGTGCACACAAACTCACCTGAAGAGTCCTGCCGGGGAGAAGTAGAAGCAAATGGGTCTTCATCCTCAGGATCAGACTGCATTTGTGGAGACATATGTGAGGCTGAGGAGGTAGATGGCTCCTCAGCCTCAATAATGGCAGAAGTAGACGGCTTCTCATCCTGGCTAGTGGCAGAGGGTGTTCCAAAATATTTCAAAAGTGCCCCTGCAAATAGTAAAATAGAACATAACAGACCAATGCATGAATAGGCTAGTACAATTAATTTAACATGTTATTAAGCACAATTTATTAAACTTTTAGAATAGGAAACAAATGAATAATACAACTCCTTGGTTAATGGCTAATTATATACATAATAGTACACTTCAAATGACTCAGAAAGCTATATCACAAAATAGCAGTGCAATATAGCAGTGAAGAGTAGATGACATAGCTCTATACCTTTATCTTTTGCTCGTTTCTCCTCTTCTTCTTTCTCTTTTTTCTAAACTGAGCACCTGATAGCTTTGACCTCTTCTTATCCATTTGCGGTTATTTGACAGACCTTAGTGGCTTAGTGTGAAGATTCGTTCTGTAATAAATAATATACATTTCACTATTTAACCAAACCCAGAAAAATAACATTACATATGTTAAAGTATGGGCCTTTATTCCCAATAATATTAATCTGGAAGCATTTTGCATTGTTTAGGTCTTTTATGGGAAGGTTTATGGAAAATGCAATAGATGGTTTTTTATTAATAAAAATATATTTATTGATCTTTTATTATTTATTTTATTTTATTTTTTATTTTTATTTATTTCTTTATTTATTTATTCTTATTTTTATTTTTATTTTTTTTGCAGGCGCTCATGCCGCCCCTCCACAAATGCCGCCCTGTGCGGCTGCCCATATTGCCCATATGAGGAACAGCCACTGCATATATATACACACACACACACGTCACCTCAAAGTATTATGGTGAGCTTGAACATGCCATTAAGGCTGCGAGTGGATGTAGCTTTAAGAATAAAAAATGGGGAAAAGTAAATGTCAATCCAGGGTGGGCAGAATACTGTGTTGATTTCCAGGAGGGAATTCTGGAAGGAGGTTAATAAAATTAACAATAGTAATCTTACCTTGCCAAATGTAATATAGGGTGTACATAGTGCAAAAAACATTGCAGACCTGTGGAAATATCATTATGAAACCATTGGTATGTGTTCAGAATCAGTTAAAATTTATCTTTTTAGAATTTACTGTACTGCATTGTATACATTCCATCTATGGTGGAACTATACAAAAAATGCTATGAATAAACTCTGTTGCTTATAATAATATTTTTCGTATGCTATGTAGGGAACCAAAATGATGCAGTACCAGTTTTAGGTTTACTACGCGTAACCTACCTACCAGCCAAATATTAATCTGGAAGAATATATATAATTTCATTACTAGGGTCCAAAACAGCTCTAATGTGTTATTGTACAATGTCCTGTCTTCAGATACTGTGTACCTCTCACCTATATGGCAGTCTTGGTTCAGACAACTGCTGGTTTACAATACCTTATTTTTGTAATGTAGCGAAGATTATATATGCAAATTAAGTTGTTATAATAAATGTTATAGTAAGTGACTATGTTATAACAAGTGTTATAAGTGTTATAAGACGTGAAGGGAAATTTGCCGCTTACGCGTTTACAATGGCTAATAATAATGAACAGTTAGTTTGCAGGTGGTGCTCAAGCATGGAAGTGCTGAGGAACGAGTTAGAACGTGAGAAGGAGGCCAGAGTAAGGCTTGAAGAAAGCGTGATGCTCCTGACGGCAAAATTAGAATCCCTTGAGACTCCAGTTACGACCCCTCCTGCCTCAGTTTCTACTAATAATATAAATAGTATTAATAGCCCTCTCTCTTCCCCTAGTTCCCAACCCTTCGTTCGAGTGCGTAATGGAGCCCCATTGAGAAAACCTAAGACATGTCTACCAGTAATAACAAACAATAAGTTTTCTGTTTTAGGTTTCGATGATGCTGATGAACCGGAAATACGACTCGTTGGCGATTCCATTGTTCGAGGGCAGCTCGAGGAATTCTGTGGGAGAAACCCTCGTCGTAGGCGCCGTTACTGCTACCCTGGTGCAAGGGTGGGGATATAAATAATAGTGTTGACCAATTTACAGACGGTACCTCCGAGGACACAACGTATGTTATTCATGTCGGTACTAATAACGTTTTAAATTCTAGATCGGAAGAACTGCTGGCTAGGTACAGGGACTTACTAGAGCGATTAAAGGAAAAACTAATAAGATTGTTTTAACAGGTATACTTCCTCGAATTATCCAACGTAACGATTTCTACAGCAAGGCGACCTATATTAACAATAACCTAAAGTCTCTTTGCCAACAGGAAGGAGTGCATTTTGCGAATTTTTGGAACAGTTTCTACGGCAGGAGGGACTTGTTCCTCGGATGGACTTCATCTTAATGACGTTGGAGCTGCGCGTTTAGGAAGACTATTTCATAATACTGTCTCTTCTTTTCAGGCTGCCGTAACTCGAACGGTCCCAGCGTAAATTCCACAAATTTCCCCTGCGCTCGCGAAGGTGTCGCAATTACAAACAATTTGAAGGTTCTATCCTTAAATGCTCGTAGCCTACGAAATAAAAAACGAATTTTTTTCTTTAATTGCTTGTAAAGACTATGATATAATTGCGATAAATGAATCGTGGCTTAGCACTGAAACTCGTGACTTTGTAGGGGAGTATCAAATTAAAGGTTATAGACTTTTTGTTAAAAACAGAATAGGTAGGCGAGGAGGCGGTGTTATGTTGTATATCAAAGATAATATTGCGAACGTTATAGAAGTAAAGCACACAATTCCAGAACCGATAGATTCGACTATAGCAGAACTTAAATTGAACGATTTCAAACTTCTTGTTGCGGTTATATATAGGCCCCCTAATCAAACAGCTGATACGGACGAAGCGTTATATCGTGAACTAAAGAGAATAATCGGTAGTGAGCAGGCTTTAGTTATGGGTGACTTTAATTGCGCCAACGTGAATTACGATACAATGCAGGGAGACGCGGAAGGTAATCGTTTAGTTAATTTTCTCGAGGATAGCTTTCTTATTCAAAAGGTTGGGGAACCTACGAGGTTGGACAGTATTTTAGATTTAGTAATAACTACGGATGATAGGCTAATTACTGATCTTCAAGTAATAGAACCGTTAAGCAATAGCGATCACAATATGGTAGAGTTTGTCCTCTCAGTAAGTCACTCGAAACCAGCTAACTCGACTAAAATTCCTAACTTCCAGCACGCAGACTTTAGTAAATTTCGAAATAAATTGTCACACGTCAATTGGGAAAACGTAATGGGGAACTCCAACGCAAAACTAATGTGGGAATCGTTCGAAACAGTATTTAGGACTATAAATGAGGAATGTGTACCGTACAAAATTAAGCGTGCGAAAGTAAACAACAAGCCCTTGTGGTTTACTTCTAGAGTAGGAGACATTATAAAGAGTAGAGATAGGGCTTATAGGCTACATAAGTGCGATAAAGACAATTTGTGGTTACGAAACAACTACATATCTCTAAGGCGTGAAGCGAAAAGTGTAATAAAAAAGTCCAAGCGCGAATTTGAAATCTCCATAGCTCGTGACGGTAAAGAAAACCCCAAGCGATTCTTTCAATACGTCAATAATAGAAATCCAGTAAAAAGTGTCTTGGGGCCTTTGAAAAATGTAAACGGAGATCTAGTTTCTGAAAACAAGGAAATGGCTACCTTGCTAAACGAATTTTTTACGTCAGTTTTTACTATAGAAGATGTAACGAATATCCCTACGGTCATAGACATAATACCTTTTGATAATGGTAATATTTTGGATAATATTGTGGTTAGTGAAGGGGAGGTAATGCGCTATATTGATAAAATGAAAACGCGTAAATCACCGGGGCCGGATTCCATATATCCCATACAACTAAAAGAATTAAAAGATAGCATTGTTGTGCCGCTAACAAAGATTTTTAATGCGTCTATTTCTGAGGGGTGCGTACCAGATAATTTCAAGTTAGCAAACGTAACACCTATCTTTAAGAAAGGCGATAAAGGTGCGGCGGGAAATTATAGGCCAATCAGTTTAACGTCTGTTGTAGGTAAGCTACTGGAATCAATAATTAGGGATCGTATAGTCGAACACTTAGAATTGCATAAACTAGTTAGAAATACGCAGCACGGTTTTAGGCGAAACAAATCTTGCTTAACTAATCTTTTAGAATTTTTCCAAAGCGTGGTTGACGTTTACGATAGACATCGGGCGGTTGATGTAGTGTATTTAGATTTTCAAAAAGCGTTTGACACCGTGCCGCACAAAAGACTCATTGAAAAAACTAAGGCTCATGGAATCAGGGGTGTAGTAATAAATTGGCTAGAAGAGTGGTTGCGAGGTAGGAAACAGAGGGTGGTCGTTGATGGAGCGGAGTCGTGTTGGGCTAATGTAGCGAGTGGCGTTCCTCAGGGTTCTGTATTGGGCCCCTTGCTTTTTCTTATATATATTAACGATTTAGATGTCGGCCTAGTCAGTACAGTTTCAAAGTTTGCGGATGACACGAAGCTGGGTGGTAGGGCGATTAATGACGAAGATAGAGGTAAAATCCAGGAAGATCTGAATAAAATCGTTGATTGGTCAGTCACATGGCAAATGAGATTTAACGTTGATAAGTGCAAAATTTTGCATATAGGTTCGCGTAACGGTAATTTTGCGTATAGTATGTCAGGGAAAGATTTAACAAGCGTAGAGCAGGAAAAAGATTTAGGAGTTATAGTCACTGGTGATTTAAAAGTAGCGAAACAAAGTACAGCAGCGGTCAATAAGGCGAACAAAGTGTTAGGTTTTATAGCTCGAAATTTTGAGTACAAATCGCGCGATATTATAGTTCCTCTTTATAAATCATTAGTTAGACCCCATTTGGAGTACGCGGTCCAATTTTGGAATCCGCATATGCGCAAAGATATAGACAAAATCGAAAGAGTTCAAAGACGAGCAACTAAGATGATTCCGTCGCTTAGGTCAAAGTCGTACGAGGATAGGCTTAAGGAGTTAAAATTGACTACACTCGAGACTAGGAGGCTAAGGGGTGATCTAATCCAGGTTTTCAAAATTATGAATGGGTTCGATAACGTAGATAGAGATAGCTTTTTCGAAATATCTCAATATAATAGGACTAGAAAATAACGGGTGTAAGTTGACAAGTAGAAGGTTCGAGACAGCAGTTGCCAAAAACTTTTTTACGCATAGAATAGTAAATAGCTGGAATAGTTTGCCGGTAGAAGTAATTAGTAGCACGTCTATAAACATGTTTAAAAATCGATTAGACGCATATGTTGATAGATTGGGTATAGTTTAAGGTAGTAAAATTAAGGCTTTGTGGTGATAGATCCCACAGCTCAACACAAGTGTTGTGGGATATAGGGAGGCAGCATCTTGGGTTAGGGGATACTCTCTGTCCTTACACACCCCATTTAAAGAGATTCCTCTGCCGAGCGGTGCCCCCCATAGTACTGTGAGGTATTGAAAAACTCATGATCTTCACTTGCCCCACAAACACCTTTAAATGGGAGACCCAAAATGGGTGCACACACATTTCTACATTACTGTACAGTCTTTACAGCCACACCTACACTTTTCCTCCTAAGTATATATATTGTAATGTATATGGTTGTAAATTTTGACTTGGTCCGCAATCGATATGGACCGTGACTTATTTTTGGTTGGCAAGGTACTAGTATTGATGGATACCGTAATGAAATTGACTGGATTCTTTGGATCTGATATATTTGCATGTCGGTTATAAATAGATATAGAGTGTAACATATTTGTGGATAGTAGTCTATTATGACTTGATCCTCTGGATCCAGAGATTCTATCTTTAGTTTTAAATCGATAATTAATTAGTTTTAAATTGATAATTATTTAGTTTCGTAAAAATTGGTCGTTGCCAATGTACAGGCAGTTTTTACATAAATTTCTTATGTTCTTGTGGTTCGGAACCCACGTAAAATTGTAGGTCCCCTCCGCCACCACGGAGGACATACACAATACACAATTACGAACACAGTTAGGTAGACCAGCCATGAGTGGATCCTAGGGTCTTTGTTGGTCTGAAACATTATAATATTATAACATTATAAAATTGTCAGATAATTAATCAAACAGCATGCCAGTATTCTAGGTTAAGTGGCTATGTTGGCCTTATTTTTGTATTGAGTTCAACGTATACGTAAGATTGTACTTGTATGTTAAGTGGCTATGGATTGTGAATGATTCGCAGTAAAGATGTTTTGTTTGTTTTGTTTGTTTATCTTAGAGGTAAACCCCCTTTTATGGTTTCTTTTATAATATTTTATATTTTAATTGTATTAACTTTATATGAGGTTGTAACATATATCCTGCTCGATTTTTTAGTTCATTCAGAACAAAAATTAAATGACTTATAAGAATAAATTTGCTCCAATTTTTAGTTTATTCAGAACAAAAATTAAATGACATAATGTCAAATTAATCATCAATATAATTCCCTCCTTTTTCTATAACCTCCTCCCACCTGTACAGTAGAAAAGTTTTTTATGCTATGTTCGAAGAAATCCCTTGGTTTCGAGTTAAAAAAAGCGATCACTTCGTTTTCGATAGCTTCCCTGGATTGCAAATTTTGTCCATCCAGGTGGTGTTGCAGACTTCTGAATAAATGGTAGTCTGTGATTGTTTGGTTATCTGGCAGAAGCTCAAAATGAATAATTCCTTGCATATCACACCAAACGCATAGCAAAATTTTCTTTGGATGGGGTCCATTCCTTGGCTGAGGTTCAAGCTTTGTTTCACGGCTAAGCTACTCATGTCGACGCTTAATATTGTTTAGAGGACCCATTTTTCATCCCCAATGACGATGGAACTCATACAGCATCACATGTCGAATATGCTCTTTCGTGGCTCCATGTTTTTTTCAATTACTGTAATATCGTAGGGGTGGCGTTGTAACTGTATGAAAAACATCAGAGAAAATATTCATTAGCCTAATCCTACACTAGCCTAGGCCGACACTAGCCTAAGTCATTCTGTATCGTGATAAAACATGTGCGAACCTGTGGCCGCATGTATTTTGCAACATTTCTAAAACTATTTCACATTATCTTGAGGTTATTCCATTATCTATCATCCGTTTTCTAACCGAGCAGCAGGGGCGCATTTAAAGTGTGCGGGGCCTTGGGCAAACTATTTCTCGGGATGTATTATTTTAGTGTGTTAATGAATGACAATATTTTGTAATGCGCATAACAGATATATTTTTTTAACACACACAAAACACACATGCGGAAGCCATTCGGCTTATTAATGTGATATTAAAGACTATAACTTAACTATGTACACATACAGTGTATACAGCTACACTAGTAGGCTACACAGTTGTAATGCACCTAATAAACATCTACACAGTTATTGTAATGCACTTAATGAATAGCTACACAGTTGTAATGCACTTAATAAACAGCTAAACTGTACAGCTTACTGTACTGTAGATAGAGTGTAAATTTGTAATGAATATTACATAGGACGCTTCCTGGCTTTTTGTTTGGAAAACTGGGTGATTGTGTCCTCGAAACTCACCGACTGCAACACCTCATGCTCTATACTCAACAGCGCCAGGGACGAAAGGCGCTCCTGGCCCATTGTGGAGCGAAGTTAATTTTTGATCAGTTCGAGTTTCGAGAATGAACGTTCACCAGAACAGTTCGTGACAAACATACACAGGTATATTCTCATCGCTATTTCCATGTTTAGGAATGTTCCTTTCAGTTCGTTTGTGTTCATATGCCGATAAAATCTGTTGCACATGTCTTCACGTTCCGTCTGGGATTCTGTTTCACTTTCGGTGAGTTTCATTAGGGCAGCGGACTGCAGAACTTCTGTTACCAGCTCTTTCTCCAGATCAGCCAGATAGCATTCTACTAGATGTTCAGCTGACCGTCGAAGACTGTCGATGTCCAGGACTAGAAGGAAATACAAAAATCCAAATCTTTTCTGCAGGACAGCGTACGCTTCTAGACGAGTGTTCAGAGTGGTACACAGTTTATCAGTTATCGGTAGAAATGCAGTGGTCCGAAATGAATCTCTTGGTGTCAGGTTCATATCTTTGGCAGTTCCGATTTCGTCATGATGGCACTTTCTCTTCTTTATGCGTTGAGTCGATTCCTTGTATACTCGATGACCACACTTTCCGATGCCCTGGTCCTCGAATTCGTCAAATCTTGATCTGAGATCTTCAACAAATTGCAGTAGTGATTTCAGCAAGAGGGTGGCTGAGTCTAACGACATTCCTTGTTTTTGCAGAGATGCATTCGTTTTTTGAAATCGTTCGAGAATAGTGTTCCATAAAACCAATAAAATGGCTGTTTCGAGTTGTTGAAGCTGTTTAGACAATCCCCTGGCTTCGATCCTGGTTTCCGTAGTTTGGCTGGTATCTGCTGCTAGCTCATCCAGTACCACGATATTCTCGGCGTAGCCTTCGGTTAAAGATTGGACGGCATCTGATCTGGCTGACCAGCGTGTATCGGAGAGACCTTTGTCGATCTTTAGTTTCTCACTACGGGAACTACTATCGAGAACCTCTACATGTCGACGCCATCGGTATGTCGAGGAGACGAGAAACGTGTAGACATTCTGAATGAGCATAAACAATTCAACGGCTGCTGTGCAACTGTCCACTGCTGATTTACCCACAAGATTTAGTGAGTGGCACATGCATGGCACAAACTCAGCATACGGAGATTTTGACTTGATGTGGCTCTTTACGCCGTTGTATTTCCCTGCCATATTGCTTGCGTTATCATAAGATTGTCCTCTGCAGTCTCCAATTCGAATGCCATGCGTCTCCAGAAAGTTGAGGACCACGTCGGCGATTCCTTTCCCTGTATGTGTGTTCATAGGTATGAACTGTAGAAATCGCTCGACGGACCCAGACTCAACCACATATCGGACGGTGAAGCACAGTTGATCGGTGTGGGAAACATCAGGCGTAGAGTCAACGGATAGAGAGTAGTATTTTAACTGCTGGATTTCTCGGATAATCGTCTGAAGTACTTTATCGGCCATCAACAGTATGAGTTCCTCGCAAATGAAATGAGAGAGATATGAGGTGTGTCCGCTACCTTTGTTGGCATGCTCGCTTATATGCGCAGCTAGAAATTCTGTAATAGTTGCCGTTGTTTGGTGAACCGGAACGGGAGTCGTGTCCACGAATTGCTCGTCCTCGTGACGTGATATACTTGATAACGTCGACACAGCGCCGCAAAACTTCCTGCCAGTAGTTGCGCTCCTTTTCAAACTGGTTCACCAGTTTCGAATCAACACGGCCGGAGACAGACTTTCTAACCAACAAATATCTCATCGACTCCATATGTTGTTCACATTTTCCGTGTGCTTCGACCGATTGTCTACCATGATTCCAGTCGTTGAACCCGATTGTGAACTTGCTGTCCGCCCTCGACATTAATTTACAGACAAAACAGTAAACACAGCCTGTGGACTCAGAATAGCACAGCCATGACACCTCAATCCTCTCATTCGTCAAGCTATGTTTCTTAACAAATAGGCTTCGTACATCGGCGTGTTGTACCACTTTCAGTAGTTGAAGAGTTACTGAAGTCACTGTCATAATTTCGGCAATCTGATGTTCCCCGCTCTATCCAGAACTCTCTAAAGTCATCGGTCAGCATTTGTGGCCACAAACCAATGTCATTAATTGCATGTCCTGAAACTGGTGGGCCTGCTGAATGCACTGACGTAGACGGGTCTTCTGAAGACGCAGCTGCTGATGCAGCGGAGGCAACTGGTGGGCCTGCTGAAGGGGTTGACGTAGACGAGTCTCCTGAAAATGCAGCTGCTGAAGTAGTGAAGGCAGCTGCTGGGCTTGCTGAACGCAGTGACGTAGACGCGTCTTCTGAAAACGCAGCTGCTGAAGTAGCGGAGGCAGCTGGTGGGCCTGCTGAAGGGGTTGACTTAGTTGCTGATGATTTAATCCAATTAGTCAGTTTCGGCACCGTCGCAAGAAACTCTTCTCTGCACTTCTTATCCTTGCGCTTTTCACTACCGGGTTTATATTTCCTCCTTCGATCCCGGTCACGGCTCGTTTCCATGTTGTACGTATTACAATGCCAACAATAAGAACATAAATCATGAATCTGCAATAGAAACAACAAGAAGTAAGTTAGTAACAACATTAGAAATGAGTAACACTAACAAGAACAACAAATTAAACACCATCAAGCGGATATTAGAATGTCTCATGCCATGCCTGCCGGAAAAAGTAAAACTCGTCGCAGATGGCAAATACGTGACGTTTAATTTTTTCAATTGAAATTTGCGGGGCCCATCGGGCGCGGGGCCTTGGACATTTGCCCGGTGCGCCACCCCCTAAATGCGGCCCTGCCAAGCAGAATTTATGTTACAACCTTAATTTCATGTCTGTCGTAATTTTTAACTTTCGTTGTGGTATTTGTCAATATTTAAATTTTGTTTTAAATTCACAGTTGGTTTATAATTGTATATAGGGCCTCTATGTTTCATTTTAGCATTGAACATAACATTAGAAATGTCGAAAGCTTTGAATATTAAGTGTTGACATATGGACTAGTCTTGTTGTTCCTTATTTGACTAAGGTTTCCACCAACAAAATAACTTGGCTCTATAATATATATATATATATATTATATATATATATATATATATATATATATATATGATGAATAAAACCACGAAGGGAAAGAAACACAAAGGGGTGCTCAAGCGCTTTCGTCTAATGACATCCTCAGGAACACTGGATGTCATTAGACGAAAGCGCTTGAGCACCCCTTGTGTTTCTTTTCCCTTCGTGGTTTTATTCATCATAAATATTTTTCACGTGTCACTTTCGTGAAATAATTTTTCATATATATATATATATATATATATACAGTGGTGTAGTGCTGTGGGAACGCGTGGGAACGGCGTTCCCTTACTTTTTTTGGTAGAAGGAACGGCGTTCCCTCACTATTTCAAATAAATCCGAACTTACAAATCTCTAACGTCATGAAATTTTAATTCCCACCCCTAGAAGAAATATGAGAAAGAATCATTAACTGTTTCATTTCTTTTAGCTTCGACTGAGGCAATGCTAGCCTATAAGGATCTGGTGAAACAGTCACCACGGCGTACCAGTTGTTAACTTTTTTTTAGTTAATCATTCCAGTTGTTAGCTATTTTTATTGATCGTACTGGATGTCGTATATATAATGACACTGGAAATACTGCATCTTCAACCTTGGAATATATCCTAATATCCAGTGCATATGACCTCAAAATATTCCTGAAATTGGTCAGATTTCAAAAGATTTCCAGGGGAGCTTACAGTGCCCCCGGACCCCCAGCTGTATGGGCTCGCCGCGCTCTCCATTGTCTCCCCCGCATCTGAGTAACACTTTCAAAATGCGTTCCCTCACTTCTTTATTTAGCACTACACCACTGTATATATATATAATATATATATATATATATATATATATATATGAAAATTATTTCACGAAAGTAACACGTGAAAAATATTTATGATGAATAAAACCACGAAGGAAAGGAAACACAAAATGGTGCTCAAGCGCTTTCGTCTAATGACATCCTCAGGAACACTGAAGTACATAAAAAGGTTAAGCCTATATATAGGTTACAGAAAGAAAAAGAAAAAATAAATAACATACATACACACACACATATATATATATATATATATATATATATATATATACATACATATCTATATATACAAATACATACATACATACATACATATACAATAAACAGAGAAGTAAAAAAAAATTAAAAATTAAAACCTTAAAGGATTACCAGTGAGGCGTACAGATTTGTAAGGAAAAATATCGATTTTTAGCACAAGATCAAATGGATTATAAAAATACAAATTTATACTGGAACTCTGCCCAGGTTTTAACACACTGCTGCCTATGGTCAGGTTTCGATATATAAAAAAAAATAAAATGCAAATTAAAAGTTAATAAAGTAGAAGACAAGTTTACCAAAGATTTAATGTTTTACCCTTCTTATCTAAATCTGTTTTAAAGGAATTCAAAATAACAGGATCGAGTTGAAAAAGACCTTTGCTTATGTTGAAGTTATTTGAAAGTTGGATAATGGCAGACTCAAGAATATTTCTATTAACAATGTTGCTTGAATGGAATAAAACTGAAGCATTATTCCAATCAATACAGTGGGCTAACTCTGACAAATGGACAAAAGGGCACTGGACAACTGTCCTGTTCTAACGGAATATTGATGCTGTTTTATACGTGTGTGCAAATCTTTCCCGTCTGACCTATGTAAAAGGAATCACATTGTTTACAACCAATTTTATAGATAATGCCTGAATTATTGGTAGGGCTATTTTTACTATGATATTTTCACAATATGTTATATGAAAATACTACATTAATATCCAAAAGTTTAAGTACATTAGCAATGCCTAAAAAGCCCGGGAAAAATGGAAGTACTAAAATATTTTTTGACAAAGTACGAGTGTTAATATTGACACGATAGAAAGTTCGTTGAGACAAGATTCCATAAACGCAGATGGATAACACAAATCACTTCCAATACCGTTGATTTTTTCAAATTCGGCATCGATGTATTCCGGACTGGCGATCCTAAGGGCGCGGAGAAACATTGATGAAAATATGGCCTTCTTAGTGGGGGTATCATGTCCCGAGTAAAAGTGTACGCAGGACAAATTGTTTGTCGTTTTCCGATAGATACTAAACTTAAAACCTGGGCTTTCCCTATGTACACGCACATCCAAAAATGGGATTGAATTGTCTTGCTCAACTTCTAAAGTAAACTTAATGGAGGGGACTTGATCATTTAACTGAAGGAGGAAGCTATCCAGGTCACGATTCATGGGCCAGATACACAAAATTCGTCGACGTACCGCAACCAAGGGATGCCAACCCCCAGGATTCTCGGAATATAGGTAATTTCGAAAAACTCCATATAAATATTGGAGAGGAGGGGCGATAAGGGGTTGCCCATAGCCATCCCAAAAACTTGTTGATAATACTCGTTATTGAAAGTGAATTTACAGTCTTTGATGCAAAGCTTAATGAGTTCCAAAACAATGTGTGAAGGTAGTGGCAGGTCATACTTATGTAATTCTTGGGAGAGAAAGTCAAGCATATCGTCAATCGGCACTTTTGTAAACAATGAACAAACATCAAAACTGATCAATTCTCGGAACTATCTCTGATTCACATGTAAAAAATTCCATGGATCTTACGGAAAAATTGAATAATGCACGTACTGAAACTAACGATAAATTGATCAGTTTTGATGTTTGTTCATTGTTTACAAAAGTGCCGATTGACGATATGCTTGACTTTCTCTCCCAAGAATTACATAAGTATGACCTGCCACTACCTTCACACATTGTTTTGGAACTCATTAAGCTTGCACAAAGACTGTAAATTCACTTTCAATAACGAGTATTATCAACAAGTTTTTGGGATGGCTATGGGCAACCCCTTATCGCCCCTCCTCTCCAATATTTATATGGAGTTTTTCGAAATTACCTATATTCCGAGAATCCTGGGGTTGGCATCCTTGGTTGCGGTACGTCGACGATATTTTGTGTATCTGGCCCATGAATCGTGACCTGGATAGCTTCCTCCTTCAGTTAAATGATCAAGTCCCTCCATTAAGTTTACTTTAGAAGTTGAGCAAGACAATTCAATCCCATTTTTGGATGTGCGTGTACATAGGGAAAGCTCAGGTTTTAAGTTTAGTATCTATCGGAAAACGACAAACAATTTGTCCTACGTACACTTTTACTCGGGACATGATACCCCACTAAGAAGGCCATATTTTCATCAATGTTTCTCCGCGCCCTAGGATCGCCAGTCCGGAATACATCGATGCCGAATTGGAAAAAATCAACGGTATTGGAAGTGATTTGTGTTATCCATCTGCGTTTATGGAATCTTGTCTCAACGAACTTTCTATCGTGTCAATATTAACACTCGTACTTTGTCAAAAAATATTTTAGTACTTCCATTTTTCCCGGGCTTTTTAGGCATTGCTAATGTACTTAAACTTTTGGATATTAATGTAGTATTTTCATATAACAATATTGTGAAAAATATCATAGTAAAAAATAGCCCTACCAATAATTCAGGCATTATCTATAAAATTGGTTGTAAACAATGTGATTCCTTTTACATAGGTCAGACGGGAAAGGATTGCACACACGTAATAAAACAGCATCAATATTCCGTTAGAACAGGACAGTTGTCCAGTGCCCTTTTGTCCATTTGTCAGAGTTAGCCCACTGTATTGATTGGAATAATGCTTCAGTTTTATTCCATTCAAGCAACATTGTTAATAGAAATATTCTTGAGTCTGCCATTATCCAACTTTCAAATAACTTCAACATAAGCAAAGGTCTTTTTCAACTCGATCCTGTTATTTGAATTCCTTTAAAACAGATTTAGATAAGAAGGGTAAAACATTAAATCTTTGGTAAACTTGTCTTCTACTTTATTAACTTTTAATTTGCATTTATTTTTTTATATATATCGAAACCTGACCATAGGCAGCAGTGTTTAAAACCCGGGCAGAGTTCCAGTATAAATTTGTATTTTATAATCCATTTGATCTTGTGCTAAAAATCGATATTTTTCCTTACAAATCTGTACGCCTCACTGGTAACCTTTAAGGTTTTAATTTTTTATTTTTTATTTTTACTTCTCTGTTTATTGTATATGTATGTATGTATGTATGTATTTGTATATATAGATATGTATGTATATATATATATGTATATATATATGTGTGTGTGTATGTTATTTATTTTTTCTTTTTTTCTTTCTGTAACCTATATATAGGCTTAACCTTTTTATTACTTCAGTGTTCCTGAGGATGTCATTAGACGAAAGCGCTTGAGCACCATTTTGTGTTTCCTTTCGTCGTTTTATTCATATATATATATATATATAATATATATATATATATATATATATATAATATATATATATATATTATATATATATATATATATATATATTAGTGATTCAAAGGGTGGTGGCATGCACGATTATTGCACGAAGCAACAGATTGAGAAGGAGCAAGGGGATTTTAGAAGAGGTAGAGGGTGTGTGGACCAGGTGTTTGGGTTGAAGATGATGTGTGAAAAATACTTGGAGAAAGAAAGGGATTTGTTTGTGGCGTTCATAGATCTTGAAAAAGCGTATGATTGGGTTGGCAGAAAGGCGTTGTGGCAAGTGCTGCAGCTGTATGAGGTGCATGGGTCGTTGTTGAATGCGGTGAAAAGTTTTTACCGGGGGAGTCGAGCATGTGTGCATGTTGGAAGAAAGGAGGGTAAGTGGTTTCTGGTGAAAGTGCAGGTACGGCAGGTTGTGTAACGTCTCCATGGTTGTTTAATGTGTTTATAGACGGGGAGGTGAAAGAGGTGAGTGCAAGGGTCATGGGGAGGGGAGCGGGGGGAGATTCTCGGGAAGTGAACCAGTTGTTGTATGCGGATGATGCGGCTCTGGTAGCGGACTCGAGAGAAAAGGTACAGAAACTGGTAATTGAGTTCGGGAGGGTATGTTGAAAGAAGGAAGCTAAGAGTAAATGTGAATAAAAGTAAGGTTATGTGGTGCTGTAAAAGGGGGGTTCGTGAGCGACTGAGTGTAAGTTTATATGATGAGGAAATGGAAGAAGTGGCATGTTTCAGGTACTTAGGGATGGATGTGGCGAGGAATGGCACTATGGAGGCGGAGGTGAGTTACAGGGTGGAAGAATGAGCAAAGGTATTAGGCGCCCTAAGAAGTGTTTGGAAGGAGAAGTCAGTGTCTATCAGTGCGAAGATGGGTATGGATGGGTAGGGATGTTCTATGGGTGGTGAATGCGAAGGAAAGGAAAAGGGTGGATTTACTGGAAGTGAAATGCTTGAGGACCATCTGTGGGGTGATGTGGATTGATCACGTGAGAAACACTGTTATCCATGAGAGGTGTGGGAGTCGAAGGAGTCTTGTGGAGAGAGCAGATGAGGGGGTGTTAAAATGGTTTGGGCATATGCAGAGGATGAGTGAGGAGAGGAAGGTAAAGAGGATTTACGTGTCGGAGGCGGAGGGGTAGATCGAGGAGGAGATGGAAGGATGGAGTGAAGGAAGTTTTGGGTCAGCGGGGCCTGGACGTCTGGGAGGGTGAAAGACGCGCGGTGGATAGAAAGAAATGGCTCGATATGGTATATGGGGGACAACAGGTTGACACTGTGCTGGCTCAGGGTGTATGAAGCGGTCTGGGTAAACCATGGAGTAGTTTGCGGGGCTGTGCTTTGGATAATGTTGCCCTGAGGCAGGTGCATTATTGTCAAGTCAGCTGATGAAGTGAATGTGAGCGATTGAGGCGCTTACTGCCTATATATATATATAGGGTGCAGCATAAGTCGTTTCATCGAGAATAATAAAATTACCTTGTAAAAAATATTTATTATTTATTACAGAAATTGTTCAGTGTTCTCCATCATGTTGAAGACACACGTTGCATCTTTAAACCACTGAACAACAAATAGGGTGGAACAGTTCTTTGTTGTTATTCAACGTCTCGAACTCTTGGTTTATCAAAGTCTTCATGTGATCAAAGTCCCGAGGTTTCTGGCCGTAGACTCTATCTTTGATGATACTCCACATTGAATAATCACATGGGGTTATATCCAGTGACCAAGGAGGCCACTCGACTATCCCACGACGTCCTATCCATTCTGAAAAATCATTGTTTAAGAATGCACGAACATTTCTTCCGAAATGTGGTGGAGCACAATCTTGACACCCAGCGTACTAAAATCAGTGTTGCCGAATCAGTGCATCCAAATATGAAAATAATTTTTCTCGGTATATTATTTTCCACGAGGTGATTTCATTACTTTCGGTAAAGCGACTTATGTCGCACCCTGTATATATATATATATATGATGAATAAAACCACGAAGGAAAGGAAACACAAAATGGTGGTTTTATTCATCATAAATATTTTTCACGTGTCACTTTCGTGAAATAATTTTCATATATATATATATATATATATATATATATATATATATATTATATTATATATATTAATATATATATATATATATATATATATATATATCCGAGGGCCACTCAATATATTTTGCCCTACCTTTTTTTTTCTTTCCAAGTTTCCTTGTAAGTTCCAGAAATTTTGTACACAAGTAGTTACATACCTTTTTTTTACAAGTGTCTATTTTTCCACATAGTCTCCATCCTTTTCTACGACTTTTCCCCACCTCGAAACAAGGGCCTTTATTCCTTGCTGGTAAAAGTCCGCTGGGTTCCGCTGGAGCCACCTCTTAACCTTTTCAACAACCTCATCGTAAATCTGAAACTTTCTTTCACGAATAGCATCTTTCATTGGCCCAAACAAATGGAATTCTGAAGGTTCCAGATCCGGGCTGTATGTAGGGTCGGGTAACACAGTTAAGCGCATGTTTGTGATGGTCTCTCTTGTTTGCAAACTGTTGTGTGGTCTTGCGTTATCGTGCAAAAGAAGGACGTCTTCCAGTTTTCTCTCCGGTCGAACTCGCTTTATACGTCTCTGGAGTCTCTGTAGAGTAGCAATATATGCCTCTGAATTGATTGTTTGTCATTTCTTCATAGCGTCCACTTTTGGTTTATACTCTTTATGATACCTTTAATAGCTGGAAGTGAGGCTTCCACCCGAAGCCAAACACTTCAACTATGTCTGAACTTGGCCTAGCGTTCGTTTAAGGAGGGTGACCGTTCCTTTTAATGCCCCTTTTTGGATTTCTATGGCCTGGGGCTGTCCTGGGATTGAATTCAGGTAAGTTGGTAGGTTGTTCTTCATTACAGGGGCGTAACTAACGGGGGGGACATGTCCCCCCCCCCCGAACTTTTGATCTAAGTTAGCTTACGTGAAGGAAAATATTTAGTTCTTGAAATAATCTATGATGAGTAAATCTTTAATTATATTAGTCCTATTAGTATGCTGGAAAGTAGTGATGGATCGAGTGGTCGGTTTTTCACAACCGCGGTTGCGGTTGTGTTTGCGGTTGTCGAATTTTTTCCAACCGCGGTTGCGGTTGCGGTTATCATATACTAGGAAAAATGCGTAATTATTAACTGGATTTAGCCACTATAGTGCGATTTAGCCACACTTGGTACATAATATATACTAAATAGTATTTATTTAGTAAATACCTTATGTTGAACACAAGTTTTGCAATACACCGCTACCGCTATTTGTGTGTTGCAAAACTTGTGTTCAACATAAGGTATTTACTAAATAAATACTATTTAAATGAAGTATATTCTAAACTTATATAGCTATTATGAAAGAATAGGTCAAATTAATTAAAACCATATTTTGCACTAAGTGTGTTACCAGGATGAGGGACGAGGACCCATCGCACTGTTCATCCCACCTACCACTTTCCCCAGCCTCCACCCATTGGAAAGTTATGGATTATTATTCATTTGAAAAACTGATGTCAAACTTAATGACAGGCAGTGTGAATTTCAAGAATAATATTTTTGCTGCATTTTCACCTTTCAAGCGGCAACGCCTCTCATCGTACAACGTTCCCGCTCCACGCATAAGGAGACCCATCATTTTCTTTTTAAAAAAAGAAATATTTCTAATTAACCTAAAATTAAAATTAACTAAGCTTTTACAACCGCAACCGCACTTATGGAACGGCGGTTGCGGTTACGGTTGCGGTTGTGAATTTTTGTGCGGTTGTAGTGCGGTTGCGGTTGCGGTTGCGGTTATTCGATCCATCACTACTGGAAAGTATTACTGATTCAGTACTAATACTGCAGTGATAGATACTTTACTGAGACATCTAGTTATTTTTTACTTTAATTATTGCATATATTGTTTTCCTTTAATGTTAAGTATATACTTGATATACATAAGGTAGTTGTGAAAATGCTTCTTTGGTTTTCCTATTACTATCATAAATATAGATCATTCTCTAAATCATAGTATTTTAAGAGCATCTTTTGGTTGCAAACTCATTATAGTGATAGCTCAGAGCTTTATTGAGACTCGAAAGGACTGGTATTTAGATATCATTGTTATATTCTACCGAAAAAATATGCCTTGGAAGACCAAATTTAAGACATTACCTACAGGATAGCAGCACAGAAAGTCATCGCAGGATTTTTCATCATTATAGTTGTCCCCCCCCCCCCAACCTTTGAAAGCTAGTTACGCCCCTGCTTCATCATACCTGTTGCCCCAACTATGATGGGGAGAATGGCAGCTTCTTTCAATCTCCAGTTTCTCTTTATGTCGTAGATAAGCGCCTGGTATTTGATGATTTTCTCCCTTTCTGCTCTATTAAGGCCGTAGTCGTTTTGGACACTGACCTCAATAAGTAAGGCACCCCTTTCCCTCTTGTCCCACACTACTATGTCCGGTTTTACTGTCGAGTTGTCTATAAAAGTGGCAGTTGGAATTACTGTGTCATAGTACATGGTATAATGGTTATTTTCAGTGACTGGTGCAGGTGTATGGTCCCATACATTTTTACTGCGTTCTAATTCTAATGCCGTCATGATCTTCCAGTGGATATATTTGCAAACTTTATTGTGTCTGGCTGTTAGTACCCATCTGCCATGAGTACCCTACAGCCTGATATTAAATGGCCAACACTTTCCACGTCAACATGACAGAATCTACACCTGTCGTTATTACTCAATCCAGCCATTTTTTTAAATGCATTTGTTAGGAGTGCAAGATCTTGGGCACCCATTATTAGTCGCTCTCCGTCATATTGCAGAACTCCTCTCCTTAACCATTCCAATGATCCTTCTTTATTGATGTAGTCTTTCTGTAGTTCTTGATAGTATTTTCCAGCTCTTTGATGTTGTTCCCATTCTACTGCATGTTTGGCATGTTGTTTCAGCACAAAGCCTGTTGTTCCAGCACAAATCTTTTGCGACCTTTCCTAGCTATTAAGGTGGCTGGCACTCTTTCAGTTTCTACTTTTTCTGTCATATTATTCCCTCCAAAGTGATGGGCCAGTTTGGTTATGGAAGTATGTTGCGTTACCCTTGTGTTGTGGTGTTCACGGACCATAGCTATTGTAGGGCTACTCGAACTCCTCAGATACTGCCCAATGCTGATGGTCGATGATCGGTGCAGCTGGTTAACCTCAGTCAATCCCATTCCTCCCAATTTCCTTGGTAGGTACAATCTGGGAAGACTGGCTCCGGTATGTTGTTCTATTTAGAGTGAGGATTTTTCTGGTCTTAACATGTAGTTTGTTTACGGCCAGTCTATGATCCCTATACTATAATTAATAATAAGGATGGCGAGTTGATTTATAGCTGTTATTTTGTTCTTTGATGTAAGTTGGGTCTTGCAGATCTTTTTTAGCCTTCGTACATACTCTCTACTAATTTTCTCTCACATTTGCCGGTGTTTTGTATTACCACTTTCTTCTATCCCAAGGTATCTGTAGGAACTATCCTCTTCCAGGTCTTTAGTCTCAGTGTCTCTTCCTAAATTGATGTTATGGATTTGTATTTTCCTGCCTCCCCTAAGTATACACTTAGCACAATTATCCAATCCAAACTTCATTTTTATGTCACCGGAGTAAGTATGGACGATTCGTAGTAGGCATTCTCGGTTTTGGTCAGAGTTTGCATACAGCTTCAAATCATCTATAAACAGGAGATGGTTCAGAACACTGTCTGGATTTCTTCGCCTAGTTTGACTGAGGTTGTAGCCCTTGTTGTTATTGCTAAGTCGTTTGCTAAGGGGGTCCAGGATGAGACAGAATAGAAGGGTGACAAGCCGTCCCCCTGGAATATACCCCTCATAATCTTGACATGGGGGATTGATATTTTTCCCATTTTCATGGGTGAGATTGATGTTTGTTCTCCATTTTACAATCTGGTTTGTTAAAGTGCTAATAATGGTAGGATGGATTTTGTACAGCTTGAGGCATTCCAAAATCCAGGAGTGTGGGACACTATCAAATGCTTTCTGATAGTTTATCCATACCATACTTAGGTTTCTGCCTCTTTTCTTAGTCTTCAAGGATAGTTTTGTTGGTGAACAGCTGATCCTTTGTGCCAAAGCAGTTTCTCTACATCCTTTTTGTTCTTTCTCCAGATAGTCTCCAGTATCCAGGTGTTCATATATACTGTCTGTAATTAGGCCTGTAAATAGTTTATAGGTGGTGGTGAGACAGCAGATCGGGCGGTATTTATTTGGGAAATTTGTTTCACGAGTCTTAGGGATGAGGGTTGTATCTCCATTTTTAAGCCATTCTGGTGTTTCTTCTTCTCCCTGCAAAATTCTGTGAAAAGCGGCAGTGTAATGGTGGTGTAATGCCGTGATCTGTTTCAGCCAGAAATTTGGGAGCTTATCTAGGCCAGGTTTTATAAAGTTGGAGAATTTTGCCAATTTCCTTCTTATCGTATCTTCCATTATAAATAATTCCTCCATTTCCGGATTACCCTCATTTACTACCCTGATGGTCTCTATCCAGTCAGCATCCTGGTTATGCTGTTCAAGGGTTTCAAAGAGGGACTTCCAGTATACTTCCAACTGGGTTTGATCTGGTGGTTCATGGACTGGTATTCTTTCTCGAATGAGATTTTGGTAAAAGCCTCTAGGGTTCAATGAAAATTGCTTGTTATGGTTTTTCATGTCAATCTGCTTTTGTTTACTCCTGATTCTATTAGCTATGGCTGGGATTTTTCTTTCTAATTCCAGCGCCTTGTCATGTAGTTGATTATCTCTCAAGTTATACTTTCTCTTTAGTTTCCCTATTTGTTTTTTGAGTTTTCCTTGTTGTGGGGGTGTTTGGAAATATTGTTTTAATTGGTTCAGGTCTCGCCTGGCTTGTGTAAGTTGTTTAGTTAATTTAACTTTCCAGGGAGAAGGTTTCGGTTTACACTTACGGTTTTGACTGGGGGGCTTTGGTCTAAAGTTTGGGACAAGTTTCTGTTGCATGTATAGGCCAGCAGCGTAATTTACTTGATTAAGTTCAGTAAGGTCTGTGTTGACTGGGGCTAGTCTATTAATTGCTACATTTACTCTATATAATAGTTGCTTGAACTGTCTAGTTTTACTAAGTTTGATCAGTTGGGGCCGGTTTTCCATATTTATGGTTTTAACAATTTCAATTAGATTTGCTAATTCCTCTTCTGTTTCTATTTGCTGTAATGATAATAAAAATCCACTCTAATAGACAGAGTTTATTTCCACAACAGTTTCGATGCCCACTGGCATCCTCTTCGGGCGGATACAGAAAAACGAATGAACCAAAAACAAGAGGGAAAACAGTCCAGGGACCATTAAGAAATTCGCACCTAGGTTAGATCCCGTTCTCCCGACACCGGAAGGACATTTTATTAAAGGGTCCCGTTTATAAGTACATTCGCACAAATTTAAAACTATCTTCTTGTTCTATACATACAGATTCTGTTATTATTTTTTTACATAATTATTACATTTATTATTACATTTATTACATTTATTATTGCATTATTATTTATTACAGAAATTATAAATTTATTACTACATTGATTATTACATAGTTATTTATTATTACAGAAATTATAAACCGAAAAACGAATGAAAAAGGCGAGAAGGAAACAATCCAGAGACCATTAAGAAATTCGCACCTAGGTTAGATCCCGTTCTCCCGACACTGGAAGGGCATTTTATTAAAGGGTCCCGCTTATAAGTACATTCACACAAATTAGAACTATGTTCTTGTTCTATACATACAGATTCTATTATTTTGACATAAATTACTGCATTTATTATTACATTTACGTTTTTAACATTTATTATTATTACCTTTACATTTATTATTACATTTATTTTAATACCTTTATTATTACATTTATTATTATTGCATTTACATTTATTTCCACATTTATTACTTTTATTATTACATTTATATTTATTATTACGTTTATTATTCCATTTACATTTTACCGAAAAGACGAACGAACCAAAAGCGAGTAAGGAAACAATCCGGAGACCTTTAAGAAATTCACACTTAGGTTAGAACTCGTTCACCCGACGCCGTAAGGGATTTTTTGACCAAGATTCTCATTAGAGGGTCCAGCTTATAAGTACTTATAAGTACTTATAATTTCTATAATCAATAATAATGCAATAATAAATGTAATAATAAATGTAATAATTATGTAAAAAATAATAGAATCTGTATGTATAGAACAAGATGATAATTTTAAATTTGTGCGAATGTACTTATAAGCGGGACCCTTTAATAAAATGCCCTTCCGGTGTCGGGAGAACGGGATCTAACCTAGGTGCGAATTTCTTAATAGTCCCTGGACTGTTTTCCCTCTTGTTTTTGGTTCATTCGTTTTTCTGTATCCACCCGAAGAGGATGCCAGTGGGCATCGAAACTGTTGTGGAAATAAACTGTCTATTAGAGTGGGTTTTTATTATCATAATTTGACCTTCACGTAGAAAAGTGAAGTTTTTTGCATTTATTTGCTGTAAGTTTACGTATATCTTCATGTCGTGGTGGTGGTGAGAGGGAGGGGTTCTTGATCTGGCTGGGGAAGGTAATGATGAGTCAGAGGATCTAGGCGAACTGGATAGTGAGCCACCCTTTCTTATCTGATGATTTGGACTGGTTAAAGAATGTTGGTTGGGGTGCTGCCTGCTGTGTGTATCCAATGAGCTATCAGATGCATCGTCATCAATATTTTGAGCGGCTTCAAGGCATTGGAATAGTGGAATAGGTTCATTATTGGGCTGGTTTAATTACGGATAAGTTTATCTATTTCATCATTCATATATTCTATCTCTTGTTCACTAAATACCCTCTGGGTTATGAAGTTGTGCTTCTGAGTAGTCAGTCTTGTAGCTGGAGTCTCTCTCTTACATGGGCAAAAGTGGAAGAAGATCTCTCTCCATTCCCTTGTGATGTCCTTCTGTTTCTCATGTTTCTGTCTGGCATACTTTGCAGCCCATATCAGTGTCCATTTCTCTTCTCTTGTCCACAATCTTTTCATTTTTTCTTCTCTTTTTTCTCTTTCTCTGGCACTGTAGTCCTCAGTTGCTTCCCTAAGGGCATTTTGTTTAATATTACTGATTTCCTCCTCTGTAAGGTACTTATGCACTTGTGAGGCTAATGATTGCAATTTCGTGACAGAGGTATTTTTCTTCTCTTCAGGTAAGTTGAATTTCCTGATCTGCTCCGCTAGGATTACGTTCTTCTGCCTGCTCCATTTCTCAAACCGTGAGTATTCAGAGCAGTGAAAAATTATCTCCTTTTCTTCAATGAATCACCCCTTTCATGTCCCAGAAGATGGTGGCCATAACCTTTCCTGCAGAGGTAGCCATTTTGAACTTTTTCTTGCGTGGGGAGTCTGCGTGATGCCACTCCATGGATTGGCGTTTTGTTTCAGGTTCAAAGTAGTGTACCCAAGTCTCATCCCCAGTCATAATTCGTGAAAGGAAGTCATCCCCTTCTGTCTCGTATCGAACCAACGACTCAGAAACAATTTCTTTTTTTTGGGCTTTGTGATCTTCAGTCAGTTCGCGAGGAACAAACCGTGAACACACTTTTGAGTATCCCAGTTGCTGAATTATCGTATTCACACTTCCTTCACTAATTCCTAGCTCCAGTGATAGCTCCTTGTATGTGACGCGCTGATTTGATCGAATGATTCTGTTAGCACGTTGCACAGTGTGAGATGTCACAGCCGATGCCGGGCACCCGCTGCGTGGTTCATCATCGAGGCTGGCTCTCCCTCTCTCCAATAATCTCACACGTTTAGACCAGCATCCAACTGTGCTTCGATGAACAACAGCATCTCCGTAAACGTTTTGTAGACGTTTGTGAATATTTCCAACTGTTTCCTTCTCTGCGGCTAAGAACTCAATAACAGCTCTCTGTTTACGACGCACATCACTGTCAGACGCCATTTTCGAAACTGCGTTAACCATCTGTTTTATACAATGGTGTTTAAAAACGGTTTTATACAAGGATGGGAGGTTCAAACTGGAAAAATCCGGTTATGTGAAGCTCAGAAAGTTCAAACTTACTGCCCAAAAGACATTTCAGCCCCATGGTTTATTATTTAGCTAAGAAAAAAGGGTGGGGCAAAACATACTGAGTGCCCCTAATATATACTGTATATTATGGTGGAGCGATTTCTCTGATTTTTGAAATGACATTAGTAATAGTGCGGAAAATGTGCTATTGTATGTTGAATGCAAAATGACAAAACCGTTTTTCTCTAAGACAATATCTTCAGGTGCCAATATGCCAATGAATTTCCACTCAAAACTTAAAACCTCTTTATTTTAACAAAAAATTATATACAGCGACTCCGTAAATAAACAAATTTATATGTAATAGTACCCCACACATGGTGACGATTGGCATATTGACGCTAATCGCCATAAAATCATCACGCCAATCACCTCCCTGTGTGGCCAGCATAACACAGTGTGTTAGTGTTAGACCAGCTGTTGCCGCGGTAAGGTGTTACACTCTGTCCGCTTGCGCAATCACATCAGATCCTTTCATTATTTAATATTTGATGTTGAATTTCAGCACATTCTCTTACACTTTTGTGATCTTGTTTTTATAAATTTGGATTATATATTATAAATCTTGTATAGTAAAAGATTTAGAATCAGGTCAGACATGGCAACTAAAAGAATGCCTCGGCAGTCAAGAACAACGGACTGTCACATATTTGGCAATGGAGAAGAACTGAGTCATCGTGTTCTACCAACATTTGAGGGTGTTATGAAATGCTATATATATATGAAAGAAGACGGCTGAAAGAAGAGTTAAACAATAAAGATCCTTCTGTTCATAAAATATCATCGGCGGTTGCAGAAAACTTATTTTCATTATACAATAGAGCATCAATTCCAACTGTATCCTTGAACCACGTTGTAAAGAAAATAAAAGATAATCATACAAAATATAGATCTCTATTAAAACAGCCTAAAGGTATGAAACAAACGGAGTCTTACTTAGATAAGTGCAAAAAATTTAAAGATGATGCTCAAAATCTTTTTGATATTGCCGCTTGTAAATGTAAAAACTTTCAATCCTGCAAATGCCCAAAATCAAATCGAGTACCGAAACATGAACAAGAATTCCTAAAAGACCAAAGAACAAAAAGAAAAATGGCCATAGGATCACTTGATGTTTCTGCTTCTAAAAAAATACAATTAGCACAAGTTAGAAAAAGCAGTAGAGATTTGTATCTTTCAAAACAACTGCCAGTAATGTCATCGACTTCATATTCAGAAAGTTTTCAGTTTGAAGATATATCTTCTTCAACAGATACAGAAAAAGAATCTGACGAAACATTTGTTGAGCCAATCTCCTAAAACGGAAACGCATCAGAAGCGAACGCGGAAAAAGTCGAAACATAAAATCTCTGAAGCGATTACGCTTCCCTTCACTTGCAAAAGCTTGTGATCGTACAGGTATTTCAGATAGAGCAGCTGCCATAATAACAAGTTCTGTTTTGCACGACATTAAACAAACATCTGAGCCTGATCCATCCCTGGTAATAGATCGCAGTAAAGTGCGCAGAGCTAGGAAGCATCAACGTGATGAGCTTCAACAGGATGCTAGCGTAGGGAAAACAATTATGAGTATTTATTTTGACGGTCGCGAGGATAAAACTATTGTCCAAGACCAGAAAGGTTCTAAATTTTATCGTAAAGTTGTTGTGGAAGAGCATATAACCTTGGTAGCAGAACCAGACTAAGTGTATCTAGGGCACTTTACTTCTGAATCTGGGACATCTAAAAGTATATGTAAAGGAATATGCGATTTTTTTAATACACATAACGTTGATTCTTCAAATTTAGTTGCTATGGGATGTGATGGAACTGCTGTGAACACAGGAGCGAAAGGTGGAGTCATTCGGCTTATGGAAATGTATCTCAATAGACCTTTGCAATGGATTGTGTGTCAGTTACATGCAAACGAGTTTCCTTTACGCCACCTCATGGAGAAATTGGATGGAAAAACCACTGGACCTCGTGAATTTGTTGGCATCATTGGCCAGCAATTGCAGAAATGTGAAACACTTCCGGTTGTTCATTTCGAAAAAATCGAAGTTGAAATTCCATCTACTGACAAAGACGACTTGAGCACGGATCAAAAATATTTGTTTGATATTTATCAAGCCGTTTCAATTGGCGAGTGTAGTACTGACCTATCAAGACGAAATCCCGGCAAGATGGTACACTCTAGGTGGTTAACCACTACAAATCGTATTCTGAGATTATACGTAGCTACACCTGAACCTTCTGATGATTTGAAAAATTTGGTTTCGTATGTTATGCACGTATATATCCCAATGTGATTTACAATCAAACAAAGCAAATCAATTGCATATGGAGCTCCTAATGTTTTCAAAACCATTCAGTATTCCTGAATGTTGAACGATTCTGTTAGAGCAGTTTTGAACCAGTGATCCAAAGAAATGCATTTTTCGGTCATCCAGAAAACATACTTTTGAGCATGATACAAGATGAGCGTAGCCATGTAAGAGTACTTGGATGGAGAAGAATAAAGAAAGCTAGAGGACAATATCGTGGAAAAAGTCTTAGACTCTTTAAAATCCCAAAGTTAAATTTCGAAGCCACAGACTACACAAACATGATTAATTGGCATGACATCGCAGTAACTGAACCTCCAATGACGCGTCATTGTGTTTCCGACGATGAAATTGATACAATGATTGCTAATAGAGAAGTGAAGGATTTCAACAAGATGCCATGCCCTACTCAAGCTGTTGAACGAGTCATCAAGTTAGTTACAGAAGCATCGTCTGCTGTGTGTGGAGCAGGATCTAGAGACGGATATATTCGATCGAGAATGGTAGCACGGAAATGATACCCTCATTTGAAACCAATCTGAATTTCGAATATAAGTATATATTAACTAAAGTTTCATTACATAAATCATGTCCCATATGGTTGTGGTAGGTTTGGGGCATGGGTGGAACTCAACATACAGCCACCTCCTCGTGGTGAGTTCTGGATCATTCGGGCTGTATACGAATTTACGTGACAGTCAGAATGAACGAAGAGCTGTATTTATGGAACTAATTATTATCTGGAAATAAAAAGTCAATGCAAATAATATAAAAGCTATTTCCGTTCATTGAAACACTCAATATTTAAATCAGTTAAATTTCCTTTTATCACTTGTCTGTAAAATACCATTTTTTCAGAATAAATTCATAAATTTAGGTAATAACATTGGTACCTGGAGATGTATCCTTAGGAGGCTACAACTTTTATACATGCTTACTATCAGGTCACAGCATATTTTGCGCACTATTAGGAATCTTAATTCAAAACTTACATAGAACTTTCCATTTATGCCATTTACTGAATATTGCTATTTTTTGCCATAAATCTACATATTTGGAGTAAGATTGACACCTGAAGACATTAAGTTAAGGTGCTATAACTTTAGAACGCACTTACTATAAGGTTTTGGTCCATTCTCCACACTATTACAATCCATAATTCAAAAGTTACAAATAAATTTCCAGTTGTCTATTTTTTCTAAATATCACTATAATTTCGCAATATATTCATAAATATGGAGTGAGATTGGCACCTGAAGATATTACTGTGATGTAGGAGGCTAGAAATGTAATACACCCTTTGTTTCAGGTCATAACACATTTTCTACACTATTACGAACCATGTTTCAAAAGCTTGTGAAAAAAACCCAAAAACGCTCCACCCTACTGTGTGTGTATATATATATATATATATACAGGGTGGGCGGAAAGTAGCTCCCTATTTTGGATTGGTAAAAAAATACGTATATTATCCATTTATTTCAGAAGAAATAATATGAAAAGATAGGCATACATGGTAGGTTTTCTCTAAAATTCAATGTGGGCTCCAACTCTTTCCACCAGCTTCTGGAGCCGCCCAGGAATGGCGTCCACTGACTTAGCAGGAAGTTCGCACTGAGTCCACGAAAGTCAACTCGCCAGGCAGCTCGGGAAAGTGGACTCTCCCGCTACTCAGTGCGAACTGTGCTGAAGAAGGAGCTGAACTGGCGTGCGTGGAAGCCGCATTACTGCCAATCTCTCTCGGACGAGGACTGCGACATTCGCATGGAGTTCGGGGAAATCATGCTGGCTTGGCATGAAGACTGGCCCCACTCTTCCGCAATCCTCTGGAGCGACGAGGCGGTGTTCCACGTCGGAGGCTTTGTCAACCGCCACAATTGCACTACTGGCAGGAGAGGATCCCATGGTTACCGCTGAAAAACGCAGAATCGGTTCAGTGTAACGGTGTGGTGTGGTATGACCTCAGAACAGGTTGTGGCCCGTTCCTTCTGCGCAACACCATGAATGCTGAGCGGTACCTTGCTATGTTGCGAAACGAGGTCTGGCCGGTTTGTCAGCACATGGGAGAACATCGACGATCTGATATTTATGCAAGATGGCGCCCCTCCGCACTTCGCTCTTGTTGTCCGTGAGTGGCTGGATGCCCACTTCCTGGGCGTTGGATGGGTCGTCGTGGTCCACATCAATGACCAGCCAGGAGCCCCGACTTGACACCGTGCGACTTCTTTCTTTGGGGGTGGGTAAAGGAAGAAGTCTACCGCACCAAACCGAGGACATTGGAAGAACTGGAGGACCGAATTCGGGAAGTCATGTCCTCCATCCCGCCGGAGTTCCTGCTAAGTCAGTGGACGCCATTCCTGGGCGGCTCCAGAAGCTGGTGGAAAGAGTTGGAGCCCACATTGAATTTTAGAGAAACCTACCATGTATGCCTACCTTTTCATATTATTTCTTCTGAATAAATGGATAATATACGTATTTGTTTACCAATCCAAAATAGGGAGCTACTTTCCGCCCACCCTGTATATGTATATATATATATATTACACACAGACCGTGCATGGAACAAGAACTCTTCTGGGAAAATGAAATCCGCTATAGTTCGAATAAGTAATGGTAAATGACAAATACTATAGTTTTTCTTTTTCATGATGTTAGCCCGACGTGGGCAACGGGTAACTCGCAAAGACTCGTGTATATTGAGGTTCTGAATATAGTAGGCTAAGTGTAGCTGTAAATCCTAGATCCTGTCCCAAAGCTGGATTCTATCTGCTTTGTAGATAGCTGGTGAGGGAAGCTATATTTTGGGGCCTCTTTGTGAGTTACCTGTTGCCCACGTCGGGCTAACATCATGAAAAAGAAAAACTATAGTATTTGTCATTTACCATTACTTATTCGAACTATAGTGGATTTAATTTTCCCAGAAGTGTTCCTTGTTCCATGCACGGTCTGTGTGTAACATAAAAGATCTCAGGGAACCATTCTGAGTTCAATCCCATATATATATATATATATATATATATATATATATATATACTTACGTCGTTTCTATACATTAATACTGCGTGGTCATTGCAGTTAAATGTACATATTCACGATTTGCGAGGGTGCCCTCTTAGGGCATTGGTTTCTGCCCTATGTACGAGAATTACGACTTCTGACTGATCGAGGCCCGTGGTGTAGTGGATAGCATATCTGACCGGCAATCGGAAGATCCTGGGTTCGATTCCCGGGCGGTCACCTCATTTTTTCATTTGTTCGTTATTTCTCTTCCTCGTGTGCAGAACGCTCCTCTATACTTACGTCGTTTCTATACATTAATATACTGCGTGGTCATTGCAGTTAAATGTGTGTATATATATATATATATATATTATAATATATATATATATATACACAAACTCAGACTGGTCCCCTGAGAAACTTATATGTTAAACACAGACCGTGCATGGAACAATGAACTCTTCTGGGAAATTACATCCACTATAGTTCGAATAAGTAATGATAAATGACAAATACTATAGTTTCTTCTTTTTCATGATAGAAAGCCCAACGTGGGCACCGGGTTACTCGCAAAGAAGCCCCCAAAATATAGCTTCCCTCACCAGCTATCTGCAAAGCAGATAGAATCCAGCTTTGGGACAGGATGTAGTAGGCTAGGTGTAAGCTGTAAACCCTAGATCCTGTCCCAAAGCTGGATCCTATCTGCTTTGCAGATAGCTGGTGAGGGAAGCTATATATTTTTGGGGCCTCTTTGCTAGTAACCCGGTGCCCACGTTGGGCTTTCCATCATGAAAAAAAAGAAACTATAGTATTTGTCATTTATCATTACTTATTCGAACTATAGTGGATGTAATTTCCCAGAAGAGTTCCTTGTTCCATGCACGGTCTGTGTTTAACATATAAGTTTCTCAGGGGACCATTCTGAGTTTGTATATATTAAACGGACGTGTTATGTGCTTTGAAAAGTGGACGCTCAATGTCCCGGTTGAGGTTTAAGTTTTGTTTTTGGCTAAAAATGCAATAGTTACCCCTTTTTCTTTGATGTATTCAATCCGACGTGAATGCAACGAGTTTCTTGCGTATATTGAGGTTCTGAATGTAGTAGGCTAGGTGTAAGCTGTAAACCCTAGAACCTGTCCCAAAGCTGGATCCTCTCGCTTTGCAGATAGCTGGTGAGGGAAGCTATATTTTGGGACCTCTTTGCGAGTAACCCGGTGCCCACGTTGGGCTTTCCATCATGAAAAAGAAGAAATTATAGTATTTGTCATGTATCATTACTTTTTCAGACTATAGTGGATGTAATTTCCCAGAAGAGTTCCTTGTTCCCAGTAGCGGATTATAATGGGGGCAAAGGGGGCATTTTCCCCCGGCCCCAGATGCTGACCGGCCCCAAGAAACTATGTAAACGCTATAATCTACCGTTGAAATAATTGGTCGACCGTGAGGAAGAAAAAATATTCTAGATTCCGCTTCTACAAAACCAAGTTTAGTATCCCATTTATGTGAACAAAGTATACATTTTCTGTAATCACATCTTTGTTTTTGTTTCGTTTACTGTTGATCGATCCCAGTCAGCTGATCACATCACTCATGTATGATGTATCAGGTAAAGAATTGTGTTTTTCTAGTGACACCGGCATTCATTGCCCCCGGCCCTAACAATGCTTAATCCGGCCCTGCTTGTTCCATGCAAGGTCTGTGTTTAACATATATATATATATAATTAACGTAAAGAACGACGCTTGTATAGGAGAATATTCCGCGCAAGATGAGAGAGAGAGAACGAAACAAATGAAAAAATGAGGTAACCACCCGTTTACGTTGATATATATATATATATATATATAATATATATATATATATACAGGGTGGGAGAAAAGTCTTTAAGGATTTTATACATACAACTACTTTGTTAACAACATTATATAGGTAAGTGTTCAAATAATGAAACAAATCAAACAAAAAGTCCATAAGAATTTTATTCATACAAATATTTTGTTAAATTGTAAATTAATCTTCAAAGAGTTCTCCATCCGCTATTTAAAATGTTGTAGCCCTCGTATAATGCTTATGCTTGCAATGTGTTTCACAAGCTGTATGATACATGGGTACTTGCCACATTCCATTTTGTCAGTTGTGTTGTTGCCAGTTGTTAAAAATAAGGGTTCTAGTATCTGTGATAAGAATAATTATAGGCCAATAGCACTTGCCAGTATACTTTCTAAGGTGTTAGAATATGTCATTTATAATAAGATAAGTACTTACTTGCAGACTTATGACAATCAGTTTGGCTTTAGAGTGAAACATGGTACTGACATGTGTATTTATATGCTAAAGGAAGCCGTCCTAAAATACAAGATGTCAAGTAGCAATGTATATTCCTGTTTTTTGGATGCATCAAAAGCATTTGATAGAGTTAACCATCACAAACTTTTCAAGAAACTCTTGTGTCGAGGGGTACCTAAATTATGGCTAAATATATACTTAGGATACTTGCACTCTGGTATACAGAGCAGACCATGCCTAATGGTGTTAGGCAAGGAGGTATATTATCACCCTATCTTTTCTGTATATACATGTTTGGAAAACTGATAGATGTAGGTAGTTGGGAGGTGTTATTTATTTATTTATTGGGTTCAAAATCCCAGCTGAGCAGTGAACGGCCAAGTTCTAAAGGGCCAGTTCAACCTACAGCCCAAGTTAAGCTAAAATTAAAAACTTACGGACTTGAGGTCCTATTAGGTCCTACCTCAGGGTTGCTGACTCGATGTGGGCCTACCTTAGGCCTCAGTTGCATGAATTTAAGATAAAAACAAAAGGGGCACTATTTATGGTCTTCTTTCTCAACCTTGCAACAACAACACAACCTGCACTATTGCACGATGCAACAATCTTGTATCTAAACAACCAAACTGAATTGCAAGAGAGCTCTCTATAAGACCACACCCTGTAAGTACGGCATTCCACAAACGAGTAGAAAAGACGCGCAGCGCCCCAAAATTATGCCACAAGAGTGCCCAAACAATGATGCCACAAGAGCCCAAAAATGCTAGCTCTATATTAAGTGAATTTGTTACTAACCTTACAATTATGAGATGGATATATACACACCTTAACTTAATATATACAAGCAATGCTGCATCAATCAGCTTAGTCATCATATCGCCTTGGGACAACAATGGTTCTTCCTCTTCTAGATTTTCTAACACTCCCCACCGAAGAGGCATTGTTGTCATTACCTTCTGCAAGGTTAGCCAAGCCTTCTCCATGAGGCTGTAACTCAAATGTTTCATCTTGACTATCTGTGTGTTTGCTGATTTCTAAAGCATAGAGTTTTTGTATAGGTCTCTTTAACTTTCCTCCTGAAGTCTTTACCAGTGCAGACCTAACTAAATTGTCTTTGCCAACAAACAACTCTTCAATTATGCCAAGCTTCCAGCATTGCCTTGGTCTTTCATCCCCAATCATTACCACTTCTCCCACCTTGATACAATTTGCATGGGAGCCCTTTGCCTTGCCTGATGGGTAATAATTGAGTTCTGGCAAGTATTCCATCTGCCACCTCTTCCATAACTGATCTTGTAGCTCTTCAAGGTACCTGAACCGTCTGGATAACTCTCCTTGAGTGCTCTGGATAGGCTGCAAGTCTTCTGGCACACTGGGGCTTGATGTTAATCGTTTACCACAAAGAAAATGATTTGGTGTCAATGGCTCTGCATCCTGCATACTGTTATAAACAAAAGTGATAGGCCTACTGTTCACCATTGCTTCTACTTCACATAAAACACATGTGAAAAGACATATATAACCTTTGTTAGACTCCCCTTGCTCATACACAGAGACTGGACCTGCGAAGTCTACTCCCACTACATCAAATGGGGCAGTATAGACACACCGTTCTCTTGGAAGTGGAGCCACCTTTTCATAATAAGGCTTTGCACTCCAACGCTTGCAAACCACACATTTATGCAAGACCTTTTTTACTACTTGTCTAATTTTGGGAATCCAAAACTGTTGTCTGATCTCTATTATCACTTCTCTAACTCCAGCATGTAACAGCTTATGATGAGTATCCAGGATCAAAAGGTCCACAAAGTGCCCCCCAGAAGGTACCAAAATTGGATGTCTTTTCTCCTCTGGAAGCCCAGAAAACTGTAGTCTACCTACTACTCTCAATAAATCCTGATCCAAAAACACATCCAAACCCTTGAGAGCAGAATGTGTTGGTAGAACCTGTAATGGACGGCTGGTGAGCAATTCCCTCTCTTCACCAAATTTTTCCTTCTGCACATATACCACCCAGTATTTCCTGGCTTGCTGAATCTCCTTACTGTTCAGAATTCCTTCCCTTCTTGTTTCTCCCTTAATATTGTTGGTAAATCTATATACCCATGCTGTCACTCTTAACAACCTTTTCAGACTGCTAATGTCCTCAAGCCTCAATATGAGGTCCTGCTGCATAACTTGACAACTGTTCACAGTGCATTTTCTCACCTCACTCACCCATGCTTCTTCAGCCTGGCATTCTCCTACAGTAGGCTGATTAGAAGGCCAGTTTTCACTTCCAAGTTTTAGCCACTCTGGCCCATTCCACCACAAACTTGACTGTGCAAGATCTTTCACTGAAATTCCTCGTGTTGGTAAATCAGCGGGGTTTTGGATGCCTGGACAATGCTTCCATTGCTTGGGATCTGTATGCTCTTGAATTTCCTCCACCCTATTGGCAACAAATGGTTTCCATTTCCTTGCCTGGCTTCTTAACCAGTGCCAAACTATAGTGGAGTCTGCCCAATAATAGCTTGGAATTTCATAGAGGGCCAAAGACCTTTGCACTATAACTGCAAATCGACTAGCAATAACTGCACCCATCAATTCCAAACTTGGAACAGAAAGCCTTTTCAAAGGTGCTACTCTGCTCTTTGCAGCAACCAACCTGCAACTTACTTCCTCTTGCAATGCGCCTCTTATATAAATACAAGTTGCATAGGCTTCCTCACTTGCATCACAAAAGATGTGCAGCTCCAAATTGTCTGGACTATTGTTCAACTCTCCAAAGTACCATCTTGGGATTTCAAGGTCTCCAAGATGTGCCAATTCTTTGAACCAATATTTCCACCTTACCACCATATGATCAGTTAACTCTTGGTCCCAACCAAATCCAATTTCCCAGAGACTCTGAAACCAAATTTTTGACTTTATCACAAATGGAGCCAGGAATCCAAGAGGATCAAAGACCTTTGAAGCCAAACTAAGAGCTGTACGTTTTGTCCACCTTGTCTCATTCTCAGCCAGCTCTAATAAAGATTTCCCATTGAAGGTAAACAAATCATCTCCTTGCTGCCAAACAATGCCTAGCACTTTTGCGTCCATTGCCCACAACTCCTTAATACCAGAATCCTCAATACTTTCTGCTGTATCATGTACTACACAGGACTGACTCATAAACTCTTGTAATTGAGAATGATTTGTTTGCCAGTTTCTAAGGTCCATGCCAGCCTCCCTCATTATAGCTCTAGCCTCCAAGAATATCTGTTTAGCCATTTCTGTATTATCCACGGAACACAGCAAATCATCAACATAAAAATTTTTCCTTATGTGTTCAATAGTGTTAGGATAGACTTCAGAATATTTCTTAAAATGGTACTGCATGGTAGCTGCCAACAGAAATGGACTAGAGCTGAGGCCAAACAACACTGACTTCATTCTATATGCTTGAACCTTAGGTTCATTTTGCAACAAGTCTTTCGTATCCACCCACAGATACCTTACTGCATCTCTGTCCTCTGGTTTTAACTTTATCCGCAAAAAGGCTTGCTTCACATCTGCAATCAATGCTACTCTACCAAACCTGAATTTCAGTAACAAGGAAAATAAATCTGCATTTAAATTTGGCCCAGCATCCAAACAGTCATTCAAGGACACACCACCCTTGTTCTTGGCTGAGCCATCAAAAACTACCCTCAGTTTGGTGGTACTTTTGTCTCGCCGTACCACTGCATGGTGTGGCAGATAATGTGCCTCCTGGCTCACCAGCTCACCTTGCACCCTTTCAGCACAGCCCTCCCTTACATAGCTTAGGATGGCCTCATTGTATTCAATTAACAACTCCTCATTTTTTCTTAGCATGTACAATGAAGTCTCCAACCTCCGATTAGCTAGCTGAAGGTTTGAACCGGGTTTGCAAGAATCCTTCCAAGGGAGGCCAACTTCATAGCAACCATCTCTAAACCTAATCCCTCTTTCAAATTGCCCTAAAACATCATTGTTCACTGTACTTGCCTGTTTGTCCTTTATGCCAATGGATTCAAGTTCCCAAAACACTTTCAAATGCCTTTCCAAACCATGGCTGTTCTCCTCAATCTTAACAAAAAGACCCTTAACTTCCATTTCATTGCAATAGCTACCATTTAGCATCCAGCCTAGCTTACTTTCAATAGCTACCGGGCCTCGAGATGTGCGGACAATATTACCAGTGATGAAGTCCCAATAATAGTCAGCTCCAATCAAAAGACTAATATCTTCTGTTCCTTCAAACTTATTATTGCCCAAATTAATTCCTTTAACTTGCAATTCTTGGACACATGCCATATCTAAACAAATAGTGACTGGAGCACAAAGTTCCTCAATCTCTACAGCTTGGACCTTGATAGTGGGACTTTGCGGTAACAACCCCTTAACCAGAACTTCTACCTTCTTAAATTTGGTTCGGTTTTGAACGGAACCCCCAAACCCATAAATTCTTAAATTTTCCCTCTAAGTTCTTTAAACTTCAATTTTCTGGAAATTCTAGTCTTAATAAAGCTACACTGGCTACCACTATCAAACAACACTCTTACAGTAGCTTCTCCATCGTTCCCAATTAATAAGGCTGTAGTTGTTTGCAATAATCCCCCTTTACTTTTACTCCCTTTCATAGCAGTGGCATGTGCCACTGATGTCTCTACTTCTGGGATAGGCCTACTAGGAGTGTTTTCACACAATAATGGCTGATGCCTGCTATGACATTTTTTGCACAAATTTTTAAACTTACAAAACCTTGCTCTGTGACCTTTCAAAAAACATTTAAAACATGCTGTGGACTTAGTTACCCTGTCCTTTCTCTCCTCAAAAGGTAAAGCCTCAGCCACCTCACATTTATATGACTTGTGGTTGCCTTCGCAAAATATGCATTCCTTGATTCCCTTTAATTTATTCTCAGAGGATGCATGTAGAGCTGACACTGTACCTGGGCTATTCCTTTTTGTAGAACCTTTGGTGCTGTGCCTGCCTTTGTCCCCTTGTTTAACATCCCACTGTGCAAACTCAATTCCCTCTCGTCTTGCTAATTCTGTGCCTAAAAGACTTAACATCTGCTGAAGGGGGATGTACACATGTTCTGTAGAGTGTCCCCTACTTAACCCTTTAAGGACTGAAGATGCCAATTGCTAACGTTTCAAATACACGCATTCATAACTTAACCCTACAAAAAATTCAGGGCTGAAAGGGTTAATTCAAGCAAAATTGAGCTAGGCAATTTAGACTCCAGGATAGTAACCAACATTATACCATACCTTTCCATTCCTACACCCAAGTTGTCCAGGGACCTAGTTCTAACTTCAAATTCATCATGTAACTGCCGTAACTCCTTAACACTATTAGGATTATTAACAGGAGGTATAGCTAAAAGTTCACGGAGGTGGCTTCTAATTAAGATCTCTGGCTTACCAAACCGTTTCTTTAATATATCCCAAGCCACATTATAATTAGCCTCTGTTAATGCTAATCCTGCTATTGTCTTTGCTGCTTCCCCTTCCAAGAGGGACTGCAAATAATTAAACTTCTCCACCGCACTTAACACTTGACTAGAATGAACTACTGATTGAAAACTGTCTGCCCATCCTTGCCATTCCTGTATACTCCCAGAAAATGTTTTGAGTACAAGCCTCGGTAATTGAACTGCAGATCTGTTAACCTTAACTTCACAAACACCATTTGTTGAGTGTTGTGTTTCATTATTAGACCTGGTCTCTAACTGTACTGAGCTGCTAAACTCTTTTGCTCGGTGGCCTACTTTAATTATATCATCAATAATCTCTTCAAAGTAAATTATGTTATTTTCTATTTCATCCTCTTCTATAAGAGCCTCAATTTTAACATTTACTTCACTTAGAGCAACCTTTTTAGCAGTGGTGGGCACCGTTAACCAAAAAGTTAACTTCGTTAACCGCTAATCCGTTAACCAAAAAGTTAACTTCGTTAACCGTTAATCCGTTAATTCGTTAAACATGTAACGGAAGTTACCGATAAACCTTTAACGTTAACTTTTATTATAAAAAAAATGAAAAACACAATATATATATAATTTAATTTTCCCTCTTCTTCTCGTTCTCCATTTTGTCCATGAGATGCATGTTGCCCTTCATGAAAATTAGCATATCAAAGTTTTCATCAGACAGGGATGATCTCTTGGCCCTCAGGATGTCCTTGCCCATAGAGAACAAACGCTCCACTGCAGCACTGGAGGGGATGGCTGTGTTGAACTTGATGAACAAGTCCACCAACACTTGCTCACCCAAGAAGGCAGCATCTGTCAGCAAGTCCTTGGAGTTGGTCTCCAGCCAGGTCTTGACCAAGTTCTGGGCCTTGCCCTTGAGTGACCTGTGGCTTCTGCTGCTCTCTTTTGTCTGGATGACAGCACTGAAGAAGTCATCCTCCTCCTCCTCCTCCTCGTTGTTGCTGCCTCCACTGTTGCTGCCCACTTCGTTGGACTGCTGCTTCATGGCCTCTGGCGCCACACGCTCACATTTACTTCTCAACGCCATCTATTATCTCATAAAGAAACTAATTCACATTGGGACTTGAAAGTACCGGCAGGATCAATCGGGTAGAAAAATAATTATGGAGATTTTAAAGATGTGGTACCTAGAAGTACCGCCAGGACATAAAGGGTTAAGGTGAAAACGCTCCCATTGTAAGACATCAATTGACTTAATTTATGTCATCAAAGTGACATGAGAATTGAAATCTTACCTGATCAGTTTTATGGTTCTTGAAATGTATCAAGGAGACTACTAATAAGGTACTCACAGACATATTATAAATATACATGACTTACTTGACAACGATTATTTTTAAATATTCACTAGCACAAACATGTTGCGCAAGAGACAGACTGCAAATGAAACGAATGTAGTTATTTGTGGTAATTGTTACATATATATTATTGAAAGTGCCTTAAAATGCTCGTGATATTTCTTGAAAGAAGTTGAAACATTCAACTCAAATGGCAAATCTTTCCGCCTGATTTTACAGTCGACCATGTTTTGCTCAAACCAATGCCATAAATAACTACCATATTTGGTAAAACACAAATTGTGGCGACGGAAACAAATATATCGCCTGATTTTGCACTGCGGAAATGGAAATTCGTTCATCACTATTAACAGTGGCGGATTAATTGCGCACCTGCTCAGCACTGAAAATAATAGAAACTTTTAAACGTTTATTTATGAATTTTTGGGGTTAACGGACTTGAGTTAACGGAAGTTAAATGTAACGGAAGTTAATTAGTCCGATAATGATTTTCAAAGTTAACTTAAAAGTTAAATCGTTAACGAAAAAGTTAACTTCGTTAATTAACGATTAACGGATTAACGGTTTGTGCCCAGCTTTGCTTTTTAGTTTCTAATATGGAAAGCTGCGCAGTCACTAAGCTTAAATCCTCTTGCTCTATGGCAGAATCTATAGTGGCAATGACCTTTGTAATTAGACCTTTGGAGGCGCTTCTCCTTTTTTTAAACTTGTTCAATTCAGATGCACTCATCTTCAATGCAAACAACAATTGGGCTCAATGCCAAATGAGCTGAATTGGCAGAAATACTTAACCAAACTGATCAAACGCAAATTTTGCTTTTTTCAAATAAACTGAATTGCTGGGTGGGGTACTAACCAACCACCAGTATGGAATACCAAATTTTCCACCCAAGTAACTGGCGCACCGAAGTCTGCAACTTTCGCCTACGAATAATAAACCAAAATTAACCAAACCGGTAAAAATGTAGGCCAAAAACAACGACAGACAAGTGGCCAAGTTTCGCAATTGGGCGACCAAACTTTCTACCCTGGGACCTTAATTCAATAATAAACCAAAATTAACCAAACCGGTAAAAATGTAGGCCAAAAACAACGACAGACAAGTGGCCAAGTTTCGCAATTGGGCGACCAAACTTTCTACCTTGGGACCTTAACTCAATAATGCTCAACCCGTCTAGGCCTAACTTGGGCTAGAATTTGCACAATCAGAACTTTGCCGAAAAATAGTCACTGACTCAGTCTTGGGCTAGAATCCGGTTCTGAAGGACCATGTTATTTATTTATTTATTGGGTTCAAAATCCCAGCTGAGCCGTGAACGGCCAAGTTCTAAAGGGCCAGTTCAACCTACATCCCAAGTTAAGCTAAAATTAAAAACTTACGGACTTGAGGTCCTATTAGGTCCTACCTCAGGGTTGCTGACTCGATGTGGGCCTACCTTAGGCCTCAGTTGCATGAATTTAAGATAAAAACAAAAGGGGCACTATTTATGGTCTTCTTTCTCAACCTTGCAACAACAACACAACCTGCACTATTGCACGATGCAACAATCTTGTATCTAAACAACCAAACTGAATTGCAAGAGAGCTCTCTATAAGACCACACCCTGTAAGTACGGCATTCCACAAACGAGTAGAAAAGACGCGCAGCGCCCCAAAATGATGCCACAAGAGTGCCCAAACAATGATGCCACAAGAGCCCAAAAATGCTGGCTCTATATTAAGTGAATTTTTCACTAACCTTACAATTATGAGATGGATATATATACACCTTAACTTAATATATACAAGCAATGCTGCATCAATCAGCTTAGTCATCATATCGCCTTGGGACAACAATGGTTCTTCCTCTTCTAGATTTTCTAACAGGAGGTAACGAAAATGGCCCACTGACTAGGTAGGTAGTTAATCTAACAATTATTAAACTCCTTTTATGTCAATAACTGGGTGGATGTTAGAAAATCTAGAAGAGGAAGAACCATTGTTGTCCCAAGGCGATATGATGACTAAGCTGATTGATGCAGCATTGCTTGTATATATTAAGTTAAGGTGTATATATATCCATCTCATAATTGTAAGGTTAGTGAAAAATTAACTTAATTTAGAGCTAGCATTTTTTAGCTCTTGTGGCATCATTGTTTGGTCATACTGTTGGCATCATTTTGGGGCGCTGCGCGTTCTTTCTACTCGTTTGTGGGATGTCGTACGTACAGGGTGTGGTCTGATAGAGAGCTCTTGCAATTCAGTTTGGTTGTTTAGATACAAGATTGTTGCATCGTGCAATAGTCCAGGTTGCGTTGTTGTTGCAAGGTTCAGAAAGAAGACCATAAATAGTACCCCTTTTGTGTTTATATTAAATTCATGTAACTAAGGTCTAAGGTAGGCCCGCATCGAGTCAGCAACCCTGAGGTAGGACCTAATAGGATCTCAAATCCGTAAGTTTTAATTTTAGCTTAACTTGGGCTGTAGGTAGAACTGGCCCTTTAGAATTTGGCCGTTCACGGCTCAGCTGGGATTTTGAACCCAACAAATAAATAAAATAACATGGTCCTTCAGAACCGGATTCTACCCCAAAACTGAGTCAGTGACTATTTTTCGGCAAAGTTCTGATTGTGCAAATTGTAGCCCAAGTTAGGCCTAGACGGGTTGAGTATTATTGAATTAAGGTCCCAGGGTAGAAAGTTTGGTCGCCCAATTGCGAAACTTGGCCAGTCGTCTGTCGTTGTTTTGGCCTACATTTTACCGGTTTGGTTAATTTTCGGTTATTATTGAATTAAGGTCCCAGGGTAGAAAGTTTGGTCGCCCAATTGCGAAACTTGGCCAGTCGTCTGTCGTCGTTTTTGGCCTACATTTTACTGGTTTGGTTAATTTTCGGTTATTATTGAATTGAATTAAGGTCCCAGGGTAGAAAGTTTGGTCGCCCAATTGCGAAACTTGGCCAGTCGTCTGTCGTCGTCGTTTTTGGCCTACATTTTACCGGTTTGGTTAATTTTGGGTTATTATTGAATTAAGGTCCAGGGTAGAAAGTTTGGTCGCCCAATTGCTAAACTTGGCCAGTCGTCTGTCGTCGTTTTTGGCCAACATTTTACCGGTTTGGTTAATTTTGGGTTATTATTGAATTAAGGTCCCAGGGTAGAAAGTTTGGTTGCCCAATTGCTAAACTTGGCCAGTCGTCTGTCGTCGTTTTTGGCCTACATTTTACCGGTTTGGTTAATTTTGGGTTATTATTGAATTAAGGTCCCAGGGTAGAAAGTTTGGTTGCCCAATTGCGAAACTTGGCCAGTCGTCTGTCGTTGTTTTTGGCCTACATTTTACCGGTTTGGTTAATTTGGGTTATTATTGAATTAAGGTCCTGGGGTGGAAAATTTGGTATTCCATACTGGTGTTTGGTTAGTACCCCACCCAGCAATTCAGTTTATTTGAAAGTAAAATTTGCGTTTGATCAGTTTGGTTAAGTATTTCTGCCAATTCAGCTCATTTGGTATTGAGCCCAATTGTTGTTTGCAGTGAAGATGAGTGCATCTGAATTGAACAAATTTATAAAAAGGAGAAGCGCCTACAAAGGTCTAATTACAAAGGTCATTGCCACTATAGATTCTGCCATAGAGCAAGAGGATTTACGCTTAGTGACTGCGCAGCTTTCCATATTAGAAACTAAAAAGGTTGCTCTAAGTGAGGTAAATGTTAAAATTGAGGCTCTTATAGAAGAGGATAAAATAGAAAATAACATAATTTACTTTGAAGAGATTATTGATGATATAATTAAAGTAGGCCTCCGAGCAAAAGAGTTTAGCAGCTCAGTACACTTAGAGACCAGGTCTAATAATGAAACACAACACTCAACAAATGATGTTTGTGAAGTTAAGGTTAACAGATCTGTAGTTCAATTACCGAGGCTTGTACTCAAAACATTTTCTTGGAGTATTCAGGAATGGCAAGGATGGGCAGACAGTTTTCAATCAGCAGTTCATTCTAGTCAAGTGTTAAGTGCCGTGGAGAAGTTTAATTATTTACGGTCCCTCTTGGAAGGGGAGGCACCAAAGACTATAGCAGGATTAGCATTAACAGAGGCTAATTATAATGTGGCTTGGGATATATTAAAGAAACGGTTTGGTAAGCCAGAGATCTTAATTAAAAGCCACCTCCGTGCACTTTTAGCTATACCTCCTGTTAATAATCCTAATAGTGTCAAGGAGTTACGGCAGTTATATGATGAATTTGAAATTAGAACTAGGTCCCTGGACAACTTGGGTGTAGGAATGGAAAGGTATGGTATAATGTTGGTTCCTACACTGGAGTCTAAATTGCCTAGCTCAATTTTGCTTGAATTAAGTAGGGGACACTCTGCAGAACATGTGTACATCCCCCTTCAGCAGATGTTAAGTATTTTAGGCACAGAATTAGCAAGACGAGAGGGAGTTGAGTTTACACAGTGGGATGGTAAACAAGGGGACAAAGGCAGGCACAGCACCAAAGTTTCCACAAAAAGGAATAGCCCAGGTACAGTGTCAGCTCTACATGCATCCTCTGAGAATAAATTATTTTATTTATTCGTCGGGTTCGAAATCCCAGCTGAGCCGTGAACGGCCAAATTCTAAAGGGCAAGTTCTACCTAAAGCCCAAGTTAAGCTAAATTAAAACTTACGGATTTGAGATCCTATTAGGTCCTACCTCAGGGTAACCTCAGGGTTGCTGACTCGATGCGGGCCTAACTTAGATCTTAAATTACATGAACTTAAAAAGTAAACAAAAGGGTACTATTTGTGGTCTTCTTTCTGAACCTTGCAACAACAACGCAACCTGGACTATTGCACGATGCAACAATCATGTATCTAAACAACCAAACTGAATTGCAAGAGAGCCCTCTATCAAACCACACCTTTACGTACGACCTTCCACAAACGAGTAGAAAAGACGCGCAGCGTCTCAAAATGATGCCAACAGTGTGACCAAACAATGATGCCACAAGAGCTCAAAAATGCTAGCTCTAAATTAATTTAATTTTTCACTAACCTTACAATTATGAGATGGATATATATACACACATTAACTTAATATATATACAAGCAATGCTGCATCAATCAGCTTAGTCATCGTATCGCCTTGGGACAACAATGGTTCTTCCTCTTCTAGATTTTCTAACACTCCCCACCGAAGAGGCATTGTTGTCATTACCTTCTGCAAGGTTAGCCAAGCCTTCTTCATGAGGCTGTAACTCAAATGTTTCATCTTGACCATCTGTGTTTTTGCTGATTTCTAAAGCATAGAGTTTTTGTATAGGTCTCTTTAACTTTCCTCCTGAAGTCTTTACCAGTGCAGACCTAACTAAATTGTCTTTGCCAACAAACAACTCTTCAATTATGCCAAGCTTCCAGCATTGCCTTGGTCTTTCATTCCCAATCATTACCACTTCTCCCACCTTGATACAATTTGCATTGGAGCCCTTTACCTTGCCTGATGGGTAATAATTGAGTTCTGGCAAGTATTCCATCTGCCACCTCTTCCATAACTGATCTTGTAGCTCTTCAAGGTACCTGAACCGTCTGGTTAACTCTCCTTGAGTGCTCTGGATGGGCTGCAAGTCTTCTGGCACACTGGGGTTTGATGTTAATCGTTTACCACAAAGAAAATGATTTGGTGTCAATGGCTCTGCATCCTGCCTACGGTACTGTTGTAAACAAAAGTGATAGGCCTACTGTTCACCATTGCTTCTACTTCACATAAAACAGTAGAGAATTCTTCTTTGCTCAAATGAGCATTAGCTAAAAGTTTCTTTAATGGACACTTTACACTTCTCACTAGCCTTTCCCAAAATCCTCCCCACCATGGTGCTCTCTCAACAATAAACTCCCACTGTACCCCTTGGTGTGAAAAGTAGGATTGGAATCCTTCCTCTTTTAGCAAGGACCAAATTTCTTGGAGTTCCTTTGCAGCCCTTTTGAAGGTTTTTGCATTATCCGATATGATTTTATTTGGGAAACCCCTTCTGTTCACAAACCGTTTAAAGGCCAAAAGAAATACATCACTACTTAAGTTCCTTACCAACTCCAAATGGATTGCTCTGGTGGTAGCACAGGTGAAAAGACATATATAACCTTTGTTAGACTCCCCTCACTCATACACATAGACTGGCCCTGCAAAGTCTACTCCCACTACATCAAATGGGGCAGTATAGACACACCGTTCTCTTGGAAGTGGAGCCACCTTTTCATAATAAGGCTTTGCACTCCAACGCTTGCAAACCACACATTTATGCAAGACCTTTTTCACTACTTGTTTAATTTTGAGAATCCAAAATTGTTGTCTAATCTCTATTATCACTTCTCTAACTCCAGCATGTAACAGCTTATGATGAGTATCCAGGATCAAAAGGTCCACAAAGTGACCCCCAGAAGGTAGCAAAATTGGATGTCTTTTCTCCTCTGGAAGCCCAGAAAACTGTAGTCTACCTCCTACTCTCAATAAATCCTGATCCAAAAACACATCCAAACCCTTGAGCGCAGAATGTGTTGGTAGAACCTGTAATGGATGGCTGGTGAGCAATTCTCTCTCTTCACCAAATTTTTTCTTCTGCATATATACCACCCAGTATTTCCTGGCTTGCTGAATCTCATTACTGTTCAGAATTCCTTCCCTTCTTGTTTCTCCCTTAATGTTGTTGGTAAATCTATATACCCATGCTGTCACTCTTAACAATCTTTTCAGACTGCTAATGTCCTCAAGCCTCATATGGGGTCCTGCTGCATAACTTGACAACTGTTCACAGCGCATTTTCTCACCTCACTCACCCATGCTTCTTCAGCCTGGCATTCTCCTACAATAGGCTGATTAGAAGGCCAGTTTTCACTTCCAAGTTTTAGCCACTCTGGCCCATTCCACCACAAACTTGATTGTGAAAGATCTTTCACCGAAATTCCTCGTGTTGGTAAATCAGCGGGGTTTTGGATGCCTGGACAATGCTTCCATTGCTTGGGATCTGTGTGCGCTTGAATTTCCTCCACCCTATTGGCAACAAATGGTTTCCATTTCCTTGCCTGACTTCTTAACCAGTGCCAAACTATAGTGGAGTCTGTCCAATAATAGCTTGGAATTTCATAGAGGGCCAAAGACTTTCGCACTGTAATTGCAAGCCGACTAGCAATAACGGCACCCATCAATTCCAACCTTGGAACAGAAAGCCTTTTCAAAGGTGCTACTCTACTCTTTGCCGCAACCAACCTGCAACTTACTTCTTCTTGCAATGCGCCTCTTATATAAATACAAGTTGCATAGGCTTCCTCACTTGCATCACAAAAGATGTGCAGCTCCAAATTGTCTGGACTATTGTTCAACTCTCCAAAGTACCATCTTGGGATTTCAATGTCTCCAAGACGTGCCAATTCTTTGAACCAATATTTCCACCTTACCACCATATGATCAGGTAACTCTTGGTCCCAACCAAGTCCAATTTCCCAGAGGCTCTGAAACCAAATTTTTGACTTCATCACAAATGGAGCCAGGAATCCAAGAGGATCAAAGACCTTCGAAGCCAAACTAAGAGCTGTACGTTTTGTCCACCTTGTCTCATTCTCGGCCAGCTCTACTAAAGATTTCCCATTGAAGGTAAACAAATCATCATCTTGCTGCCAAACGATGCCTAGCACCTTTGCGTCTATTGCCCACAACTCCTTAATACCAAAATCCTCAATACTTTCTGCTGCGTCAGGTACTACAGAGGAATGACTCATAAACTCTTGTAATTGCGAATGATTGGTCTGCCATTTTCTGAGCTCCATGCCAGCCTCCCTCATTATAGCTCTAGCCTCCATGAATATCTGTTTAGCCATTTCTGTATTATCCACGGAACATAGCAAATCATCAACATAAAAATTTTTCCTTATGTGTTCAATAGTGTTAGGATAGACTTCAGAATATTTCTTAAAATGGTACTGCATAGTAGCTGCCAACAGAAATGGACTAGAGCTGAGGTCAAACAACACTGACTTCATTCTATATGCTTGAACCTTAGGTTCATTTTCCAACAAGTCTTTCGTATCCACCCACAGATACCTTACTGCATCTCTGTCCTCTGGTTTTAACTTTATCCGCAAAAAGGCTTGCTTCACATCTGCAGTCAATGCTACTCTACCAAACCTGAATCTCAGTAACAAGGAAAATAAATCTGCATTTAAATTTGGCCCAGCATCCAAACAGTCATTCAAGGACACACCACTTTGTCCTTGGCTGAGCCATCAAAAACTACCCTCAGTTTGGTGGTAGTTTTGTCTCGCCGTACCACTGCATGGTGTGGCAGATAATGTGCCTCCTGGCTCACCAGCTCACCTTGTACCCTTTCAGCATAGCCCTCCCTTACATAACTTAGGATGGCCTCATCGTATTCAATTAACAACTCCTCATTTTTTCTTAGCCTGTACAATGAAGTCTCCAACCTCCGATTAGCTAGCTGAAGGTTTGAACCGGGTTTGCAAGAATCCTTCCATGGTAGGCCAACTTCATAGCAACCATCTCTAAACCCAATCCCTTTTTCAAAGTGCTCTAAAACATCATTGTTCACTGTACTTGCCTGGTTGTCCTTTATACCAATAGATTCAAGTTCCCAAAACGCTTTCAAATGCCTTTCCAGACCATGGCTGTTCTCCTCAATCTTAACAAAGAGAGCCTTAACTTCCATTTCATTGCAATAACTACCATGTAGCATCCAGCCTAGCTTACTTTCAATAGCTACTGGGCCTTGAGATGTACGGACAATATTACCAGTGATGAAGTCCCAATAATAGTCAGCTCCAATCAAAAGACTAATATCTTCTGTTCCCTCAAACTTATTATTGCCCAAATTAATTCCTTTAACTTGCAATTCTTGGACACATGCCATATCTAAACAAGTAGTGACTGGAGCACAAAGTTCCTCAATCTCTACAGCTTGGACCTTGATAGTGGGACTTTGCGGTAACAACCCTTTAACCAGAACTTCTACCTTCTTAAATTTGGTTCGGTTTTGAACGGAACCCCCAAACCCAGAAATTCTTAAATTTTCCCTCTTAAGTTCTTTAAACTTCAATTTTCTGGAAATTCTGGTCTTAATAAAACTACACTGGCTACCACTATCAAACAACACTCTTACAGTAGCTTCTCCCTCATTCCCAATTAATAAGGCTGCAGTTGTTTGCAATAATCCCCCTTTACTTTTACTCCCTTGCATAGCAGTGGCATGTGCCACTGATGTCTCTACTTCTGGGGTAGGCCTACTAAGAGTGTTTTCACACAATAATGGCTGATGCCTACCATGACATTTTTTGCACAAAATTTTAAACTTACAAAACCTTGCTCTATGACCTTTCAAAAAACATTTAAAACATGCTGTGGACTTAGTTACCCTGTCCTTTCTCTCCTCAAAAGGGTAAGGCCTCACCCACCTCACATTTATATGACTTGTGGTTGCCTTCGCAAAATATACATTCCTTGATTCCCTTTAATTTATTCTCAGAGGAGGCATGTAGAGCTGACACTGTACCTGGGCTATTCCTTTTTGTGGAAACTTTGGTGCTGTGCCTGCCTTTGTCCTCTTGTTTACCATCCCACTGTGCAAACTCAACTCCCTCTCGTCTTGCTAATTCTGTGCCTAAAAGACTTAACATCTGCTGAAGGGGGATGTACACATGTTCTGCAGAGTGTCCCCTACTTAATTCAAGCAAAATTGAGCTAGGCAATTTAGACTCCAGTGTAGGAACCAACATTATACCATACTTTTCCATTCCTACACCCAAGTTGTCCAGGGACCTAGTTCTAATTTCAAATTCATCATTAACTGCCGTAACTCCTTGACACTATTAGGATTATTACAGAGGTATAGTTAAAAGTGCACGGAGGTGGCTTTTAATTATAGATCTCTGGCTTACCAAACCGTTTCTTTTAATATATCCCAAGCCACATTATAATTAGCCTCTGTTAATGCTAATCCTGCTATAGTCTTTGCTGCCTCCCCTTCCAAGAGGGACCGCAAATATTAAACTTCTCCACGGCACTTAACACTTGACTAGAATGAACTGCTGATTGAAAACTGTCTGCCCATCCTTGCCATTCTGAATACTCCCAGAAAATGTTTTGAGTACAAGCCTCGGTAATTGAACTACAGATCTGTTAACCTTACTTCACAAGCATCATTTGTTGAGTGTTGTGTTTCATTATTAGACCTGGTCTCTAACTGTACTGAGCTGCTAAACTCTTTTGCTCGGAGGCCTACGTTAATCATATCATCAATAATCTCTTCAAAGTAAATGTTATGGTCTATTTCATCCTCTCTATAAGAGCCTCAATTTTAACATTTACCTCACTTAGAGCAACCTTTTTAGTTTCTAATATGGCAAGCGTTCGCAGTCCACTAAGCGTAAACTCCTCTTGCTCTATGGCAGAATCTATAGTGGCAATGACCTTTGTAATTAGACCTTGTAGCACTTCTCCTTTTATAAGTTGTTCAATTCAGATGCACTCATCTTCAATGTAAACAACAATTGGGCTCAATACCAAATGAGCTGAATTGGCAGAAATACTTAACCAAACTGATCAAACGCAAATTTTACTTTCAAATAACTGAATTGCTGAGTGGGGTACTAACCAAACACCAGTATGGAATACCAAATTTTCCACCCCAGGACCTTAATTCAATAATGACCCAAAATTAACCAAACCGGAAAAAAAAGTAGGCCAAAAAAACGACAGACGACTGGCCAAGTTTCGCAATTGGGCGACCAAACTTTACCCTGGGACCTTAATTCAATAATAACCCAAAATTACCAAACCGGAAAAAAAGTAGGCCAAAAAACGACAGACGACTGGCCAAGTTTCGCAATTGGGCGACCAAACTTTACCCTGGGACCTTAATTCAATAATAACCCAAAATTACCAAACGAAAAAAAGTAGGCCAAAAACGACGACGACTGGCCAAGTTTCGCAATTGGGCGACCAAACTTTACCCTGGGACCTAATTCAATAATAACCCAAAATTAACCAACCGGAAAAAAAGTAGGCCAAAAAACGACAGACGACTGGCCAAGTTTCGCAATTGGGCGACCAAACTTTTTACCCTGGGACCTTAACTCAATAATACTCAACCCGTCTAGGCCTAACTTGGGATACAATTTGCACAATCAGAACTTTGCCGAAAAATGGTCACTGACTCAGTCTTGGGGTAGAAATCCGGTTCTGAAGGACCATGTTATTTATTATTTGTCGGGTTCGAAATCCCAGCTGAGCCGTGAACGGCCAAAATTCTAAAGGGCAAGTTCTACCTAAAGCCCAAGTTAAGCTAAATTAAAACTTACGGATTTGTGATCCTATTAGGTCCTACCTCAGGGTAACCTCAGGGTTGCTGACTCGATGCGGGCCTAACTTAGATCTTAAATTACATGAACTTAAAAGTAAACAAAAGGGTACTATTTGTGGTCTTCTTTCTGAACCTTGCAACAACAACGCAACCTGGACTATTGCACGATGCAACAATCATGTATCTAAACAACCAAACTGAATTGCAAGAGAGCTCTCTATCAAACCACACCTTTACGTACGACCTTCCACAACGAGTAGAAAAGACGCGCAGCGTCTCAAAATGATGCCAACAGTGTGACCAAACAATGATGCCACAAGAGCTCAAAAATGCTAGCTCTAAATTAATTTAATTTTTCACTAACCTTACAATTATGAGATGGATATATATACACACCTTAACTTAATATATATACAAGCAATGCTGCATCAATCAGCTTAGTCATCGTATCGCCTTGGGACAACAATGGTTCTTCCTCTTCTAGATTTTCTAACAAATTAAAGGGAATCAAGGAATGCATATTTTGCGAAGGCAACCACAAGTCATATAAATGTGAGGTGGCTGAGGCTTTACCCCTTGAGGAGAGAAAGGACAGGGTAACTAAGTCCACAGCATGTTTTAAATGTTTTTGAAAGGTCATAGAGCAAGGTTTTGTAAGTTTAAAATTTTGTGCAAAAAATGTATGGTAGGCATCAGCCATATTGTGTGAAAACACTCCTAGTACGCCTACCCCAGAAGTAGAGACATCAGTGGCACATGCCACTGCTATGCAAGGGAGTAAAAGTAAAGGGGGATTATTGCAAACAACTGCAGCCTTATTAATTGGGAATGAGGGAGAAGCTACTGTAAGAGTGTTGTTTGATAGTGGTAGCCAGTGTAGTTTTATTAAGACCAGAATTTTCAGAAAATTGAAGTTTAAAGAACTTAAGAGGGAAAATTTAAGAATTTCTGGGTTTGGGGGTTCCGTTCAAAACCGAACCAAATTTAAGAAGGTAGAAGTTCTGGTTAAAGGGTTGTTACCGCAAAGTCCCACTATCAAGGTCCAAGCTGTAGAGATTGAGGAACTTTGTGCTCCAGTCACTACTTGTTTAGATATGGCATGTGTCCAAGAATTGCAAGTTAAAGGAATTAATTTGGGCAATAATAAGTTTGAAAGAACAGAAGATATTAGTCTTTTGATTGGAGCTGACTATTATTGGGACTTCATCACTGGTAATATTGTCCGCACATCTCGAGGCCCGGTAGCTATTGAAAGTAAGCTAGGCTGGATGCTACACGGTAGTTATTGTAATGAAATGGAAATTAAGGCTCTTTTTGTTAAGATTGAGGAGAACAGCCATGGTCTGGAAAGGCATTTGAAAGCGTTTTGGGAACTTGAATCTATTGGCATAAAGGACAAACAGGCAAGTATAGTGAACAATGATGTTTTAGAGCAATTTGAAAAAGGGATTGGGTTTAGAGATGGTTGCTATGAAGTTGGCCTACCATGGAAGGATTTTTGCAAACCCGGTTCAAACCTTCAGCTAGCTAATCGGAGGTTGGAGACTTCATTGTACAGGCTAAGAAAAAATGAGTTGTTAATTGAATACAATGAGGCCATCCTAAGTTATGTAAGGGAGGGCTATGCTGAAAGGGTGCAAGGTGAGCTGGTGAGCAGGAGGCACATTATCTGCCACACCATGCAGTGGTACGGCGAGACAAAACTACACCAAACTGAGGGTAGTTTTTGATGGCTCAGCCAAGGACAAAGGTGGTGTGTCCTTGAATGACTGTTTGGATGCTGGGCCAAATTAAATGCAGATTTATTTTCCTTGTTACTGAGATTCAGGTTTGTAGAGTAGCATTGAATGCAGATGTGAAGCAAGCCTTTTTGCGGATAAAGTTAAAACCAGAGGACAGAGATGCAGTAAGGTATCTGTGGGTGGAGACGAAAGACTTGTTACAAAATGAACCTAAGGTTCAAGCATAGAATGAAGTCAGTGTTGTTTGGCCTCAGCTCTAGTCCATTTCTGTTGGCAGCTACTATGCAGTACCATTTTAAGAATTTTCTGAAGTCTATCCTAACACTATTGAACACATAAGGAAAAATTTTTATGTTGATGATTTGCTGTTTCCGTGGATAATACAGAAATGGCTAAACAGATATTCATGGAGGCTAGAGCTATAATGAGGGAGGCTGGCATGGAGCTTAGAAAATGGCAGACCAATCATTCGCAATTACAAGAGTTTATGAGTCATTCCTGTGTAGTACCTGATGCAGCAGAAAGTATTGAGGATTCTGGTATTAAGGAGTTGTGGGCAATAGACGCAAAGGTGCTAGGCATTGTTTGGCAGCAAGATGATGATTTGTTTACCTTCAATGGGAAATCTTTAGTAGAGCTGGCTGAGAATGAGACAAGGTGGACAAAACGTACAGCTCTTAGTTTGGCTTCAAAGGTCTTTGATCCTCTTGGATTCCTGGCTCCATTTGTGATAAAGTCAAAAATTTGGTTTCAGAGCCTCTGGGAAATTGGACTTGGTTGGGACCAAGAGTTATCTGATCATATGGTGGTAAGGTGGAAATATTGGTTCAAAGAATTGGCACATCTTGGAGACATTGAAATCCCAAGATGGTACTTTGGAGAGTTGAACAATAGTCCAGACAATTTGGAGCTGCACATCTTTTGTGATGCAAGTGAGGAAGCCTATGCAACTTGTATTTATATAAGAGGCGCATTGCAAGAGGAAGTAAGTTGCAGTTGGTTGCTGCAAAGAGCAGAGTAGCACCTTTGAAAAGGCTTTCTGTTCCAAGTTTGGAATTGATGGGTGCAGTTATTGCTAGTCGATTTGCAGTTATAGTGCAAAAGTCTTTGGCCTTCTCTGAAATTCCATGCTACTATTGGACAGACTCCACTATAGTTTGGCACTGGTTAAGAAGCCAGGCAAGGAAATGGAAACCATTTGTTGCCAATAGGGTGGAGGAAATTCAAGCGCACACAGATCCCAAGCAATGGAAGCATTGTCCAGGCACCCAAAACCCCGCTGATTTACCAACACGAGGAATTTCAGTGAAAGATCTTGCACAGTCAAGTTTGTGGTGGAATGGGCCGGAGTGGCTAAACTTGAAGTGAAAACTGGCCTTCTAATCAGCCTATTGTAGGAGAATGCCAGGCTGAAGAAGCATGGGTGAGTGAGGTGAGAAAATGCGCTGTGAACAGTTGTCAAGTTATGCAGCAGGACCCCATATTGAGGCTTGAGGACATTAGCAGTCTGAAAAGATTGTTAAGAGTGACAGCATGGGTATATAGATTTACCAACAACATTAAGGGAGAAACAAGAAGGGAAGGAATTCTGAACAGTAATGAGATTCAGCAAGCCAGGAAATACTGGGTGGTATATATGCAGAAGGAAAAATTTGGTGAAGAGAGAGAATTGCTCACCAGCCATCCATTACAGGTTCTACCAACACATTCTGCTCTCAAGGATTTGGATGTGTTTTTGGATCAGGATTTATTGAGAGTAGGAGGTAGACTACAGTTTTCTGGGCTTCGAGGAGAAAAGACATCCAATTTTGCTACCTTCTGGGGGGCACTTTGTGGACCTTTTGATCCTGGATACTCATCATAAGCTGTTACATGCTGGAGTTAGAGAAGTGATAATAGAGATCAGACAACAGTTTTGGATTCCAAAAAATTAGACAAGTAGTAAAAAAGGTCGTGCATAAATGTGTGGTTTGCAAGCGTTGGAGTGCAAAGCCTTATTATGAAAAGGTGGCTCCACTTCCAAGAGAACGGTGTGTCTATACTGCCCATTTGATGTAGTGGAGTAGACTTGCAGGGCCAGTCTATGTGAATGAGCGAGGGGAGTCTAACAAGGTTATATATATGTCTTTTCACCTGTGCTACCACCAGAGCAATCCATTTGGAGTTGGTAAGCAACTTAAGTAGTGATGTATTTCTTTTGGCCTTTAAAAGGTTTGTGAACAGAAGGGGTTTCCCAAATAAAAATCATATCGGATAATGCAAAAACCTTCAAAAAGGCTGCAAAGGAACTCAAGAAATTTGGTCCTTGCTAAAAGAGGAAGGATTCCAATCCTACTTTTCACACCAAGGGTACAGTGGGAGTTTATTGTTGAGAGAGCACCATGGTGGGGAAGATTTTGGGAAAGGCTAGTGAGAAGTGTAAAGTGTCCATTAAAGAAACTTTTAGCTAATGCTCATTTGAGCAAAGAAGAATTCTGCACTGTTTTATGTGAAGTAGAATCAATGGTGAACAGTAGGCCTATCACTTTTGTTTACAACAGTATGCAGGATGCAGAGCCATTGACACCAAATCATTTTCTTTGTGGTAAACGATTAACATCAAGCCCCAGTGTGCCAGAAGACTTGCAGCCTATCCAGCACTCAAGGAGAGTTAACCAGACGGTTCAGGTACCTTGAAGAGCTACAAGATCAGTTATGGAAGAGGTGGCAGATGGAATACTTGCCAGAACTCAATTATTACCCATCAGGCAAGGTAAAGGGCTCCAATGCAAATTGTATCAAGGTGGGAGAAGTGGTAATGATTGGGGATGAAAGACCAAGGCAATGCTGGAAGCTTGGCATAATTGAAGAGTTGTTTGTTGGCAAAGACAATTTAGTTAGGTCTGCACTGGTAAAAACTTCAGGAGGAAAGTTAAAGAGACCTATACAAAAACTCTATGCTTTAGAAATCAGCAAACACACAGATAGTCAAGATGAAACATTTGAGTTACAGCCTCATGGAGAAGGCTTGGCTAACCTTGCAGAAGGTAATGACAACAATGCCTCTTCGGTGGGGAGTGTTAGAAAATCTAGAAGAGGAAGAACCATTGTTGTCCCAAGGCGATATGATGACTAAGCTGATTGATGCAGCATTGCTTGTATATATTAAGTTAAGGTGTATATATATCCATCTCATAATTGTAAGGTTAGTGAAAAATTAACTTAATTTAGAGCTAGCATTTTTGAGCTCTTGTGGCATCATTGTTTGGTCACACTGTTGGCATCATTTTGGGGCGCTGCGCGTTCTTTCTACTCGTTTGTGGGATGTCGTACGTACAGGGTGTGGTCTGATAGAGAGCTCTTGCAATTCAGTTTGGTTGTTTAGATACAAGATTGTTGCATCGTGCAATAGTCCAGGTTGCGTTGTTGTTGCAAGGTTCAGAAAGAAGACCATAAATAGTACCCCTTTTGTGTTTATATTAAATTCATGTAACTAAGGTCTAAGGTAGGCCCGCATCGAGTCAGCAACCCTGAGGTAGGACCTAATAGGATCTCAAATCCGTAAGTTTTAATTTTAGCTTAACTTGGGCTGTAGATAGAACTGGCCCTTTAGAATTTGGCCGTTCACGGCTCAGCTGGGATTTTGAACCCAACAAATAAATAAAATAACAGTGGATGAAATCAATTGGTTGCTCACCAGAGTTATTCTCCACACTAGTATTTGTATACTGTGTGATAGAGTGTGCTTGGTAGTATTGATACACACTACCAATCAACCAACAAACTAAAAGGACGCTGGTGGAAAAAAGAGGGGGAAGAACAGGAGGAACTTGTGGGAAGGACGGTATGGCATGGCGGACGAAGGGGCTTGAAGACAATAAAAGCTCTCCACCAGCAAGTGCGTTCTCAAAAACTGAGCAAAGAGAAGAGGGACTCCAGGAGGAAGAAATAGCACCATTGTCTAATAGCACTCAGTAAATGAGCAGTTGTGTTTCTAAACCTCAGTTCAGTCATAACATAAACTAGGTCAAGTTTAATTAGGCCTACATTGTGGTCTAAGACCTACCATCAACTCATAGCTTAAAAAAGGCTAAGATAAATTACCCTAAACTAATTTGGTAAGGAATCCTACTGTGGACCTCAATTTACTCTGCCTGCTCTGGACCATTTCCGGAATCTCTAGGCTGACCCATACAAGGCTAGGCTTAACCTACTCTACAGTTAGACTGGAGATATTGGGGGTGGGTTAATTGGGTCCCAATTCATACAGAGCATTTTTCACACATGGATGAGAATGACCTTACCAATGAACTAAAAACTGCGCGTACTGGCTATGTCATTGGAAAGGAAAAATTTATTCATTTAATGTATGATGATGACTTTGTTCTTCTGTCACCCTCTCCCCATGGGCTGAGAGTACTATTAGAGATATGTGAACAATATGGTATAGAAAATGACATCACCTATAATGAGGCAAAGAGTTGTATTTTGATTTTTAGGTGTAGGCCTAATCTACTGAAATATGTATTATGTGGGTCTTTTGAAATGAATGGTCAGACTATACCTGTCAAAGACACATGTAAATACTTAGGTCATGTAATTACTCACGAGCTGCGAGATGAACTTGATATTGAGAGGCAACGTAAAAAGGTGTATGTACAGGGTAACATGCTAGTAAGGAAATTTGGTATGTGTTCAGAATCAGTTAAAATTTATCTTTTTAGAACTTACTGTACTGCATTGTATACATCCCATCTGTGGTGGAACTATACAAAAACTGCTATGAATAAACTCTCTATTACTTATAATAATATTTTTCGTATGCTATGTAGGAAACCAAAATGGTGCAGTGCCAGTTTTATATTTACTACGCGCAACCTACTTACCAGCCAAGTGTTAATCTGGAAGAATATATATAATTTCATTACTATGGTCCAAAACAGCTCCAATGTGTTATTGTGTAATGTCCTGTCTTCAGATACTGTGTACCTCTCACCTATATGACAGTCTTGGTTCAGACAACTACTGGTTTACAATACCTTATTTTTGTAATGTAGCAAAGATTATATATGCATATTGTATGTTGGGTTAAATGGCTATGCTGACCTTATTTTTGTACTCGTATGTTAAGTGGCTTTGTTGGCCTTATTCTTGTATTACGTTAAATGTATAATACGTAAGATTGTACTTGTATGTTAGGTTAAGTGGCTATGGATTGTGAATGATCCACAATAAAAATGTTTTGTTTGTTTTTGTTTTGTTTTATATTCGAAAAGTATTCCGAGTCCTTATCTGAACTTGTATTATTGAAAGATGCTCTTAGATAAGAGGGTATTACTCATCACTAGGCCATATCTAACAGTAAGGTTTTTTAAAACTAAAGGTACTATATTTGTTCTATTGTTTTAACCATTGTCACAATTTCTTCTAACCGCGGCAGGTTTAGATGTTTCGCCAGCCCGCGAGGCTGGAAAATCAGCACTTCTGGATCTGTTCGTGCGTCATACAAGTTACTAAGTTCCCAAACTGTAAACTTCCCTCAGCTACTCGTTCAGATATTATATTTAGTTAAATATCTACTAGTTTAATCCTATCTCACTTCTATTTTCCGCAGAGGCGTCATTTGGAGGGGGGGAGGCTTGAGGGGCGGTCGCCAATATAATATAATGAATATAATGAATATAATATAATGGCCTCTGAAAAAGAAGTGGTCAAAAACCTTAATTAATTTCAATGTTTTGGTTGATGATTTTGCAAAAATGAAGTCTAGAAGATATCCTCTACCACTGTTATTTTATTTATTTGTTGGGTTCAAAATCCCAGCTGAGCCGTGAACGGCCAAATTCTAAAGGGCCAGTTCTACCTACAGCCCAAGTTAAGCTAAAATTAAAACTTACGGACTTGAGATTCTATTAGGTCCTACCTCAGGGTTGTTGACTCGATGTGGGCCTACCTTAGGCCTTAGTTGTATGAATTTAAGATAAAAACAAAAGGGGTACTATTTATGGTCTTCTTTCTGAACCTTGCAACAACAACGCAACCTGGACTATTGCACGATGCAACAATCTTGTATCTAAACAACCAAACTGAATTGCAAGAGAGCTCTCTATCAGACCACACCCTGTACGCATGGGCGCCCGCAGGATTTTTTCCAAGGGGGGGCAAAATTTAATGTATTAATAGGTAGGGACCGGAGCAAGCAAAAAACTGTTGACCCCTTAGGAACCAGCAGGTTAATTCTAAGCAAGTTTAGTGTTGCATTTTCTGTAATGGAAAATGTAAATATATATTGTATATACATACAATGCACATGATAACAATCATTTATTTTATTTATAACAGAAACATGATAGAATGAAGAAAAAAGCACACTGAAGTAAATGTTGTACCTAATTTGAAAACGGTGTTTCGAGCATCACCTACACTGCTCATTTGAATAGGAATTGTAGTCGTCTGCGGTCACTACCAAAATTAGGAACAACCTTTTCCATAAAATCAGTTTTGCTGGAGTTGATTTTCTCCCGGTGTACACTGAGCATACATAACCCAGAGAGTCGCTCATCAGACATAGTAGACCTCAGCCATGTTTTAATTTTAAGGGGGGACTTCTGAACAAATAAAAAGGTAGCAACCTTTTATCATGCACACAAATAAAAATTTTCACCCTTTAGGAGGCAGTTGGATACTTTTCAGTAAGTTTAGGATATAAATATTTTCTTAGAAAATATTTAATATATTTTCTTGGCATTTCCAGGGGGGGGCAAGCGCCCCCCCTTGCCCCTACCTGCGGGCGCCCATGCCTGTACGTACGACATCCCACAAACGAGTAGAAAGGACGCGCAGCGCCCCAAAATGATGCCACCAGAGTGGCCAAATACTGATGCCACAAGAGCCCAAATGTACGCTGATCTTCTAAAAATGTTCTTTCATTTGGGGGCACTTTTTTTTCTTTACAGCAAAAACAAGAATTCCAATTACCACATTTACAAGAAGCAATATCAAATAGTTGTTCCGAATGTTCCTGAAATGACTTCAATTTACTTTTGTAACTTTCAGAATTCCTTTTTAGTTTACCTGTTTTAAGTAAGGTCTTGTACTTATTATGATAGTTTTTGAGCATATCATGTATTCTTTTCCTTGATAAAGTTGGGATTGAAGCTGTGAGCCATATCTCTTGAAGTTTGGAAATGATGTCATTGGCAATAATCTGGAATGGAGGATCTTGGCCTGTCGTTTTTCTGTTGTTCCGGTGCCAGAGATAAGCTCTTAGCACATCTCCATAAGTAGGTAGAACATTATTAACAAAATCTGCTGGTTGACCGATGCTATGGCATTTTGCTAACGTTCTGGTTACTTTTGAAGGTTTCTTTTCAGACATTATAAATCTATTTACGATATTTACCAACTAACTGCGGGTAAATGGTGATATACCACGGTTGATGAACAAGTTATAACACAACCTCTCGCCACACGTGACACACAACAACTGACAACGTCGCTTCCTTTCCCAGCTTATATAGGGTAGGGAACGGGGGATGTAGCAGTGTGCAGTGTGCAATGCACAGTGTGCATTTTATATAATGTTCATTGTTCAATGACTGCTATTAATTTATTCAAGCCTATAATAGTGTTCTCAGGGTTGTTTGCACAGAAATATACCGGAATTAACATTTGTATAACATCTTGTTAAAACTTGCTTTAAATCAATATTTTGGATATTTTAACGGCTAAGACGCCACCGGAAGTTATTAACAGATTGTGCTGAAATTTTTATTGTTTATTTTGTAAGTCTTTAAAACCATTTTCCAATCTACCCCGTTCAAAAATACTCACAAATATAATTATGAATATTTTTTTCAAATATCGTATTTTTATGTGTTTTTAGACCTATTTTTCGATTTTTAAGGACTCGCTGCCACCGGAAGGTATTGACGTAGATCAAAAAAATTTTACACACTTTATTTTCTCTCCAAATCGCAACTTTTCCGCACTACCCCCAATCAAATATCGAAAAAAGTGTAAAAACGAGCCGCCCTAGTGAACATACTAGAGGTGCAACAATGGGACTGGATAATATACATAAATATTTTCTTATTCATCTTCCACTGGAGTACTTGCCATTTCTATTATCAGCATTCAATGATAGCCTGAGTACAGGAGTCTTTCCTTCATCATGGAAACAGGCAATAGTGATTCCTATCTTCAAACCACAGAAAAACCCTTCTAGTCTAAATGAGAACCAACTCTTTGTGATCATTTATTTATTTATATAAAGTCAAACAATGACAACGGTCTTCTGAAAAAGGAATAAGCATAATAAGTAATCACTTGAATAAAACATAAACATAAACATAAACATAATCATTGTCCTCTATCTCCTCCCAAGTCTTTGATACTAGATGTGATATGAGGTAATTGCAGTACAGTAGTGCAAAGACTTATATTGTTTTATAAAGTGAATACAGTATAGTACTTTAATAGGAAAACATAGATACTAGTTTATTTAAGAGTAATATGAGGACATAAGGCTTTGCTATTACATCATGATGAATACGATACTGTAGAAACTAAAATATAAATACTTATGGAATTATACAGTACATTATATCCAATCAAACATATTACAATACAATTAGAGAGTTCAGCGAGAGATTGAATCATATATTAAAATAAGGGTTGTACAACGGTATTCCTGACAAAAGTAATAGTACAGTAGTGAGGTTACAGCTGTATTGGGAACACAATATAAAGTTCTTAGTAAGTAAAGTGTAAAGTGTACTGTACTCTATCTCTCCCCCAAGTCTTTGAGCCAGCAATTTTATAAAGAAGATTATTAAGGATAATATGGCAAAAAAAAAAAAAAATTTGTATGTTTACGGATAAAGACTAAACCTTATTTTGTCAGTGCCCTTAATTTAAAGCATACTTGATTGGTTACTCTTCTTGATTCATATGGTAGTCTTCATGCCAGGTAGGGGGGCGTCTGGTACGGTTCGAATGCCTTAGTGGAGTTGCAGTTTGGGGTGCCGTACCCATTGGCCTAGGGGGTGCGGGTGGTAGTATGTCGATGGGCGGCGTTGACATGTCTTCTTGGGTGGGGGTGTGGTCTCTTCAGGGATCGGGCGCCTTCGTTCAACGTGCGGGCTGGACCGTGTCGGACTACGGGGTGAAGCGGGTGTCTTTGGTCCTGGTGCTGACCTGGCAGGTGTAGGTGGTGCAGCAGGTGGGCTGTTGGTGGGCACCGCTAGGAAGTTCTTCAAATGTTGGTCTATGGTCATCTTTGGAGCAGGTGTGCTGAAGGGTTCATATTTTTTAAGGAATTTCCTGTTCCTTACAGTTACCCTCCCAGATCCATCGACCCTAACCACGTACTGGTCAAACTGCCTGACTTCGATGACCACACCTGTCTTGTCCCATTTACGGGCGTGTGGACCGACCTGGTTCTGGATGCGTATAAGGTCTCCGACTGCTAGTGGTGGGAGTCTCTTGGTGTGCTCTGACCAGCGTTCCGCACCCCTCATGTGGCGGTTCCTCAGAGCATCTTCTCGGGTGGCCAAGTTTTCACGCCACGTGTCGTGTGGTTTATATCGGCCGGGAAGGATTGGAATGAAGTCCCGGATAGGGCGGCCGAATACACACATTGCTGGGGAGTGTTTTGTATCTCTATCCGGCGTGTTTCTGTATTGAAGCATGGCCCGTTGAAAGTTTTCGGTGTTGAGGTCGCCGTTTGGTCCAGTGTTGTCGGTTATTAGGCGTTTCGTTGTCTTGACACCAACTTCTGCCCGACAGTTGCTGTGAGGGAAAGCCACTGATGAGAGTCGGTGGTGTACGCCCCAGTTTTTGAGGAACTGCCGTGTGGCTGCTGCGGTAAATTCAGGGCCCCCATCGGAAGCCAGTTCGTCGGGGATGCCGAAGGTGACGAAGGTCCGTCGGAGGCAGGCGATGAGTCCAGCAGCACCATCTGATGACCTCTCTACTATTGGCCAGTTGAGTATCTGTCCACCACGACCAGGTAGTTTACTCCTTTGTAGTGGAAGTAGTCCGCGCAGACGCACTGGAAGGGGTATTCTGGTGATGTTGGTGGAGTGGGTGGAGCGCTGGGCTGGGTTGGTGCCATGCGGTTGCAGTGGTTGCAGCTAGCCCGTAGTGCTGTGATGGCTGGTGTGATGCCAGGCCAGAAAATGGAGTCTTCTGCTCTGGAGATCATGGATGAAGTACCTTGATGAGCTGAGTGGAGTGAAGCCAGTACTTCTTGCCTGAGGGCCGGCGGGATAACCGTGCGGTTCCTGTACATTACCACGCCGTCAACAGTGCGGAGGTCGTCGCGAAACTGGTGATATTCCCGCAGCTGTGCAGGGAGTGCATGGCGGGATTCAGGCATACCGGACTCTATGACATTGGCTAAACTATTCATGACTTCATCGCTGGTCGTGGCGGTGCGTACTCGATCCCATGTCACTGACGCCAGGCTCAGCGAGTTGAGTGTTGATGCGGCTGCAGAAATGACGCAGGCTTCCATGCCATTACCATCTGTCAGTGATGTCCGTATGCCGGCTAGGAAGGTGGGGGGGGGGAAAGAACGCCGTTCCCTCGCATGGTTGATGGATGGCTGCTACATCATCGGGGAGTGTCAGTGGTATGGGGTCGCCAGTGGGGTATCGTGACACCCCGTCAGCAGCTTTGTGTTTCGCGCCTGGTACGTGGATCATCCGGAAGCGGTACCTGAGGGTTTTTTCCTTCAAGTTTCTGAGGCGTGTATTAGATATGTCCTCTAGGGATCTGTCACCAAACACTTTGAGGAGAGGTTTGTGGTCCACTGCAATTATTAGGTCTTCGCATCCCAGCACGAAGTACCTCGCCTTGTCAAGGGCATCGGCGACAGCAAGTGCTTCTCCTTCTACTGGTGCATAGCGGGACTCAGCTGAGGTAGTGAATCTACTGCCGACCAATGTGACACGCCATCCAGTATGGCAGCAGAAGGGTTCGACTCGTGTACAGGTGCAGTGTTTCTGAAGTAACCAGTAGCCGATGCCTGTTTTCGACCAGTCTGTGGCGAGGCATGTGGGCTTGGTTTTGTCAAAAATTTTAACACCCTCCTCTATTTCTGTGATGATGACATCCTTTGATTCTTCGAAGATGGTTTCCAATTCGTCATCCCACTTGAAAGGTGTTCCTGGCTTCAGAAGTAGGCGGAACGGCTGCATCCTCTTGGCCATGCTGAAGGCATACGACACCTGGTTGATGAGCCCGAACCATGATCGAACGTCGGTGATGTTCTTTGGAGATGGAAACTCTAGGATTGCTTTGAGGTATTTTTTACAGGGTCGGACACTGTCAGATGTGATCTCGAAGCCTGCAAATTCAACCTTGTCCTGACAGAACACAAACTTGTCGGGGTTCAGTGTGATTCCGTGTCTGCCGCAGGTGTCAAGCCACTGGGTGGCCTGGAAGAAGCTCTCCTCCACTGTGTCTGACCAGAGCAAGACGTCGTCAATGCACTTTGTATTGTTAGGGATGCTCGATACAATTTCGTCGTACCTTCTTGTGTAACCGTCACCAGATGCAATGTAACCCTGGGGAGCGGTTTTGTAACGGTAGCGACCCCAGGGCGTTATGAAGGTGGTCAAGTGGCGTCTTCTTCACAGATTGGTACGCTGTGATATCCATTCCATGCATCAAACACTGTTTTCTTTTTGCCTTGCGGTACTGATCTGGCCTGGTGGAATGGCGATTGAGTGTGGTGTGTTTCGCGGGTGGCGTGAGCGTTGAGGGGTTGAAAGTCAACGGTACGCCTTGGTTTTCCGTTCTTTTTGGCGCACACCACCATTCTGTGACACCAGGTTACGGGCTCACCAACGGGTACTGGTTCAAGGACACCCAGTCTGACATCTTGGTCGAGGCCAGCCTTCACGTCCTCCTGCCAGTGGATTGGTACTGGGACGGGGGTGTGATGCGACTGGTTTGGCATTGGGGTCCACCATCAATTTCATTGGGGGGCCGTCCATCATGGGCAGCGCTTGGTGGTCACAAGTGTTGAAGGTGCTTGATTTGTAATAGTCCAGCAGGTATTCCTTGAGCTTTTGCTGGTTCGCCGCAACAGCGGGTAGCGGTAGCTCGATTGGAGGTGATGGAGGATGTTGGCGTCTTGGACAGTCGCAGTTAGTTACAAGTCCGCTGTCACTGTGTGGCGTGCTGGCACTGTTGTTACAGTATTGTGCTGGATCCAGTTGGACTTCCCCCACTGTAGGAAATCTTCCCGAGATAATGCCGAGTGAAACGCATGCCTCTCTGCTGATGAAGAACTTGTCAGAAGAATCCGTCACATATGTTACCTGTCTCGTTTCTACTTGTTGGCCCTGTTCATCCTTGCCAGTGAGGCGAAGTATGGCTGCGCCAAGGATTTTGATGCCCTTGTTGTTGGCGGCGTGCATCTTCATGGTCACAGGGATGAGGTCAGACTGGAGAAGCCCGAGGCGGTGGATAACCTTGATACCGGTGAGGCAGCTCTGACAGCCTGTGTCTGCCATGGCAGGCAGTACCACGGTTTTTGGGTGGGCATTGAGGGTTGCCCCAAGCGCCTCGTAGTCTTCGGGGAGAGTCCTGACTGTCAGGTTGATGTGTGGCTGTGGTTGTGAGTTCTCCTTGATCCATATGTCCGATAGTTCATTGTAAATGTGATGGTCGAGGGCGATTGCTCTTTTCTTATGTGGCTCGGAAGTGTTGCTTGAGGCGCAGAGAAGATCAAATACCGCACCTTCGCACTCATCAGCTTTATTAGGAGTGGCTGAAAGGCTCTTGTCCTTGTCTTTGCTCCTGCATACGGATTCCCAATGGCTGTCGCGCTTGCAAATTTTGCATTTGTGGTTGTACGCAGGGCAATCCGTCTTCCGTATGTGGACTGGGGCTCTTCTGCCGTGTCCTTTTTTACCACAATATGAACAGGGGGCATTTTTGTCTTGTGGGGGTATTTGCTTACTTCTCCTGTATGTGCTGCCTGAGGCCTCCACGGCATGGGAGTCCAGCAGTCGTGATGCTGAGCGCTTGCCTGCTTCCTTCGCCTCGACAAACTGAAAGACGTCTTCCAGGGTCATCTCCTGGTTACTGTTGCCGAGGAGTTCCAGTTGTATTTCCGGGTCAGCAATTCCGCGGGTAAGGACGTCGCGAAGGATGGGGTCAGTGTAATTTACGTTGTTGTTGCAGCTTGGGCATTCAACAAGAAATTTGCAGACTCCGGCCTGACCACGAAGACGGGCTCCAAAACTGCGCACAGTTTCGTCGCGGTCTTGTCGCATATTGTGTAGGGTAACCCTGGCTACCATGGTGTTCTCCTCACGGACAGCTAGTTTCTTGATTGCAGCAAGGACTTCATCTTCGGTTTTGTTTGTTAGGCTTCCACCTGCGGATCTTGTCAAATCTTTGCGGAGTGAATCGTCGCAGCATTCAAGTAGTTGTACCACTTTGTCCCTACCAGTGATTTTTGTAGCTTCCGCATAATCTGTCCAACGCGACGTAAAATATGCCCAGTCTTCACTGGTACCTGCAGCCGAAATGGTTGGCCGTCTTACTTTCTCAACCTTTGCAGAGACTGTCGGGCTTGGGACATGGGTCGTGCAGTGGGCTGTTATAAGTGCGGCTACAATGGCTGGGTCCAGGTCTGCTGTGACATAGGTACAACCTGTGATAGGACATTCTACGGCAGGCATTGTGGATAGCGTTTGTTGAAGTTGCTTAATTAGGTTGGGGTGGTTGACAGTTGCTTGAATTTACCACGTATGTAGACTTATTTTATTATTTATTTAATTAATCAGTCATTTGTACCTAAGACCGTTGTCATAAATGAGAACCAACTCTTTGTGATCATTTATTTATTTATATAAAGTCAAACAATGACAACGGTCTTCTGAAAAAGGAATAAGCATAATAAGTAATCACTTGAATAAAACATAAACATAAACATAAACATAATCATTGTCCTCTATAGTCCATCCTCGTATCGTCCCATATGCTTATTACCCTGCTTGGGTAAAGTACTAGAGAGGATGGTCCATCAGCGGTTGCTATGGATTTTTGAAACATGTCACATTTTTCGAGATTCGTAGTGTGGTTTCCGTAAGAAGAGAAGCAAGGTGGATCAACTTCTGAGGTTAGAAACTCATACGCCAAGCTTTCCGATGGAAAAAATGTTCGTTATATTTTTTGACCTCAGTCGAGCTTTTGATTCCATCTCCCATACTGGTCTACTATATAAGTTAGGCAATTTGGGGATTCATGGTAGATAACTAAGATGGTTGGACAACTTATTGTCCAACCGCACTTTTCAGGTACTAATTAATGATGTCTATTTAACACCTTTCCACTTTAAATAGGGTGTACCCCAGGGTTCTGTTCTTAGTCCATTGTTATTCACTGCATATCTCTCCGATATGCCAAGTATTGATCCAGTTCAATCATCAGAGTTCGCTGATGATACAGCTTTCTATGTGGCAGCTGACACCCCTTTAGAAACCCAATAGATGTTGCAAAAAGCAACTAAGTTTTCATCTTGGTGCAGAACCTGGGATCTTTCCCTGAATCAAGAAAAATCTAAAATTATGTTCTTTACACATCAAAAGGTTCCAGTGAATCCCATTATCGAAATTAGTAACACCCCAGTAGCTATGGTGACATCCTAGCAATTTTTGGGAGTAGTCTTTGACAGCCTCAGACTGACTTGGTCTTGTCATATTAACTACCTGGTAACATTTTGAACGAAACGTCTAAACTCGTTAAAATCTGTTGCCTCTCATAGATGGGGTGCAGATCGATCCACCTTCTCACTTTCTACCGATCATTTATCTTAGGAAAAAGAAAGTATACTGATGTTGTTTATGATTCAGCCTCTTTCACCTTGAAAAAACTGGAAACATTGCATAATTCTGGCATGCGTTTTATTTTGGGTGCCCGCCCATCAACTCCTATTATTGCCCTACAGGGTGAGACTGGTTTCTATGCCCTTCGGTACGATCGAGATCTCTCTACACTGAGGAAGTACTTTAATATTCTGGCTTCCCCCCTTTCCCACCCTTTACGTCAGTCATTCGAGGTGGATTATCCCTTGATCCTTGCAGTGGACTGGACTGTGGCAAATGAGCCACCTTTCTTCTTTAGAGCTACTGTACTTCTTAATAAGTATCACTTACAATTTAAAATTTTTACACTTCCAGTGTTCCCTTCTTTCCCGCCTTGGAAATTGAATCTGGTACCAATAATGTCTGTCTCTCCCATTTTTATATGAACCTCCTGTCCCCAAAGAAGTGATTGTGCAGTGTTTCACAGCATACTTGGAAGAGAAGTATCCAGATTACTTGTATATTTATACTGATAGATCTAAGATAGATGTGCCTGGGCCATCTTGTTCATCAGTTGTTTTCGTTTCAAATTATAAGAGGTGTTTTTCCTGGAAACTATCCCCCAATCATAGTATACAGGCAGCAGTTATTTGCCATCCAACAGGCATTATGTTTTTTGGTATCCAGAAGTAATGCTTGTAATGTCCTAATAATTACAGACTCCCAGACCTCTCTTCACCTGATCAACTCACCCACACTCACTACATATCTGGCCCTAACTACTTCTATCCATTCTTTACTGAAGACCCTCTCTGCTTCAGGAATTCTGGTTTCCTTCCAGTGGGTTCTGAGCCATGTCGGAATTACAGGTAATGAGATGGTTGATACACTGGCCAGGGCTGCTCATTCCCTCCCTGCTATAACCTCACTATATTTCCACCCAGGCGAGGGTTTTGCAGTAGCTAAAGTGGCAGTGCAAAATGATTACAAAACCCAATGGGAGAGATTACGGCACTCAACTCTTTATGGAATGTTTAAGACTTCTTGGGGCACAAGAAATTGGCCTGTACCATCTTCCCACTATAAAGCTTCTATAATATTTAGATTCCGTTCTGGCCATGTAGGCCTTCAGGCTTACTTACACCAGACTGGACTTGCCTTCCCCCCATTATGTGTTAGTTGTAATTTATCAGAGACACTGTCCCATTTCTTTCTTTTTTGTCCATGTTATGCTAAGCAAAGGAGAAAATTAAGATCCTCTCTTTTGCAATATGGTGTCATGGATTTTACTTTATCTGTTCTTTTAGGTGGGGTAGCTTTTCTCCCCATTGATAAACTTCACTATGAACCAATTAATCAAGTTTGTAGTGGCATCTGGGTGGTTGAAAGAGTTTTCAATCTTGCATTGTATACCGACTTCCATTCCCACAGGTTTATTAATCAGTTACCTCCTAGTTACTCCATCTGGCTATTACTGTTGACTTAGTACTTGGTTCCATTTTTCAGTTCATATTTAGTAGAACTAACAGGCCTCATGTTCATCCCTTTCAGAGTGTTCTGGAATTGGCCCCAGAACTGAAGAGGGTAATGGTGTGCTTTCTCTCTTTCTATCTCATCCCAATACTAATAGACCCCGCACTTGATGTAGGAACAGCGGAAGTTCTCCCCTGGAACTTGGTGTTTTGGTCTTGGAGGATGTAAATAGCCTTACTGGCTGAGCTCCTCCATATAAAACTTCAAACAATCAATCAATCAATCAGTTTCCTGAACTGAGTATGTAAAGGAGGACAATGTCTTTCCAATAAATAAGTTTAATTATAAATATCAAATTACGCAATTTTCTTGAATACCCAATAATCATTTTAAAGATATAATTTTGTTCCCATTTGACGCTATAAGAAATAATAACAAATAGCGAACACATATAAATATATACAAATGATTATTATTATTATTAAAAAATAGTACTTCGCTATATATTTCATAAAAATTAGCGCCAAAATTAGCGCTAGCGGCGCTATATTTATCAATTAGCGCGCACAGCTCTGATTATAAAGTACATTGTGAGTACCACTTAATAAATTTTAACATGTGACGGGCCTCTCACTGCCTTCTTCGCCCCGTCTCCAAGCCAATTTGAAATGACGCCTCTGGTTTTCTGTCATTGAATTCTACTTCACAGGTGCCAGATGGGGTTAGTAGGGCCTACATTCTCTCTGTGTCATCTGAGCTGGCTTATTAGCTGGAGTATACTGTGTAGCCTACATTTCAGTATTGTATTAGACTACATTGTCTTGCTTTATAGACTTTGTGTAGGCTACTAAATAGAGAGACTGGAGACTTGTCTTGGGGAGGCTGTTATTCTTTTCCTTGACCCTCATAAAAACCTCTTTGACTAAGCTGTCAGTTCTAGCCTACTTATAGTGCCAACCAAACCTCCAAAGCTTTAGATAGGCCCTAGTCCTTGAAGAGTTATATATGAGAAAGGAACAATAGCCCCTAAATTAGGTGTAGTTAAAATTTGAAATGAACAAAATGTTAATTTTATTTACAATAATTATATGTTGTTTAAACTGATGTTTTCTGTTCGTCCAAAACTTGACTTGGAGTAACTTTCTTTTGAACACTGACTTTGAATGAAAATGAAAATGAAAAGGTTTATTGGCAGACTATAGTCCATATGACAAATATTATTAATACAATGACAGTTCATATACTAAGGATATAAATATATACAATTGATTAGAAATAATATTGTAATGTCGAAGTTAAGTGGAGCTACAGACAGACATTTTCGTACCAAGAAGTCCATAGCTTAGAGGATAAATGGCAGGACTCATGGATAGCTTGGATGATTGGGTTGGTTGATTTTTTAATTCTTTGCATTGGACTGTGTTGAGCACGTCTTGTTACCTCCGGGAAGCTCGGGGACATTGCGGGTGGCAAACATTTGCGAAGCTGAGCATCTCGGGGGTAATTTATGTAAGAGTCTAAAAGACCTGTTGTACAGCAAATTTAGAGTTCTGCCAGAACCTTTTTTTATAATTCATCCAGAGTTGCTGTCCGTATATATTACTGCAGAAAGTACAAAAGAGAGTGTCTTTAGCTTCACTTGTACAGAATCGAAAGTTCCTTATGGTCATATTCGCTTTAGCACACAGGCTTCGAGATTGTTTTCTTATATCCGAGTCATTACTCAAGGAGCAGGTAATATGATAGTTTGACCCAAATACTTAAACTCTTGTACTTCCTCAATTACTTCACCATTCATTTTAAACCTTATATCAGCTGGCTGATTACAGCTTTTAGGATGAAATTGCATAACCTTAGTTTTTGTAACATTAAAAAGAATATCATGTTTCTGCAAATACACTTCGCAGACTTTTAGTAGCCGATCCAGACCTTTAAGGCTTTAACAGAGGGACTTATTAACACCATAATATTATCATCGGCATAAACTAAGACTTTAAATCAGAGCTGTAGACTAGAATTCGAAGAAAAGGACGCGGCAACTTGAATTTCTTCTACTACTTCTTTCACCACCTTTCTCTACAAAAAAAAAAAAAAATGGTGTCAATAATCCAGCAGGGTTGAAAGCACCTTAAACAGAAAAAACAAACAACTTGAATTTGTGACATTAAATGTAAACAAAACTCAGTTAGATCCGCTCTTGTCTAGGCCTACTTCGTAGTTTATGGGTTAAAGGCTTAGCCATTAATCTTGATTCTTAAAATAAGGTAGCAGGATCCTAACTCCAGGCTTCTATCATAAATTAATCCAGCCCACAATAAGAATAAATAAGGCCTACATTGCGACCTATTAGAGTTGAACTCTCCAACAACTAAACTAGTCTATGCCAAAAATTACTTGATACAATGATGCGAGTGCAATTCCTTATTTAAGGCTTATAAATGCATAAATTTGAACTACCGTAGGCTTCCAACATTAATAAAATGTATTGTCTTATATATATGAGCCTAAATAATGCAATGAATTCTTGAAATACCTTTGATTCTGCAGACGACAAATTGTTTACAAGAAAAGTAGGCCCTAATCAAGTTTTCTCTAGCCATATCTGGAGTTGGTATGCAAAACTGAAGTTAGTGTAATTTGTTTTGACGAAAAGAAAACAGCAACTTGAGGAGTTGACTTGACCTCAAGTTGGTTGGACAAAAAGCAAATAGTATGTAGAGCCTAGACTAGTCTCTAGTACCATACAGTAGTTCTCAAGGCTTGCTATGCTTTTAAAAGTATGAGTTATGGATAGGCCTAGTCAATAGTCTGTGTGTTTCTTATAAAAAGATCTTTATACATTTTTATATAAAATTAAGTATGAATACTAAAGTACAGGTGTCCGAGAATTATCTGTACAATTTTTGGCTGTTATTAAAAGTCAACCATGAAGTGTAGAAATTCCAGTATTGTCCCATTTTACAGAGAATCTCATTAAGTTTTTTCTGATACCACGTTTTGACAAGTTTTTTAGAAATGTACGCGGGTGACAGACATTGATGATTTAAAAGCAAGAATCACAGCTGCTATTGAGCGAATTGATGTGGATATGCTGCAGCGTATATGACAACATTTGGAGTATCGATTGGATGTTTTGCGAATCACTAATGGTGCACATATCGAATGTTTGTAACAACGTTACTTTAATAAAAGAAACTTTTGAAAATACAGATTCTAAATAATCTTGTTTAAGAATTTTACGTGTGTTATCAAGAATTTTATTAAAAGATGAAATTGTACAGATAATGTTCGGACACACTGGAATTTCTAAAAAACTTGTCACAACTTGGTATCAGAAAAAACTTAATGAGATTCTCTGTAAAATGGGACAACACTGGAATTTCTACACTTCATGGTTGACTTTTAATAACAGCCAAAAATTGTACAGATAATTCTCGGACACCCTGTATAATAAAAGAAAGAACAACTATTACAGTAACTAATATAGGCCTAGCAGTAGCTGTTGAAAGTTTATGCCCTGAGTCCTCATTTATTCCCATTTAGTTTAGATACTACTAGCGTACATTCTGGCAAGAAGTTATAAAAATTAAAAATAGCATAAACCTGTTGGTATTTCTTTATGGTAATTGTTACTTTTCAACCCAGACTGCTATTTCCTCTGAAACCTAGGTGTTTCTCATAGTTTTTGATGTGATTCATGTGAATCTGACTTTCATTTTTGTCAGAAATGACCAGTTGTTAAGATATACCATATCCCCTACCCCATCAATATTGGGGAACCTGTGGAGAATAATTTTTTTTGGAGGTGAAAAACTCGTTATTTCCAATGAAAATGAAGGTAAGAATGTCCTGAAACACATCAAAAACCATGAGAAAAACCTAGGTTTCATGGAAAACCTAACCCATAACCTAACTTAAAAGTATCTAACCTAACATGAATATGTTATTACATTATCAATTGTATAATTTAGGTCTCAGGGTATGGGGCTCCGCGCCCCCATAAAGATCACGCGTGACAAATTGATTGATATTGATTGGCATTTTAGCATCGGAAATTCAAAAATAAAAAATATAAAACCTTATATTGATCAATTTGTGATGCGTGATCTTTACGGGGGTGGAGCCCCCATACTCCCCGAGACAAATTATACAAATTGGACACATAATATTTAAAGGGAGAACACCATGCGAGTGAAGAAAATCGAGGCTTGCTTCATTATTTTCGAAACAAAGTGTGAAAATGTGAGCTGAAATGGGAGGGCACTGGTTACACTGGATAGCCATGTTGATTCTGAATTTGAACTGAAAACAGGAGATGAAGGATGAAGCAGATCAGTCAGTGATTTGCTGGATTAGGTCACGTGATGAAATAAAGGCCTGTGATTGGCTACCTCAAAAATGTTTATATAGTTCGTTGCTAGATGGTGCCACCTCTTGTTATGGCAGCGATAGAATGCCCTTTCAAAAAATTTTTTTTTTCAATAAAATAACTATCTTGTAAACTAAACATTTGTGATGGAAATGTTATTGATAAATGTTTTGTACCTGTTGAGACATTAATGTAGAATGGAACCCCTCAAAATTGTTGGGAAACATTCTGGGCTGAAAAGTAACTAATACCTTCTTTACTATTATACTGGTCTCTAGTAGAAAGTTTTAAGAGCTGGTTTTCAATATTTTTCAATGTGCTGAATTAAAAAATGACTTATTTCCATCGCAAATGATTTGTTAGAGAGTTAGTGAAGCTTAAACTCTAATGGGAAAAGGGTAAAAAAAATGGCGCTTCCACTGATTTTAATTTGAATCAGTTTTGGATAATATTAGGGGTTAGGTTAGGTTGTTTTGTTTTAGGTTTGGCCAATTTTGAAGGTGAAATTTGTGTTTTTCCTATGGTTTTTGATGTGTTTTGTATTAATCTGACTTTCAAAATCTTTGGAAACCACTCTGTTTGGTCATTATGCAAAAAATGACAGCCTGAAGTTGAATTCAAAAATATATTTTTCTAGTATATTTTGGTGTGCTCTGTTCAAATATAACTTTCATTTCTTGTGCAAATGAACAGAAATATGTGTTTGGGCCTTGCAATGACAACTGTATTTCTGTTTATTTGCACAAGAAATGAAGGTCATATTCAAACAAAACACACCAAAATACACTTAAAAAATGTATTTTTGACTACATTTTATACAATAAAGCATAAACTAATATGTTCATGTTATGAGATCTCGTAAACGACGCATTACCACAGGAAACATTCAAAACACCTCAAAATTAACCAGAAAAGTTTGCTCTCATCATTTTCGTTTAAACTAACAAAAATATCATGACAACCTAACCAATCATCAAAGGCGTACAGTTGACCTAACTAGGCATTCCATTGACCTAACCGGGCATTCCATTGACCTAACTGGGCATTCCATTGACCTAACTGGGCATTCCATTGACCTAACCGGGCATTCCATTGACCTAACCGGGCATTCCATTGACCTAACCGGGCATTCCATTGACCTAACCGGGCATTCCATTGACCTAACTGGGCATTCCATTGACCTAACTGGGCATTCCATTGACCTAACTGGGCATTCCATTGACCTAACTGGGCATTCCATTGACCTAACTGGGCATTCCATTGACCTAACTGGGCATTCCATTGACCTAACTGGGCATTCATTTGACCTAACAGGTTAATATTAGTCTTTTCACCTAAATATCTTCTGATCTTTTCGTATTAGGTGCTCACTGTCACATTTCGGGCAAGTTAAGGATGAGAGAATAACGCCGTAATTGATAAAAACATCCAATGCTTTGTCTTCATCTAGGGCACATGACGAATCAAGTTCTCAAAGTCGAAACCACACGAATGGCACATCATAATTCTATCACAAACACCACGAAACTGAATCTAATTAGAAAAAAAAAATAGCCAGAACAGAAAAACTAATTAAGTCGCAGAGTAGCGAAAAAAATAGCCCAAGATTATCCTTGTCAGACCAAAAATGAGTGTATTTATATACATATTATTAGTATCATAATGTTCACCATTAATATGCATGCATTTGCACAAAAAATGAGTGAAAATTTGAATAAAGCGACTAAAACTACTTCATAAAAAGTTATTTTGATTTACAGGTCCAGCCCATGTCATTTAATACATATTGACCACTCGTTTTTGTGATTCTCCCCACCCAATAACTCCCGGTTCCCACTGGGAGTCCCCCAGGTAAAAAAGGGTAGAAAGTTTTAAAAGCTTTAAGCTTCAATAACTCTTTAACAAATCATTTGCGATGGAAATGAGTATCATTTTTTAATTCAACACATTGAAAAACAGCTTTTAAAACTTTCTACCGGAGACTGGTGTAATAGTAAATATTTACCAACCTATTAGTTCAAAATTGTAAAATGAAATACAGAAATACAAATAATTTCATTAATTATAGTCTGCACATTTAGGTTAGTCCCTATATGAAATAAAAGTTAAATGATTTTTCATATGAAAAAAGTCAAATAATATTACCATACTTGGGAATATCCTATTTTGACATCCCAAATTATTCAACCAACCATAAATAAATGAATAGCATCCCAAATTATTTAACAGTATTAGCTTTGTTTTGATGAATCATTTTTGTTGATTTCTTATGAGAAAACATGGCTGGAATGCCCAGTTAGGTCAACTGTACACCCTTGATGATTGGTTAGGTTAAGTTGTGGTATTTTTGTTAGTTTAAATAAAAATATCAAGACTTAACCTAACCACTCATCAAGGGTGTACAGTTGATTTAATCCAGCATTCAATAATTTTCACATAAGTTTCAATTAATGGTCAATTTGTAGTTTCGACCAACCACAGAATTTTTTGATGAAAAATACGTCATTCAAGAGCTCTTCAAATTCTGAACAACTTTTTTAATTACCATTTTGCTCGCAAATGAACGACAGTTGAACAAGGGGACCTGTGGGAAATCAGGGTTTTTGGGTGGGGGGGCTGTGGAAACGAGTAATTTGTGACAGAAATGAGGGTAAATTTGTAGTTTCGTACAATTACAGAATCTTAGGAATTTTGTCTTTACAATAGGTAGTTTCGCCAATTCTAAGACACTTTTCTTCAATGCAAATTTGTCGCAAATAAATATTAAAAAAGTTACAGCTATTTAAAGTTACCCAATATTTTTGTTAAAACTAAGGAAAATATCCTGACTTAACCTAACCAATTGTCAAGGGCGTACATTTGACCTAACTGGGCATTCAGTTGCCCTAACCTGACATTCAATTAACCCAGGGGCAACTCACAAGTAGATAGATCACCTTACCTTATCACATTACCTTATTGGCGAGATCTACAGATCTACAGAAGCTAAGGCTAACAAAGACCCTAAGATCCACTCTAAGGTTAGCCCGAGAGAAAGGAAAGAGTAGCGGGTTAAGAGAAGAGAAGAGAATAAGGGGTTAAGTAAGAGCAACACCTATCACTCATGGGTTAACATTCATTCAGAAAAAGAGGAAAAGTGTCTCACCATCATCATCCGCCGGCCACTGCCGACAAGTCAGAAAAATAGTCGGAGAGAATAGGAGAGGGGTGAAAGATGAAAAGAAGTAAAATAAGAACGCTTACAAACCATGCAAACACAATCTTAACTCACTGTCATACCATGCAAACTACAAACATGCAAGAAAAGAGTTAGAGACATGCAAAGTAAGGGGAAAAAAAAAAAAAAAAAAAATGTCGATAGTTGTGGTTTCGTTGAAGGTTTCGAGGGCCCTGGATAACTGTGTGGTGCAACCTCATTGTCTAATTGATGGTCAGAGTCCTTTCCTGTTGCCTTTATATTAGTTGTTATTTCAATAATGATGTGGTCTGATATCATAGTTGGGGATATTTCTACATTGTCAATTAGATTACTGTTGTTTGTGAATACCAAATCTAAGCAGTTGTTTTTCATGTGTTTTCTGTTATTTCTTGCATTAACACAAATTCATCAGCTAAAGCTAGTAGCATTTTTACCTGCTCCTGGTCTTCTTGTGTGTCCCCCTTGTCCTGGTGCATACATATATTTTTTTCTATCTTTTTATATTTCATGAATGGGAAATTAAAATCACCACAAAGAAAAATATTTGGGGTTGGAGAGAGTAGATCTTTTACCAAGTTTCTTACCTCTGTAATGGAATCTGAAAATTTTGAGGTTGGCGTGTTTGGGGGTCTGTACATTACAATTAGTACCATATTTAATTTTTCAGTTTTTGCTGCTACACATTCTATGTAGTTGTTTGAGGTACTTATAGCCATTTCTGCTGTGTGCCTTTCACGTGTGTAAATAGCACATCCTCCTTTACGTCTCACTGTTCTGTCGCCTTGGAGGATGTTATAATTGTCAATTTGCATTTCTTTTTTGTCAATACAGGACTCACAATTTTCACAGTTCACCTGGCAGTCCTTTAGATGAGTTTCTGTGAGGCATGCAAAGTCTGCTCCTGCTTCTTGCATGAGTCCTTTCAGGTATACAACTTTGTTTGTGGAATGGTTTGATTTAAGGCCCTGTATATTGGCTAGGATTATTTTTATCTTTTCTCTTTCTTTTTCGCATACAGGTGGTTCTGATTTGTTTTCCAATGGGGGTGTCGGTTTTGTTGCCCTGTGGTCCTCCGAGAATTTACCTCTTTTTATCTTTGTCGGTACCTGTTGTCCCGATAATGCATGAAGTGCCTTTGTTTGTACTTTCTGTCTGGCTCTTAGATTCCTATATTTATATTTGTCAGCTGGTTTTGTAATTGCTGGAGAGTATTTAGCAGCTGAAATGTGTTGGCTGTGTCTAAAAAACTGGCACACTTCTTTGATGTTAATTTTTTCTATTCCCTCATTGTGTTCCTTTGAGGGTGGTGGTATTGGCATTTTTTTTTTGTATTTGCAACTCCCATATCTTTCATAAGTGTTGCAGACCGTAAGATGGTGGAACATACATTTCTTATCAAACTTGCAGTATCCACTTGTGTAATGCATCTTGCATAATGTGGGATGTGCATATATGCATTGCCCATCCCGATATCTGCAGTTTCCTTTCACGTAGTATTTGTATACAGTATTTTCTATGCTTCTGCTTTCTTATTATTTTCCAAGTTCTTAGTTTTGGCATTATCATTATTTTTCTTTGGCTGTTTATTTTCTACATTTTTAGTTATCTTTTTATCATTTTGCTCGTTGGACCATTTGTCTACTTTGCAACTTTTACTTATTTCTTTCCTTTCATCTATGTCTTCCTTCCATATTATATTGTTTATATCATTATTTGTTATTAAATTGTTGTTCATTATTATGCTGTTATTCGTTATTTCATCTTCTCTCTCATCCACCCAGTTTTTTGTTGGGACCATTCCGGACCCATGTGTCCCCATTATTTCATTCTTTTTTGTAACTTTCGAGTCTTCTATCTCCATTTCTTTAAAGACTGTGAAAGAATTTATGGTCTGTGTACATGCGCCACATAGAAATTGGCTCCCCACGATGTGTTTCGCGTTTGAGACAAGAGTCATTTCCCTATCATTCCAATTCATGCAGTTAAAGTCGTTTAATCGTCAGCAGAAGTCACACCTAATCGCTAAGTTTTCCGTTGTTACTAAATTGCACAAATTACAGATTAAGTGATAATTTGGACCCATATCCATGCTATTCCTTAATTAGCGTAAAAAGAAATACCCACACAAATTCTTTATTTATTTTTATTCCTGTTTCTTTCCTTTCGATAGTCGAGGGTATTTTGAGGGTTTTCTGACTTGCATTTTATGACCTTTTTCCTGCTTTGTTTCAAACTTTCTCAAATGCCAACTGTATTTCATTTTGAGTATATACGTTAAAATTGGTGATAAATTATGTAAACTGTATTGCACTTTCTTAATTTTAATGAATTTCACTTTATAATTTATATGCACAGATTCACTGATACTTTATACACTTTCGGGTGCAAACAGAATAAACCGCCGAGTAGATTATTCCCTTCTAATTTGGGTGTTAAATAGAGAGAGCAAAACAACATGTCCATTCACCACAGGGTACAAGCATTTTATATCATTTTTTTCTATTTGCATATCTGAAAAATGCCCTATTATTATTTTTCATGTCTCTAACCAGTCTCTTTTCATACGTACATTTTACCCTTCTTATAAACAATCTTCTTGGAAAACAAATTAAGAAAAATTCAGTAGAGAAATTAAATGTTAATAATAAAGAAATTACTGATGATACTGCTATTGCAAAATCTTTAAATGCACATTTTACTTCAATAGCGGATAAGCTTCGCTCACAATTACTAAATAATGATCACCCACTCTAGAATATATGCCACCCAGCCCACTAAATTTATTTTATTTTGTTCCTGCTACCTCTACTGAGGTCCATAATATTATTGGTAAATTAAAAAATACAAAAAATAATATTCATAACATTCCTGTACCTATATTGAAACTTGTTAAAGATAAGATATCTGCAACTTTGGCTAAGATTATCAATCAAAGTATTTCCAAAGGAATATTCTCATCAATGCTAAAAACTGGTTGTATAACACCCCTTTTTAAAGGGGGTGATCCTACACTAGCAACAAATTACAGGATGGTGTGTTCATTATCTGTGTTCAGCAAAGTTTTTGAAAAAATTGTAAAAAGTAGAATGCAGCGATATTTAGAATCCTACAATTTATTATCTCCAAATCAATATGGCTATTTTAAATCTTATGGAATATGTAAATATAGCTAAGGAAAATAAAGACATAATGATATCAATATTTATGGATTTGAGTAAGGTGTTTGATGTAATAGACCATAATATTCTACTTAATAAATTATATTATGGCTTTAGAGGAGCAATCAGTGATTGGTTTAAAAGTTATTTGTCCAATAGATATCATTTTGTATCAGTAAATAAGGTTTACTCAACTAAAGCGCTTGTCAAACATGGTGTGCCACAGAGCTCAGTTCTGGGTCCACTGTTATTTTTATTATATATAAATGACCTTCCATGTTCATCTGATATACTGTACTGAACTTCATAATATTTGCAGATGATACAACTGTCTCTTTTTCTTGCAAAGATGTTAATACAGCTAAGAATATACTTCATTCAGAATTCATCAGTGTAGTGAAATGGTTGACCACCAATAAACTCTTCCTAAATACCAGTAAAACAAATTTCATGATTTTTACTAATAAAAGAAATGTATATCTTGATGAACCTGATGTTAATGAAATTGCCATAAAGGAATGTACTGTAACAAAATTTCTTGGTGTAATGCTAGATAAGAATTTGCACTGGAGTGATCATGTAAATTATATTGCGAAAAACATTTCAAGGAGCGTTGCTATAATGTTTAAACTTAGAAATGTAGTCCCTAAACAAGTTTTATTGACTCTTTATCATACTCTTGTTCTTCTTTATATAACATACTGCACCCTTGTTTGGGGAAACTCCGCTAACAATGCATTAAATGGTATCTTTGTCATCCAAAAATGAGCAAGAAGGTTATTATCTGATGCTGATTTCCTTGATCACCCTAGTGCATTATTTAAAGAGCTAAACCTACTAAAGCTCAATGATATAACCAAATTGGCACATTTTATTTTTATTTACAAGTGTAAGAACAAAATCATTAATTTACAATAGGTAAATAGATATTTTTGTAACTCATCAAGAAATCCACTCGTATCAGACCAGAAATAGATCAAAGCTTGTTATACCTCAATTTAGATTGTCTTAATCTCAAAAACTACCCATTTTCATTGGATTGAAACTATGGAATAATTTTCATGCTGATATAAAAAATATTGTGAATGTAAATTTGTTTAAAACCAAGTTGAAATCCCGATTAATAAGGGCATACTAACAAAAATCTAGGATTAATGTTCACTAATATTGTTTAATATTATAATACATGTTTTAACTATTAATAATACTTATTTACTTATTTATTATTATTAATTAATAACAACTAGCTGCTTATTTTTAATAAGAGCCCAGTAAAGCCTAAAGCTTAAGGGCCAAATTAAATAAAATAAATAGTCGAGTTCAAAATTATTCATGTCATTGTAAATTGAAAAAATATATTTATTTTATTATTATTATTATTCTATTGTGAAAATCTATTCCATGCACACTTTTTCCTCTTTATAGCTTTAATGGCAGTCCTATTAAGCCATGGAGGTTTTGCTCTGTTATTTCTGGTTTCAAATTTGGGTGTATATATAATTGAAAACATTCTTCTTATATTTTTTTTAATATAGTCCATGCAGTAAATTTGCCCAATCCTTATTAACATGATCTCTAATTCTGTCATAATCACCTTTTAAATAGCTATATCTATTTTATACTGTTCTATTTACATGTTGGTACAGTATTTGATTGGATAACTGAATGTCAATACTGCATGGTCACTGTGTCCCAGGGGGTCTTCGTGATCAGTCTTTCCTTGTGAACAGACTTGTTTTATCAAGTGTTGAGTGTTATCAATTGAATAAGTGGTTTTCGTTGAAGTGTTTTAAAAAAAAAGTGTTCCGTGCATTCTTAACTAAATTACTTCATGCTACTAATCATTCATTAACGAATATATTTCATTTATTGACGTTATTCAGTACTATATTATTTGATCAAACCAAGGCTACTGCCTTGTGTTTGTTTTCAAATCAAACAGAAAACGTGCAGTCATAAGGTTGAAATTCCCTTGGTTTGCCTTTGTTGTTTTTCAAATCTATCAGAAACGTGGTTTCTTAAGGTTCATTTTTCCTTCACACACTACCTGACCTCCAAAAAGGTCACCTACCGTGGGAAAAAAAGGATTAATCAGTAAACAGCGACCAGATAAGTTTCATTTAATACTTTTTCTTTAACATTTCTTTCGTCGGTAGCTTAATTATATATTCATTTAGCATAAAATTGTGTTACAAGAACCTGTTTCTGCGTTTCAAGAACAATTTTGCGGGTTTTCGCAGGTGACGGCACAATAAGCATGCGGTAGACCTACGTTGTAATTTATTAATTTCCAAACTCGTTTTTTGTTTTTTTGTTTTCAACTAATTAAAAGCGTGGCACCCCCGTCAAGTACTTGCAGTCGCTGTGAAGGGAAATTTGCCGCTTACGCGTTTACAATGGCTAATAATAATGAACAATTAGTTTGCAGGTGGTGCTCAAGCATGGAAGTCTGAGGAACGAATTAGACCGTGAGAGGGAGGCCAGGGTGAGACTTGAAGAAAGCGTGATGCTCTGACGGCAAAATTGAATTCCCTTGAGACTCCAGTTACGACCCCTCATGCCTCAGTTTCTAATAATAATATAAATAGCCCTCCTCTTCCCCTAGTTCCCAACCCTTCGTTCGAGTGCGAAATGGAGCCCCATTGCGAAAAGCAAAGACTGTCTACCAGTAATAACAAGCAATAAGTTTTCTGTTTTAGGTTTCGAAGATGCTGATGAACCGGAAATACGACTCGTTGGCGATTCCATTGTTTGAGGGCAGCTCGAGGAATTCTGTGGGAGAAACCCTCATCGTAGGCGCCGTTACTGCTACCCTGGTGCAAGGGTGGAGGATATAACTAATAGTGTTGACCATTTTACAGACGGTACCACTGAGGACACAACGTATGTTATTCATGTCGGTACTAATAACGTTTTAAATTCTAGATCGGAAGAACTGCTGGCTAGGTACAGGCAGAGATGGGCAAGATCACCAACTTTGGTGATCTTGAAGATCAAGATCAGATCACCAGAAAAATGTGATCTTGAAGATCAAGATCAGATCACCAGAAAAATGTGATCTTGAAGATCCAGATCAAGATCGTGATCTTGAAGATCACTTTTCAAGATCACTTTTTAAGATTACTTTTATATGAATTGAAAAAGTTGTACTCTTGTAGAGTAAACAAAAACAAATTATTTTGTTAATCACTCCTGAAAAGTATCACTCCTAATACTCCCCTGAGGGCTGAGGCAATACAAGCATCGCATCCTACCCATGTCACCTGATCTAAACCACGGGGATTGACGATTCCCCTTTCAGTTTTTCAGGTGGTAAACTTAAAACTTAGTATTATCATAACTTATCAGCAAAGAAAAAACTATTAAATGACCTACATATAGTTTTTAGTTCTATTTTTCTCAATTCTCATTTCACCAGGTCCATAACCCATATCAATAAATGGTCAGCATATATAAGTAAATTTTTTACATAGAATTTAATTTTACAGTTTTACTGCAGTACGCAATTACTGACAATATAAGGGTAAAAACCGCAAGTTAAGAGTGTTAATTTAATGTTCAACCGCTGTAAACATTTGCTTTCAGCAAAACCAATTGTTCAAAGTTACCATCCGAGAGACGACTTCGTTTGGGGCTATGAACCATGCCAGCAAACGAAAACAACCGTTCCACTGGTGCAGAGGAAGGTAGCGTGGTGTTATACCTCTTGAAGATCTTCTTTATAGCAGGATACCTATCTAAAGAGTCGAGTGCCTTACTGGTGTCCTGCAAATAATTGAGGACTTCCAAGTCTTCCTTGTTGTTAGAAGCAGAGAATGAGCCGTCCATAGTTCTGAAGAAATCGTCTTCAGATGATGAGTCTGAGTTCACCGAACTATTACCACTGCTGTCAGAATTACAATTTCTTAGCCATTTGCAGCTTGTCTTTTACTTGAGACTTGATTGCTTCATGATCGCCGAAATTAGGCCCTTGCATCAATGATATCCATCTAAGTTTGAAATATGGATGAGATACTGAGGCCAAAACGGCATCAGTTACCTCGGGGTTCAACGACAAAAAATGACCAAATCTGGCATTGAAGCCAGAGACGACTACTGCCAGTAATGGCATGCAGTGTCTCAAGCGCAGGTCGTTTGGTTGGATAGGCTCCAATCTTGCGAGGGCATCTTGAGTCACTAGGACTGTTGGAAGAAGACAACCGTAGTAGCATTCTTTATCTGCCTGTAATTTGTTGAGGGCTGCTGCAATTGGTTTTAGAACAGACAAATATTCTGAAATAAATTCCAATTCATTGTCTTTGAGGATGGGTAGATTCAGTTCTTCAAGAGCTACATTCACGTCGTTCTTATGTTTATATATTTGGCTTAATGAGTCGTACATTGAGTTCCATCGGGTGACGCATGGGTACCTAAATTGGACGCCAGTTATTTCCTGTATTTTTTCTGCTGACTTGGGTTTACCAGCAGCATTCCACAGTGCCGAACATTTTCCCATTGCAGAATGCTTTATCTTCTTTAGTCCAGGTGAATTCAGTCCTTTATCTGCATCAGTTGTTGCTACCAAGTTCAATGTGTGGGAGGCACATCGAATATGGGATGATAGTTTCACTGACTCCTCTCCATGCTCTCCTGAATGTTCAGTAAAGTTGCTGATGATAACCTCTTCATCTGAATCTTTTTCATCATCTTCATCTGCATCATCTTCATCAATGTCGTCAGTACGATTCTGAACACGAACACCGAACTCTTTAAAGCATTTCACCATGTTCGATGCATTGTCGGTGACTGTAGATACAACTTTTCTATAAGATAAACCATGCTCCGAGTTGATCCTGTCCAATATTCCAGCAATTTTATCAAAGCTATGTGTTCCACGAAATCTTCGGCATGCCAGTGCAGCTGATCCTCGCGACAAGTCATCATTGATCTGTAATGTAAGAATATAAAATCAGTTTGTATGAACATTTTTTTAAGCTTAATTTAATAATATTGGTTAGACACGCACCAGCTAAACTGCGCCACCAAACATTGAAGAGAAGAACTATGTGATATAAAGGAGGCAATTCAGCGATGAGTCGCCTACCATACCACCACATCAGTGACCCATCCCATAAGAGCAAAATGTGGAAGAGTCCATATTCACAGCCTGTGAATATGGACTCTTCCACATTTTGCTGTGAATCAGACACAATGACAGATGACAGAATCAGTGAATTAGTGTGAAATTACTGTGAATCACAGCAAAATGAAGACTCACCAAATTAATGAATGAGGAACACATGTCGAATAATTGAAAAGATTATACTATAAGTCTATCAGACTATCAGTCTATCACCAATGGTCAATTTATCAATTATATAAAAATAATACACTAAATCAATAGCATACCCAATGCGCAGTGACTCCCATGAAACTGCGGTGATTAGTTGACCATATGTCGCATGTAACACACACATGGTCAACTGCTGCCAGTTTTGCTTGTATGTCTTCCTTCATTGTACTGGTTGTTGTTGCAAGAGATCTAGCCAGGGTGCGTCTAGATGGCACCTGAACAGCCGGGTTGACGTCTGAAAAAAATATTTAAAAATTAAAACAAATACAATAGATTAGCTATGGAAAAAATATCAAAATATTTAGCTAGGCTAGCGATAGTCTAATGTTCATACAAATAATATGATTAATTATTTTAATCAGATATTAGCTATGGAAAAAATAGCAAAATATTTGAGTTATACTAACATGAAAGAAGATCCTTAAATTCATGTAGTTCAACTAGGCTCAATGGTAGGAGCCCATTAGCCACAAGCGAGAGAATCTTCTTTTCAAGGATATCCTTGCATATTGGTGGTCCTGGTTTTTGCTTGGAAATGTGGAACATGCTTAGTGTTGACTGCTTGGCAATTTTGGCAGGGCCAGCATTGCTGCCGCTGGCATCTTCTTCTTTAGCTGGACGCTTGCGAGATTTCTTCTCCGATTCATATTCACCCAAAAGATCCGAATGTAGTTTCTGCACAAGAAAATAAATTATCATGCGGAGAGACTTCTTGAACACCCTGTATAATATTTATCAGAGTATCAAACTTCTAGTTGAAATTAATACTTAACAAGATTCTAAAATTTTGTTATCTTTAACTAAAATTATTTTCACCATGATCAGTGCATTTTTATCCTATGTTAAATTGAAAGCCGAATTTCGTCCTTCAGTAACTAATAGGAGAAATTACAGACATGGATCAGACAGAGAGAAAGACAGATACACCTGACGTTTTATTATAGTTGGATATCGGCAGTTTTTAATGTAGTTACTAGTCCATAATCTATTAATATCTGAAGTGCACAATATATTCAAATGGACGTCTATGTAAATGTAGCATTAGTCTTGTATGGCACCAGTCACTTAAAATATGACTTGAACCATTATGTTAATGTTGCTACTTACTACTTAGTTACTAAGTAGTACTAACCCTGAGGTGCCTCAGAAGATTGCTTGTTGAGTCGAGGCCAGCAGACAGAATTGTAGTTTTCTTTGTACACTGCCTACAAATAACTTTGATACTGTTTCCAGTTTTTTCGACAATTTGAAAATATTTTCCGTTCAATAGCACAGATTGATCCTTATTACCAACATTGTTATCTAAATATATTGAATACTGTTCTGGTGACAACCTAGAATATTTGGTTCCCTTGGGAGCCTGTTGAAGTTGTAAAATTGCACTCATTATTAAAAAATTCAATCTGTAAATAAAATATGTTTAGAATTAATTTATTATGAATACGGACCTATAGGCTATATTTTATGCCTATATATAATAATATATTAATAGAACACTTTTAACATAATTGCACAGTAAATTACACTTTTTACGAGCCTAAATTCCACAGCAACTACACCTTCCATAAGCCCACGCATGACGCAAGTCACCCAACTAACAGAAAACATAAACAGTCGTGTTGAACAAAGTTGCCACCAGATGTCGCTTGGACAAAAAACAAATGACATTCGCATAGCGGCATATTTAAGAATCTGAAATTAAAAGTGATCTTGAAGTCTAAAGTGATCATCAAGATCACAAGAAATAAAGTGATCTTAGATCAAGATCACCATAATAAAAGTGATCTTCAAGATCAGATCACGATCTTGATCTTCAAGATCATGATCTGATCTTGAAGATCAAGATCGTGCCCATCTCTGGGTACAGGGACTTATTAGAGCGATTAAAGGAGAAAACTAATAAGATTGTTTTAACAGGTATACTTCCTCGAATTATCCAACGAAGCGATTTCTACAGCAAGGTGACCTATATTAACAATAACCTAAAGTCTCTTTGCCAACAGGAAGGAGTGCATTTTGCAAATTTTTGGAACAGTTTCTACGGCAGGAGGGACTTGTTCCTCGAAGATGGACTTCATCTTAATGAAGTTGGAGCTGCGCGTTTAGGAAGACTATTTCATAATACTGTCTCTTCTTTTCAGGCTGCCGTAACTCGAACGGTCCCAGCGTAAATTCCACAAATTTCCCCCGCGCTCGCGAAGGTGTCGCAATTACAAACAACTTGAAGGTTCTACCCTTAAATGCTCGTAGGCTACAAAATAAAATAAACAAATTTTTTTCTTTAATTGCTTGTAAAGACTATGATTTAATTGCGATAAATGAATCGTGGCTTAGCACTGAAACACGTGACTTTGTAGGGGAATATCAAATTAAAGGTTATAGACTTTTTGTTAAAAACAGAATAGGTAGGCGAGGAGGCGGTGTTATGTTGTATATCAAAGATAATATTGCGAACGTTATAGAAGTAAAGCACTCAATTCCAGAACTGATAGATTCGACTAAAGCAGAACTTAAATTGAACGATTTCAAAGTTGTTGTTGTGGTTATATATAGGCCCCCAAATCAAACAGATGATACGGACGAAGCGTTATATCGTGAACTAAAGAGAATAATCGGTAGTGAGCAGGCTTTAGTTATGGGTGACTTTAATTGCGCCAACGTGAATTACGATACAATGCAGGGAGACACGGAAGGTAATCGTTTAGTTAATTTTCTCGAGGATAGCTTTCTTATTCAAAAAGTTGGGGAACCTACGAGGTTGGACAGTATTTTAGATTTAGTAATAACTATGGATGATAGGCTAATTACTGATCTTCAAGTAATAGAACCGTTGATCAATAGCGATCACAATATGGTAGAGTTTGTCCTCTCAGTAAGTCACTTGAAACCAACTAACTCGACTAAAATTCCTAACTTCCAGCACGCAGACTTTAGTAAATTTCGAAATAAATTTTCACACGTCAATTGGGAAAACGTAATGGGGATCTCCAACGCAAAACTAATGTGGGAATCGTTTGTAACGGTATTTAGGACTATAAATGAGGAATGTGTACCGTACAAAATTAAGCGTGTGAAAGTAAACAACAAGCCCTTGTGGTTTACTTCTAGAGTACGAGACATTATAAAGAGTAGAGATAGGGCTTATAGGCAACATAAGTGCGATAAAGACAATTTGTTGTTACGAAACAACTACATATCTCTGAGGCGTGAAGCGAAAAGTGTAATAAAAAAGTCCAAGCGCGAATTTGAAATCTCCATAGCTCGTGACGGTAAAGAAAACACCAAGCGATTCTTTCAATACATCAATAATAGAAATCCAGTAAAAGTGTCTTAGGTCCATTGAAAAATGTAAATGGAGATCGTCTCTGAAAACAAGGAAATGACTACCTTGCTAAACGAATTTTTTACGTCAGTTTTTACTATAGAAGATGTAACGAATATCCCTACGGTCATAGACATAATACCTTTTGATAATGGTAATATTTTGGATAATATTGGTTAGTGAAGGGGAGTAATGCGCTATATTGATAAAATGAAAACGCGTAAATCACCGGGTCCGGATTCCATATATCCCATACAACTAAAAGAATTAAAAGATAGCATTGTTGTGCCGCTAACAAAGATTTTTAATGCGTTTATTTCTCAGGGGTGCGTACCAGATAATTTCAAGTTAGCAAACGTAACGCCTATCTTTAAGAAAGGTGATAAAGGTGCGGCGGGAAATTATAGACCAATCAGTTTAACGTCTGTTGTAGGTAAGCCACTGAAATCAATAATTAGGGATCGTATAGTCGAACACTTAGAATTCCATAAGCTAGTTAGAAATACGCAGCACGGTTTTAGGCAAAACAAATCTTGCTTAACTAATCTTTTAGAATTTTTCCAAAGCGTGGTTGACATTTACGATAGACATCGGGTGGTTGATGTAGTGTATTTAGATTTTCAAAAAGCGTTTGACACCGTGCTGCACAAAAGACTCATTGAAAAGACTAAGGCTCATGGAATCAGGGGTGTAGTAATAAATTGGCTAGAAGAGTGGTTGCGAGGCAGGAAACAGAGGGTGGTCGTTGATGGAGCGGAGTCGTGTTGGGCTAATGTAGCGAGTGGTGTTCCTCAGGGTTCTGTATTGGGCCCCTTGCTTTCTCATATATATTAACGATTTAGATGTCGGCCTAGTCAGTACAGTTTCAAAGTTTGCGGATGACACAAAGCTGGGTGGTAGGGCGATTAATGATGAAGATAGAGGTAAAATTCAGGAAGATCTGAATAAAATCATTGATTGGTCAGTCACATGGCAAATGAGATTTAACGTGGATAAGTGCAAAATTTTGCATATAGGTTCGCGTAACGGTAATTTTGCGTATAGTATGTCAGGGAAAGATTTAACAAGTGTAGAGCAGGAAAAGGATTTAGGAGTTATAGTCACTGGTGATTTAAAAGTAGCGAAACAAAGTACAGCAGCAGTCAATAAGGCGAACAAAGTGTTAGGTTTTATAGCTCGAAATTTTGAGTACAAATCGCACGATGATATAGTTCCTCTTTATAAATCATTAGTTAGACCCCATTTGGAGTACGTGGTCCAATTTTGGAATCCGCATATGCGCAAAGATATAGACAAAATCGAGAGAGTTCAAAGACGAGCAACTAAGATGATTCCGTCTCTTAGGTCAAAGTCGTACGAGGATAGGCTTAAGGAGTTAAAATTGACTACTCTCGAGGCTAGGAGGTTAAGGGGTGATCTAATCCAGGTTTTCAAAATTATGAATGGGTTTGATAACATAGATATAGATAGCTTTTTCGAAATATATCAATATAATAGGACTAGAAATAATGGGTGTAAGTTGACAAGTAGAAGGTTCGAGACAGCAGTTGCGAAAAACTTTTTTACGCATAGAATAGTAAATACCTGCAATAGTTTGCCGGTAGAAGTAATTAGTAGCATGTCTATAAACATGTTTAAAAATTGATTAGACGCGCATGTTGATAGAAAGGGTATAGTTTAAGGTAGTAAAATTAAGGCTTTGTGGGGATAGATCCCACAGCTCAACACAAGTGTTGTGGGATATAGGGAGGCAGCGTCTTGGGTTAGGGGATACTCTCTGGCCTTACACACCCCATTTAAAGAGATTCCTCTGCCGAGCGGTGCCCCCCATAGTACTGTGAGGTATTGAAAAACTAATGATCTTCACTTGCCCCACAAACACCTTTAAATGGGAGACTCATAATGGGTGCATGCACATTTCTACATTACTGTACAGTCTTTACAGCCACACCTACACTTTTCCTCGTAAGTGTATATATTGTAATGTATATGGTTGTAAATTTTGACTTGGTCCGCAATCGATATGGACCACTTGATGGATACCGTAATGAAATTGACTGGATTCTTTGGATCTGATATTTGCATGTCCGTTATAAATAGATATAGAGTGTAACATTTGTGGATAGTAGTCTATTATGACTTGATCCTCTGGATCCAGAGATTCTATCTTTAGTTTTAAATCGATAATTAATTAGTTTTAAATTGATAATTATTTAGTTTCGTAAAAATTGGTCATTGCCAATTTACCGGCAGTTTTTACATAAATTTCTTATGTTCTTGTGGTTCGGAACTGACGTAAAATTGTAGGTCCCCTCCGCCACCACGGAGGACATACACAATACACGATTACGAACACAGTTAGGTAGACCAGCCATGAGTGGATCCTAGGGTCTTTGTTGGTCTGAAACTATAACATTATTTTTTGTTGTTATAAGATCCAGAGTACTGGGTTGGTTTTGCCCTCTTGCTCTAGTAATTTCCTTTACATATTGAACTAAGTAATTATCATCTAATGTATCTACAAATTTCTGCTAGTATCTATCTGGGTTTACCCATCACTGTTATAGCCATTCCAGTCTATCTCAGGTAGGTTGAAATCTCCTACTATAATTAAGTGCTTATTTTCAGTTTTATTTGCTTCCTTAACACGTTCACTGCCACCAGATGCATTTTCGCGTTGAGAGGCATGTTGTGCTATCACTGCTATGCCTCTGACTCGTATGTACATCTACTGTACTATTCAAATTAAAGCTTTATAAGAAGCCATGGCACTGCATTTTACTCAGTTTCTGCTCACCAGCACAGGAGAGGATGTGTTCTTGCTAATTCTATGCTTGGTTTTTCCTTAGGAAGATGAGTAGGTTTTTAGTGAACACATTTTATGAGCGCAATGAAAAACCACCTACCCCTTCCCGTATGGTAAATGACAATGAAATAAATAGCAAGAGAGACAATAAAAATATAGAAATACAGTATTCATCAGATGATTTATCAATATTAGACAGTGATGTTGACTATAATCCGAGTGACAGTGACAGTGACAATGAGGCTGATGTTGATGTTTCAAACACAGGTAGTACTTCTAATGCTCTTGATCAAAATGATAATGAAAATGATATTTTAGAAACAAATGAACACACTGATAATGAAAATGAAAATAACTTAGATGTAAATCAAAGTAGTGCACTGACTTGAAGAGATGATTTACAGAGTATGAAAGACTATTTTTTGTTGAAGCCCTGGGTTGAAAGTTGATATTCCTGAAAATAAGTCTCCATATGAATTTTTCTGTCTGTTTGCAAATGATGAGTTTTATAATTTGTTAGTCACTGAAACAAATTATTATGCTAAAGAACTCGTTCAGAACCAAACAACAAGAAAGTCACGAATAAATCAAAGTGTTTCTAGGCCTATTGTTTCATATGGGTCACATTCAACTGCCTCATTTGTTAGACTTGGAAAATGGATGGATAGTTCAATATGCCATGTTTTTCATCTCACATGAGTAGAAATCATTTTCTTCTCATAAAGAGATGTTTACACTTTTGTCGAAACCCTAATCCAGGAGATAAACCTCCAGATAACAGACTTTACAAAATAATGCCTCTCTTAGACTTTGTCAATTCAGTAATGGATACGCTTTACTATCCTTGCAAAGAACGTTCCCTTGATGAATCTATGGTGTTGTGGAGGGGTTGCCTTGTCTTTCGGCAATACATAAAGACCAAGAGACATAAATATAGAATAAAACTCTATCAACTAACAGAACCTTCTGGCTTAGTTTTGAGAACAATGGTGTATAGTGAGGTTTTAGATGATTATGGTGGAAAGGGTCATTCTGGAAATGCTGTCGTACACCTCATGGAAGGCAAACTAAATAAGGGTCATTCCATATATATGGATAATTACTACAACAGCTATCATCTCACTTCTTCCCTGCTAGACAAACAAACATATTGTACAGGAACTCTACGGGGCTCCAATAAACCTTAGCCCCCCCACCCATGGCCTAAACCATTAGAGGTACAGTAAAACTAAACATACCGTACAAAAGAGAATTTAATCCTACATTTAATGAGAAACAATTAAAACTTGGTGTTCCCACCATTGGCTTCCAAGACAGCCTGAATTTGCTTTGGGTAGCTTGCCAAAAGTGATGTGAATAGATCTTGATTGTTACACAAATTTGCTAAAACAGTTTCAATGTGTTGCATCATTGTATCCTTTGAAAATCGATTTGCTGCAGGTTCTTGAAACGAGAGACATTCAACCTTGTCCTTTATAATTAATCCAATGTGTTCACAGATGTTCAGGTCAGGAGAATTTCCTGGCCATTCTTCATTTCCAAAGAAATCAATCTCATGGTTCCGCAACAACTGTTGAGTGGCTAATGCCTTAAAGCAGGGGGCCTTATCGTGCAGAAGTGTGACCTGATCGACATCCATAACATTGTTTGGGTTTCTTAGAAAAGGAATGACATGCTGGGATAGAATAATATCACGAAAATACTGTCCATCCCAACTCTGACCATTTGGCTTCAGCACCCACATGAGCTTCTTCGCAGTGAACAAAACAAACACACCAACACAGTCTGGACTTTTTAATAATTCGCGATAATGTTCACTGTCATTGATTTCATTTGGTGTTGTGGCCCACACTCAATCATTTTGGTAGTTAGGCTGACGTTAAACAAAAAATTCATCGGAGACAGCTAAATGCATGAAATCATCCACATCCCAATCTTCAAGATAATGGGCAAACCACATTCTGTCATCGATGTTAAGTTGATTTTTTCTTGGCTTTGGAAGTTCATGCCAAGGTTTTAAACCTTGCCTATGACGGTACAGTCAAATGATCTCACCACTAACGATCTTTCCTCTGAACACTTCGATCTCTCTAGAAAGTTTAGCACAGCTATTTTTCCATTTACGTGTACCACTTTCAATGATGTCCTTTGTTTCCTGAGAGAGTGGCAAATTTGGGCACCCAGATTTGTTTGTATCCATTTCACATTCATCCAAAGTTTTATTCCAATTTCTTTTGACGAAGTCCTCACTTCTTCGCAACTTTTTGGCAACCCATGAATGTGTTATAAAGGTGGCTTCAGCATCACGAGCTTCCCAAAATGTCATTGCTCGTATGCGATCTATCACACATTGCCCCTCTGAATCACCAATTAATTGAGAAGCCATTATATTATCACTTTATCAGCTAGAGTAATTTTAATACCTGCAATAAATAAAGAATTTTATATATTTTTATAATCACTAAAAACTATTTCGATATAAGTAAACATGTAAGCTGGCAAATGGGGGGGGGCTAAGATTTTTTGGAAGCCCTTATGTTCAAATTGTAAGGGTAACCCAGTAAAAGTTATTCTACAAAACTGAAAAAAGGAGATTGAAAGTGTCAGTATTCAAATGGTGTTGCAGTAACTAATTGGCGTGACTGTAGAGATGTGTTGATGCTTTCAACAGAGTATGCTGATAATATTGTTGATGTAATTGCTCGCAGGAAACAAGTTGTATGCAAACCAGAAGCTGTTGCACAATACAATGTTTTTATGGGTGGAATAGACAAAAAAGATCAAATGATGATGTACTATCCATGTGAAAGAAAAACTGTTCGCTGGTACCTGAAAATTGGCATTCATTTGATGCAAACAATGATCTACAGATCTACAGAAGCTAAGGCTAACAAAGACCCTAAGATCCACTCTAAGGCTAGCCCGAGAGAAAGGAGAGAGTAGGGGGTTAAGAGAAGAGAGGAGAATAAGGGGTTAAGTAAGGAGCAACACCTATCATTCGTGGGTTAACATTCATTCAGAAAAAGAGGGAAAAAGTCTCACCATCATCATCCGCCGGCCACTGCCGACAAGTCAGAAAAATAGTCGGAGAATATAGGAGAGGGGTGAAAGATGAAAAGAAGTAAAATAAGAACGCTTACAAACCATGCAAACACAGTCTTAACTCAGTCATACCATGCAAACTACAAACATGCAAGAAAAGAGTTAGAGACATGCAAAGTAAGGAGGATAAGAAAAAAAAAAAAAGTAGGTAAAGTTAAACAAAAAGTGGGTTAGTTTACGCTATGAGCTACATCTACATTCGTGTTAGTCTAATTTTTTTTTTTTTTTTTTTTTTTTTTTTTTTTTTGCTGGCATCACACGCTGGCATGTCACAAGCTGGCATTCATCGTCAACAGACTCATCCTCGAGCACCACCACCAGAGCTCCTGTTGTTAACTTTCTTTTTTAATTTTAAACAACGTTAATATTTTTAAAATGTCTGTCAAGACGGTTCTTAAACACATTAACGCTGGTAGAATGAACGACTGATGCGGGAAGATTATTCCATTTATCAATTACTTTAAACGTAAAGAAGTTTTTAGCGATATTAGTAATGAAACGTCTGCCACGCAACTTGAATCCGTTATTGCGAGTATTACTATTATCGAAAGTGAACAATTTGTCAAAATTTACGTTATCGATGTTATTAACGATTTTGAAAACCAATAAGCTCCCCCCTAAATCTCCTAGTTTCGAGTGAATACAAGTCTAACACTTTAATCCTATCTTCATAAGGCTTATTGCGCAATGCCGGAATAAGTTTCGTGGCACGACGCTGACCCCTTTCTAACCTATCAATATCCTCACGCAAGTACGGGCACCAAAACTGAACGGCATATTCCAAATGAGGCCTGACTAGGGACTTGTAAAGGGGCAATATAATATCCTTCGATTTAAATTCGAAATTACGCGCTATGAAGCCTAACATCCTATTAGCTTTTGCGCAAGACTCCAGGCACTGGTTCCTAACCTTTAAATCTTTAGTTACGCGTACGCCTAAATCTACTTCCTCGTCAATGCTCGCTAAATCCCTATCATCCATCGTGTACACGTAATTATTGTTGCGAGAACCTATATGCAAAACTTTACATTTATCTACGTTAAATTGCATCTGCCACTTATCCGTCCACTCCATAATCCTATCTACATCGTCTTGGATCCTATTTCTATCATCCTCGTTAACAACCTTACCGCCTATTTTAGTATCGTCCGCGAATTTTGACACGTTACTAATCAATCCTACATCTATGTCGTTAATGTAAATTACGAATAACAATGGGCCTAACACTGAACCCTGTGGGACACCACTACCTACCTCTAACCACCCCGATTCACTACCATTAACTACGACCCTCTGCCTCCTAGCACGAAGCCATTCTTCTAACCAGTTAGCTACCTGACCGCGGATACCGTGCGCTTTAACCTTCGCAATTAGTCTCCTATGCGGAACTGTATCGAATGCTGAATAGTTTTTACTTTTATCAGAAGTACTCCTCTGAAAGAAAAAGCTATTATGATTTTCATCTCTCAGTTATATGAGAACTACTTTCAGTATCTTCAGGAGCCTCTCTATCAATCACTCCATGTCAAAAACAACAAAATGATGAAATGCATGTTCCCACCAGGATGAAGACTAATGCTCATGGCAAAGCTATGAGAAAATAATGTCAGGTGTGCTTCAAAGAAGGGAAACGCAAAGACACTACATACTCATGCGAGAAATGTCTAAAAAAGCCAGCTCTCTGTTTGGAACAATGTTTCAAAAAGTACCATTGTAAATAATGAAACTATTTTTTTGTATACGGATGTGTATTTTTTTCATGCATCATTTTTATCATGAATAATTCATAAGTTAGACTAGGAAAATTTTACTTTTTTTCATATGTAGAAATGTATTTTTATAACAGTGCACCTAATTTATTTAAAATTTTACTTTTCTAAAGTGCCATTTTTTTTATCATTATTTATATGAATAAAATTGATAAACTATTGATAAGTATTTGTGTTTTCCCTTTGTTTCTCATCTAAAGGTTGGAACGCACATATGTGTCATGTGGCATTAGGAGAAAAAAATACCAGACAGTGCCGAGGACGCACATAAGTGTCATGCCTTAAAATTTATTTAGAACATTTCTATGTACCATAAAAAGGTATTATCAATTAATAATGAAAGTATTTAAGGATGATTATTAAAAAAAATGAGAAGGCATTATACAAAGATATAAAATCCCATGGTGGCAGTGAATGTGTTAAGTATATCTAACAGAGTATCGTTATTTCTGTTACCCGCAGCGTGTCTTCTGTATATCAAACCCATCAGTGCTCTGTCTTCACTATCACTGATCCAACACCATAGACTTTCATCATATTCAATACTGTTTAGTTCACATAAATCTGAATTAAATCTATTATTTACATATAGTGATATGAGGGAATATTCTGAGAATATTCTCCAAAATATTATTTGCTGAGAATATTTGAGAATTTTCTTTTTTCTTAGTTTTAAAACATTTTTAGATTGTTTTGCAGCTTTTTAGAGAATTCTAGAATATTTCAGAACCTTATGGAACTTTCTAGAATGTGTGAGAATATTCTAGATGACTCCAGAACATTCTAGAATACTCTGGAATTGGGAGAAAATAGTATATAAAGGATGGCAAATTGTTTCCTTGGTTAGTTGTGGTTGCGTATAGCAAGAGCAAGTATCTACATGTGATTTCCTTGTGAATTGTGATTGTGATAATTGTCTTGAGTTTTTTATGGTAGGTAGTTCTTTTAACACATTGACTTTTAACTTTGACTTTAAACACATGGGGATAGCCCAGAGAAGTCTCATATTCCAGAGAAATATACGCAAGAATGCAAAGATCAAGAAAAAGAAGAACAGCAGCAGAAGGAGGAGGAGGAGGAGGAAGAAGAAATAGACAAAGAAGCCAATGATGATGATGATGAGGCAATGATTGATGAGTCAGAATCCGAAATAATTTTGTTACAATCAGAGTAAATACCAGGGTAACCAATAATTAATTTCTATATAGTTTTGAAAAAATCAAATAAATAAATAAATAAAAAATTTTTTTTTTTTTCATAAAAAAGCTATTATACTGAAAAACTGAAATTGAACACAAGGGATATTTTTTATGTTTCTAAACTGTTTTGTACGATATATTTTATTAATTTCCATATAATTTTGAAAAAAATCAAATAAATAAAAATATGACTTTTTCATAAAAATCATAATTTTTTTTTATTTATTAGCTATTAGGGCCTATACTAAAAAACTGAAATTGAATACTTCATTACAAGGGATATTTTTTCTTTCTAAACTGTTCTGTGTGATATATTTTATTAATTTCTATATATAATTTTGAAAAAATCAAATAATTAAAAAAAAAAATTGATTTTTTTTTCATAAAAAAGCTATGATGCTGAAAAACTGAAATTGAATACATAATTACAAGGGGTATTTTTATTTTTATTTCCAAAGTGTCTTATGAGATATATTTTATTAATTTCTATATAATTTTGAAAAAAAAACATGATTTTTTCATAAAAAAGCTATTATACTGAAAAACTTAAATTGAATACTTAATTATTACAAGAGATATTTTTATTTGTTTCTAAAGTGTTTTGTCTGATATATTTTATTGCGTTCTATATAATTTTGAAAAAAAAAAAAAAAAAAAAAAATTTTTTTATAAAAAAATCAATTGATTTAATCAGGTGATTAAATCATTTTGATTTAATCACTGCCATCCTTGGTAAATACTGTACTTTGAATTGAAATACAGTCTTTATACAATGATTCAATAAACTTTTGCATTAGTTTATTTATTTCTTTCTTCACTCATCCTATCATTCACTTCTGACTTAGAATTTCTCCATTTTGACAGGAACTGAAGTTAAGTTGTATCGGAATAGTTGAAAAACCCCTCAGATGTTCTAAAAAAGAAAATTCTCAAAAATTCTCGGTTCTGAGCATATTCTCAAGAATATTCTCCTAAAGATTATTTCTGAGAATTTTACAACATTATTTACATATAATAAAAGCCCTCCTTTTCTGCGTGTGCTGTCTTTCCTATACATTTTATAATTTACCAACTGTAATACACTTCCATCCATAGTTTGTTTACACCAGGATTCACATATTGCAATAACATCTGGTTTGGCTTTGCTTATTCTTGTTTTGAATTCATTAATTTTATTTACTATACTTTCAGCATTTGTATACCAGCAGTTTAGTTTCTTTACTTCAACATGACTACCATACCTAAAATTTGTTCAGATCCTTTTATTCCTGAGAAATTTCTTGACAAAAATTTCTGTACAGTTGACCTAACTGGGCATTCAATAATTTTCCCATAGGTTTTGAGGGGGGCAGATAATGGAAAAGTACCCTTTTCCCATAATTGCTAAGCTAACCTGTATTATCAAGAAGGATTTCAAAGTTTTAACCCTCTAAAGGGAGGTTCAGTCAAAGACACTGTATAAGCCAAGGCCTATACATTAGGGATTGTTTCCTGGGATCCCGGTTGATTTTATGTGCAGGATATATCCCGGGATTTTTTCGTTCATCCCGGGATGAAAAAACTGGTGAAAAAACAGTTAACATAATCAAAATAATGAATGCTCTCGAGTCTATACCACCAACTAGTATCGAAGCGGAAAGAGCTTTTTCAGCTGCAGGACTGTTTATAACTAAACTTAGAACTCGGCTGAGTGATAAGAGTGTGAATTGTCTATGTTTTCTACGTTCGTATTATAAGTCAAATTAGTTCTTTTAAATGCGCTATGGTTTGCATTTTCATATGTTTAGTTGTTTTTGTGTTTTTACGAGCATGCTTATTCTTTACAAGGATATTATTCTTTACAAGTGTTGATTTTCTTACAAATAGCTGTCTTGTTGCACTCAACTGTCTTTTAAGCTAGTTATTTCACACTCATAGTTACCTAATGGAATATGTTTAAATAAATAAATGATGAAATCTTTATAATTTTTATATTAATTCCTTTTTAAAAGTATAAAAAATTTAAATACATATAAAATAAAAATCCTGGGAAATCCCGGGATCCCGGGACGAAGACAGATTTTATCCCGGAATCCCGGGATAAACAAAATGACTCAAAACGACAATCCCTACTATACATGCACCATTTTGGGGATAAAATAATATTGAAAAAGTTTTTTATATTTTTTGCCTATCTCATAAGGTTAGCTGAAAAACTGACTAAAGTTTATTTAGGTTATAACTTATAAGACAGTACAGTATTGTAATTGATTCTGTTGTATCTTTTTAATACCCTTCAAAAGACTCCTTTATAGCCCATTAATTTATGTAGCTTAAATATGGGTCACTATGCAGTGAAATACATGACCCAAGACACTAGTCAATTCTATACTTTCCTGGTGTCATTTAGTGTTTTTTGTTCAAATCTGACCTTCATTTCTCATGCAGACTTGATAAAAGGAAGAGAGATTTTAGGTTAGGTTTTGGTCATTGAAGCAAATGCTATAGAAAATAGAAAAAGTGATACACATGCCCCATTTAATGGTACTAGGCCTATTAGACTAAGCTAAAAAGTCTCTCTCCCAGATCTACAACTAATAGGCCTATTCTAGCTTGAAAAGCAACCCAACCAGATCTTATAAGTTAGGCGAAGTTTCTGGTAGTAAGCCTGTGAACCCTCACAGTCAACTGAATAAAAGGCTGAGAGATTTTTGGTTAGGTTTTGGTAATTTTGCACAAGAAATGAAGGTCAAATTTGAACAAAACACACTAAGATACACTACATAGAAAAGTATAGATTTGACGTCATGTATTTTACTGCATAATTACCTACAGTACTGTGCAAATTAATTGCACCACTTGTTTTATCAGTGGTGCAATTAATTTTCACAATACTGTAAATATGTCTTGTGTTATTGCAGTAGTGCTAATTAACTTAAATTGATAACTTAGAGTAGGCATTCTAGCATTTAATTAAATAAACTATGGTAACTTACTTTTATTTTTATATAAAATACTTTACTTTTTTGTTTTAAGGTTTAACTTGAAATTGGAAAGGGAAATAATTATGCAAAATGGGCTACATTTAGTCTAAATAACAAAAATCTTATTAATTAGCTACTGGTATTACTTATCAGTTATTGTATCTTTCATAAAATTCCAAACTTCAGATAATATGAATCTGTAGCTTCCACTTTTCAGGGGTGTAGGAACATATTTTACATTGGCGGGGTGCCAAGAAATGATGGTATGGATAATTGTTGTATATTGAATACACCAATATTTAAACTTATTTGGACTATATTTGACCATATTAAAAATCAAGGAAATTAATTGAAAAAATCTATATTCATACCTATATACACACAATATCTGCTATACATAAATTGTAGAATACTTATAATCGGAAATTGCACGAATAATCTAGGGAAGATGCATTTATCATGCACTTTTTATCATGCACTTTTTATCATGTTCACGTACTACATGCTATGTACAACATACTACACGCTAAAATAGTGTTCATTAAACAGTAAATGACCCGAAATAATTCCTTCATCTTTCGTTCCGACTGGCAAATTCCAATGCAATGTTGTTCAGAGATAATTTGTTGTTTTTTTCTTGTAAATATTGAGCATCATGCAATGATTTAAGTGCTTTTGTGTCATAGTAGTCCTCATATAACTCTTGATGGGTCATAGTACTAAGAATGTTCTCCCGGCAGTTGCTGTCATTAGTGGAACTGTTAAGAACAATTGTAACAGTTTGTCCACTTTGCTCAACATCCTCTGGCAAACAGGTTGGGAATCCAGAGCATTGCACAGTGTCTGAAGACTAGTTACCTGAAAAAATAAAAATTCCCATTAGTGGTTTCATTTTCCTTGTTGCACTTTTGCTTGAATTAAAAAATCTAATTTCAATTCAGTTTTTGGGCTATGTTTCCCCATGTGTTTTCATTTTCTTTACAGGTAAATATTTTTCAGTTGCTTTTTCGTTATCGAACAATAATCTATTTTATGCTTGAATGATAATTTTAATAAAATGCAAACACTAATGACAATTACCTCCTTAATAGTCGACCAATTGAGAATATCATGCAGCATTGGAAGTTGAATGGATAATTTCTCGAAGTTGATATCTTTTTGATACAATTGTACAATAGAGTCACAAACTTTGTGCTCTTTTCCATTAGCTGCAGACAGCAAGACGTTTTCGATGTTGACCAAGTCCTAGAAATGATCCTGCTGAAATCTTCTGTTTAATTCTCCTCTCATAGTGTCGAGCACATCATAGTACTGCACTCGGTAATATTGCTTGATGTCCGTATATTCATGATTCTCGCAGCCTGAATCTAGTTTCTTAGGCATTTGCTTGAAGCGTGGGAGTACGGGAGAATCAGTGAGACAACTAGAGTCGTGTGTAATAACTGAGTAGAATCTGTTAAATCATTCCTCGGAGCGGTATTGGCTGTAATGCTTCTGGCAAGCCACTGCAGCTTGATGTGTGTCCTGTGAAGATGTAGACTTCACTTGCAATGTTGCTGATAATTGCTCAGCAGGTGAAAATACCAGCAAAGCTACTCGTAAGCCAAATTATGTTTGGAATTTTTCCAGCATTGCCAGCAATCCACCTGCTTGGTGACTGTATTCATCACAATTTTTGTCTCAATATTTCATTAATGTTTCTTCGAGGCTTTCATAATTCTGAAGGATGGCACTGATAGCTCCATTTCTTACAGTCCATCTTGGACATAATGGCCTCAGACCTGGATTTTCAGCTGGTTTCATCATGTTGAACAGTGCTTCCGTTTTGGGTGACAGCTTAAATAGTTGTATAAGTTTGCCAGCAAAATCCAAGGCATCTCTGATGGACTTACATTTTCGTGTAGCATCCTGGAGACTGAGGTTCAAACAGTGTGCTAAGCAATGTACTGAAATCACTGATGGTTCCTGCTCTCGAATCAACTTTGCCACACATGACACGTGGCCTTGAAAGTTACTAGCTCCATCATAGCCTTGCCCACGACAATCTGATAATTTTAATGTTAACCGAGTGAAGGTTTCTCTGATGGTAGACGTGATTGCTGATGCACAGATGTTTGGAATTTCCACTAGTGCAACTGGATCTTCATGCACTTGGTAGTGTATATCCACCCATCGCACGCAAATGACCAGCTGTTCATGATTAGAACAGTTTCTGGTTTCATCTGCCAACAAAGCATACTGTATATCTTTAATTACGTCTCGCAGAACTGTGTGTGCCATCAGCTCAATTAATTCATTGACAACCTCTGGAGATTCGTATTGATTGTCAACAGCTTTTGAGTCAATGTTCATACACTGGATCATAAGTTGCCGCAAGTTGCCTTCTCCTTCATCATGACTGCAGAGTGCAAGCCCTTGGCGCAATAAATATCTCATTGCGTGCAATTGCTTTGACAAATTCTGCCGATGAGCTGCCTGTTGCTTACTGCTTTGTGTAGCTAACTGGTCTTGAATTGAAGGGTTTTGACGATTCGTGTATGATTCCACAGCCTCTCTGTGGCTTATGCAATTCTCATGCTACTTAAAATTCTTAATGGCTTTTTTCCAATTACAGTAGCTGGTTTTGCTGAATGCTGTCTCAGACTTAGATGACAGTCTAGTCAACTTGTGATCTTCATTATACAGTATTTGCAATAAAAACTGAATACTTTTTTGAAGTTGTGTAGAGATGCAGCCAGCTGAAAGTACTATATCATGAAGGTAAAAATGTATGTCATCGAGAGGAAAAAAATCTTGCTGTAGCATTGATGATAGATTCTGAAGTGGGTTGTGATGGCTTGCACATTTGCATGCAGCAATCTGCATTGCAAGTGTCTTCTGTCACCTGAAAAGTAAATATAGAAAAGCAAAACGTGATTTCAGCAATGTCATAGTCATAGATTTGCAGTGTCATAGTTACACCCTTTTACTTATTTTTTCTTTGCTTTTTTTTGATGTCTTGTTTCAAATTTTGTTTTTTAGTTGTACTTTTACTAAGGTCAGTTTTTGGTTTTTCTATTACTCTATTTATAGATTCTCTTTTTACAAATTCGTTTTTTTTCGTTTTCTGTTTTAGTATTGTGGTTAGTATTTACATTAAATAAAAAAAATCTAATACTTACATTTGAGATGAGCTGTGAATCAGAATCATCTTGAGGTGTTTCTGAATTGTGAGTTTGCAAATGTCTATTCGCTGAAGACAATTCAGAAGTTGACAAATTCATTGCTACATCAACATTGTTCTAAAATTTATTTTTTTAGAATATTATACTTTGGGGATATGCTAATGATTGCCTATATTGTATACTCATATTGAACTTACTGACTCTGCTTCCTCTCTATACCACAGCTGAACAATATAGTTTGTTGTTTTTCTATTTTATTTTGCTTTTCATGATACATCATGAGTCCAGCTTGAAGTATCTAAAATGGATGAATGATTTTTAATGTACCAACAGCAATAAAATAGCATAGTGTTGCTATTTCTTACGATTTACAACAAGGAGAATTTTTTAAAGACCTATATAAATAGCTCAAATTGATAATTTATAATCTAAAACAACACAAACTTAGATAATTACCAGATGAACCATTCAGACACACACATCCGCAAAGACACCAATGTTGATGAGCTGATAGACGCTTCAGATTTTACTTTTAAAGTTGCCAGAATAACTAGTGAAATTAACTAATCATGTATATTAAATTTAAAATTTTATTAAATGAAGCATAAAAGATTGAAATTAATTATTTTTCCATTATTTGTAATACTTTTGCGAATTAATATTATTGGATGTCATTCATATTATTGGATGTCATTCATATTATTGGATGTCATTCATATTATTGGGGGGGGGGCCAAAACATATCTTGGCTCCCCCAATATTTTTATTGCTGAGGCCATGGCCCATGTGGCCTTCCGGTTCCTACGCCGCTGCTTTTATGATATTGCAGTCTTTCCCAGACACTCATGGTATTTAAGTAGGATTCTGTTATGATTTATAACTTTAAAATCCCATAAAGTGGGGTAACTTCAAACTCAGTACCTAATATAACTATTGATGTTTTAGAAACAAAATTGGCCAAATTTAGTAGTGAATTAAATATCTTTGAGCCAGTACATATAATAGTGATAGAGTTTGCATAACTTTTGAGACTGAAGTCACTCCCCATTTGGAGTCACCCCATTTTATTGTACAATATAGAAATTCTTATTGGAAATATTTTTTAACCTAGTAACTGATGGATAGGCTAGCCTTAAAAATTGTCATTTTGTCTGTTTTAGTTTCTTATTAGGCTAATATTAACACTAACAAAAGTCTGATAGATTAATTAGTGTATCCTATCACTTGTTATATTCTATTTGTGCAAGTGAATTAGTATATGCAATATAAGCCTTACTGTAACTTCTTATTAAGGTGTAATTGTTTGATTTTCTCCTCTAACATTTCAGGCAAAAATTAGACCACAGTACCAAACCAGTAGCCTACTGGTATACCATTCATCATGGAATGTGATAGATGTACATCTTCACTCAATTTAGAATGTGGCAATGAATGCAGGTCAGTTGAAAATTAAAAATAGGCTTAAAGGCAGGGCTGTGGAGTCGGTGATAAAATTTGCCGACTCCAACTCCGACTCCAAAAATTTTAACATTCCAACTCCATAAATCTGACTTGTATAATTATGACTCTGACTCCAATGGAATGTTAAGGCCAAATTGATTACGATTAGCTTTATTAGGCCAATAGAGATTCATAAACAAGGCATTTCGTCACCACCACATGACTCATCAGGTTACTTAGTGGCTGTAACTATGCCTTAATGGCTTTTTTTTTCTTTATTCAAAAATTACAATAAATCCCAAAATACAAACTGATTGAAGCTTAAACAAAATAAGATTATTATGGGTTTAGCAAATTAATAAGATGTTTTAGTATTATTATAAACATCCGTAACAAAATGTACTAACCTAAACTGAATTTGTTCTTAAAAAAAGGATCACTTCCATTAAATCTTCTTTCAGTGATGCTTATCAAAATTATCAAATTGAAATCTAAAAATCTGAAAAAGATTTAGGGTTGCTAGTACAAAATTTTTAAATTTCCTTATTATTAATGTTAATTAATTAATTATAGCTAATCCTTATAAATTATAAGTAACCATATTTATATATTTATATTTATATATTATATATTAAAACATTAGGTTAATTCTATTTTATTCATAAAATTGAGCTAGGCCTAGGCTGCTATGGTTATAATTGAAGGATTTGCACCGACTCTGACTCCATCCAACTATGCACTTCCGACTCCATCCAACTATGCACTTCCGACTCCATCCAACTATGCACTTCCGACTCCATCCAACTATGCACTTCCGACTCCATCCAACTATGCACTTCCGACTCCATCCAACTATGCACTCCCGACTCCATCCAACTATGCACTCCCGACTCCATCCAACTATGCACTCCCGACTCCATCCAACTATGCACTCCCGACTCCATCCAACTATGCACTTCCGACTCCATCCAACTATGCACTTCCGACTCCATCCAACTATGCACTTCCGACTCCATCCAACTATGCACTTCCGACTCCATCCAACTATGCACTTCCGACTCCATCCAACTATGCACTTCCGACTCCATCCAACTATGCACTTCCGACTCCATCCAACTATGCACTTCCGACTCCATCCAACTATGCACTTCCGACTCCATCCAACTATGCACTTCCGACTCCATCCAACTATGCACTTCCGACTCCATCCAACTATGCACTTCCGACTCCATCCAACTATGCACTTCCGACTCCATCCAACTATGCACTTCCGACTCCATCCAACTATGCACTTCCGACTCCATCCAACTATGCACTTCCGACTCCATCCAACTATGCACTTCCGACTCCATCCAACTATGCACTTCCGACTCCATCCAACTATGCACTTCCGACTCCATCCAACTATGCACTTCCGACTCCATCCAACTATGCACTTCCGACTCCATCCAACTATGCACTTCCGACTCCATCCAACTATGCACTTCCGACTCCATCCAACTATGCACTTCCGACTCCATCCAACTATGCACTTCCGACTCCATCCAACTATGCACTTCCGACTCCATCCAACTATGCACTTCCGACTCCATCCAACTATGCACTTCCGACTCCATCCAACTATGCACTTCCGACTCCATCCAACTATGCACTTCCGACTCCATCCAACTATGCACTTCCGACTCCATCCAACTATGCACTTCCGACTCCATCCAACTATGCACTTCCGACTCCATCCAACTATGCACTTCCGACTCCATCCAACTATGCACTTCCGACTCCATCCAACTATGCACTTCCGACTCCATCCAACTATGCACTTCCGACTCCATCCAACTATGCACTTCCGACTCCATCCAACTATGCACTTCCGACTCCATCCAACTATGCACTTCCGACTCCATCCAACTATGCACTTCCGACTCCATCCAACTATGCACTTCCGACTCCATCCAACCATGGGCGCCCGCAGGTAGGGGCAAGGGGGGGCGCTTGCCCCCCCTGGAAATGCCAAGAAAATATATTAAATATTTTCTAAGAAAATATTTATATCCTAAACTACTGAAAAGTATCCAACTGCCTCCTAAAGGGTGAAAATTTTTATTTGTGTGCATGATAAAAGGTTGCTACCTTTTTATTTGTTCAGAAGTCCCCCCTTAAAATTAAAACATGGCTGAGGTCTACTATGTCTGATGAGCGACTCTCTGGGTTATGTATGCTCAGTGTACACCGGGAGAAAATCAACTCCAGCAAAACTGATTTTATGGAAAAGGTTGTTCATAATTTTGGTAGTGACTGCAGACGACTACAATTCCTATTCAAATGAGCAGTGTAGGTGATGCTCGAAACACCGTTTTCAAATTAGGTACAACATTTACTTCAGTGTGCTTTTTTCTTCATTCTATCATGTTTCTGTTATAAATAAAATAAATGATTGTTATCATGTGCATTGTATGTATATACAATATATATTTACATTTTCCATTACAGAAAATGCAACACTAAACTTGCTTAGAATTAACCTGCTGGTTCCTAAGGGGTCAACAGTTTTTTGCTTGCTCCGGTCCCTACCTATTAATACATTAAATTTTGCCCCCCCTTGGAAAAAATCCTGCGGGCGCCCATGCATCCAACTATGCACTTCCGACTCTCCGACTCCTGACTCCGACTCCACAGCCCTGCTTAAAGGCATAAATTTAAAAGTCAGAGACTTAAGTTTGTTTCATTATTATTAATAGTCATGTAAGATTAGTGGAATGCAAATCTTAATGATAAGTCTATAGATAGTTACTACCATACTATACATTGAACCAGAATTTAGTACTATATGTTGTATGTTGCCAAGTCATTTTAAAATGACTAATGCCATAAGCATATAAAATTACTGAGGAGGACTTATGAGACTGTACTTTAATTGTCATATTTTGACTGTAAACTTTAAAAATAGCTATTAAGTTTAATAAATTGTTGTTAACCCTTTCAGCCCTGAATTTTTTGTAGGGTTAAGTTATGAATGCGTGTATTTGAAACGTTAGCAATTGGCATCTTCAGTCCTTAAAGGGTTAATTTGAAGCATTCACAGAGAAGGTTTGAATAAACATAGTTTATAATATTTATTTAATATGTAAAACAAACACATATAAGAATAATTTGGCTCTGTTTACATGGTAGAGTGAGAATGGGAGTTGGGGGGAAAGGAAATTGGTCTCTCTCCATGAATGGATGGAATTAAATTGTAAATGTTGTGAAAACATATCATTTATACTGTGCAGACTTAAATAGTAACATTTTATGGAACTATTACATTTGTACAGTAATGAATAATGATTCTCTGATTATAGTAGCCTAATCTCACCACCTAGTCCTCCCACAGAACTTACCTGATTGTTCTTAATATCTTAGTTATCTGATATCTTACAAATGAAAAAGCCTCATCATCCAAACACTTGGTATCTTAGCCTCTATAGACCTGCTAGGTTTCCTATAGCCTTTCAACAGGAAGCTTTGCTTTTGTAATAAATTCATTGCTGGGTATTGCCACTGTTCACTTAGAACTTCTTCATTGTCTGTAGGTTACCAGGTCCATAAAGACAAAAACACTTCAATGATTTTTATGCATCATATTTCTGAGAGGAGTTGTGGGATTGTAGATTAGATTTTGATTTGAATCAGTTATCAAAAATTTTTACTGCCAAGTCCTATAAGCTAAAAGGGTTTGTGATATTGGTGATAAGATTTAGGAGTTGAAGTTGTGATTTTATGATGTCCCCAACCAGAGGCGAATACTTCTGAAAATATTGGAGAAGCTGAGGGTCTACATTCCAAGGAATGTATTCTACTATTTAATTTACTTTATAGAAGAACTGTAATATAAAATATATTTACAGATCTTTCATTACATTCATATAATGAACGTACATACTCACTAACTAAAGGAAGATAATTCCATATAAAATTTGAAAATAAAAATATACGAGTATTATTTATATCATTATTTTATTCAGATTCTAATGTTTTTTACATCATTCTAAAAATTATTGAGGTAGCCCCATATTGGACATGATTGCTTGACACAGGAGAAATACTGAGCATTTTGAAGAGAGCAAACATAGTTACAATATACAGTGGCATTCAAAAGTCTGCATCCACCTTATAATCACCCAATTTATTGTAAATTGTACAAATATATATTATAATTACAACAAAATTTGATTTTTTATTGTTACATTATTTGCTTCTAAATGTAATTATTATAAATTAGTAAAGAAATTAACAATTTAAAGGCATAATCTTATTAATAACACAGGCCTGTGAATGAGAACTTTGTAAGAGTTGTTTACTTACTAATAACTTATTTGATATAATTCAACTACACTGATTTTGAATAAGGTGTCCATTTTTCTATCATGTAAGGATTTTCTGCAAACTGGAAGGGAAAATCAACATAAATATTATTTATTTCAATTTATATTAGGTATCTATTTCACTTTGTTATACTAATTTAGCTACAAATGCAAACAACTAAAAAGAAAGAAGGCTATTAATGTCAATTACATATTCATCTTTATTTCTCCTGAGTTTTCTTGCGAGATATATGCCTTTTAGTCTCGAATGTACACGCTATTCCTTTTCTTTTGTGTAATAATTCTGGAGTATCCCATTTCAACATCAAGCAGTAGGCTAATCAGCCATCATGCTGATTCCCACCTTCCCTGATATCTCTTCTCCATTTCTTTGATATCTTGGTGAAACCATTCTCCTTGTTCTTCGCTGAGTGCTCCAAGATTCTTGGGGAAGTAATCCAAGTGTGAATGTAAGAAATGTAATTTTAAACTCGTATTACAACCCAACTCTTTGAACTTACTTATTTAGCATGTTGTTCACAATGTTTTGGTAATTTGGGTCCTTCTTGTTCCCCCAAAATTTGCTGATAACACATCCTTAAAAGCAATCCACGCTTCCTTTTCGAGATTGTTCATTGTTCTTTCCAAGTGTTCATCCAAAGTCAGTTTTCTAATCTGGGGACCAATGAAAATTCCTTCTTTTAATTTTGCTTCCGAAAGAGTTGGGAATTTACCACACAGATACTTAAACAATCTCCATCTTCGTCCAAGGCCTTAACAAATTGCTTCATGAAGCCCAATTTTATGTGAAATGGAGATAAAAGGACTTTCTTTGTGTCAACCAAACTTTCACATTGAATGTTTTTAGAACCAGGTGTCAGGTTGATTCTGCATGGCCATTCCTTTTTTATCCAGTGCTGAGTTCTTGCTCAGCTATCCCATTCACACAAAAAACATGGAAACTTTGTATAACCTGGTTGTTGACCTAACAACATACAAATTGCTTTTAAGTCTCCACAAAGTAGCCAACTTTTTTTTTATATTTAACAGAAAAAGAGACATTGCGAGCATTGAAGCTATACAAAGGACTTTTACGTCTAAGATAGAGGAAACGGAAGGTGAAGACTACTGGTCTCGACTACAATCCCTGGAACTCTACTCTCTCGAAAGAAGGCGAGAGCGGTACACAATAATATAAATATGGAACATACTTGAGGGCTCTGTCCCTAACCTCAGAAATGAAATAGAAACAAACTGGAATGAGAGAAGAGGCAGATTTTGTACGGTCCCAGCTGCGGTGGGACAAGGAGCCATGAAAACGAGGATGGAAAATACCCTCAGAATACAGGGCCCAAAGCTTTTCAATGCCCTTCCAAAAGAAGTGAGGAATCTCCAGCACACCAACCTGAATAACTTCAAGAACCAGCTGGACAGATTCTTGTGCAAAGTCCCTGACCAGCCATGCGTGGCTGGCTACAAGGGCAGGGGGCGATCAGAGAGCAATTCCCTCCTTCACCAAGTCCCGCAAATGAGGCAGGATGCTGCAGAGGGGTCGACCGCAGGTTGATCCTGAACCGTCGTTCAAACTCAACAAAAGTAAACCTTAGCTAGAAGAAGCTCAAGATTTTTGTATGTTTCCCTCAAGTGAACTGAATGATGCACAGAAATGGATGCATACAGGTTACTGTTGTGAAGGAGGATGCTTTTTAGACTTCTTTAGGAGGAATCAATGAAAAGTCTCCACTCATTTGGGTCATAGACTGCAGTGCCTAGCTTAAGTATTAGTTCTGAAACATTGTTGCAATATACCAGTGAATTTTCTTGAGAAAAATATTGGATGAATTCTTTTTCTCAATTTCTGTCCCAGTAAAATGATGTCCCAGGAGAAAGCAAGTTCTTTGCATGAAGTCTGGATCCCAAAATCTCTGAAGAATCCTTTGGGAGACACAAATCTATTACCAAATCATTAAGTTCACTTTGTGTAAACACTTGGGGTACACTAGATGTTTTGGTTTGAAAACAATTGATATCATCATTTCCATTGTCATCAGACAACGAATCAGATGAAGTTATATCAAGAGTATTTGGTTTAGTAGGTACAGATATACCAGGTCCATGTGCAACAGGTCTTAAGCAGACTGAAAGTTTGGATAAGAAATTTCCTTTTTATTTTTAGTATTGTAGCCTTGTACATTACATGAATGAAAATAGCAGTCATTGCTGTGATTTCTAGGCTCATGCCAGACCATTGGAATTCCAAAAGGTAAAGAATCCTTTTTACCTTTACTCCACAGTCTAAGTTGTTCAACACAAAAACTGCAAACTTTATGTGAAGCCCATGATTTGTCTTGATCCCCAAGTTTCATTCTGAAGTGCACATAGTATGCTCTCTTGATGAAGTCTGTAATATCTTGCCTTTGTTTTTTACAGTAAATTTTCCACAAATATAACAGAAAATGTTTGGGCTATTTACACCCTCTGGTTGCCATAGTGACAAATAAACAAATTTCAAGAGAGAAATATAGTCACTGTGCACCTTTGAATAATAAAGAACTATAACCTCACATGCACTAGACAGACTGACTCATCTCGTGGCTTGTCAATCACGTGTATTCTGTACTAATGTTGTGTTTCTCGAATGTTCTAGAAGATGCTATGACGTCACTTTTGATCTGGAAGTATTTATAGGCAGTAGTTTTTAATCAAAATTTAATTGAGTCAATTTTAATGAAAATTACTTACATATGTAATATGAAATATGACATTTTGTTAAAAATCTGTACATGATGGCAAAAAATTAATATTATTTTTGGAATCAGCGTGCAGAAATTACTATATAAGCGATAAAATATTTCAGACAACAAAACCATCGCAGGCCTGTGTAATTGATATGACCTCCTTTTGCTTTAATGACAGCTTCCACTCTGTGAGGCATAGATTTGACAGGTTTCTGGATAACATCTTGTGCTATGCCATTCCAGCATTCTTCTTCATTCTCCCAGAGAGAATCAAGAGAAGTTATATTCTTTTTAGCTTTCAGACTTCAAATGGTCCCAAAGATGCTCTATTGGATTGAGATCAGGACTTTGTGGAGGAAACTTCATAATTTGTAGAACACCTTCATCTTTTTTCTTGTTGAGATACTTCATGCAAAGGTTAGAAACTTGTGTGCTCTGGGTCATTATCCTGCTGGAAAATGAATCCTAGACCACAAAGCCTCAATCCTGATGGTATTGCGTCTCATTAGTATGAAGTGGTACTTCTCTTTTGTGAGAGTGTAAATGATTCTGTGAAGATCTCCAACTCCAGAATAACTGAAACAACCCCAAACTTGAATGTTGCCTCCACCATGATTTACTGAATGTTTTATGCAGGGATCTATCAGTTTTTCGTTGATTCTATGTCTAACATAAACTCTTCCATGAGACCCAAAAAGTTCCACTTTTGATTCATCAGTGAAAAGAACTTTTTTCCAGTTGTCTACAGTAAAATTTCTATATTCTTTTGCCCACTCCAATCTTTTAGCCTTATTTTGTTTCCTCAGTTGTGGTTTGGACACAGCAACTCTGCCATGGAGACCAGCTTTTATGAGTCTTCTGTTTATAGTACTTGTACTTATTGGAGAGTCCCATTGTTCATTCAACTGTGTCTGAATCTGTGTAGCTGTGGCTTTTCTGTCATGGTGATGTAACCTTGATGTAATGATCCTCAGAATCAGTAGTCACATTAGGTTTGCCAGATCTTATCTTTGAAGAGCATGATCCAGATTCTTTATATCTGCTTATAGTTTTTTGGATGGCCCCTTTTGAAATGTTAATTTTTGCTGAGATCTAGCATTGGGACATTCTTGCTCTTGAAAGAGCAATTATTTGTCCTCTCTGGGATAAACTTAGTTCCTTACACATTTCAGTTACAGCTTGTAAAGAGAGAATAGAGAAAATGATTAATTATTTTTTAATCAAATTGCTACAATGTTATTGACTAATTGGTTTTATCAGTTATAATAGACCAGTTGTTAAAATTACTGTATGAATACACTATTTTGAGGATTAATAACATTTGGCTATGGTCTGTCACCAATACCTGGGTTAAAATCAGCGTTGTTATACGGCAAAGAAAAAATGTAACTACCAAAAAGGACCATTTTCATTAATGTGTCCTTTCTTATGAAATAAAAGCTACATTACTTACACATGTAGTAGAATATATGAAATATCATTTCTTGTAAAAGAAAATACCTTAATATAGCAGATATACTTTATCAAGCGTTGTATTATTTTCTAGAAATTGTCTAAAACTGAGGTGGATGCAGACTTTTGAATGTCGCTTACATCTCATCTCACTCATATATTTGGAAGAATAGTTAAAGGAAAAATCTATGACTTTTTGGAAGCTCAGAAAAAATTAAATGATAACCAACATGGATTCCAGTCAGGCAGATCATGCTTATCACAACGAATGGAACACACTATAACAACATTATTGATGCACTTGAAAGTAATGAAAACTATGATGTAATATACACAAAATTTGTCAAGGTATTTGACAAGTGTGACCAGGGAATCATGACACATAAACTGAAATATATGGGAATAACAGGAAAAGTAGGAAAATGGTTATACAATTTCCTCAATGAGTGGCAGCAAGTCTTTACAGTTCAAGGAATATTTTCATCAGAATCAGAAGTCCTTATAGCTCAGTACCACAAGGAACAGTATTAGCTCCATTACTCTTCATAATCATGCTAACTGACATAGATGAGGATGTTACCAGTCAGGGGTGTAGGAACATATTTTACATTGGGGGGGGCCAAGAAGTGATGGTATGGATAATTGTTGCACATTGAATACACCAATATTTAAACTTATTTGGACTATATTCGACCATATTAAAAATCAAGGAAATTAATTGAAAAAAATCTGTATTCATACCTATATACGGTACACAAAATATCTGCTATACATAAATTGTAGAATACTTATAATCGGAAATTGCATGAACAATCTAGGGAAGATGCATTTATCATGCACTTTTTATCACGTTCCAGTACTACACGCTATGTACAACATACTACACGCTAAAATAGCATTCATTAAACAGTAAACAACCTGAAATAATTCCTTCTTCTTTCGTTTCGACTGGCAAATTCCAATGCAATGTTGTTCAGAGATAATTCGTCAGTTTTTTTCTTGTAAATATTGAGCATCATGCAATGACTTAAGCGCTTTTGTGTCATAGTAGTCCTCATATAATTCTTGAGGCACGTCGTAGTACTGAGAATGTTCGCTTGGCAGTTGCTGTCGTTACTGGAACTGTTAAGAACAATCGTAACAGTTTGTCCACTTCGCTCAACATCCTCTGGCAAACAGGTTGGGAATCCAGAGCATCGCACAGTGTCTGAGGACTAGTTACCTGAAAAAATAAAAATTCCCATTAGTGGTTTCATTTTCCTTGTTGCACTTTTGCTTGAATTAAAAAATCAAATTTCAATTCAGTTTTTGGGCTATGTTTCCCCATGTGTTGTTTCATTTTCTTTACAGGTAAATATTTTTCAGTTGCTTTTTCATTCTCGAACAATAATCTATTTTATGCTCGAATGATAATTTTAATAAAACGCAAACACTAATGACAATTACCTCCTTAATAGTCGACCAATCGAGAATATCATGCAGCACTGGAAGTTGAACAGATAATTTCTCGAAGTCGATATCTTTTTGATACAATTGTACAGCAGAGTCACGAACTTTGTGCTCTTTTCCATTAGCTGCAGACAGCAAGACATTTTCGATGTTGACCAAGTCCTAGAAATTATCCTGCTGAAATCTTATGTTTAATTCTCCTCTCATAGTGTCGAGCACATCATAGTACTGCACTCAGTAATATTGCTTGATGTCCGGATATTCATGATTCTTGCAGCCTGAATCTAGTTTCTTAGGCATTCGCTTGAAGCACAGGAGTACGGGAGGATCAGTGAGACAACTAAAGTCATGCGTAACAGCCAGGTAGAATCTGTCAAACCATTCCTCGGAGCGGTATTGGCTGTAATGCTTCTGGCAAGCCACTGCAGCTTGCTGTGTGTCTTGTGAAGATGTAGACTTCGCTTGCAATGTTGCTGACAGTTGCTCAGCAGTTGAAAATACCAGCAAAGCTAATCATAAGCCAAAGTACGTTTGGAATTTTTCCAGCATTGCCAGCAATCCACCTGCTCGGCGACTGTATTTGTCACAATTTTCGTCTCGATATTTCATTAATGTTTCTTCGAGGCTTTCGTAATTCTGAATGATGGCGCTGATAGCTCCATTTCTTACAGTCCATCTTGTTGGGACATAATGGCCTCAGACCTGGATTTTCAGCCAGTTTGATCCTGTCAACAGTGCTTCCCTTTTGGGTGACAGCTTAAATAGCTATATAAGTTCGCCAGCAAAATCCAAGGCATCTCTGATGGACTTACATTTTCGTGTAGCATCCTGGAGACTGAGGTTCAAACAGTGTGCTAAGCAATGTACTGAAATCGCTGATGGTTCCTGCTCTTGAATCAACTTTGCCACATATGACACGTGGCCTTGAAAGTTACTAGCTCCATCATAGCCTTGCCCACGACACTCTGATAATTTTAATGTTAACTGAGTGAGGGTATTTCTGATGGCAGATGTGATTGTTGACGCACAGATGTTTGGAATTTCCACTAGTGCAACTGGATCTTCATGCACTTCGTAGTGTATATCCACCCATCGTGTGCAAATGACCAGCTGTTCATGAGAACAGTCTCTGGTTTCATCTGCCAACAAAGCATACTGTATATCTTTAATTACGTCTCACAGAACTGTGTGTGCCATCAGCTCAATTAATTCATTGACAACCTCTGGAGATTTGTATTGATTGTCAACAGCTTTTGAGTCAAGGTTCATACATTGGATCATAAGTTGCCGCAAGTTGCCTTCTCCTTCATCATGACTATGGAATGCAAGCCCTTGGCGCAATAAATATCTCATTGCGTGCAATTGCTTTAACAAATTCTGCCGACGAGCTGCCTGTTGCTTACTGCTTTGTGTCGCTAACTGGTCTTGAATTGAAGGGTTTCGACGATTTGTGTATGATTCCATAGCCTCTCTGTGGCTTATGCAATTCTCATGCTGCTTAAAATTCTCAATGGCTTTTTTCCAATTACAGTAGCTGGTTTTGCTGAATGCTGTCTCAGACTTAGATGATAGTCTAGTCAACTTGTGATCTTCATTATACAGTATTTGCAATAAAAACGGAATACTTTTTTTGAAGTTGTGCAGAAATGCAGCTAGCTGAAAGTACTATACCATGAAGGTAAAAATGTATGTCATCGAGAGGAAAAAAATCTTGCTGTAGCATTGATAGATTCTGAAGTGGGTTGTGATGGCTTGCACATTTGCATGTAGCAATCTGCATTGCAAGTGTCTTCTGTCACCTGAAAAGTAAATATAGAAAAGTAAAACGTGATTTCAGCAATGTCATAGTCATAGATTTGCAGTGTCATAGTTACACCCTTTTACTGATTTTCTTCTTTGCTTTTTTTTGACATCTTGTTTCAAATTTTGTTTTTTAGTTGTACTTTTACTAAGGTCAGTTTTTGGCCTTTCTATTACTCTATTTATAGATTCTCTTTTTACAAATTCGTTTTTTTCATTTTCTGTTTTTAGTGTTGTGGTTAGTATTTATGTTAAATAAAAAAATCTAATACTTACATTTGAGATGAGCTGTGAATCAGAATCATCTTGGAGTTTTTGAATTGTGAGTTTGCAGATGTCTATTCGCTGAAGACAATTCAGAAGTTGACAAATTTGTTGCTACATCAACATTATCTGTTATAAAATTTATTTTTTTAGAATATTACACTTTGGGGATATGCTAATGATTGCCTATATTGTATACTAATATTGAATTTACCGACCTTGCTTCCTCTTTATACCACAGCTGAACAATGTAGTTTGTTGTTTTTCTATTTTATTTTGCTTTTCATGATACATCTTGAGTCCAGCTTGAAATATCTAAAATGGATGAATGATTTTTAATGTACCAACAGCAATAAAATAGCATAGTGTTGCTATTTCTCATGATTTATGACAAGGAGAATTTTTTAAAGACCTATATAAATAGCTCAAATTGATAATTTATAATCTAAACAACACAAACTTAGATAATTACCAGATGAACCATTCAGACACACACATCCGCAAAGACACCAATGTTGATGAGCTGATAGACGCTTCAGATTTTACTTTTAAAGTTGCCAGAATAACTAGTGAAATTAACTAATCATGTATATTAAATTTAAAATTTTATTAAATGAAGCATAAAAGATTGAAATTAATTATTTTTCCATTATTTGTAATACTTTTGTGAATTAATATTATTGGATGTCATTCATATTATTGGGGTGGCCAAAACATATCTTGGCTCCCCCAATATTTTTATTGCTGGGGCCATGGCCCATGCGCCCCCCCCCCAGTTCCTACGCTGCTGCCAGTGACAGCACTGTAACATCATTTGCTGATGACACAAAGATTAGTAGAAAAATAAGAAACCCAGAAGATAAAGGATCCCTACAAACAGGCATGAACAGCACTACAGTTGTTTGGAAGGCAACAATATGAAATTTAACACAGAGAAATTTCAAGTGTTAAAGTATGGAAGAAGGGAGCACTTAAAATCCATGGAATACTATACCCCAAATGGACAGGAAATTTGGAGAAATTCTAAAGCAGAAGATTTAGGTGGTGTAATGAGCGAAATTTGAAACACAAAATAAGATAGCAGTAAATCGAGCAAAAAGAATAACTGCACAGATACTGAGAACCTTTAAATGAAGGGATAGGAATATAATGATTCCTCTATTGAAAACACTGATCATACCCAAGTTGGAATATGTATCAGGTCATCCCATAAGTAATGTCGTTTTTTATGACAGATTAAGTTTAAACTAGTCCTACTCGGTTTAAGCATAAATTTTCTGAAGGTTATATCTAAGAGGAGATCTATCGTGTTTCGCTACATACTTTACAGACCTTGACCAGTGAAGATGTGTGTTTTGCTTTATGTGAACCCCTCATAAACATGGCAGTATCAGAAGAGCATATCAGGCATATAATGCTTTACGAGTTCAAAAAAGGGAATAGGTAGTGCTACTGAAGCAACGTGAAACATTCAGGACGTTTATGGCAACGATATTCTGCATGTGAGGAAGTGTCAAAGATGGTTTCAAAAGTTTAGGAATGGTGACTGCTTTTTGACAGATGCAGCACGCTCTGGATGCCCTGCTGAGTTTGATGATGACGACCTGCTGTTAGCTGCACTTGAAGAAGACTGTTCAACAACTGTTGAAGAATTGGCCCAGAAACTCAATTCATCCCCGTCCACCATCCATCGACATTTGCAACAACTCGGAAAAGTGCCTAAGTTAGGAAAATGGGTGCCACATGAATTGTCGGTCGACAATCTGAAGGTGCGGGTAAACATTAGCGCAACTCTTCATTCCCATGAACTCCAAGATCCATTTTTGCACCGTTTAGTGACTGATGAAAAGTGGATACTGTACCAGAATGTTAAGCGCCGTCGACAGTGGGTTTGTGCTGGAGAACCAGTGACACCACAGCCAAAACCAAATCTTCACCCTCGGAAGGTGTTGCTTAGTGCTTGGTGGGATAAAGGTGGTGTAATACACTTTGAAACCTTACCACACAACCAAACAATCACTGCTCAAGTCTACTGTCAACAACTGGATCGATTGAACACTGCACTAAAAGAAAAGAAACCTTCTTTGGTTAATCGGAAAGGAATCTTGTTCCACCATGACAATGCACATCCTCATCCCGCTCGGATCACTTCTGCAAAAATTGAGGAGCTTGGGTGGGAAAAACTTCCACATCCTCCATGTTCTCCAGACCTTGCGCCTTCAGATTATCATCTCTTCAGGAGTCTGCAAAGCTATCTTGACGAGAAACAGTATACTTCTTTAGATGACCTGCACACCAGTCTTTGTACGTTTTTTGCCCCAAAACCGCCTGAATTTTATAAACATGGCATTGAAAAGCTTGTAGGATGTTGGCAGAGTGTCATTGATTCCGATGGAAAATATATACTAGATTAAAAAGTTTCAGTGGAGTTTTTTTTTGCCCTTCAAATTCCAATCCAAAAAACGACATTACTTATGGGATGACCTGTTATAATGATTCCTCTATTGAAAACACTGATCAATACCCAAGTTGGAATACTGCTTGGTCCTAACATCCCCATATAAAAAGAAGACATTAATCAGCTAGAAGGGATTCAGAGAAGTTTCACAGCCAAGATCAGTGGATTCAAAGAACTAAGTTACTGGGAAAGGTTAGATGAATTAAACTTGTATTTGCTAGAAAGAGGAGGGGTAAATGATTATTTACACTTTGAAAATAATGGAGGAACTAGCTCCTAATCTTGCTCAGAATCCTATAACTCCCCAACAGTGGAAAGTAGAAAAGGAAGTGTGTGTTGTGTTCCCAAATTAAAGGCTAGACAGGGAACATCCTCAACCCTAAAAGAAAATAGTTTTGTTGTGAGAGGACCAATACTGTTTAATCAGCTGCCCAAAGAACTAAGGAACTTGAGTGGTGTTGCAGTAGATATCTTCAAAAGAAGACTAGACACTCGGCTCATAACAATCCCCGATGAGCCGGGTGTACCTGGCTCTGTGAGGTGGAGAGCAAAAGAAACCAACTCTCTACTTCACCAGGCCAACTCAGGAGAGGCAACAAGCTTGACCTTCATGAAGTGAGGAGTCATTGCATGGAACATTTGAAAGGTTAAAAGGAAAGTCTATCTCTCCATCTGTCTATCTATCACACTTTCGTGTCTGGGCCATAACTTTTGAACTGCACAATATAAATTGATGAAACTTACACACACCACACACACACACACACACACACACACACACACACACATAGATCATGAAAAAATGGTGTCATGAGCAAAACCTGTTTTGTAAAGTTATTCATTAGTTGTGAATAACTTTGCAAAACAGGAGAAAGCTGGTGTCTACAGCATTCTCTGTAAAAATTGTGATTTAGTATATGTAGGAGAAACTGGAAGAAATATTGAAACTCGTATTAAAGAACATAAATATGCCTTCAGATGTTGTAACATTAATAACGCAATTTTTTATCATGCCAGCCAAAATAGTCATGCCATAGATTTGGAATCAAGTAAGTTACTTTATAAATGTAATAATTATGTCAGAAGAAAAATAATAGAATCTGTATATATAATAATATAGAACAAGATAATTTTAATTTGTGCGAAGGTACTTATAAGCTGGACCCTTCAATGAGATTCTGGTCAAAAAATCTGTTCCGGTGTCGGGTGAACGGGATCTAACCTCGGTGTGAATTTCTTAATTGTCTCTGCCCTTCTAGAATGTTCACTTACCTTTCCTGGATTGTTTCCTTACTCACTTTCGTTCATTCGTTTTCTGAATCCATCTGAAGAGGATGCCAATGGGCATCGAAACTGTTGTGGAAATAAACTCTCTCTCTCTTAATGTGGGTTTTATCGTCACATTTTGACCTCCACGTAAAAACGTGGTGTTGCATTTATGATAAATTGTAAGTTACTTCATTATTATTATTATGAATGGATTATGAAATTTATTGAATTATTCATTAAATATGCGCTTCTTTCCTTGTCGAGGGATTTTTATTAGTCTCGGACTAGACATGAATGTACTCTGTTGGTTATTGTTTCTTAATGGATAACCAAAAATTATTGCTTCTCTAATTGAACTATTAAATAATAATTTGGTAGCCATTCAATATATAATGTGTAACTTCAGCAGGGTATAAATTAAGTTGTAGCTTCTAAAATACAATACCGTACCTCTCTAAATGTATTTCCTTTCGGCTATTTGTCATATATATATATATATATATATATATATATATATATATAAGCACACCGGACAAAAAATTAGTCACCCCTCTCAGAATGTACCTAATAACGTGTGACGGCGCCTCTGGCCTTGATAACTGCACGAATCCGGCGAGTTTAGTATGCGGAGGTACGCCTGCTGGTTCAAATTCATCGTCACTGGAACGAGAGGACCCATTTCGTGGTACGAAAAACATCCCCAGAACATCACGGAACCACCTCCAGCCTGAACAACACCTTCGACGCATTCAGGATTAAAGGCTTCATTGGACCTGCGATGTACTCGTCGCCTCCCATCATTGGAGAACAAACAAAAACGGGATTCATCGGACCAAATTACACGTTTCCAATCTGCCGCAGTCCAGTTTTTGTGCCTCTGAGCCCATTTATAACGTGCCAATTTGTGACTTGCTGTTAACAGCGGCCTCTTCCGTGGTACCCTGCTCCAGATGTCCATCGCATGCAGTTCTCGTCACAATGTCCGTTCGGAAATTGGTCGCTGGAGAACCTCATTGGTTTCTTGGAGCAATTGTTCTCTGGTTTGAAAACGATTTGCAGTTACTAGACGAGAAACATGGCGCCGAGAATTGTTTTCCGGCCACAGTTACGCCGTCGATTTTCAGTTGATTGCGAACTACACCACTCTTTGTAAACTCGCTGGACAGTACGCGTTGACACACCAACAAATTGGGCTACTTCAGACATTTTGTGTCCGTGGGCTCTGCCAAACACGATGGCTCCTTTTTGCCACTGAGTGACGTCTGCCTCACGACCCATTTTGCAGACTATATCCAACACACACTTTGTTCTTCACCACCTCACGAAACAGATCTGATCCTGTGTGCAACGTCACCGCTACTTGTCACTTACCAATGCTACATCAGCGCCCTCTGTGTGACCTTGAACTTCCTACTATCGGTGCTATTAGGGGTGACTAATTTTTTGTCCGATGTGCTTATATATATATATATATATATATATATACACACACACACACACAGGGTGTCCCATAAGTCCCCGCATCATAGGAGAAATTCATATTTTTCTATTTCTACAAACCATAATTCATATGCTCGGGATGCCAATTTCCCGTCCACCATTCTGTTCAGTGACGAGGCTGTTTTTTATGGAAATGGTGAGGTAAATCGACAGAACACCCGCTACTGGTCTCAAAACAACCCTCACTGGTATACCTCTTCAAAGGAACAAGGTGCATCTCGGGTGATGGTATGGTGTGGCATTTGGAAGGATCGCATCATAGGCCCCCTCTTTTTCGATGAACATGTCACTGGAGGTACCTACCTACGTATGCTCAAGGAAGAAGCATTTCCCAGTGTCTTGAATGAACGAAGAAGGAAATTTCCCAACATGGTTCCAGCAAGACGGCGCTCCTGCACATTACAGCACCCAAGTAAGGGAATACCTGTACCAACAATTCCCTGGTCATTGGATAGGACGTCGAGGGCCTGTGGAATGGCCAGCTAGAAGGCCGGATCTCACGCCACTAGATTTTTATCTCCGGGGCCACTTGAAAGCGCTGGTATACGCAGAGAAAATTAGGTGTGTTGAACATTTGCGGCAGCGCATTATTGGGGCATGTAACACCATTACTCCTGACATCATTCACCGTGTGCTTGCTGACTGGGTATCACGTCTGAATTTGTGTATTGAAAACAATGGTGGACATATTGAGCACGTTCTGTAAATAAAAGCTTTTGTTTTGCCTTTTTTTATTATTTTTCCTATGATACCGGACTTATGGGACACCCTGTATATATATATATATATTTAGTAGAAATCCAATGACAAGGAGAAATGTAAATGCCATGAAAAGTCTTCTTTATTGCGCAACGTTTCGAGCAATACGCTCATCTTCAGGCTGTTTAATAACAATGTGAAATTAAAATCAATATTGAATGAAAAACAAAACAGAAAATTTCTATAACCTATTCGTAAAGACAAATTTTAAAAGACTGAGAAAAGAGGGTTAAATTCTAAGTTTTACAGATTTACATATAAAAATTAAGAAGTTATTTTTAAATACATGTAGTAAATGTGAAATTAATACACTGGAAAAATTACCAATAGTACACTGGAACAATGGAGCTATCTACCTTACACAGCAGTATCCGAGGCCGACTAATTTGAGCAGAGGAAACGGGAACGAAGGATGGCGAGGGAGATAGGGGAAGGAGGGATTATAAGGAATTGGGGAAGGAGGAGGGATCATAGCAAATTGAGAGGGACGGACGATGAGTCAACATTCAGACTAGGGGACAATGCTTTAATGAAAAGGGATTCTAAAATTCTTAGTGAGTTGGGACAAGTATTACAACCAAGAATTTTAAAATTGTCTAAAGTGACATCAATTTTGCATTTAATGCTATGTTCACGAATACTGGAGGCTTCCTTAGTTTTTAAAATTTTACCTGTTCGGCCACTTATTCCCATATGCGAATAAAATCTAGCCCTGAGAGAGCGAACAGTGCTGCCGATGTAATTCCCAAGGAGACACCTGGGGCAGGTAAATAAATATACAACACCGCTACGCAACGAGTCAGGGGTTCGATCCTTCGCTGAGAAAAAGCTACCTAAAGACGTTTTATTAATAAATATGATGCGGAAATCAGTATGATAAAAAAATTTCCTTAACAATTTTGTAAATTTAAGCTTAAATTCCTTATTCAAGGGACCCATTTCAGGTACCAAGAAATATTTTATATCCTTCGGCACAGTAATACATGGAAGTTGAGGGCTATAAACATTATTTAAGAAGGATCTAATTAGTTTGTCTACATATTGAACAGGAAAACTATTATTAGTAAAGTATGATCTTAGATTATTAAATTCATCATTAAGTAAGGTAAAATTAGAGGTCAAATTATATCCTCTGAACAGGAGAGTTTTAATACAAGACATCTTATAGTTGAAATCAGTAAAACTAAAAAATTCATGCCCAAACCAGTGAAAGTGGGTTTCCTATAAACTGATGTAGTAATAGAATCACCGTTTTTCGAAATTAAAAGATCTAAGAAGGGGAGGGAGCCATTTTGCTCAGTTTCCATTGTATACGTTATATTGGGGTGCAAAGAATTTAGGAAGTTAAAGAATTGTTGCGCTTGTACCGCATTATCAAAGACTGCTATCGAATCATCAACGAAGCGTCGATAGAAAATTGGCTTGAGATGAGTGGGAGATTGTCTAAAAATTACACTTTCTAAATGAGTCAAAAAAAGTCAGCTGCTAACGGTCCGACTGGTGATCCCATCCCTACCCCATCAATTTGTTGGTAAACCTTATTGTTGAAAGTGAAATAGCATTGTTTGAAGACCAATTCTAAAAGTTCCTTCAAATGAGACAATGAAAAACCATGAAAATTATCAACTGAGCTAAAAACCCTATCTAAAATAATGGCAATAGTTTCAGATACAGGTACATTTGTGAAAAGTGACTTTACATCAAAACTGACAAAAAACTTTTTTGAATCGAAGTTTTTACCCAGGAGTTCTTTTTGGAATTCAAACGAGTTATTTATAGTGTAAACATTTTTCGCAAAGGGGACAGGAGACGAACAACAAATTTTGCCAATTGAAAGGTGGGTAAGTTATACGAAGCTAAAATAGGACGGAGAGGTGTTCCAGCTTTATGGATTTTAGGCAGACAGTATAATTGAGCAAGATTAGCACCAGATGCGAACAACTGAGTGTAAGTATCATTTTTTATTATCTTTAAGGACTTTAGTCGTGACAGAAATCTATTAACCTGGTCTTCTAACCTTACAATGACTTTATTTACAGGTTCTAGAATTTGTTTGAATTGGCAAAATTTGTTGTTCGTCTCCTGTCCCCCTTTGCGAAAAATGTTTACACTATAAATAACTCGTTTGAATTCCAAAAAGAACTCCTGGGTAAAAACTTCGATTCAAAAAAGTTTTTTGTCAGTTTTGATGTAAAGTCACTTTTCACAAATGTACCTGTATCTGAAACTATTGCCATTATTTTAGATAGGGTTTTTAGCTCAGTTGATAATTTTCATGGTTTTTCATTGTCTCATTTGAAGGAACTTTTAGAATTGGTCTTCAAACAATGCTATTTCACTTTCAACAATAAGGTTTACCAACAAATTGATGGGGTAGGGATGGGATCACCAGTCGGACCGTTAGCAGCTGACTTTTTTATGACTCATTTAGAAAGTGTAATTTTTAGACAATCTCCCACTCATCTCAAGCCAATTTTCTATCGACGCTTCGTTGATGATTCGATAGCAGTCTTTGATAATGCGGTACAAGCGCAACAATTCTTTAACTTCCTAAATTCTTTGCACCCCAATATAACGTATACAATGGAAACTGAGCAAAATGGCTCCCTCCCCTTCTTAGATCTTTTAATTTCGAAAAACGGTGATTCTATTACTACATCAGTTTATAGGAAACCCACTTTCACTGGTTTGGGCATGAATTTTTTTAGTTTTACTGATTTCAACTATAAGATGTCTTGTATTAAAACTCTCCTGTTCAGAGGATATAATTTGACCTCTAATTTTACCTTACTTAATGATGAATTTAATAATCTAAGATCATACTTTACTAATAATAGTTTTCCTGTTCAATATGTAGACAAACTAATTAGATCCTTCTTAAATAATGTTTATAGCCCTCAACTTCCATGTATTACTGTGCCGAAGGATATAAAATATTTCTTGGTACCTGAAATGGGTCCCTTGAATAAGGAATTTAAGCTTAAATTTACAAAATTGTTAAGGAAATTTTTTTATCATACTGATTTCCGCATCATATTTATTAATAAAACGTCTTTAGGTAGCTTTTTCTCAGCGAAGGATCGAACCCCTGACTCGTTGCGTAGCGGTGTTGTATATTTATTTACCTGCCCCAGGTGTCTCCTTGGGAATTACATCGGCAGCACTGTTCGCTCTCTCAGGGCTAGATTTTATTCGCATATGGGAATAAGTGGCCGAACAGGTAAAATTTTAAAAACTAAGGAAGCCTCCAGTATTCGTGAACATAGCATTAAATGCAAAATTGATGTCACTTTAGACAATTTTAAAATTCTTGGTTGTAATACTTGTCCCAACTCACTAAGAATTTTAGAATCCCTTTTCATTAAAGCATTGTCCCCTAGTCTGAATGTTGACTCATCGTCCGTCCCTCTCAATTTGCTATGATCCCTCCTCCTTCCCCAATTCCTTATAATCCCTCCTTCCCCTATCTCCCTCGCCATCCTTCGTTCCCGTTTCCTCTGCTCAAATTAGTCGGCCTCGGATACTGCTGTGTAAGGTAGATAGCTCCATTGTTCCAGTGTACTATTGGTAATTTTTCCAGTGTATTAATTTCACATTTACTACATGTATTTAAAAATAACTTCTTAATTTTTATATGTAAATCTGTAAAACTTAGAATTTAACCCTCTTTTCTCAGTCTTTTAAAATTTGTCTTTACGAATAGGTTATAGAAATTTTCTGTTTTGTTTTTCATTCAATATTGATTTTAATTTCACATTGTTATTAAACAGCCTGAAGATGAGCGTATTGCTCGAAACGTTGCGCAATAAAGAAGACTTTTCATGGCATTTACATTTCTCCTTGTCATTGGATTTCTACTAAATATTAAATTGAAGCTCTGTAGAAGCAACCCGCATAATTATATATATATATATATATACAGGTCCGGCGCCAGCCTATTTGGTGCCCTTAGCAGGACTGCAGCTGGCGCCCCCACCCGCCTCCCACTTCACGATTGGGTTTGCCCACAAAGTAATCAAGGTACCATATTGAAGAAACTATTTGCCTTACACTGATCTATTTTAATTTGCTAATACATACATTTATTATAAAATTCTAAAATCATTTCACAGTTCAAGAAAGTGTCATGACCAATCAAAACAGCGAGTAAAGTGAGGCATATGTAGTAACAAATCAGAACGCTCAAAAGTGCTAAAATATGCGTGCAAAAAGGACATATCTACTGTTTTTTCCAAGCAAGAAGGGCATATGTCACATAAAAACAGTTATTCGCTTATTGACGACTCCCGGAACTCATATTAAGCCGTAAATAAGCCGAGTCGCTTATTGACGACTCCCGTCTGTGCGCGCAACATTTTTAAATCGCTTATTTACGACTCCCGTCCCTAAAGGGTTAAAGGTCGTGATAGTGAAAGTTCTATAATGACCCAATAAGATGAATAAGTTAATTATGTAAATATCAGTCAAGCTAAACTGGTGTACATATGTCGTACAACCTTTCATCATTTGTCTATGCTTCTCATTCCTTCATTATTTTTTTCATGTTCTTACATAATACTATCAGACGTGCACAGAGCGGGAGGCGCTGGCGCCCCCCAGATCTTTGGCGCCCTTAGCATTTACTAACCTCGCCTGAATGGAAGCGGCGGCCCTGTATATATATATATATATGGGGACCATTCTGAGTTTGTGTGTGTATATATATATATATATATATATATATATATATATATATATATATATAATATCACTTGAGAGAGAAAAACACCTGTTGCTCCCGCCTTGCGTCATTTGTGACGTCATTACGAAACGGCATCCAAACAATGCTGGCATTGGTTTGCACCTACTTCCTTGGCAACATTTGGCACTATTCGGGTCCTAATGTCATTATATTTGTAATTTTGTTAATTTCATTTTTCGTTCGTGAATATATTTTTTTTATTATCTGTCATTTTATAATGAAAAATAAGTACTTTTATTTTTTGGAGTACCACAAAAATCACTTGACAAGGGAAAAAAATCCATATTGAATGATTGAGTAATCAATAAAATTTGATAATTCATTCATAATAGCGAAGTAACTGAAGTTTATGGCCTAATATTTTGTTAAGTAATGAAGTTAATACAATACGATTCTAAATTTAATATATAGATATAAAGAGAAAAAAAATTAGTAGATAAATATCAGTAATTGGTGAGATTGCATTTTTCTTTGGATATTTTATTTTGTTTCGTGAATAAAAATTAAAAAAAACACAATTTCAAGAAACAAAACTCGCTCGCCGCTTCTTAATCATTAGCGAGTTTTTAAACTTTTTACCAATTTTGTTTCTGGCCACTTATTTCCGAAACTACTCTAATCGTACTACGAGTGTCTCAATAACAATAACAACAGTATACCGCAAACCCGACCTAACCCACGCGCTTGTGGGTGGTTCGGTGGATTAATTCCCACTCTACAGTATATCATTCCCATTCACATTTTCGGTCTTCAAATGAAAATGACCAAAAGTGAAAAAAATCCATATTTGACAAAATATGATTTGAGACGCTATTTTTGTCGCTGAAACGGCGTCAAATGGGAACCGCTAATATTCCTCACCTAACTTATTTCAATCAGTCATACATTAGGTTAATCAATCCTAACCTAACCTAACCAATCGTAATATAACCCGGACCAAAGTGGGAAAGGCCGTGGATGGGTATGAAAATGATATGAAGCGGGAATGGCCATAGAATGGGAATTGCCTCATTAGCTGTTTCACGGCGGGGGAGGGGCCAAGGGGCCATGCCCCAAAACTAACACGTCATCTATATATATATATATATATATATATATATATATATACAGGGGTTAGACAAAATAATATGAACACCCGCCGATTTCACCGGTTATCTTTACGGACTGGTTAGACACAAAGTAAACGGTCAAATGACTGGCAAACCTATTTAAATGCGTAACAGAGAGTGTATACGTCATGTTATAACCCTCACGTTGTTTTTACAGATCTGAGTGAATTATGAATTAGCAGTTATGAAAGACCTGTCAGACTTCCAAAGAGGGCAAATTGTCGGAGCGCGGATGGCTGGTGCATCGGTGACGAAAACCGCTCAGATGTTCAATGTATCCAGAGGAACTGTCTCTATGGTCATGTCTGCATACCAAAACCATGGAAAGACAAGCACCGACAAATGCAATAGTGGACGCAAGAAGAAGCTGTGTGATCGAGACCGCCGGGTGGTAAAGCGCATTGTGACAAAGAACCATAAGACCACAGCTCCAAAAGTGACTGCAGAGCTTAACCAGCATCTTACAAGCCCGGTATCGACCAGAACTGTACGTCGCGAGCTCCATGGAGCTGGATACCATGGGAGGGCTGCAATTGCCAAACCCTTCCTTTCGCACATCAACATTGAGCGGCGCAGAAAATGGTGTAATGACCATAAGAATTGGTCAATGGACCGGTGGAAGAATGTAGTCTACTCCGACGAATCCTCCTTTACGCTATTTCCATGCTCCGGTCGAGTTTACGTCTGGAGACAGCCTAAAGATGCTTATGACCCCGACTGCCTGACCCCAACCGTTAAGCATGGAGGCGGATCTGTGATGGTTTGGGCAGCAATATCGTGGAATACTCTTGGCCCAGCTGTAGTACTGCATGGTAGGGTTAACGCCCAGGTCTATCTGTCAATATTGGCTGACCAGGTCCATCCCATGGTCCAAACGCTGTTTCCCAATGGCGGCGCCGTCTTCCAGGATGATGATGCACCAATCCACACCGCTGGGGTCGTTAAAAACTGGTTTGAAGAGCATGTTAGTGAATAGTCCAGGCAATTTGTAGTTAGACCTGGGCAAAATTGCTTCAGAAGCTTTCAAAACTGTTTCCAGCTCAGGAACCATTGCCGAATAACATCCAAAATCCGACAAAATTGGACCCCGGGAACACCCCCAAAAATGAAATTCAAAATGGCGGACTGGATGTTTCCTACGAAAAAAAATATATATATAATTTACGCTTTTATTTATAGAGATACATTTGATGCTTTTTCTTTCAGTTGTAATGTTTTAAATAATTCAACAATATACAACACAACCAGTTATTACGCAAATATAATGTTATATAGCTTTTTACAGATTTTTATAATCAATAATACAACAATTATTTTTTTCCCAGTTTCAAGTTATGTTCATTACAGAAGAAGTGATACCTGGTCACAAACATACAGAAATTAATCCTCTTCATCACTATCATCGGATAGATTACCGGTACTTGGGTTGTTATCGCAACCACTGATTTGGCACTCGCCACAAGCGGCTGAACAGGGCATTCCATTACGCTTGCATCCACATCTTGAAGTAGCACATTTCGTCTTGCAGGAGCAGCGGATCATGTTGAGTAGATAATTTGGAGCTGGTGGCTTGTCGCAGGCTGTAGGGTAGTAGGAATTATTCTTTACATACCAACCCCACTGTTCTGCATCGATCTTCTCTTCTGTAGACTTCCAGATTAGTATTTGAAAGTATGTGCGAAAGCTGTGGTACTTTGTGGACGCATCGGTAGGTGGCAAACGTTCGGGTGTAACAAAAGATTTAGCTGTAGCTACCTTTTCAACTAACATTCGATGACGTAGTGCGTTAGTGGATTCAAGTGTTTTGCAGCCATACAACAGAAGCATTGCCTTTCTTCCAGCGGCTTCAATGTCAGAGTGTTGGCAACAATCAGAACAGAATGTATTTGCAACTGAACGGAGTTCAGCCACCTTCATCAGTGTGTCGAATGCTTTGGCTTTACCGATCGAAAAAATTCTGGATGTGCTATCACAGCCCGTGAAAGCATGCACAAACAGGAGATACTTGCAGATGTCATTGCCTAACAATGATTGAATGCTGAGAATATCATACACAGGATTAGGAGATGGTCCCCGTCTTATATCGCTGCGATAGTACAACTTGAAACCACTGTCCTTGGCATGGTACAGAAGGAGAATCAGCAAGTCGGTGTCTTCCCCTATTACTGTTGTAGTTGCATTTTCTGATGAGGAAACTGCTGCACGAACGATGTCCACATCAGCATCCCCATCTGCGTTGTGAACAGTACATCCGTGCTTCTTCAACATCTCACCTACGAGGGAAATAAATGCTTGCTTGTTGTTTTCATTAGCCAAGAAGTGTTCCTTCTGGCCAACAAACTTCATGCTTGGACTGAGATTCACATTTCTGCTTGTCTTGGTGCTGCGTCTTCTGTGGGTCATGTCCTTGATCGTAGGAGAGCTGCTGTAGCCATCAAAAACAATGATTGCTTTTCCATATGTTTTCAGAGTGAAATCGGCATATGAGTTGGCGATGCTGTCATATGTTTCATCTTGACGCCAGGAAACACGATGTAGTAGAGATCCACCATCCAATACGTACTGGTCTGTGCACTGAATTTCTTGAACTTCTTCCATGCGTAAAGTGTCAGTGTATTTGATTATTGCATGAGCTAGCTGAGACTTATCGGGTTTCCTCAAGATACTTCGTGATTCGAACAATGCAGGAGGATATGCACACAGTTCGTAACACGACATCTTCAAGATTCATGTCTCCGCCAGTGGCAACAGTCATCATTCTCTGAAACAGTAGTGCAGGATCTACTTCTATATCTGAAGCATCAGTGATCACAACGGCAGAAGCAGATCCTAGTGTTTTCACTTTGTCAGATCTTTTGGCAGAATATGTAAAGGCTTGTTTCCCAATCATTTTTACGACAATGTTCGTACCGATTGAATGCAATTGATGAACGTTAACTCCAGGATCAGCAGTTAGCCCTGTTACAATGTTGCAGAGACCCGAGGTAGAATGGAATGGGGATAAGGATTCCAGACGTTCAAGTACTTTCTTCATGTCATTACTGTCCCTGATTTGTCTACTTCCCCTCATTTCCTTGTGCTGTTCACTACTTTCCAACAAAACTCTGGTGTATTCCTGCATTGCTAAGTTATAAGTGGAACACAGAGGCATAGAAAAGAGCCACGTTGTCCTTTGGATGTCTGTAAATCCACTTCCGCGTGTCAGTCCGCCTCTGCTTTTCAGGGAACGCATTAGTACTTGTTCTATCACCAGGTCTGTGCCGAGTCCGGCCCATAATCTGTCGCTTCTTCTTACCACAAACTTACCTTCCTGGAACATTTTGTTAACGGCTGGATTTTCAGAAGGCAAACTTAACATTTTCTGCAGGTACAGGTATATCGATTTCAGGTAATTGTGATGTCCGGCTGCTGCAATTATGGGGATGGTCTCCAGCATAGCTTGCAAGTGCAAATCCCATGAGCCGGTTCTGTCTGCTGTTATCAAGGAACGTGCAATGTTGATCATTCGCTGATATTCCAACCAGAGTTGACTTGTTTGCGAAGTAGATTGTAGGTCAGTTTTCTTCGCATCCAAAGTGGTAGCAATCTGAGACAATGCATTCGAAGATTCCACATCCTCAACTGATTGTTTGGCGGTCATAACATCGTCGAGCAGGTCACAAGCTTCCTTATGGAGGTCATGAGGAGTTCCATCTTCATTACGAGGGAAAACGTCTGCGACTAGTAAGGTACTAAGAGCTGCATCTACTATCATATGACCACGTATCGCTCTTGAAACAGCTTTTCCAGACATCATGTGTTGCACGGCATTTGGTCCGTATATTTCTTGAAGTACTTCAGACAATCCTGAACCATTCATAAGAGTACCGACTGCTCCCAAAAGATTCATCAGAGTGTGAAATGATCCCAGCATTAAAACAATGTCCTGCAGGTCTCTCTGTTCATTGATGATTTGGGAAGCTTTCCAGAACAAAGGCTGATCAAAGGTAATAATGCATGGGACTTTTTGATCGCGTGCTATCTTGCTCAAATATAGTAATGTCGAAAATATGCAGGTCATGTCAGTTGGCGACATATCTATGATGGGAAGGAACGTGATCGACGCCACACCTGGATGTGAGACACTTGATCCACCGTGAATCCTGCATTGTTCCGGACCAACTTGGACCTGATCTTTCTGCTGAAGATATCTGCCAGAGAAGACTAAGTCGACTTATGGTGGCAGTGGGTACTGGAAGTTCGCGGAATGAGATGTCCCTCAACATGCTTCTCGCGTGTCTATATTCCCTAATGTCAACGGTTGCAATCTTCTTAATGTCATTGTCACCAACATTACGCCTGTGAATAGAAGGGTGGATCTTGATCTTCGGAGTTATTGCGGCAATCATACCCATTCCATGAAAGGTATTCTTCCCATCCAAAGTGCAGACATCATGATCGACGTTATCTGCTGCTAGAAGGACTGCAGTGTTTTCATCAACAGTAAAAGAGCCAGACCCACTTGCCAGCGCCGCGTTTCTTTCGAATCTTGTTACTTCTGCATACGACGAACAGTAACCCAGCTGATGGAGAACGTCAATAAGGTACCTTGACCTAAAGTTGTGGTGTAGCTGAACCGACAAACCGATCTGTAGTGGACATAGTAATCCTCTAGGACGGGTTGCTTGCATAATGCTCTGCCCAATTGCACCTATTTTTCTTGAAGCATCCTGTCCCGCAAATGCTTTTGATAATAGCAATTTCAGACTGTTGGGAATGTAATCAAGAGCACTTTCTGCAGTGATGTCATTTGGAGATGGATACACATCTTTTCTAGGCGAGTCGACAGACTTGATATCACTTCTGATTATTTTTGCAGCAGCTTCTACTAGGTAAATCTTCTGTAGCTCTATATCTATATCACATTCTTTCGACTTTTTGTGATAATCTATAAGAATTTCATTAGCTGTCTCTCGTAGTGTTACTACATCTGCCTTCCCACTTTCACCTGATATTATGATCTTGTCTCCGTAACGTTCTAAAAGCTTTCTCTTCATGTGCCTGCGTTCGTAGACAGAGCTCTGACTTCCTTGAAGATATTCCTCCATTTTGGAAATTAGGTCGCCAATCAACAGTTGTTCATCATCATTCTCTTCCAGGTAAGCACAGGTCTGAAGGAATGCTTGGTGTTGCTCTTCATTAGTTGGTCTCCCTTTCTTCGAATCATGATCGTCGGAGGAGTATGCGCGAGGAATGTTTTTTCCACTTCGAAAATTTACGCTGCAGGTGTGATGGTAGACACAATCTGCAGCAGGAAGATCACGAAGATAATACTCCAGACGGCCTTTTACATTAAACGACCATTCATCGCAGCGGCTTTCACAGCACCTTTTTATGGTTTCGGGGAACTCTGTAGTTCTTATTTTGACATGCTCTGATTTTGGTTTGTGTTTGGAAAAAAAGTCCACAAAGGTATCACAAAACAAACAGTGAGTAGCACTGGAAAATGCGTATTCATGAAAACGAGCACTTTTCCTTGGTATTGCCTCGGCTGCGGTCTGTCGCTTCTTTATTTCAATGGTCTTTTTATCCGTAAACCTTTTCCTACATACAACGTGAACACTTATTCCAGCTGTTGCAACAACATCGCTTCCACGGCTGCGGCTGGATGCATTTATACCATCTGCTCCTTTTTGCGAGATGTGAACCACTTCCTGTCCGCTGTCCAATTTCTCCTTACAAATCACGCACAATTCTTCAGGGGTCTGCATTCTTGAAGGCGGACGCACACCGAGTCAGCCGTACACCGAGTCAGTCTGAAACAGAAAACACAAATTAATAAACTGTGTTGCAGTATTTAAAAGGAGTACATAATAACAGTTTTAAAGAAAATGACAAGCACAAATACGCAGATTTGATAGTGGGTAGTAGGAATTAAAGAGTTGTATATAATATAAGTTTATAAAGATGAAGATGTAGCAATGTCCATTCTCACATACACCATACAGTATATTTTATTTACATTACGTGACGTCATAGTTTAATACTAGCCGCCTAATACAATTTTTAGTGTCATGTAGGTTAATTTAGAAACGAAAATGTGTTTTAAAACATTTTACTGATCAAGAAAAACGTCATAACTCTCTCTACAAAGCGAAATTAAAATTTATTGTATTTCGTAGGAAACTGCCAGTCCGCCATTTTGAATTTCATTTTTGGGGGTGTTCCCGGGGTCCAATTTTGTCGGATTTTGGATATGTTATTCTGCAATGGTTCCTGAGCTGGAAACAGTTTAGAAAGCTTCTGAAGCAATTTTGCCCAGGTTGAAGCTATTTTTGCTCTAGATTGCCTGGACTAGAAGTAGAACGCTTGGATTGGCCTCCACAATCCCCGGATCTTAACATTATCGAGCATCTGTGGTGTCAGTTGGAGCAGCAGGTCAGAAGCCGATTCCCACCGCCGGCGTCTTTGGAGGAACTGGAGCAGGGTTTGCTCGAAGAATGGCTCAGGATTCCTCTAGCCACTGTCCAAAAGCTGTATGAATCAATTCACCGACGCATTGCAGCTGTTATTGCCGCTAAAGGAGGACCAACTCCATATTAAGAATAAAAACCGCCATTTATCAAGGTGTTCATATTATTTTGTCTAACCCCTGTATATATATCGGGTGGCCCCAAAAAAATGGCACCAATTTTGAGAAGTGATATCAATAACCATTGCAGCTAGGGACTTAAAAAAACAACCAAATGAAAGATAATTCTTTTCTCTTTAAATACTTATTCTATGGCTGATGGTTATAAGCCCATATAATGCCCGAAATTGGCTTCCAAACAAAACATATAAAAAAAAACAGTGCGCTTTTATTTATTCCTTGATCCTAATTTTAAATGAAATTTTTCTATTCCAGACCCCTCAAGATGGGATTGAGAGAATCTGATAAGAACATTATACAAGCACTACGTGAAGAAAAAGGATATTCATTAAACATAATCCTTTACGAATTTCCAAATAGAAATTGGAAAAAAGAACTGTGGCACATTTTTTACAAAAACTTAAAGAAACCGGCAGCAGTCAACGGCGTCTGGGAAGTGGTCGACCAGAAACTATTAGAACGCCAGAAAACATTGAAAAAGTAAATGAAATGGTTTTAAGTCAAGAGGAACAACCGGGAACAAGTAAAAGTGAACGTGAAGTTGAGAAAGAAACCGGGATTTCACGTTCATCAGTACAGCGAATTATTCGCTGTACTGATGAACGTGAAATCCCGGTTTCTTTCGCAACTTCACGTTCACTTTTACTTGTTCCCGTTGTTCCTCTTGACTTAAAACCATTTCATTTACTTTTTCAATGTTTTCTGGCGTTCTAATAGTTTCTGGTCGACCACTTCCCGGACGCCGTTGACTGCTGCCGGTTTCTTTAAGTTTTTGTAAAAAATGTGCCACAGTTCTTTTTTTCCAATTTCTATTTGGAAATTCGTAAAGGATTATGTTTAATGAATATCCTTTTTCTTCACGTAGTGCTTGTATAATGTTCTTATCAGATTCTCTCAATCCCATCTTGAGGGGTCTGGAATAGAAAAATTTCATTTAAAATTAGGATCAAGGAATAAATATAAATGCGCAACTTTTTTTTTTATATTTTCTTTTTGGAAGCCAATTTCGGGCATTATAGGGCTTATAACCATCAAGCCATAGAATAAGTATTTAAAGAGAAAAGAATTATCTTTCATTTGGTTGTTTTTTTAAGTCCCTAGCTGCAATGGTTATTGAGATATCACTTCTCACAATTGGTGCCATTTTTTTTGGGCCACCCGGTATATATATATACAGCGTGTCCCAAAGAAATGTATACCCACTTTGTTCGATAATACCAGCTATGAGGATAATAAATATATTACTTTTTATGTTTTTTAATAAAGAATTTTCTCCTGAATCTAAATATGTAATTATTTTTATTAAAAATTGAAAAACAAAAAAGTTACAGATGTTTAAATTATAATTATTATTTTCGAGACTTCATGTGCGATATTTTCTAATATTTTTGCACGTATACGAGATAAGTTTGAAACCGACGGCACTGTGCAAAACTTACAAAAACAACGTTCTGGAAGACGTCGAACATCTTAGATAAAGTGTCATTTAACCATGGAATTTGTAAATTTTTTGAATTAACTAATAATTACAACATTTATGCTTCAATATCAACACTAAACATAAGTATCTCAAAACAGTCGGTTAAAATATTAGAAAATATCGCACATGAAGTCTCGAAAATAATAATTATAATTTAAACATCTGTAACGTTTTTGTTCTTCAATTTTTAATAAAAATAATTACGTATTTAGATTCAGGAGAAAATTCTTTATTAAAAAACATATAAAAAGTAATATATTTATTATCCTCATAGCTGGTATTATCGAACAAAGTGGGTATACATTTCTTTGGGACACGCTGTATATATAAGTTTTTTTGCGCACACCTTACAGGTCGCTACAATTGGTGTAGAACAATGCGGTTTTCACCATTCGATGCGTCTTTTTATTCTGCAGTGCCCTTGCTAAAAAAAAATTCCCTAGCATAAATCCTCCCCCCCCCCTTTTAGGGGTACAGTTCTTCCCATTTCTTCATTTTAATCATAATTTTGGCACAAAATGGGGGAGGGGTGGGGTAATGGGGGAGGGGGTGGGGTTAATGGGGAAACTCAGAAAAAAAAATTGGTGGGGTACATGGGGGAGGGGGTGGGGTTAATGGGGAAACTCAGAAAAAAAAATGATAACCAACATCGATTCCGGTCAGGAAGATCATGCTTATCACAACTAATGGAACACTATAACAATATTATTGATGCACTCGAAACAATGAAAACTATGATTTGGCGGACCGCAGGGCCCCCAATTACTGTCGGTTCAGTTATTTGGACAATAAAACTATAGAAATGAACGCAGTCATGAAAATCTTAGGCTTCAAATCCGAGCTCATTGTATTAAGATTTGTGAAGCTTTAGATTTTCATGGCTGCGTTCTTTTCTGTAGTTTTATTGAATGAATAATTGGTTTGCCATTAACTGGAAGGCCGCAGGCACCCCAATTACTGAGGCCCAAGGTGAGAGGAATAGGAATGATATCCAGATAAAGGGCTACTGATGTTCAAAATAAAATACGCCTTAGGCCCACAATTCAGCCGAAGCACCGCAGATCTAGCAAAATCGGCGAGTAGCGCCGACCTTTTGCTAGTCGGTTACTATTTAATATCGAAATCTTCAGCTCGCTGAACGCTGATAAGGACCCGACCATCGGTAATGCCATAAGAAAGGCTCTAGCCGCGATGAAACCTGAGTAACGGAAGGTGTCACTTCTCAGAATGAGGTCATTCTTTAAAAAAATATTACTAATTTACTCCTATTTTTAAAATCTGATTCCTACTTTTTTCCTACTTTTTTCCTTTTTTCCTACTTTTTTCAAATTCAAATTTCCTACTTTGCTACTTTTTGAAAGGTACCTGCCGCTTGACGCCCCAAATTTATAACTAAAAAGTGAAAAAGAAAAAAAAAGGATAAATTTTTCCAATGAAATTCCTTAAATAATTTCCACTTTTCTTTTTTAACTTCTTCATATAAATCGACACTTTGTCTCGTTTAATAAATTTGTAATTTAATTTTCAATATAATCTTGGTTAATCTTGGTTTAGGTTTCGCCCGAATTGTTCATTCTGTTGAAGGTCAAACTTGTCACTCCACCTTAGACCTACAGTGTAACGTGGAACCCGAACCACGCCCCACCGGCAGTTACGAGGCTACTCAGGGTACCCATTTATCTGCCAACCAATTTTTTTTTATTGCGTGGAAAGATGAACAGCTGAGTTTCGCTGCTCGCCGCCTGCCGTCACCGGGTCTCGATCCTGGGACTGAGGGATTCGTAGTCAGCAACGCTAACCACTACACCACCGAGGTATATATATATATATATATATATATATATATATATATACAGTGATGGGCAGTATCTAGATTCTAGATACATGTATCGCCGATACGTATCGATCGATACTTTTGTATCGGTATCGCTTTAGCTACTTGACAAAAGTATCGATTTATCGGTATCGCTAAGGTCAATTTTCTTAAATGTATCGAAAAAAATCGATACTTCGATACATCGATACATTAATAAGAATTTTTAAATATTTAAATAGATGTTATAATATGACACTACTGAGTTATATTTATGAATATACATAAATAATAATAATATTAAATATTTATTTAATGACAGTACTACTCTACTGGTCACGTCACACAGTACGGCGCAACGTTTAAACACGTTTGTACTTGTGTTATTGAGATTAATTAACCATAATATAGAAACGCTCATATAATATAGAAACGCTCATTGGTGTTGCAACACTATTGGCCACGCCCACTCGGTGTTGAGTTTAAACAGGTTCATTCTCTCCAATCTCTGAGGCAGTACCCAGGAATTCTACGGGTCTTCCTGAAGTATAACACACCACTACCATCCTCTGCTCCTGTAGAACGGTTGTTTAGTTTGGCTGGTCACATTCACGCTCCAAAAAGGAATAGACTGTCTGACCAGATGTTTAGCCAGCTGGTATTTTTGAAGGGTAATAGTAATTACTTTTAATTGTTAGTGTAATATTTTCAGTCATTCATGTATCCTACAAAATGAAAACATACTTTCATTAAATAAAGCAATTGTTTTTATTTACATCTATAAAACCCATTAAAATGTCATTGATTTTATTTACAGTGCGTACAAATTACTAGTATAAACAATAATACCTAATACCTACATATTAAATGAATAATTATAAAAATGTACCGGCGATGCATGTATCGGTATCGCTTAAGACATCTAGAAAGTATCGGCGTATCGGTATCGCCTAAGACGTTCTTCATGTATCGATGTATCGGTATCGCTTTAGCGATTTGCATGTATCGATGCCCATCACTATATATATATATAAATATATATATAAATAATTAATTTTGCAAGACCTTAAATGCCTAAAATTTGTATAAACTAACTGACACTATTTTAGTTGAAACAAAATTCTTGTTCAGAATGGCAGTATCAGCATCCAATTAACATTCCGCGCGGTTAGACCGCACGGTGTGTTAAACCCTCTTTCACTCTAAAAAAAAAAATATATATATATAAGGGCCAAGCACTGTGCATGTACTTCTTTTTCATTACCTGTCTAATTTGTTTTTGAGCGAGTTACTTAACAACACGTTTCCTCTTTCTCGATGTTATATTGTTTAGCGCCACCACGATGTTATGTTTAGTGCCACTCGGGAAATATACACGGCTATTAAAAGTTAAAAAAGAAGAAACTCGTTTTATCCGCATTGGGCATTGTGGCATCACATCATTGGCACTGTGCCAACTCTTTCAATAAGAAATAATATTTCTTAATAAAAAAAATTAAAATTTCTTTAGAGGTTTTATCGGGTTGCAGTGCAGGGTTTAAGTGTATTGTATTTTTTGTATTTAGATTTAGTGGTACTGGTTACATTTCATATATATATATATAATATATATATATATATATATATATATATGACCTTCGTGAATTGAGGAATCATCGCACGGAACATTTGAAAGGTATAATATTAGTGTGCTTCTTGGCTATGGGAGTGACTTTTTTTTTTTTTAAATTTAACCATCCTACTCCCAAAAATTGCTCCATGTGATGAAAAAACTGCGTGTGTGTGTGTCAATTTTCTTTTAAAATGATTAATATTTAGAGTTCGCTCAAGAGCACTGAAATTTTAGCTACTTCTCACATCATATATGGCATTGTCCCAGTTCTAGCCGATTTCTTTGTCGTTCAATTTTACACATCTCATCAGTTCACACGTTTTATAATTTTTTTTTATTTTCTTCGTGGCGGATTAATGGACTGATTGATCCAAATGGGTCTATGGTTCCGTTTGTTCATGTTTATTACGTTACATATATGATTTTGATCCTGAGTATGAAAACATAGGCCAGTATATTCAACAAAGAAAGCATATATTCTGTATCAAGTTACGAGTAACTTGACACAGTTCCTATATTCCTTGGTGGGCCTGGGGCTGCAGCCCCATCAGCTCCGTCTAATCCGCCACTGGCTTTAAGGTTATCGAGCGACCTCTAAATCTTACTCGATTTGTAAAATATTTCGCATACATTGTTTTTTCATCAAAAAGAACGATTCTACAGGGTGGGCCGTAAGTTTCCATACATAGGAAAAATAAACATTTTTTTACGGACAACCATTTTTATTTATATAATATGCTCTACATGGTTGCCATTGTTTTGAAAACACATTTCAATACGTGTTCCCCACTGTTGATGAACACGCATTAGCACAGTTGACGTTATGCTTGTAATGGCGTTGGTGATACGTTCCTTTAGATGATTTATGTCTCGTATCTTTTCCTGATACACCATGGCCTTCAAGTGCCCCCAAAGATAGAAATCAAGGGGGGTGAGATCTGGGGATCTGGGAGGCCACTCCACAGGACCACGCCGACCATTCCAAGCATCCGGAAACTGCTGCTGATCCAAATACCGACGCACGTGAAGACCATAATGAGGTGGAGTTCCATCTTGCTGGAAGTAAACTGGGAAGTTACCTTCCTCGTATAGCAGGGATGGGAAAATCTCTTCTTGCAACATGTTAAGATACCTTTCGGCATTAAGATTTCCACTGACAAAAATTGGTCCAATAATTCTGTCACCCCATATCCCGGCCCACACCATCACTTTACCGGCACCTTGCATCTCTCTCGTCGGACTCAGCCAGTTAGGGTTAGCATTACTCCAATAACGTATGTTTTGCCGATTAACCTCTCCATTGACGTAAACATTTGCTTCATCAGTAAACAAGATCTTACACGCATATTCTTAGGGTATCTGAAACATAAAAACAAACGTTTAATTTTTCCTATGTATGGAAACTTACGGCCCACCCTGTAGAGGGTAGGAACATAGAATTTCCAACTTTAGAAAATAAGGAGCACAAAAAAAAAAAATATATATATATATATATATATATATATATATATATATAGTCTCAGTGGTGTACGTTTTTTGCATCGCAGATGCTCAGCTCACCCAGCTGTTCATCCATAAAAAAAAATGTTTAATAGATAAATGGGTACTCTGGATAGCCTTAGTAGTTAAGACGATGTGCTGCTTGGGCTGTCCTCCTGAACAAATTCACTAGAACGGATAATGACTTTTGGACTAAAATCCTTCTGTGGTTTACTTTAGATAAACGTAACTTAGATTAGGTTAAAGTAAGTGGAGTTAGGTTAGGTTCGATTAAGCTTGTACGACATTCCATCGTTCAACTTGTCAGCTTCATAAAGGGAATTCTACCTTTAAGGCTAGGCTTGTCCAGTTCTCGCCTCATTGGAGTCGTTCCCCAATTTTAATGTGATTATTCCTCTATTTCCCTCCCTACCTCAGCAGTGACAAAGTAGACCACTACAGTAAATCAGTATCAACGTAAGAATGCTTAACTAATTTAACGTTTTAATTCCCCATTAATTTACAGCTTCACTGGGACAGAGCGAAGTAAAATTATATATATAATACAAACCCACAAGGAAAAGAAAAATGGTTCCAAGGCTTTTCGTGTATTCGGAAATACACCTCGTCAGGGAATTCCCTGACGAGGTGTACTTCTGAATACACGAAAGGCCTTGGAATCATTTTTCTTTTTCCTTGTGTGTTTGTATCATTTATTCATTTCACGTGCTAGTGTCTCCGAGCAACTGATTCAATGAGAAAACGGACATAATTTGAAATTCACACACACACACACACACACACACACACACGTGTATATATAATACAATTCCACAAGGAAAAAGAAAAATTATTCCAAGGCCTTTCGTGTATTCAGAAATACACCTCGTCAGGGAATTCCCTGACGAGGTGTACTTCTGGATACACGAAAGGCCTTGGAATAATTTTTCTTTTTCCTTGTGGGTTGTATCATTTTTCATTTCATGTGTTTAATTGAAATTCACCACGCGCGCGCGCGCACACACACACACATATATATATACATATATATATATATATATATATATATATATATATATATACCCATGACGAACGGCTAGGGCCAGCTCAGGGCTTGTGTATACACCTCTGATCTTACGCTGGTGGGTATATGGCAATCGCCGTTGTTCTCTTCCGCGCACTTCACGCACAAGGGAAACATGAGTTTGTGATCTATAACGACGGGTAAGATCGGCATCCATAAATCGCGAGGGGGAGCACGTCTACGAAAGAAAGGCCGAAATAGTACCCGTTCAAATTTCTTGAGAACTCGTTGATGGAGGGTAGGGCAGGCCCACCATTTTCAGGTGCACCTACGGGTACGGATTGTTCTTCATCACGTAGGGTATAAAGAACAGAAATCGTAGTAATGGAGTTTCACGCCCTCCGTAGGCGGAAAGTATAGCTTGAAGGGATTTGTACGCCCTCCGAACAAGCTATCACCGCATTTGAGAGGATCCAGTACCATTGAACGCTTGATCGTGTTTATTTCTTCACGGTATTGTCCGTCTGTCTCTATCCGTGCATCATATTCATGCTCCCACAAGACTCTGTGAGTGAACAAGTTGATCGCGGGTGCGCGTCCACGCAAGACAGTCGGCAGGAGATCTACCGTAGATATATCCTGCGATTACTCAGGACGGGGGCATCCGTGCCACCAGCAACCGTTAAAGGAGTACACAGTCTTCTCACCAGTGACACGGTTTTCACTTAGACCATCAACCCAAAAACACGGCCATTAACCTTAATGGGTACTTCCCCGTGTTGCGGGCATGCTTTATGTATACACCTGTCTGCTGCTGTAGGTGTATGAGCCAGTAAATAGCCTTGTGCCCATAACTGCGGGGGTTGTTTCTGTGGATAATGGCTAAGGTCTTTAGGCATGAAGTTATTCTTGAACACCGTAAAACATAATGAGGCGATGGTGGTTGCGACTTGCAGCGGATCGCATTTGAAACGACATATGTACATCCTTCTAAAGGCCTGGAAACATACTCTAAGCACGCGCACATCATTCACGCAATAACGCTCACATTCATCAGCTATATTATAAGGATTACGTTCATTAAAACTGTTGTAGTATCGATCAAAATCTTCACGTTCATCTGTGCTCATACAATCATAGTTAAAGTAATGTTTGGGTGGAGGTAGTCCTACGTAATTTAAAGTTTCGCTAGTGAGGAATGTGTAAGGGAAGTATCCTTTTGAAACTTCAGCTGCTACGCCCATCACCTTGGGTAGCTTTGCTAATTTACAAGGTGTGAATAATAAAGTGTCTTTAAATTGTACATTACCTCTTATTTGCATCTGTATTAATTTGTTGCCTCTTTTCAATGGATCACCTGTAAATATCTCAGAGGACTCGTGCTCAAGCAACTCCTTATAAAGGAACTGTGTCAAATTTTGCCCCGTTATGGGCGAGAATATACAGTCATTTTTTTGAACTTGTCCGCTAACTTGACAATATAGGACACAAATAGTTTTACAGGGCTATCGTGGATTCGTTTTAAAAACGTTTGTCCGTTTACCACATTTGTGACACTCATCACACTCGATCTCCATACACTCATCACAGATAGTCTGGCTCACAAGTAAATGTGGAATACCTCTTTGGTTTCAGCGTTCGTGTATGTTTCTATATCGTAGTACACAGTTATACAAGGGTTGTTTTTAGGCTTGCGTCTTTCATATAACATACATGCTTTACACCATCCGCCTTATATTTCTCATGGCATGTAGAGTGAATTTCGTCACATTTATGGAAACTTTCCCCAATTATCCATCATGTGAAACATACCACATTCACAGATTCTCATTTTCCTGCACGTACCAATTGATTTATGGAACTCAAAACAATTATTGAAAAATGTGTGTCTACACACATTACAATCCCTCTTTAGCTTCAACAACACGGCTTTCACATTTGGGGCTTTTACACTGCTCACATACCATGTGACATTCTTTACAATGTATCACTATATCATTCGCAAACTCGAGACACCCCTTACACATATCATGGTGTCGTCCATATTTTTTACTTTTGTCATAACTCGCATAAAGGCACCTTATATTACGGATGGGGAGATATGTTGTACCTGACAGTCCTAAAATATGTAGGGGTCTTGTACGATCTCTCTCACAGCTTTTAAAAACATACACAGTTCTACGACGATCATCCAGTCCAAATACAACTATACGAGCATTCATTTCCTGTTCTACCCTTCTCAGCTCTTCAGGACCCATATTACAATCAAATCAAGTTCACAGTCTACAGCTAGTTTACGGGCACGCTCCACGACCGTAGGCAGCCAAATTTTTGTGCCTGTATTTAGTACAGTAAACATACGAGCTAAGACTACTGCTATAAAGCCGCAACCACGATCGACGTTTATATGCCGTCTAAAATAGCCTGAGAATTGAAGTTAAGAGTATAAGGTGTGGCACTATGACCCGCAACACGGAATACACGGTCAATATTTACCGTGAAGTTGTCCATATTGAAGGCTATACTACTTTGGAGGCCTGCATTATACGACCTAATATATACTCTACATCTTCAGCCGCCAAACGCCTGAATGGTACTACTACCCAAAAATCATCTACATCACCGTCATCTGACCCGAATCCGAAGGACAGCCTCGTCCTGACTTCACGCTCGTCGCGGTTCTGAAGGGCAAACTCTACAATACGTCTACTACGCGCGTAGTCCGTGTTCAATACCGTTGCTATACATGGATCTAGGATCAACCCTGACTATATACCGATTTCTAGTCAAGGCTGGGGTTGGGGTTGCGGTGCGCACCAACTCGAATGTTATGCCATCCTCAACAGAACGGGGAGCTGCTGTGGAGGATGAATAAGGGGTTATTTGAGGAAGGCGCTGTGGGGTTGGTTGCGTAAGACGTTGAGGGTTGGGGCTCTATTACTGCAGACAACAGAACGGGGAGCTGCTGTGGAGGATGAATAAGGGGGTATATTGGCGGAAGGTACTGTGGGGCTTGTTGCGTAAGACGTTGAGGGTTGGGGTTCTATTACTGGTGTTCTAACAACCCTGGAACGCTTTATACCTGACGTGGAGGGTTCGTCATCACACCCGCTTTGAACGTTTCGTGCTACAGGTGTCGCTGGTGAGGGCTCATCGGTGGGGATGGGTACTGTAGATGCACGGTCAACTGGTTCATCCGTGATAGCGATGATGGGGTGCTGTACATCGTCGTCATTCACGGTTCTGTGGAAGAAAAAATGTAAGGAGCAGCACTCGTTATTTGTAATATTTTGTAAATGACCCTCTTAGGGGTGTTGACGTGTTAGAAATGGAATCTGTAGAAAAATTCAGGTTCACGAGCCTATCCACATGGATTATATCTGGACCTACAGGCTGTGGTAAAACGGTGTTTATGCTCAAAATCATTAAAGAAAAGGGGGAAATGTTCTCAAAATTTGTGCATAAAGTTATATGGTGCTATTCGACATACTAATCAGTGTTCAACGAGTACTAATATGATGTTTTGTTCCACAAGGGGGTCTATGACGTTAATTCGTTAGAGTGAAATGAACAGTCATCGTAATTGACGATCTCATGTTGGAGATGGATAAAACGTTTGCCGAGACATTTACAGTATTCTCCCACCACCTTAACATAAGCCTGTTCTTCATCAATCGGAATCTATTTTTCAAAAATAGATACATGCGCGATGTGTCGCTAAATACGCAATATCTAGTCTTATTCGCGCAACGTAGAGATGTCACAAATTGGGGTATTAGCCAGTCAAATGTTCCCGAATCAGGGTAAGGAGTTTTTGGAGGTTTATCAAGAGGTCACAAAGCAACGTTATGGATATTTGCTTTGTGAGCTTCACCCGCGAAACACGTTTAGGGTGCTTCTAAGAACGAATATATTTCCAAGCGAACCTGAAACCGTGTGTATTCCAAAATGACGAATAGGCTAAAGAAATACCGCGAATTAATAAGAATCTATCAACGACTGCCTCGAGCATTGCGGCAGATGTTTGTTAAAAATATCGACTCTGACTTTTTAAAATGCATCTGTGAAATCTGCCTTAATGTTATAAAATGTAATGTTCCAATGAAACCCTCTAAGGAGACTCGCTTACGTCCTTACAAGAACATAATACGGGCGCTCGCTCATAAAAGTCAGACTGTGGGTAAGAAAAAGCGCATTATTGTACAAAGAGGATCGTTCCTGCCCATCTTATTTTCAGGTTTGGTTCCTTTACTGACTAGATTAATATAATGAAGAAGGTGGTTGTGATTCCGCACGAGGTGTATGCTTCATTACAAAGTTCAAAGACTCCAGACGCGGTTCTAGAACCTCGTAAAAGTAGGCTTAAAAGAATGGAAAGTGAGTTGCTAGCCCTATTAAACAGTGAAAAGGCACATGATGAGAAAAGGATCTTGTACCAAGAGTCTTTGCAGAAATTTCTTCATGAGTACGAAGATTATAAGCATCCTACAGAGCTCCCCGTGAGGCACAGCTCGAGTAGCGCTGAGCATAGCGACACAGGACCTGGGCAACCAAAGAGCAACGGAACACAACACATCGAACATGTGCTAATAAACGGCCTCCCCCATACATTGATGAATAAAGGGTAAGTCTTTATAATCTATTGAGTGAGGACCCCATCATACAGTGGACCGATACAGGCGAGGTCATTGTTGAAGGAACAAGGGTACAAGGTCCAATATCGTTGATATTGTTCATGATCTGGTGAGAAAGTGGGATAGGCCCTCACCAACAGGATGGAGGCATATTAAAGCAAGACTACAACAAATAAATGTCCCAAAACTTGATAGGTATCTGAATAGGTTAAAAGACTTGGAAACATGCATCGCACGTGTCACAACTGAGTACACCTTCGCCCCCAGCAGCTGCAGTGTCTGAAGAGGAGAAAGAAGAGAGCAGGCGGCCAACCTTATCCACGTGCCTCTAAAATACGCAAATGGCTAACGTATTAAGTAAGCACTATTATGACATTTCTAACCCCGCATCCTATGGTGGCGTTAATAGATTGTACAGAGGTGTTTATGGTGTAAGGAAAAAAGATGTTAAGATTTTTGCGGGGACAGGATGCTTATACACTTCATAAGCCGGTGAGAAAAAGGTTTAAATCAGCCAAGACAACAGCCGCCTCGATTGACTCTATTTGGCAGGCAGATTTAACAGACATGCAAAGATATTCAATGTATAACGATGACTACCGTTACATCCTATTCATAGTAGATGTATTCTCTAGATACCTGTGGCTAATTCCCCTGAAAAATAAATCGCCTGAAACAGTTGCTAAAGCGACCAAAACGCTGATGTTGAAAGAAAACAGGATTCCTGGTTATTTTTGTACTGATATGGGAAAAGAATTTATAGGACGCGCTTTTCAGAACATGCTGTCAGAGTTTAATATCAGCTATTACACTTCCAATTCTATACATAAGGCTTCTTTAGCTGAAAGAGTTCAACGTACCATAAAGGAACGCATGCACCGATATTTTACACAAAAACACAGATATATATAAACGTTCTCGGTTCATTGGCTTCATCCTACAACCGTTTACACCATCGTACGATCGGTATAACGCCTAACGATGTTTTAGAAAGAGGCAAGCGCCCGAGAAGAGATGGAGTGCCACCACCAACACCACACACTGCGCGTTTCAAAATCAATGACTATGTAAGGCTGTCACGTTCGGAAAATAAATTCGCGAAGGGTTTTGAGCAAGGATGGACACGCGAGATTTTTAAAGTTAGGGCTATGAGGCTTAAAGGTGAGATAATGATGTATTACGTTGAAGATTTGAATGGTGAAGAGATCTCGGGAGGCTTTTATCGCGAGGAATTGCAGAAAGTGGTATTTAATTTAGGAAAAAATGTGTTTAAAATTGAGAAAATTATAGGAGCAAAGGTACAGGGAAGAGAAAAATGTACCTGGTGAAGTGGCTAGGTTACCCAGAAAGCTTCAATACCTATATAAAAGCTGATGCAGTAATGAAGCTTAATTAGTATGCAGCATGACTTCTAACCATTTCTACGTCACACTCCCGTCCTCCTCGTCCCTGTCTGTACACCCTAACAACACTAGCCAACTTTGTAACAGAGCTCTATGGACTCATTGAATTGGGTCGTGATTCGTATGAGGTGGGAATATGTGAAATTCAGCTGGACACCCTCTTTTTATATATTGATTATAAAGATATCGCTTTTACGATTCTTAGACTGTAATGAGTACAAAAGTCGGGTTAACTCGGGATGAAACTATACGTATCGCACGGACTAAGGTTGCACGGTTTTACAGTACAGAAGTAACACTAGGGCCGGGGCGTTATGGTTCGGCTGAGGATGTTGTGAGAGACTTAAACGTGAGTTTAAAAAACTCAAATCTTACGAATGGTTTATTATACGAAATCGTAAACAAAGGAAACCCTGCACATACTCTAATCCTAAAATTAAAGGTTAACAGAAATCTTAAAGACGGAAGTGTTCAAAATTATAACCGAGGGGCGATATCGATCAGCCTTCCAAAGAGACACCTTTCACGAGGCACAGCATGACTTGTCCAGCTTAGTGTATCAATTGAAGATGGAGAAATTGGATGAAAACCCTCAGCCTCCAGACATGTGCTATATTTACAGCAATATAGCGGAACACCAGTTTGTTGGGGATACCCAGGCACGCCTGCTACGCACAGCACACATCCCCAACCATAGAGGAAGGAGTTTGAGTGTTACATATGACATACCCCATTATGTGAATGTCGCAACTAATCTAATAACCAATATCTCAATATATATATCAGAACGATTGTGGGTAAAAATTTCCTATTCGGTGACGGGAGCTTAACAGTGAAGCTGCACTTTGGATGCACTGAGTTATAATGGACAGAAAGCCTTTCACCGTCTATCGAGGGGTGAGATACCAGCGTGGTAGTGGACTTGGTGTCCATTTTTTCATCCATACTACGCACCGCTGTCCCACTGTTGAAGAGGGGGGGCCAGGTACCTCGGGAGGAAGGCGTTACAAACAGGTTTTAACGCGGCAGAGAACATATTGGGTGGAACTAAGCCTAAAGAAGCTCTAAAAAACATTTAAAACGTACACGGGATGAAATCAAAGATGCGAAGAGAAAAATGCGTGGTGACGGAAAGAAGAGATCTGTCAGGAATAAGGGGGTTACCAACACGTGGCGGAAAGAAGAGGTCTGCTAGGAAGAAGGGGTTACCATCACGTGGCGTTAAACGCAAAAGGAAACCAAAGAAGAAGTGCTCTAAGCGTATGAAACTTATGGCTGATCATTTTTTTATTTGATATAAGCTGAGGACGCTACTCACGAATCATAGATTGACTAATACTCGCCGAGGGAGGTGGCGCTATTTCTTACTCGTCATGGCACGTTTCATCCATCCGTGTAGTTCACAATGCTGTAAATCGGAACTGGCTTTCTGATATGCCACCTACCCAGGTCTCTATTGAACATAGTGACTTTATTACACAATTAGTTCACCCAGTGCCCCTATAGAATTCGTGATACCCAGCTCAGGCCCTTACTTTTTTGACCCGAGTTGCATGTACATGTATGCTAAACTACGCATAGCCCATTCTGACGGAACGGACTGCGGTGATAGTTACGTTGCCTACCCTGAAACCAACTTTCTGCACTCCATATTCAATCAGTGTGACGTATATTTAAATCAGACTAACATCTCGGCAGCCACGGGGTACTATCACCTACGAGCCTATCTGGAAAATGTCCTCAACTTTTCAAAAGAAGCGAAGGACACCTTTTTAACCGCCGAGGGGTATTACCACACTAAAGACGAGAGTAGTATAAAGGATAAATTTAAAAATTCTAAAAAGAAGATATACGACGTGTTTTGGACGCCTGCATATTGGACGCCTGCATACAGACTTTACATTCCAGGAGAAGTTGCTTATGAACGGGGTGGATATGAAATTGAAGCTTACCCGCACGAATCCTGCGATCTGCATAAATCTGGGGACTAACCAAGAAGAAGGCGCGAAACCCGTTGTGATACACATCATGGAAACGTATTTGCGTGTACGCCGAGTGAAATTAAGCTCCCCAAAGCAAATAGAAATCGAGAAAGACTTGATTACACGCCACAGTGAAATATCCAATTAACAGGGTACAGATCAATCTGAACACGATCCCCGCAGGGCTGGCTTCGAAACAGCTAGAAAACATTGCTCTTGGAGTCCTACCTAAAAGGATATTAATTGGAATGCAAGACCACGCCTCGTCGAATGGAAAACATAAAAAGAGTGCCTTAAAATTCGAGAATTTCGGCCTTAAAAATATTACTCTATACGTAAATGGCATTGCTCTGGGTGGGGTAATGAATATGGATTACTCAACAGATGCTGTGTTCCCGCTCTGCGCGAGAGCATATAGTAGTCTTGCTCATAATACAGGAGCGTGTGATGAACTTGGTTTCGGCATAACGCTGAGAGAATTTGTGGAAGAGTTTAATATTTACTCATTTGATATTACGCCAGACTTAACTGCTAGCGTAAATACGCATTTAAGTCCACAACAGAGCGGAAACATCTCAGTGAGGTTGGAGTTTGCCAAACCTATAGAAGCGCCTATAAGTGCACTCGTGTATTTAGTATCACAGGCACTAATAGAAGTTGATCGTTTCAGGTCTCTCTACCCTTCCGGCAGTTCTCGCTCGCTAAGTCTGGATAATGTTCCTTTGTTTTATTTATGGCTACACTTACTGGTTTGTCAATATTTAGACACACTTGAAATTTCTTTTTAGGTGCTACGGGTAGGTTTTGGTAAATGGATGCTGCTACTATTAGGCTTCTTTGCTTTGAAGTGAATGTAATGTCACATGCATTTTCTGTGGGTCGGAGGGCTTCTCCTACGAGTTTGTGTTTTTGTAATAAAATTATTTAAATCTTCATGTTCTTCCATTTAGCTTGAAAGACAGCTTCTAATGTGGCCAAAGGTTGTGCTAGTGTTATTTCTTTGAAAAATTCTAATAAGAGTTTTTTAAAATTGTCCCAAGTTGTAGCTTCGCTAATGGATGGGACGTATGTAACTGTATCATGGGCAGACATGGGGTAATAGTAATAGACTATTACAGGATTTTTCAAGTAATAGTAATAAATCCTAATTTTTTGGCTGTAATAGTACTAGAAGGCAAAGTAATAGATAATAGTCTATTACTTTTCTATTACAGTGGCAATGGACATATTGTGTGAACAAAGAACTGAAAAATTAACTAAATCTAATCTAAACTAAAATAAACATGTATGTGAACTAATATTGTGGCAAATTTTTCCTTCAATAAAGTAAAATTTATCAAGACCTACAGTCTCTGAAATTGTAATGATTTAGTTGAAACAAATATTTGTTAATTGGCTGCCGCTCAACCTCATCCTGGATCCATGAGTGCAGAGCCCTCTGCCTTTCAGCCTCATCCTGGATCCATGAGTGCAGAGCCCTCTGCCTTTCAGCCTCATCCTGGATCCATGAGTGCAGAGCCCTCTGCCTTTCAGCCTCATCCTGGATCCATGAGTGCAGAGCCCTCTGCCTTTCAGCCTCATCCTGGATCCATGAGTGCAGAGCCCTCTGCCTTTCAGCCTCATCCTGGATCCATGAGTGCAGAGCCCTCTGCCTTTCAGCCTCATCCTGGATCCATGAGTGCAGAGCCTTCTGCCTCTCAGCCTCATTCTGGATCCATGAGTGCAGAGCCTTCTGCCTCTCAGCCTCATTCTGGATCCATGAGTGCAGGGCCTTCTGCCTCTCAGCCTCATTCTGGATCCATGAGTGCAGAGCCCTCTGCTTCTCAGTCTTGTCCTGGATCCATGAATCCAGACACTGCTACATCGCCAGCTCAATAGCATCTCACACAGGGTACCCCGCAAGGGGGCCTTGGTGAATCAGGATGCTAAGAATGCAGTCGGGGGTCATGATGAGGAGGCATCTTGGACAATGGTGGTAAGTAGGGGCCGGAAGCGAGCGACCCCTCCGAGAACTGCAACCACTGCAGTAGCTAATGGTGGTGGTCCCTGAAGGGGGTCTGGTCCTACTCATACACCGGCTGGAGGGAGTCACCCTGTGGCAAAGGCTGGCAGAAAGAACGGCGGGGTATCATAGGGGCTGCCAAAACAAATCGTATGATGGCTGTACCAACGAAGACCGCAAACATTTTAGTCTCGAGATGTCGACCTGATCTTACGGCCGAGGAGCTGCAGGCATTTGTGGAAGATAAAGTGAACCTTCAAGATACATGTTGGAAAATTGACTCCAGATGGACTACGTACAGTTCCTTTCAAGTTACAGTAGTCTGTGATGATCCAGGGGTATTTATGGATCCAGCAGTATGGCCGGAACGGATATATGGAAGGCGGTTCTATGAGAAGGAAGAAAAACACCTGCTGCCCCTCTCGCAAGTGCTGGAGAGGGTAATTATGGAGACATGCGTCGTAGTGTGGAGGAAAATCCAGCTGGGTCTAATGCTGTAACTGCTGTGCCTGGTATAAGTGGAATTCAACATGTAAAGATGGCTGGCAGAACTCCTGCATCTTCCTAATTGCAACATTCAAGGTAATCTCTTATAACTGTAGAGGCCTAAGTTTAGGCAATAACAGCAAACACAGGCGGATTATAATTGATAAGCTGTTAGAGGATGCTGATATTCTCTGTCTGCAGGAAACATGGCTATGGAAACAGGACTTAAAGGACCTGAATAGCCTGTCCTGTAACTTTCATGGGATAGGGGAGGTCACCAGAGATGAACAAGATGGTCTCCTTGCAGACCACCCACCTGGTGTGGTAGCTATTCTATGGTGGTTGGGGTATGAGAAATATATTAGTGAACTAAAACTTGGTTTGAATTGGCTAACTGGAATAGAAATTTGTGTAGACAATAAAAAATTTGTAATTCTGTGTATGTATATGCCTTTTCAGGCAGCTGATAAAGATGATGATTACCTCATTAAATTGGGGCAGGTCAGCAGTATATTATTGACGAGTTGGATACGACATGTGTAGCTGTTACACTTGGTAACAAAATTTGAAAACTTTTCTGTTTATTGTGATTTTTCTGTCGTTTCTTAATGATTTCGGGGCGCTGATTCCAAAAATGATATTGGTTTTGCTCTATCATCAACCGTTTCAAAAATATAGGTTATCACACTTTTCATATGGCAAAGTATATAAATAACAAATATTTTCTGAAAATAAAAACACTATTGGAAATTAATGTTTATTGAGCCAAAATTGTTTGACAAACCCAAAATGGTGCAAAGGATATAATATATATCATGATGAGAATTGATAAGAGAATAACAAGCCTCGTTATGCAGTGCGTTCCTTAAAAATGCACTGAAGAACGCGACTTCCGCGTATGAACATTCTTATCCTTTCTGATCAGCGACCATACGTAGTCTCCCATCATGGAAGCATCCCAATGGCCCTGGTACCTTTTCTCCATCGTTTGAATATCTAGATGGAATCTTTCGCCATGTTCTTCGCTCACATCGCCCAGGTTATCACGAAAAAAGTCTAGATGTGAATGCAGATAGTGTAATTTTAAAGACATACGGCACCCCATTTTGTCATAGCACTTAATCAAGTTTGACACTAACTCCTTATATTTTGGTGCTTTATGGAAAAACCCACGAACCACATCACGGAAAGCACACCAAGCCTCTTTTTCGATCGGAGTCATCTTGGCTTCAAGGTTCTTTGAATTCAACAGCGCCTTGACTTGTGGTCCTACAAAGATGCCAGCCTTGACTTTGGCCTCAAAGAGTTTAGGGAACATGACCCGAATCTGTTGGAAAACTTCCCCTCCAAAATCTAACTCAGTTACAAACTGCTTAATTAGACCCAACTTAATATGGAGAGGTGGTAGCAGAACTATGTCAGGCTTCACAAGAGGCTCCCTGAGTACATTGTACTTTCCTGGTTGTAGTCCTTCACGTGGAGGCCACTGAACTGTTTTATAGTGCTCAGTTGAAGCCCTGCTATCCCACAGGCAAAGAAAACTTGAATATTTAGTAAACCCTCTTTGTAAACCTAACAGGAAACCAATCATTTTGAAATCACCACACACGTCCCATTTATATTGTTCATACCTGATTTGAGTGAGCAGTTGTTTGACATTTTCATAGTCCTCTTTCATTTGAACAGAATGTGCAACTGATATAGATGGATATTTGTTCCCATTGTGGAGTAGAAGAGCTTTTAAACTCCGAGTTGAACTGTCAATAAACAGGCGCCACTCTGAGGGTATGTATGTTAACCTAATAGCTGTGAATAGACCATTAACCTCGCTGCAATAACAGAGAGAGCCATTGACATCGTAGAACTTTGCAAACTCTTCATGCCGCTTTCGGTATACAGTGCTCTTGCAGTCTTCTCCAAGCAAATTCCACTCTTTGAGTCTGGAGGTCAGAAGCTCAGACCCTGATTTCGTCAGACCCAAATCTCTAATTAAGTCGTCCAATTCCCTCTGATTTGGAAAGTGAGGGTTTGTACTGAAAGTTACTGTATGTTCTTCATCATGACTGTCCTCACCAGCCGACATCTCAGATGAGCTAGCTGCATCCTCATTTTCAACCTGCAAAGCAAAGAAACAAAATATAGGCATAGCTATATATGTAGAAGAGCATCAGCACTAAGAAAAATGGACACATAATGACCCACAGTCTGTAAATACAGAAGGTAAAGTAATGGATAGATACCTGTTCTGGTGGACGTGGTATTGGAAGACCTTCGCCATGTGGTACAGGAGCTATGGACGACGCTATTCTTGGATACTGAAGAGTCTGCCTTCCTTTAACTTTCCTGTACTTAGAAACATCTACCATGCAGTAGTAGCAATCGTCGTGGTGGCTCTTTTGGTTCTCTTCACATTCTGGGTACCGCAAAGGGCATTGCCTTGCGTACTCCCCGCAGCCACCCTTCAAGTGTGGAGCGGCAGCTTCCACAGATCACATGGGGTGCCCAGGGCTTATCTTGGTCACCCATAGGCATACTGACATTATTATTTAATGCTGATCTGTTTTTGTTTTTTATTCTGAATTGGCTGATTTACTTTGCAAAACATTTAAAGACAAAACAAATATTTTTGCTGTAGCAATGTCTAGACCGCTAAGCAAGAGGAAGCGATATTTTTTATTTTAAACCGCATACTGACAGACGTGTTATCATGATCAGCCGAGTTAACTGAAAATGGAAATTGAAATATGCCTTCCATCACGAATTACAATTAAACATGCACACAAGCAAAAATGCTTGATTCAAAACGTTAAGCAGGACATGACTTAATCTTTTACAACGGAGAGAATGTATACAAGAAATGAACATTGCAGAATTTAACAAGATTACTAAATCCAACAAAATGTTTAAGTAGTTTACAAAGAAATAATTCACCAATTATAAAATAGAAAGCAAAGTACCTTTGGGGCTTATGTAATACCCACATAAGTAGCAGAATATATCCGGCGAGTGTTTACAAGCTCTAGTTGCCATTCTCTTTACCAAACTGTACTACAGGGTGGGCCGTAAGTTTCCATACATAGGAAAATTTAAATACGTGCGTCGGTATTTGGATCAGCAGTTTCCGGATGTTTGGATTGGTCGGCGTGGTCCTGTGGAGTGGCCTCCCAGATCCCCAGATCTCACCCCCCTTGATTTCTATCTTTGGGGGCACTTGAAGGCTATGGTGTATCAGGAAAAGATACGAGACATAAATCATCTAAAGGAACGTATCACCAACGCCATTACAAGCATAACGTCAACTGTGCTAATGCGTGTTCATCAACAGTGGGGAACACGTATTGAAATGTGTTTTCAAAACAATGGCAACCATGTAGAGCATATTATATAAATAAAAATGGTTGTCCATAAAAAAATGTTTATTTTTCCTATGTATGGAAACTTACGGCCCACCCTGTACATTAATCATAACCTGCAGATATAGAGAGGAGTTATTAAATCTGCAACAGATTACAGATTCCAGAAAAAAGATGTATTCACAACACTGAAATAATGTTCGCAATAAAAAAGGATCGATAACACTCAAATCGTCAGCACAGAGAAGCACAGAAACACAGTACCTCAGTGCTGGTAACCATCAGACAAACAACTTGCTTTCTTTGTGTGCTCACACTTACTGACTTCTCAGACTCTGCGCTCTTCTTTATATAGCACAGTGGAAATTTCGGGCAATTTCTAGAGCAAGAAACTCAACGAACATCCGGATTGTTCTCAACAATTCCTGATTATTCTGATATTGCTGCGCCCATAATAACATTATACTGGTAAAACATGAAAAATGGATTATCTCTGAAACCATTGATGATACACACAAACCAAGGCCAGATTTGGACTCAGCGCTCACAAATGCATATAAAAACAAAAAATTCTATATAAACAGAATCAGTGTTACACAGTGTTATTGGTGACTTTAATGCTAATGTGCTTAATAATAATTTTTTGTTTAGCAACCACTTAAAAGCTTTCTGTGAAGATAACTTAAACCTTTCATCCATATGTAGTCTTCCCGGTGATAGCTTTACTTATGTTAGTGATAGTTGGCACACCACCTCATGGTTGGATCATTGTATTTGTATGTTCATTATACACAGTGATTCACTGGCCTACCTAATCAGTGCTCCAGACAACTATCTCTCAATCTTCTATGGACTTCTTGCATAATGTTTGTACCTGTTGAGTCTGAAATAAAGTTCGTTTGTGTGTTTGCTTGTTTGTTAACACACTGCTTCTAATTGCATTTACTGTAAATAGACATAAAGATCCTTTTCAAATGAGTGAAGTACCCCACGTACAAAAGTAATAGTAATAGATGAAAATTAAAGTAATAGTATTAGTAATAGAAGGAATCAATAGTAATAGAAACCCAGTAATTGACCCTATGTCTGATCATGGGCGTCAGGGTTAATAAACCTTTTAGCTTCCCGAATCTTTATATCATCATCTGTGATGTTTCCGCGTAAGAAATACTGTTCTAGAGACTCAATCCAAGGTCTTACGCGTGGTTCGACAAAGTTATCTATGGTTCCCTTAAAAATTAGGACAGTATGCGGAAGGTTTACAAGTCTACCTAAGTTAATGTATGCTGGGGAAGCGGTTTGAGTAATGTTAGCTTGTGCTTGATCTGAAGTTTGCGTGTTTGGAAGTATGTTTGAAGGGCGCGGGATAGGTGAGAAAATGGGTGTAGGGGAATTTTCAATGTTAAAAAGCGCACTGTCTGAGTCGCTCATATGTGAAGGTACAGTTAATGTATTCTAATTTGGTCTGCTTGACCGATGTATGGAGTGTTCACTGTGTTTTGTGTTGATTCTGGCTTGATGCTAATTATTAACTTAATTATACCGACTTCTCAAATGTTTAGTAATTAATTTGAAAAAAAGGATCTGTACTTAACAAGATTCCTACGGCGAAATCCTTGAAGACGTGTCCTGAAGACGTGTCTCGCTGGCCACTTGTTCCTGGACGAAGAATGGGCGTGGAGAACTTGGAGTCGTGACACACCGGTCGAATGATGGATGTGAAGAACTGGAAGTCGTGACACGCAGGTCAACTGAATGTTGGTTCTAGTTCCAGGGTCTGGAAACTGGAAGAATCCTGGTTGCAGAGGTCGCCAGTTGTTAACCCCTCCGTCTATGGCCTTGGGCGGTTCGAAGTTGACGGGGATTCTGGTTAGGTGGCAGCAACGGATTTGTTACTCTGGAGTATCTGGTACCGTATAGGGAATCGCATAAGTTGCTCTTATACTACTATCCGATTTCTTGTAGTGGATCGGAGGATTCTGTGAGGCAACCTAAATTCTCTGAAGGTTCCCCGATTCTTCTTGTAACGTATCGTGAAATTATTTTTCTCTATTTAAGACTAAGTTCTCTGAAGAGAGCAAGGCTCGAAGGAGAAGAAAAAGATTTTATCTTACTGTAGTTTACTGCTAAAATGTTACAAGTAATGCGCAGCCTCTAAGTTAGATCAGCCAAATCAGAATGAACATTGGAAAAATTTTATGGGCTTTTATACTGAATTTTTTACTGACATTATTATTTAATGCTGATCTGTTTTTGTTTTTTATTCTGAATTGGCTGATTTACTTTGCAAAACATTTAAAGACAAAACAAATATTTTTGCTGTAGCAATGTCTAGACCGCTAAGCAAGAGGAAGCGATATTTTTTATTTTAAACCGCATACTGACAGACCTGGTGTTATCATGATCAGCCGAGTTAACTGAAAATGGAAATTGAAATATGCCTTCCATCACGAATTACAATTAAACATGCACACAAGCAAAAATGCTTGATTCAAAACGTTAAGCAGGACATGACTTAATCTTTTACAACGAAGAGAGAATGTATACAAGAAATGAACATTGCAGAATTTAACAAGATTACTAAATCCAACAAAATGTTTAAGTAGTTTACAAAGAAATAATTCACCAATTATAAAATAGAAAGCAAATAAAAAATTTATCCAAACTCGTGTCATCGTTATACGATTTTGGACTTGTTAAAATGAATATAGAATAAGAATATAAAGATTATATAAATATACGAAGTATACGAATGAACATAAGAATTATACAAATGAACATAAGAATTATACGAATGAACATAAGAATTATATGAATGTAGGAATTATTCATTATTCATTGTTCATTTTTGGTCGCTACTCCTTTATATATATATATATATATATATATAAAGGAGTAGCGACTAAAAAAGTGTCCGTCCGTCTGTCACGGGGAGGGAAATGGGGGAGAAGGGGGGGGGGTAATGGGGAGGGGATTATCCCCCCAAGTGGTATAGCGACCAAAAAAGTGTCCATCTATCACGGGGAGGGTAATGGGGGTAAATGGGGGAGGGGTGGGGAATAATGGGAAGGGGGTTATCCCCAAGTGGTAAAAAGGGGGGTGAGGGGTTTTGAGGGAGGGAAAATGACCCCCAAAGGGGCAACCCAGGCACCGAAGGTGCCCTCGCCGTAGACGAAATCATATATTGATTTGACAGCTAATGCAAGGGTGGGGGTAAATGGGGGAGAGGGTGGGGGGTAATGGGAGAGGGGGTTAATCCCCAAGTGGTATAAAGGGGGGGTGAGCAGGTTTTGGTTGAGACGGAGAAGGTGCCATCACCATAGGCGGAAAATAAAAATAAAATAAAAAACGATTTGAATAATTAAAATTTACCACAATCAGCCCACCCCAAGCAAGTGCTGAGCATAATAACAGCTAGAAAACTCTACAACTTGGGGGGGGTAAATGAGGAGAGGGGTGGGGGTAAATGGTGGAGAAGGGGGTAGGGGGTGATGAGGGAGAGGGGTGGTGGAGGATTTTTGGCGAAGCCAAGCTAGCGATAGATAGTATATATATCGGGTGGCCACAAAAAAAACTTTACTTAATTCAAAGTTTAATAACCAACAATTCAAAACTTATGCGATTGAGCTTTGGCACACATTAACAGATGGTTATAATCTATAATTGCTGGAATTTTCAAATATGTAGGTTCTATAGTTTTGTTACAGTGAACAATTTAAAAGCATATGTCTAAAAATAGCATGCCGAAGAAAATGAATTTGATCTTAACAAAATTTACTTAAACAAATGGTCAATGTGACCACCTCCCTGTTGGTAAACTGCCCTCAATCGCTTCTTCCACGAGGAGGTGCACTTTCGAACCTCATCTAAGGTGATATCCTCCCATGCTCTACTGATTTTCTCTTTAAGTTCATCTTCGGTGAATTTGTCTTTCTGGCTGCCGTAAACCTTCACCATAAGGGAATCCCATACTGAATAGTCCATCGGATTACAGTCGGGAGACTGAGGCGGCCATTCATCCTTTTTGATGAAATTAGGGGTCTCTTGCTCTAGATGATTTTGGGTCGCTCGGCTTGTATGGGCGGGTGCCCCATCTTGCTGGAAAATGTAGGCCTCATCAGGATACAGCTGACGACAATCAGGAAGTAACCCATTATCTAACAGGTTGATGTAGCGCTCAGAGTTAACTTTAGTTTCGTTTGTGGCAATAAAATGAATTCGTGTTTTCCCCTTCCATGAAATTCACGCCGATACCATTACTTTTCTGCTGAATCGTGAGGTTTCATGATAAAGCCTGGAGGGAGGAATGTCTTTTTTCCTTGAACCATAAACCCTGTCATTTTGCCTGTTTTTGGCCACCAACGTGAAATCCTTTTCGTCTGTAAACACAACTTTTTGCACGTCTTCAGCTGAGTAGCGTTCATATAGGGATTTACAGCGGGTCTTTCTACGCTGTCTTACATTCTGATCACGCCGAGAAACTCGAATTCTCTTGTAGGCCTTCAATTTCAAACGTTTTACAATCCCTTGTACAGAGGAGCGAGAAATCCCAAGGTCGTACGCAATCTGTCTCTGGGAGCGATGAGTTCCTGGTGTATTCTCCTGGGATTGAATCAGTTCTTCCACGGCAGCCTTATTTTCTTCTGTTGAAACACTTTTGGGCCTGCCTAGCTGTTGATCCAGTATCCTTTATCTTTCTTAAGTTATAAACACTTTGACGAGTCCAGTTCTTTGCGGGGAATTCTCGGACAATCCTATTTCCATTCCAACCTTTTTCCTTGACACATGCTTCTATGATGGCTTTATCACTTTTACTTAACGTCATGCTGGCGGGGTTTTAGCGGAAAAATAAAAGAAAGCAAATTCACATTAGGTTTAGCCTACGCCAGCGCGCGTCATACTACGCTACATTAGGTTTAGCCTACGCTAGCGCACGTACGTGTCAGATGCACACCAGGCATGCTATTTTTAGACATATGCTTTTAAATTGTTCACTGTAACAAAACTATAGAACCTACATATTTGAAAATTCCAGCAATTATAGATTATATGCATCTGTTAATGTGTGCAAAATCTCAATCGCATAAGTTTTGAATTGTTGCAGTTATTAAACTTTCAATTAAGTAAAGTTTTTTTGTGGCCACCCGATATATAATTTTTTTTTTAACAAGGCAAGAAAAAGGTCATAAAACGCAAAGGTGAGAAAACCCTCGTGACCATCGAAAGGAAAGAAAAGAGAAAGAAAGGAAAAAAAATTGTGTGTGTATTTCTTTTTACGATAATTAATGAGTAGCATGACCATGGGTCCAAATTCTCACTTAATCTGCAATTTGTGTAATCTGGAAACAACTGAAAATGCAGCAATAAGATGGGATTTCTGTCAAAAACCACGACTTTATCTGCATGAATTGGGATGATAGGGAAATATCTCTTGTCTCGAACGCGAAACAGATAGTGGGAATCAAATTTCTGTGTGATGCATGTACACAAACTGTAAACTCCCTCGTGCTATTTAAAGAAATGGAGAAAGCAAACTCGAGTGTTACAAAAAAGGATGAAATATTGAAAATTCTGGTGGATGAGAGGAGGAAACAACGAATAACAATACAGAAATCCCCCGCGTTAACGACCTTCACATTAGCGGAAACTTCACTTGGACGGACTAAATCGCTGTCTGGTCGTTAACATTCAGTTTAACGTAATACAGGTCGTTAAAGTGAAGATTTCCGCTAAAAAAGTCTGTTAGCATCACCGAACTTCACTTTAGCGGACTCCGAGTCATTAAAGTAAAGGTGACGCCACCGGAATATTATTGGAACCAGCCCTCGGATGAGGTTGCGGTCAGTTGTTTCCTGTTGTATTGCGTGGGCAGTGGTGGTGAGTGGTTGTATATGTGCATAGTGCCGTTTCCATGTGGAGATTCGAGTGCTATAGATACATGTGTAACTGTACTGAAGTACTTTGGTTACGGAAAACCCCACTTTAACGTCCCGTAGTCCGGTAAAGTGGGGGTCGTCCGTACTTCACTTTAACGTTCCCCGGTACGTTAAAGTGGGGGTTTTCCGTACTTCACTTTAGCGGAAATTTCACTTTAGAGACCACACGCTCCCCCCAAAGTGTACGTTAATGTGAGGGTCTACTGTATAATAACGAATAACAATATAATAAGGAATGAAGACATAGATGGAAGAAAAGAGATAAGTAAAAGTTGCGAGGTAGTAAAACTGTCCAACGAGCGAAATGATAAAAAGATAATAACTAAAAACGTAGGAAATAAACAGCCAAAGAAAAATAATGATAATACCTAAATTAAAAACATGGAAAATAATAAGATAACAAGAAGTAGAAGCGTAGAAATACAGTATGTAAATACTACGCTAAAGGGAACTGCAGATATCGGGATGGGCATTGGGCAATGCATCTATGCACATCCCACATTATGTAACACTCATTACACAAGTGCATATTGCAAATTTGAAAAGTGCAAGTTCCACCGTCTTACTGTCTGCAAAACCTATGCAAGATATGGGAGGTGCAAATACGAACAAAAATGCCGTTACCACCACCCTCAAAGGAACGCAACGGGTGAACAGGAAAAACGAACATCAAAGAAGGGCACCAATTTTTTAGATTTAGATTCCTCGGACAAAGTTTTATACCTGAAAGGACTCATGCAAGAAGCCGGAGCAGACTTTACATGCAGTGGCGTATTAAGGGGGGCCAGGGGGGGGGGGGCCAGGCCCCAGGGCCCATATGTTTTAGGGGCCGATGTTTATAATGATATCAATGATAAATTTGGAATGCTCAACAATATCTCTCAACTAACTTCAGAGGAAGCATCAAAAGTAGCAAAAAATCTGGCTAGTCCATTATCCAAATGATTTTGAGGACAGCTTCCCATTTGAGTGTCAGCGTTTTGTACTGTTTGTCAAACAAAACGCTGTAGCTATCACTCGCTCATTAGGAGTACTACAGGAAATTCACAAATTGAGGGCTGTTTTCCCAAATGCTTTCATTGCTTACCGCATTTATTTGTGTTTGATTATGTCAAATGCAACTGCGGAGGGTTCTTTTTCTCATTTGAGCATGATTAAAAATGTTAAACGTCAAATGCTAATCCAAAAGAAATTGCAAAGTCTGTCATTGTTATGCATAGAAAACGATATTTTGCAGAATTTAAATACGGAGCTTGTGATTGGAAAATTTAGTGATATGAAGCCGCGCAAAAAACTTTTGTAGACTGGTGGTGGATGATTTTGTGATTAACTTTTGTAGATTAGTAGTGGACTGGTAGTGGTGTAATTGTAGCAGCTTGGTATATGTGAAACTTACATTATTTGATTTAGAAATAAATGGTTTTATTAATTTAAGACTCGAAGATGTCTTGTTGAGGAGCCCAAGAATAGTTTGGTCTCAGGGCCCAAAAATTCTTAATACGCCACTGTTTACATGCCTCACGGAAACTCATCTATAAGGACTGCCAGGCGAACTGTGAAAACTGAGTTCTGTGTTGACACAAAAGAAAAATCAGATTGGCAACTATACCATACTCCGAGCCGACAGAGCAGTGAGACGTAGAGGAGGATGTGCTATTTACACACGCGAAAGGCATATGGCAGAAATGACTATAAGTACCTCAAACAGCTACGTAGAATGTGTAGCAGCAAAAGTTGAAAAATTAAATATGGTACTAATTGTAATGTACACATCCCCAAACACGCCAACCTCAAAATTTTCAGATTCCATTACAGAGGTAAGAAACTGGGTAAAAGATCTACACTCCAACCCCAAATATTTTTCTCTGTGGTGATTTTAATTTCCCATTCATGAAATATAAAAGATAGGAAAAAATATATGTATACACCAGGACAAGGGGAGCACACGAAGACCAGGAGCAGGTAAAAATGCTACTAGTTCTAGCGGATGAATTTATGTTAACGCAAGAAATAAAACAAGAAAAGACAACTGCCTAGATTTGGTATTCACAAACAACAGCAACCGAACTAATAATGTAGAAATATCCCCAACTATAATATCGGACCACAACATTATTGAAATAACAACCAATATAAAAGCAACAGGAAAGGAAAGAACACGAACAACAGAAAGAAGCAAATTCGAAATTTTTAATTTTCACTCCAAAGCTATAAACTGGGAAGATGTTGCATCTAGTGATGTGAGTCGTTTTTTATTGTGTCGTTTTTTTTTTTTTTTTTGTCGTTTTTTTTGTTTAAAACGAAGGTAGTCTGTTTTTTTTGTTTTTTATTGTTTTAAACTTATTCCATATTTTTTTTCCTTTAATCTAATAAGTATATTAGTATTACCTATAATTTACTATACTACCATGCTTATACGGTTATACCTAGTATATATACTATATAGTCATCTTTTAGAAAAATTGAATCACGCAAAAAGTATATAATAGAAAGGAAAAACAAACCCTCATTTTTATTACGATATATATATTTTTTAACTAGAACATAAAACATTCTTCCTCGTTTCAAACAATATACATAATTGTGATTGGCAAGAGTACCAGTATATATATTCCAGATAGAAAAGGAAAATATTCACCTTTTTTTGAACCTTTTTGTTAACCTACATTTCCATGGAAGAATCATCACTAGATTGGGTAGAGCATATATGCTAGTTTCAATATCACAGGTACTGGTATAATATCCATAATACTGGTATAAAACAATAGATATAATTGTGATTGGCAAGAATACCAGTGTGTGTATATATATATATATATCGTAAAGAACGACGCTTGTATAGGAGATATTCCGCGCAAGACGAGAAAGAGAAAACAACAAATGAAAAAATGAAGTACCACCTGGGAATCGAACCCGGGATCTTCCGATTGCCGGTCAGACGCGATAACCACTACACCATGGACTTCACTCTTCCAAATGCCGTAATTCCTCTACATACTCGCAGAAACCAATGCCCCAAGGGGGCACCTCCCGCATGCCGTAACATTATATATAATGCGGGAGGTGCCCCCTTGGGGCATTGGTTTCTGCGAGTATGTAGAGGAATTACGGCATTTGGAAGAGTGAAGTCCATGGTGTAGTGGTTATCGCGTCTGACCGGCAATCGGAAGATCCCGGGTTCGATTCCCAGGTGGTACTTCATTTTTTCATTTGTTGTTTTCTCTTTCTCGTCTTGCGCGGAATATCTCCTATACAAGCGTCGTTCTTTACGTTATTTATACTGCGTGTTCTTTGCAGTTGAATGTATATATATATATATATATATATATATATATATATATTATATATATATATATATTCCAAATAGAAAAATAAAAAAAATATAAATATTCATCTCTTTCTTTAACCTTTGTGTTAACCTAATGCTGTTTAACTTTCATTATCTGATTCTATTTCCATTGAAGAATCATTATCACTAGATTGATTAAAGCAAATAGTTTCAATATCACAGGTACTGGTATTTATTGCAGATTTGGATGTTGACGAAGCCAATGTAGCACCATGTTTTACTTCACTTTCTTGGAATTTTGCATTTTGGGATATAAATACTAGCTTTGCTGCTCTGTCTGTGCTTAATTGGTTTCTTTTGGCTGTATGGATATTACTGTCTGTGCTAAATGATCTCGGAGGTAATGAAAGGGCGAAATAGAGGTGTATGAGTTTGTGTAGGTATATATGTGAGTATGCATGCGTATGTATCTGGAATTCTGGATGTATGCATGTGTATGGGGTATACAATAGATATAAATGTGTATATAAGTATTTATGTATATATTGGTATATATGTATATGGGTGTATGTGTATGTATATATATGGATGGTCTCGTGGGGGGGGGGGAATATGTCATCGCGGGTCTAAAGGATAGTTAAGTGGGAGATTCAAAATCCGAGGCATGGATGGGAGAGTCCTGGGAAGGTTGGACAATGGGCAGTCAGCTCCCAGCCAGTGTTCTCGCAAGTTTAATGGATCTCAAGATACAAGACTTTCAGTGCAAGAAAGAGGCCAGTTTTTTCTGTAAATAGGCTGAAAAGGACATTCTATACTGGTACCATATGGCCTATTTTATTATTTATTTATTTATTTTTATAATATATATCATTGCAAAAGTATACCTTATAATTAAATTGGCAATATCTATATTAATTATTAAAAAAACAAAAAAAAACGACAAAAAACAACAACAACAAAAAAAACGGTTTTTTTACATCACTAGTTGCATCCAGCATGAAGTAATAGGTTGGAAAACCATTTTCGAGGCCAAGACAACGAAAGAGATGCTAATGACTTTATAGGAGAAGACGCTGGAAATTGTGGAAAAACATGTCCAAAAAATACAACAAAGAGGAAAGAGAAGCAGGTTCGAGAGACAAAAGAGTCATTGTTCTGAAAGAGAAAAAAGAGTGACTGCAAAACTAAGTAACTGTAAAGATAACATCAGGAAAATATTAAATGATAAACTGCAGAGTATCGATGACGTCATACAGAACTAATTGAGAAGCATACAGAAAAAGACGACGACGACGCTATAGAAGCGATAAAGGTTAACTCGAAGTACTTCTATAATTTTGCAAAAAGGAAGTCAAAAAACCATGCGACTGTCGGACCTCTGAAAAACGAGAACAGTGTTTTATCTGATGATCTAACAGAAGTATCTGAAATATTAAGAGCTCAGTACGAATCATCTTTCAGTATCCCAAAAACTGACAAACTGATATGCGATAGAAACGCGTTCTTTGAAGAAGAACTACAAGGGGAAAGTATAACGGACTTCGACTTTACGACAGAGATGATATTACACAAGCTATAGGGAAACTAAAAGCACACTCAGCGGCAGGACCGGATAAATGGAATGCCACACTGATCAAAAACTGCAAGAATGCAATCGTTGAGTCCCTATATTGGATATGGATGCAATGACTAGACACGGGAGAAATACCGGGCATCCTGAAGAGCGCGAACATAGTCCCAATATATAAAGGAGGATATCGATCCGAGGCCAAAACTATAGGCCAGTGTCGCTTACATCACGCCTCACCAAAATATTTGAAAGAATAATTAGACAGAAAATCTATGACTTTTTGGAAACTCAGAAAAAATTAAATGATAACCAGCATGGGTTTCAGTCAGGCAGATCATGCCTATCACAACTATAGGAACACTACAACAACATTATTGATGCACTTGAAAGTAATGAAAACTATGATGTAATATACACAGACTTTGCCAAAGCATTCGACAAGTGCGACCATAGAATGAATCATAATACATAAACTGAAATATATGGGAATAACAGGAAAAGTAGGGAAATGGATATATATAATTTCCTTAGTGAGCGACGGCAAGTCGTTACAGTACAAGGAGTATCTTCATCAGAATCAGAGGTCTTCAGCTCAGTACCACAAGGAGCAGTATTAGCTCCACTACTCTTCATAATCATGCTAACTGACATAGATGAGGACGTTACCAGAGACAGCACAGTAACATCCTTTGCCGATGACACAAAGATCAGTAGAAAAATATTAAACCCAGAAGACATAGGATCTCTACAAACCGACATGAACAGAATCTACAAGTCGACGGAAGACAACAATATGAAGTTTAACACTGAGAAATTTCAGCTGTTATTGTACGGAAAAAGAGAAGACCTAAAACCCATGGAATATTATGCCCCGGATGGACAGAAAATTCAGGAGAAATTCTAGAGCAAAAGATTTAGGGGTTGTTATGACTGATGATGCGAAATTTGAAACACAAAATAAAATAGCAGTAAACAGAGCAAAGAGAATAACGGGGCAGATACTGAGAACCTTTAAACGAAAGGATAGGAATAAAATAATTCTTCTACTTAAAACACTGATCATACCCAAATTGGAGTATATCCTGCTCGGTCCTAACATGCCCATAAAAAAAAGAAGATATTAGACAGCTAGAAGGGATTCAGAGAAGCTTCACAGCCAAGATCAATGGGTGCAAAGAACTAAATTTCTGGGAAAGGTTACGCGAACTAAACCTATATTCACTGGAAAAGAGAAGAGAGAGAGAGACCATTATTTACACTTGGAAAATAATGGAGAAACAACTAGTCCCTAATCTTACTCTGAACCCTCTAACTCCCCAAACAACGGTGGAAAGTAGAAAAGGAAGACTGTGTCGTGTTCCCAAATTAAAGGCGAGACAGGGAACATCCTTAACCCTGAAAGAAAATAGTTTTGTGAGAGGATCAAAATTGTTTAATCAGCTGCCCAAAGACCTAAGAAACACGAGTGGTGTTGCAGTGGATATCTTCAAAAGAAGATTAGACGCCTGGCTCAGAACAATCCCCGATGAGCCGGGAGTACCTGGATATGTGAGGTGAATGGAGAGTACAAGAAACCAACTCACTACTTCACCAGGCCAACCCGAGAGGAGGGGCGACAAGCTTGACCTTCGTGAAATGAGGAATCATCGCACGGAATCTTTGAAAGGTATGATACACACAGACTGTGCATGGAACAAGGAACTCTTCTGGGAAAATTAAATCCACTATAGTCCGAATAATTAATGGTAAATGACAAACACGATAGTTTTTTCTTTTTCATGATGTTAGCCTGACGTGGGCAACGGGTCACTCGCAGAGAGGCCCGAAAAATATAGTTTGCCTCACCAGTTATCTACAAAGCAGACAGGATCCAGCTTTGGGACAGGATCTAGGGGGTTGCAGCTACACCCCTTGATCCTCCCCTAGATCCTGTCCCAAAGCTGGATCCTGTCTGCTTTGCAGATAGCTGGTGAGGCAAGCTATATTTTTTTGGGGGGCTCTTTGACCCGTTGCTCACGTCGGGCTAACATCATGAAAAAGAAAAAAACTATCGTGTTTGTCATTTACCATTAATTATTCGGACTATAGTGGATTTAATTTTCCCAGAAGAATTCCTTGTTCCATGCACGGTCTTTGTGTATCATGAAAGAGCCTCAGGGGACCATTCTGAGTTCAATCCCATATATATATATATGCACTAAAATCACAAAATAACACGTGATCTTATTAATAAGCAAACAACCACAGGGAAAAGGAAACACGAAGTCCGAGCGCTTTCGTGCAGAGCTGGGCACTTGCGGTTTTTTTTGCGGTACTGCGGTACTACCGTGTTGGTCGGTACCGCGGAAAGTACCGCGGGAAATTTGAATGCGGTAGCGGTACTGCTGTACTTTCAGCGATCCTTTGCGGTACTGCGTTATGCGGTACCGGTTTGGTAGTGCGGTAGTAGTACCGCAGTACCGCAAAAAAACGCGCAAAAAAACGCAAGTGCCCAGCTCTGCTTTCGTGATATATTCACATTATCAAAGAGGAACAGAAAATAGACGGAGATTACAAAGTAAATGAGTTAAATAGACAAGCAAAAAATTCACAATCGGCACCTCAAATTAAGTAGCAAGAATTTAAATTCTTGCTACTTAATTGCCTGCTTTAATTAAATATTAGTGTTAATAACCATTATAATAATTTTTGTTCTCTGTATTGGTTTTTTGTCTAATTTCATCTATATACTACTTTTATATTTAGTAATTTAGCAGCCTACAGATTATGTTATCAATTGAAAAAAATCTTTAGAGGGCTTTAAGGCCTTTAATTTGAGGTGCCGATTGTGAATTTTTTGCTTGTCTATTTAACTCATTTACTTTGTAATCTCCGTCTATTTTCTGTTCCTCCTTGATAATGTGAATATATCACGAAAGCGCTCGGACTTCGTGTTTCCTTTTCCCTGTGGTTGTTTGCTTATATATATACACATATATATATATATATATATATATATATATATATATATATATACACATATATATATATATATATATATATATATATATATATATATATATATATATATATATATAGGCAACGAAGACAAACCGTAAGACATCTCCACAGATGCAGAACTGATGCAAAGCGACTCAAACTAGAGAGGAAACTTAGCGAAATAAAAATGGACTTAAAGCTAACAGTCATACATAAGACAAACGAGGAGGGAAAAAGGTAGCAGAAAACATAAAATAACCCAAAATACTTCTACACGTTTGCGAAAAGGAAAATGCAGTGTAAGGAGAGTATTAGTCAGTTGATAGATGGGGAGGCCAAATACAAATGACCCGAAAGAAATAAGCGAACTGCGTAGGGAACAATTTAACTCTGTGTTTAGGACCCCTAAGTCCGAGATGGAAGTGAAAAACCCAGACGAAGTTTTCGACATAGATACAAATCAACCAAGAACAAATTCACAAACCTATTAATGGACTTCGAGTTCACGGAAGATGTAATTACGGCCTTATCACAGATGCGAGACAATTCAGCGCCACGGCCAGACACATGGAATGTCACGTTTCTGAAGAAATGCAGAGAGAGTATTGCCAAACCGCTTAACTTACTATGGAGGAAATCACTCGACACAGGACAAATTCCACTCCCCATAAAGAACGCGAACATTGTCCCCCCATTTAAAGGTTGTAACAGAGTAATGCCCAAGCAATGGCCAGTGGCTCTCACCTCACACCTTATAAAGTGTTTTTGGACGTATAATTAGAGGCAAAACTACCTACTACCTACAAGAAAAAGACTTATACAACCCAAATCAACCTGGCTCCAGGGCTGGAAGATCATGCTTATCACAGCTATTAGACCACCAGGAGAAAATATTGGAAACATTGTGTCGAGGACAAAACATAGATGTAATATATACGGACTGCTAAAGTCTTCGATAAATGTGACCATGGAATCATAACACACAAACTTAAGAATACAGAAATTACTGGAAAGCTAGGAAGGTGGATATTTAATTTCTTGACGCAAAGAACACAAAGAGTGGTGGTAAACGGAGTTAAATCGGAAGTCTCGGAAGTCGTGAGCTCTGTCCCACAAGGGACAGTATTAGCTCCCTTGCTGTTCATAATGATGATTGCAGATATTGATGCAGATATTAAGGACAGTATCGTATCATGCTTCGCATATGACACAAAGATAATGTAAGGAAATATTGAACGAAGGTGACAAGAAAATTACAAAATGACGTTGAAACATTATTCCAGTGGGCAGAAGACAACAATATGAAGTTAAATGAAGAAAAATTCCAACTTCTAAGATATGGTAATAACAAGGAGCTACAGAAAAAAGGGTACAAAACTCTGCAAGCCAAACAGATAACACCAAATCCACAAGTCAGGGATCTTGGAGTAATAATGTCGTCGGAAGCAGAATTCAGAGAGCACTATAACATCAAAATTACAACGGCTAGAAAAATAATGGGAATCATCTGGAGGAGCTTCCGCAGCAGAAAAGCAGACATCATACTCAAATTATGGAAGAGTTATGAGAGTATTGCTCTGTACTCACAAGCCCACACAGAAAACAAGACATTGCGAACATTGACGCTATACAAGGGTTATTCCATGTCAGTTCAACAAAATTTTGGGTCGAAAAAACGTGACCATCACCGATTTTTTTGAAAATTGGCACACTTATAGATCTCGGTGAGAAAAACAGAATGACACTTGTTTCAACACCTAGGTCATATGGTTCCGGAGATATGGCCATTCGAACTTTGTAAAAAAAAAAGGTCAATTTCCAAGGTCATACCATATTTCAACATGAAATATCTCAGCTCCTTTTGCACTTACAGAAACCATTCAAATACTATTTTAAAGCTTTTAAACAGATCTACAACAGATCATATTTTACCTCAGTGGAAAAAAAAAAAAGTTGATCTTATTTTTGACCTTTGACCTTGTGTAGGTCATTTGATGTCACAACCGATTTTTTTCTCCTTTCACCCAATTTTGGGTACACATCTCTACCTTAACCTAGAACAAGATTTTTAGTGTTGATTAAGTTAGTATAGACGCTACAGCCATTTCAGTGGACCATACCTACCTCCATTTTGACCAAGTACCTTTTCCACCAAACTTTGGAGCGCCGTTTCTTTGGAACTGTTTGAGCTAGTGTTGAGAAAAGTACCATTAGATTTGTCTCACTGAGATCTATAATGTCTGCTATTTTTAAGACAATTTGCCTTTTAATATGTATATTAAAATAACCTATTCCTTTATTTTTACCAATTGAGTTATAAGAACCGATTCTTGTCTAGCTGGGTGAAACAGAAACAGTCTCTCAACCCTGGCATTTGTCTACTCACATCTGGCGAATGATAGAAGTCAATTACTTTGGCAGCAGTTTCACTATTCAGGCGTTTCCCCAAACGCAGATTAGGAGTTGAAAGCACTCCCTTCTCCCTAGTAGTATAGCCGAAAAAGGGTAGAGTGCAGGAATGTCGCAATTTATTACGTAATGTTGCAAAGGGGGTGGGGGTGTTATGAAACATGTTGCAAAAGGGGGGTGGGGTGTTAAAAAAAAATTCCCCAAAGTTGCAAAGCGGGGTGGAGGATGCTGCAGGTGCGAAACTTGGAGGTGGCGTTATCCCCCAAGAGAAAGGAGGAGGAGAGGTGTTCACCTGGCAGGAGCCAAGTGCATATTAAGACTTCAGCCGAGTAGGCGTTGTCTTATAGGTTCCCAATCAGCCAGTTGGCTTAGAAGGAGAGAGAGAGAGAGAGTTACAAGGAAAAAAGGAAAAAAAGTACCTCAAAAGGCCTTGCCGCCCATACCGAGGAGGTACCAATGGCAACGGGTGCCAGGGAAAATTTTGTCTTTCAACTATCCTAGCAGTAGTAGAAAACTGGATAGAAAAGTAGAAGGCTCTCTCCCCACCCTCCGCTCCCTCCCTGCCAGAGGCAGGTACGGAAAAAGGTTGAAGAAAATACCTTGACCCTGGAAAAGTAGCCAAGGAAATTTTACAAGAAAGTGGAGAATATATAAATAGCTCTATATTTAGCTTGCTCACAGAGACACCGAGCAAGCGAACTCCTGCAGAGTTTTCTGAGGTTTTAATCTTAAACTATGAGTGTGTTCAGTACTTTGTCTAGCCTATTTTTAAACAGATTTACACTTTGACTGGAAACAACCTCTGAGGGAAGTTGGTTCCAGATATTAACTATTTTATAGGAAAAGAAATTTCCGCAGACTGAGGTCCTAAATGTCTTTACACACTCAAATAGTGTGCAAGATTTCGTCTAACCTTTTCTTGAACTGATCCACAGAGGAACTGTTCACAACTTCCGAAGGTAACCTGTTCCATGTGTCACAGATCTTATACGTAACGTAATTCCCACACACACTAGTCCTAAACCGTTTCAAATCCAACTTCCAACCATTGTTGCGAGTTGGGTTATCATTTAAACTAAACATACTTCTAAAATCGACATCGTTGAACCCTCGTAAGAGCTTGAAAACCTCGATCAGTTGACCGCGCAGCCTCCGAGTTTCAAGCGAAAACAAGTTCAGGGCGCGTAACCGTCGATTGTAGCCCATATGCCTAACGGAAGGGATTAACTTTGTGGCCCTCGCCTGCACTCGCTCCAGCCTCTCAATATCTTTCCTGAGGGTGGGCGACCAGAACTGCACAGCATACTCCAGGTACGGCCGAACAAGGGAATTGTACAGTGAGAGCACAATCTCCTTGTTCCGAAACTGAAATTGCCTCCTGATATAACCGAATAGTTTCTGGGCTTTCTTTTCCACCTCTACACACTGTTTCGTAAACTTAAGGTGGCTGCTAATTAGCACACCCAAGTCCTTTTCTAAATCAGTCACCTCGATATTACTGCCCAACATCGAGTAGTCCGACTTGGGATTGGCGTAGCCAATGTGCATCACTTTGCATTTACCCAAGTTAAACGGCATTTGCCATTTTTCGGACCACACTCCTATCCTACCTAGGTCCGCACGCAGTTCCTCGATCGCTTCGGGCGTCCCAACATTGGCCCCAAGCTTGGTGTCATCAGCGAATTTGGCGATCCGACTGACGATGCCACCGTCGATATCATTTATGTAAATGGTAAACAACAGTGGCCCCAAAACGGAACCCTGAGGAACCCCACTAGTGACCGAGGCCCAACCCGAACTAGCCCCTTTAATTACCACCCTCTGCCGCCTATTCCTCAGCCAGTTTTCAATCCACCTACCTATTTCCCCACCGATACCCAGCGCGCGCACTTTCGCCATTAGCCGGCGGTGAGGTACCTTATCAAAGGCTTTCTGAAAGTCGAGATAAAGTATATCAATCGCCCTACTCTTATCGTACTCACTCAACATGACGTGGAAAAACTCGAGCAAGTTGGTGAGACACGACCTATGCCGTCTAAACCCATGTTGGGAGTCCCCAAGCAGCTTGTAGGAATCCAAATGGTCAACGATTCTATCAGCTATTATCCTTTCTAATAATTTACCTACAACTGAAGTGACTAATAGGACGATAGTTCCCTGGACTTTCGTGATCCCCTTTCTTAAAGATAGGGGTCACGTTGGCCTCCCTCCAGTCACCAGGCACCTGGCCCATCTCCAACGATTTGTTGAAGACTGTAGCCAGGTGGGGAGCCACCTGGTCGCGCACTTCTCGCAAAACACTGGGGAGAAACTGGTCTGGCCCAGGACCCTTAAACGCGCTCAGTTTGTATATTCTATGAGCAACGACTGTCGCGGTACATCTAACACTATCCAGGCCAGCACCTTCGTGCCTCACAGAGAGAGAGAGAGAGAGAGAGAGAGAGAGAGTTACAAGGAGTTACAAGGAAAAGAAGTACCTCAAAAGGCCTTGCGGCCCATACCGAGGAGGTACCAATGGCAACGGGTGCCAGGGAAAATTTTGTAAAAGTTTATTTTTCTTTCAACTATCCTAGCAGTAGTAGAAAACTGGATAGAAAAGTAGAAGGCTCTCTCCCCACCCTCCGCTCCCTCCCTGCCAGAGGCAGGTACAGAAAAAGGTTGAAGAAAATACCTTGACCCTGGAAAAGTAGCCAAGGAAATTTTACAGGAAAGTGGAGAATATATAAATAGCTCTATATTTAGCTTGCTCACAGAGACACCGTGCAAGCGATCTCCTGCAGAGTTTTCTTATGTTTTAGTCTTAAACTATGAGAGTATTCAGTACTTTGTCTAGCCTATTTTTAAACACATTTGCACTTTGACTGGAAACAACCTCTGAGGGAAGTTGGTTCCAGATATTAACTATTTTATAGGAAAAGAAATTTCCGCAGACTGAGGTCCTAAATGTCTTTACACACTCAAATAGTGTGCAAGATTTCGTCTACCCTTTTCTTGAACTGATCCACAGAGGAACTGTTCACAACTTCCGAAGGTAACCTGTTCCATGTGTCACAGATCTTATACGTAAAGTAATTCCCACACACATTAGTCCTAAACCGTTTCAAATCCAACTTCCAACCATTGTTGCGAGTTGGGTTATTTAAACTAAACATACTTCTAAAATCGACATCGTTGAACCCGCGTAAGAGCTTGAAAACCTCGGTCAGTTGACCGCGCAGCCTCCGAGTTTCAAGCGAAAACAAGTTCAGGGCGCGTAACCGTCGATTGTAGCCCATATGCCTAACGGAAGGGATTAACTTTGTGGCCCTTGCCTGCACTCGCTCCAGCCTCTCAATATCCTTCCTGAGGGTGGGCGACCAGAACTGCACAGCATACTGCAGGTGCGGCCGAACAAGGGAATTGTACAGTGAGAGCACAATCTCCTTGTTCCGAAACTGAAATTGCCTCCTGATATAACCGAATAGTTTCTGGGCTTTCTTTTCCACCTCTACACACTGTTTCGTAAACTTAAGGTCGCTGCTAATTAGCACACCCAAGTCCTTTTCTAAATCAGTCACCTCGATATTACTACCCAACATCGAGTAGTCCGACTTGTGATTGGCGTAACCAATGTGCATCACTTTGCATTTACCCAAGTTAAACGGCATTTGCCATTTTTCGGACCACTCTCCTATCCTACCTAGGTCCGCACGCAGTTCCTCGATCGCTTCGGGCGTCCCAACATTGGCCCCAAGCTTGGTGTCATCAGCGAATTTGGCGATCCGACTGACGATGCCACCGTCGATATCATTTATGTAAATGATAAACAACAGCGGCCCCAAAACGGAACCCTGAGGAACCCCACTAGTGACCGAGGCCCAACCCGAACTAGCCCCTTTAATTACCACCCTCTGCCGCCTATTCCTCAGCCAGTTTTCAATCCACCTACCTATTTCCCCACCGATACCCAGCGCGCGCACTTTCGCCATTAGCCGGCGGTGAGGTACCTTATCAAAGGCTTTCTGAAAGTCGAGATAAAGTATATCAATCGCCCTACTCTTATCGTACTCACTCAACATGACGTGGAAAAACTCGAGCAAGTTGGTGAGACACGACCTATGCCGTCTAAACCCATGTTGGGAGTCCCCAAGCAGCTTGTAGGAATCCAAATGGTCAACGATCCTATCAGCTATTATCCCTTCTAATAATTTACCTACAACTGAAGTGAGACTAATGGGACGATAGTTCCCTGGACTTTCGTGATCCCCTTTCTTAAAGATAGGGGTCACGTTGGCTTCCCTCCAGTCACCAGGCACCTGGCCCATCTCCAACGATTTGTTGAAGACTGTAGCCATGTGGGGAGCCACCTGGTCGCGCACTTCTCGCAACACTCTGGGGAGAAACTGGTCTGGCCCAGGAGCCTTAAACGCGCTCAATTTGTCTATTCTAGCGGGAACGACTGTCGCGGTACATCTAACACTATCCAGGCCAGCACCTTCGTGCCTCACGCCTGGCTCGGGGATGACGCGGGTATCCTCCCTGGTGAACACTTCCGCAAAGTACTCATTAAGCACATTAGCGATGTCCGCGTCGGAGGTCCGCAGAACGCCGCTTCCCTCCTTTAACGGAACTATCATGCTTCTAATGGGCTTTCTACTATTAACATAACTGAAGAATTCCTTAGGGTTCCCCTTGCAGAGGCTTGCCACCCGTAGTTCTTCGTTACGTTTCGCTAGCCTAACCTTCGCCTTCACTTCCCTACACAGTCGGACATACGCTTCACTGTTCTCGTGGGAACGATTGGCCTTCGCCCTCCTATACGCTACTTTCCTATTTCGGATAGCCGAAGCGATGTCACGATTGAACCACTTAGGCTGCGTTGAAGCAGGGGTGACCGGTTTTGAGGGTATAGCAGCAGAGAGAGAGAGAGAGAGAGAGAGAGAGAGAGAGAGAGAGAGAGAGAGAGAGAGAGAGAGAGAGAGAGAGAGAGAGAGAGAGAGAGAGAGAGAGAGAGTCTAAGGGGTTTTCCCAAAGGACCAGAGGTCTTTGCTCGGCTGGGAGCCGAGCTTGTATGACTCCGTCGTCAGCCTCTCGCTCTTCTATAGACCTCTAATCCGGCTGAGTTGCCAGATAGCGCCATGTATTTAATAGAAGGCTGAGTTGCCAGTTTGTGCTATATATTTTCCTAATCGAAGACTGAGTTGCCAGATAGCAATATTTATTAAATTAAACCATATATTAATCAAAATACCACAATATATTTATATAATGGTAGTTAATCAATACAGAATTTCTTTTAATTGTTGGAATTAAGAAGATTCATCTGTTTATTAAATAAATTTAAACACACGCTTTTTACACAATAAATCACTTAATTCCTATTTTATTATAAATATCACAATTAAGGCACGAATAACAGTGGGAAAAACGAAAGGAAAAGAAACCTTACGAAGAAAGTTGAAATAAACGACAATTCAAAACACACGGTCGTCCCCCCTCCTCCCTCATTCCCCCCAAACTTCTCACCCCATCTGTGCTTGTATAATGTATATATAATAAACGAATGAACAACTCGTGCACACAAACACGCACACACACATACACACGCCTCTGTACATATCATGTGAATGAAAATCAGAAAAAAAATGCCAAACGTATATTAATTTAAATCAAATGAAGCTAAATAATTTAAAACAAATGAATTTTCTCCTTTTAGGAGAATCAATTATTATAAGAAATTAATTATTCAATATAAGAAATTAATCATTAAACGCTGTTTTTTCCTTTCACGAGGAAAGGATTTCCGAGAATCTGGTCAACTCGAAACACACGGTCGTCCCCCCTCCTCCCTCATTTCCCCCAAACTTCTCATCCCATCTGTGCTTGTATATATATATAATAAACGAATGAACAAATCGTACACACACACACACACACACACACACACACACACACACGAGGAAACGATTCCCGACTCGAATCACACCTGTTTGCCCAGAGGCCTTTTTGAAATGACCGCAATTTGACCTTTGTTCGTCTACTCGGGATAAACCTCGCTTCACTCCAATTCTTAATTTTGTTGTTGTTATTACTTCTACAATGAGACACATTCTCGAAGCGAAGAAAATGTTTTATATTTTTATTTACGCGTAATTTGTATGGTGTCATATTCTTAGATAACATCTCTGTTATTGAAAGATATACACACAATTATATTAAATAATAATCAGCGAAAGAAATAAGGTGGATGAGGTGGGCAAACCTGAAAGTACTAACAATTGAATGTAATTACGTGTTTTCTGTATAAACGTCTGCAAAAAGAACAGCTTCAGAGTTCATTTACACCATGCGTACACTTATCTCTTGTACACAGTTAGTGGGAAATAAAAACGTACCAATGAAACTATAGATTCATTTTGAATTCATTCACACCAGGCGTACACCTATCTCATGTATATATATATATATATATATATATATATATATATATATATATATATATATATATAGAAAGAAAGAAAGAAAGAAAGAAAGAGTTGTTCATTCTTTTAAAATAAATAAAGGAATGATATATATATATATATATATATATATATAATGGTGGTACAAATTACAGTAGTAATAAAAATTAACTCTCTCGCCGAATTGGAAAGCTTTTCACTCCGCCTTAGACCCACAGTTTAACGTGGAAACCGAATGCTCTTTTCTTTCTCTATATATATATACATATATATATATATATATATGTATATATATATATAGAGAGAGAGAGAGAGAGAGAGAGAGTTTTGTTCATTCTTTTAAAATAAATAAAGGAATGGATATATATATATAGGGTGATCCAGAGAAATGGGACCCAAAAGAAACCCCTGTAACTCTTAAAGTATAAGTCCTTTTATAAAATCATACGCATCATTCGAAAGAGGATAGTTACAAGTTTGTACAGGATTGTATAGGTTTTGACAATACAAGACAAGATAAGATACAAAACAAAATAAAAGTGTTAGTTAAAACTAACCCTTCAAGATGACTGCATGGACTGTGGAACAGCTGCGTTTCATAACTGAGCAATATTATGAGCATGGAAGAAGTGTAGTTTCAGCTCAAAGATCTTTCAAGACAAATTTTCAGATGTCAAAATCACCTAAGAAAGTAATCCGTCGGTGTGTCAGAAATTTTTCCCTAACTGGCAGCATTGGAAAAAGAAAACCAACTGGAAGAGTGCGCACAGCAAGGATAGACGAGATCATTAACAGAACTCATGAAATTGTACAGGATAATCCTAACATAAGCATCAGACGTGCTTCTCAGCTGTTAGGAGTTGGATATGGAACAACACATCGTATATTCAAGCAAAATTTAATGCTCTTTCCATATAAAATTCAAACAGTGCAACAACTAAACGATGGAGATTTCGCACGAAGACGACAATTCTGTCAATGGATCCAACAGAAGGTAAATGACACCACCAATTTTCTAGCAACTTTGATTATGTCAGACGAAGCCCATTTTAACTTGAATGGAACTGTAAACAAACAAAATTGTCGTTTCTGGGTAACAGAAAATCCATTGAATATTACCGAAGTCCCGTTGCATAGTCAGCGTGTAACTGTTTTGTGTGGTCTTACTGCATCTCAGATCATAGGGCCGTACTTTTTCGAGGATTCCACCGGAAACACGGTCATTGTAAATGGTGATCGCTACGAAAAAATGTTGACCGATTTCCTTATTCCTAAATTAAGAGATCTTTGTCTAGAAAACCACTGGTTCCAACAAGACGGAGCTACCTGCCATACCACGAGGAACTGCATGGCAGTTTTGCGTCAAACGTTTCCAGCCGAGTTAATCTCAAGATTTGGAGACGTTGAATGGCCCGCAAGGTCTCCGGATTTTTCTCCCTTAGATTATTATCTCTGGGGATATTTAAAGAGTAGGGTCTACAGAAATAACCCAACGACCTTGCAAGAATTGAAGGCCGCCATCACAAATGAGATACAGGCCATACTACCGCACACTTGCAAAAGTGATGCAGAACTTACAAGCGAGAACACTGGAATGCTTGGCAACTAATGGAGCACATTTGAAAGGAGTCATTTTAAAAAAATAAATATTTCATAATAAACTTGTAACTCTACTCTTTCGAATGATGTATAGTTTTTATGAAAGGAATTAAATATTAAGAATATTTGGCTTTTTTCTATGGGTCCCATTTATCTGGATCACCCAGTATATATAGGGTGGTACAAATTACAGTAGTAATAAAAATTAACTCTCTCTCGCCGAATTGGAAAGCTTTTCACTCCGCCTTAGCCCCACAGTTTAACGTGGATTCAGAAATACATCTCGTCAGGGAATGATTGCTCACTATTTCATCGAGATAATTAAAGCTCATATACAGGACCTGCATTGTCTATAAGATCTGTGGCGCGTGCAGCCTTCAGAAGCTGTGAACATCTGTTCTGTGGATCAGTTCAAGAAATACATCTCGTCAGGGAGTCGTTGCTCACTCTTCCACATTTCAACATAACAGGAACATTTGATTATTTATTGATCCGGGGGTAGTATGACCGCAAAACATGCACGATTTTTCTCTTTAGTAATAACAACAACTAGCTCTGTGGATCAGTTCAAGAAATACATCTCGTCAGGGAGTCGTTGCTCACTCTTCCACATTTCAACATAACAGGAACATTTGATTATTGAACCGGATTTAAAATAACAGGATCATTTGATCCGGGGGTAGTATGACCGCAAAACATGCTAATGCACGATTTTTCTCTTTAGTAATAATAACAACTAGCTCTTCCCCGAATTGTAACAACGGTTAAGGTTTTCACTCCGCCTTAGACCCACAGTTTAACGTGGAAACCGAATGCTCTTCTTTTTTAAAAATATAATTAAAGGAATGGATATATTTATAATTTCTTTATTATAAAATGTGGAACATGCAGTCTTCAGAAGATGTGAACAGCTGTTCTGTGGATCAGTTCAAGAAATACATCTCGTCAGGGAGTCATTTCTCATAATTTCAACATAACAGGAACATTTGATTATTGATCCGGGGGTAGTATGACCGCAAAACATGCACGATTTTTCTCTTTAGTAATAATAACAACTAGCCCTTCTGTGGATCAGTTCAAGAAATACATCTCGTCAGGGAGTCGTTGCTCACTCTTCCACATTTCAGCATAACAGGAACATTTGATTATTGATCCGGGGGTAGTATGACCGCAAAACATGCACGATTTTTCTCTTTAGTAATAACAACTAGCTCTTCTGTGGGTCAGTTCAAGAAATACACCTCGTCAGGGAGTCGTTCCTCACTCTTCCACATTTCAACATAACAGGAACATTTGATTATTGAACCGGATTTAAAATAACAGGATCATTTGATCCGGGGGTAGTATGACCGCAAAACATGCTAATGCACGATTTTTCTCTAGTAATAACAGCTGTTCTGTGGATCAGTTCAAGAAATGCACGATTTTTCTCTCAACATAACAGGAACATTTTATTATTGAACCGGATTTAAAATAACAGGATCATTTGATCCGGGGGTAGTATGACCGCAAAACATGCTAATGCACGATTTTTCTCTTTAGTAATAACTAGCTCTTCTCCGAATTGTAACCGGTTAAGGTTTTCACTCCGCCTTAGACCCACAGTTTAACGTGGAAACCGAATGCTCTTCTTTTTTAAAAATGTAATTAAAGGAATGGATATATTTATAATTTCTTTATTATAAAATGTGGAACATGCAGTCTTCAGAAGATGTGAACAGCTGTTCTGTAGATCAGTTCAAGAAATACATCTCGTCAGGGAGTCGTTGCTCACTCCCACATCATAATTTCAACATAACAGGAACATTTGATTATTAGTCAGTTGGCTTAGAAGGCGTAAATGGCTTGTTCAGGTTGAGTTGCCAGATACCACTTTTTATTGTATACATTATGGAGAGGTGCCAGATACCGTTTTAATTGTATACATTATTATGGAGAGTTGCCAGATACCATTGCTCAGGTACACAGTTGCCAGATTGTACCATTTATTTTCTTAAAAGTTGGTTTAGAATTCCGCTAGTAGGTTTAGAAGGCGTAACATGATATAATTAACCAAAAGAATTAAGTAAAACAACATTGCATCATTCTGTTTATTATAAATATATAGAAAATAAATATACATTTGAATGATCAATAATAATAGAAATATGAACGATGAATATGCATATAATCATATATCCGTCAATATAACACTACAGGAGATATACACACACACACACACACACACACACACACACACACAATTATGGAGATATATAGAAAATAAATATACATTTGAATGATCAATAATAGAAATATGAACGAGGAATATGCATATAATCAAAAATACACACACACACACACACACACACACACAATTATGGAGATATATAGAAATAAATATACATTTGAATGATCAGTAATAATAGAAATATGAACGAGGAATATGCATATAATCCTTCAATATAACAGTACAGGAGAAATATCACACAAATATGTTAAATATATAAATACATTTCACTTTTTTTTTCAAAATACTAAACTCGCACTTAATCGAGTTTACAATTACATCATTATTGCTCTGCATTACGCAGTATATGCGGTTTAATATTTCACCGCTTTAAGTATAGGGAAACCTGTACTCGATATGAAGGGCTTTCATATCGTTCAGTACTATTTTTGTTCCCTTTACAACAGCGGTTGGTAAGTCATCTTTAAATACGTCTAGAATACAATCAAAAGCACGCACAAAGAGTTCATCGTTAGCTACATTATTAAACAAGTTTATAAACACGCTTTTCCAATCGAGGTTTATTTCTACCGACCCGAGCTTTTCAATCGTGAACTCGTCTTCACTCAACATAGCGGCAATTGAAATAATCTTCTAAATCGTTACGACAACTGCTCGTTATATAAAGAAATAGTTCTTCAGGGTGAACGGTGTAGGTGAGCTCAGCCTTGTACCGATCAATTGCTTTGTACCAAAGTTCATGGTATTTCAAAGTCTAAACTTTTTAAATAAACGTCCAGCTCTAGACCATTCTCACCTTGTTCAGCCCTACACTCGGTAAACCCATCGAGCAGAGCGGTTATGCGTATTCAAGTACTGTATCAAAATAAAGCATATCCGTAACACGCGCGTCTAATATAGGTTTCAGCTTGCGGAATCCGACGATTTCAAACATTCTGTCGAGGATGAAACGGTTTCGCGTAGGAACAAGAGCGTTATTATCAGAAGCATTCTTCCACATCAGCCGTATATCAATGCATGGCCGATCGTTATTTATACACAACGTACATACAACGGCGTATGAGGGTGCGTCACTAATCTGCTCTCTTGTACCTACGTTAGCAGGTATTTTATAACGATCTTCACTCCACTTCTCAACTATCACGAAGATTCTATTCATCTCCTCGACACTTAAATAAACCCGTTTGTTTGTTTGTCTACATTCCGTTTCCAGTACATAGCTAACGGTACCGGATTTACGCCTGAACACGCGCAACGATTTCGTCACGGGCACATCGTACGAGGCGTTGAGAATGCTGCTCAAAGGAAGTTCCATCGTATTCGAGGAGCGCGCGTCCACTCGGTTCAAGCTCTGAGATAACTATGAGCCGTGTGAGGCACGCAGGTAGGCAGGAACGGTTCGATGGGCGGCTGACTCGATGATACGTGAATGGGCTTGTTCGAACTCGTGTGATCCGCGAGTCGCACCATAATCGTGCGGCGAATTGTTGTACATATTGGGTAGGTGTTTTTCCTGTACAAGAATTAATTTCGGTTTTATGACTACCAGACTACGCACCAGACAGTTTCCCTCAGGATAATTTTTACGAACTAGGCACATTTTATAATGTTTTACTAAACATCTTCACACTCCGGCGCACTGTTTGAGAGGAACATATGCTCATATTTTTCCTTTCTGCCCAGCAAACGATACTCGTCTCTAAAGTCTGCTAAAAACTCACGCAGGGCACTAGCGACAACCTCACTACGAGCCGCCTCATGATATACATTAATATAGTGATAAAAATACTTAAGATTGTCCATGATGACGACATTTACATTTTCAACCGAAGTGTACGAGTTAACAATAGACACAACAATGATTATATTCAAGACATATATATTTAAAAACGTGATAAATAAGTTAACAATTGAAATTGTTAACACAAGAAATAACAGAAAACAAGAAAAAAACAAATGCCTAGATTTGGTGATCACAAACAACAGTAACCTAATACTTTAAAGAAAGCATTCTATTAAATACTTTTAGCCTATGTTCACGAATTAATACCGGTTTTAAAATAGATTCGAGACGAAGACCGTCTGGACTGATTTTATAGAAATTCAAGGATTCCAAGTTGATCACGAGAGAAGTTATGTAGTCATCTTCCATGCTGCAAAATCTCGTCGTTTGCCTGTCTGCTCAGAACACCGACAAGAGGTAAGAACGAATCCACATCAGCACAAAATTTTAGTCGCTAAAATAACAGCCTGAGCATTGTTCATGTTCTGAATTATCTTTGATTCGTTTTGGTAAAATTGAGTAAACTGCAGCCTTTGTTTCCTGATCAGAAACTCTCCGTCTTTTTCTGGTATGGTGCAAGGTTTCGTTGCAATCATATTCACTGCTCGAGTCTACTTCACAGTCGTTGTCTTCTAATCTAGATTTACACTCTTCACTAATGCATTCAGTGGGTGAATAATCATCTTGGTTGATATTATTGACGCCACAATCGAGAGGGCTCACTGGGGGTAACGGACACTTCAGGTAATGGTGCGGGCGCTTGAGGTGGGTCGGGGACAATCTCCTCAGGTTGCCCTTGTGGCGGGGAAAATATTGTGTGGAGGTAATTATGTGCTGCTTCTAAGTAAACGAAACGGGCTTTATGTAACAGTGGCAACTAATAATGATTTATGCAAAGATGCACCAGCTCTTCTGGAACGTCTGGATGCAATTTTACCGAGCGATGTATTTATCAACTTGTGCTTCAAACCCGTTTGGAACGTCAGATATCATGTTCACCACCTAGGAATTGGTCAAGGCACAGAGAGCTAACTAACACGACTCTATCCTCTATTTCCAATCTTGTAATGAGTTAAAGTGAAAGTTTCGCCTGCCTTTATACAATGTTCTGACGTCATTATCAAGCTCCACACAGGGAATTTCCAGGTAGTAGCGTGAATCACGCTGCTGTTCTTTCACCTGTGCGCGCGCGCGCGCGCGCACACACACACACACACACACACACACACACACACACACACACACAAAGGAGAAAGTGAAACGTTAATTGATACATGATTTATTTAATAAAAGAAATGTTCAAGCTATATATATATTTACAAACACTTGTAATAAATAAGTTAACAAGGTGTATATATATATTTACAAACACGTGATAAATAAGTTAATTGAATTTCTGTGTTAACAATTTCATTTAACTTATTTATTACACGTTTTTAAATGTCGAATATAATCATTGATGTGTCTATTGTTAACTTATTTATTACACGTGTTTGTAAATATATATATAGCTTGAATATTTCGTTTATTAAATAAATCATGTTTCAATTAGCGTTTCACTTTCTCCTTTGTGTGTGTGCGCGCGTGTGCGTGCGTGTGTGTGTGGGTGAGCACAGGTGAAAGAACAGCAACGTGATTCATGCTACTACCTGGAAATTCCCTGCGTGGAGCTTGATGACGTCAGAACGACATTGTATAAAGGCAGGCGAAACTTCCACTTTAACTCATTACAAGATTGGAAATAGAGGATAGAGTCGTGTTAGTTAGCTCTCTGTGCCTTGACCAATTCCTAGGTGGTGAGCATGATATCTGACGTTCCAAACGGGTTTGAAGCACACAAGTTGATAAATACATCGCTCGGTAAAATTGCATCCAGACGTTCCAGAAGAGCTGGTGCATCTTTGCATAAATCATTATTAGTTGCCACTGTGTTACATAAAGCCCGTTTTGTTTACTTAGAAGCAGCACATAATTACCTCCACACAATATTTTCCCCGCCACAAGGGCAACCTGAGGAGATTGTCCCCGACCCACCTCAAGCGCCCGCACCATTACCTGAAGTGTCCGTTACCCCCAGTGAGCCCTCTCGATTGTGGCGTCAATAATATCAACCAAGATGATTATTCACCCATTGAATGCATTAGTGAAGAGTAAATCTAGATTAGAAGACAACGACTGTGAAGTAGACTCGAGCAGTGAATATGGTTGCAACGAAACCTTGCACCATACCAGAAAAAGACGGAGAGTTTCTGATCAGGAAACAAAGGCTGCAGTTTACTCAATTTTACCAAAACGAATCAAAGATAATTTAGAACATGAACAATGCTCAGGCTGTTATTTTAGCGACTAAAATTTTGTGCTGATGTGGATTCGTTCTTACCTCTTGTCGGTGTTCTGAGCAGACAGGAAAACGACGAGATTTTGCAGCATGGAAGATGACTACATAACTTCTCTCGTGATCAACTTGGAATCCTTGAATTTCTATAAAATCAGTCCAGACGGTCTTCGTCTCGAATCTATTTTAAAACCGGTATTAATTCGTGAACATAGGCTAAAAGTATTTAATAGAATGCTTTAATGGAATACCCAATATGTACAACAATTCGCCGCACGATTATGGTGCGACTCGCGGATCATACGAGTTCGAACAAGCCCATTCACGTATCGAGTCAGCCGCCCATCGAACCGTTCCTGCCTACCTGCGTGCCTCACACGACTCATAGTTATCTCAGAGCTTGAACCGAGTGGACGCGCGCTCCTCGAATACGATGGAACTTCCTTTGAGCATCATTCTCAACGCCTCGTACGATGTGTCCGTGACGAAATCGTTGCGCGTGTTCAGGCGTAAATCCGGTACCGTTAGCTATGTACTGGAAACGGAATGTAGACAAACAAACAAACGGGTTTATTTAAGTGTCGAGGAGATGAGTAGAATCTTCGTGATAGTTGAGAAGTGGAGTGAAGATCGTTATAAAATACCTGCTGACGTAGGTACAAGAAGAGAGCAGATTATTGACGCACCCTCATACGCCGTTGTATGTACGTTGTGTATAAATAACGATCGGCCATGCATTGATATACGGCTGATGTGGAAGAATGCTTCTGATAATAACGCTCTTGTTCCTACGCGAAACCGTTTCATCCAAGACAGAATGTTTGAAATCGTTGGATTCCGCAAGCTGAAACCTATATTAGACGCGCGTGTTACGGATATGCTTTATTTTGATACAGTACTTGAATACGCATACACCGCTCTGCTCGATGGGTTTACCGAGTGTAGGGCTGAACAAGGAGAGAATGGTCTAGAGCTGGACGTTTATTTAAAAAGTTTAGACACTTTGAAATACCATGAACTTTGGTACAAAGCAATTGATCGGTACAAGGCTGAGCTCACCTACACCGTTCACCCTGAAGGACTATTTCTTTATATAACGAGCAGTTGTCGTAACGATTTAGAAGATTATTTCAATTGCCGCTATGTTGAGTGAAGACGAGTTCACGATTGAAAAGCTCGGGTCGGTAGAAATAAACCCTCGATTGGAAAAGCGTGTTTATAAACTTGTTTAATAATGTAGCTAACGATGAACTCTTTGTGCGTGCTTTTGATTGTATTCTAGACGTATTTAAAGATGACTTACCAACCGGTTGTAAAGTGGGAACAAAAATAGTACTGAACGATATGAAAGCCCTTCATATCGAGTACAGGTTTCCCTATACTTAAAGCGGTGAAATATTATTAAACCGCATATACTGCGTAATGCAGAGCAATAATGATGTAATTGTAAACTCGATTAAGTGCGAGTTTAGTATTTTGAAAAAAAAGTGAAATGTATTTATGTATTTAACATATTTGTGTGATATTTCTCCTGTACTGTTATATTGAAGGATTATATGCATATTCCTCGTTCATATTTCTATTATTATTGATCATTCAAATGTATATTTATTTCTATATATCCATAATTGTGTGTGTGTGTGTGTGTGTGTGTGTGTTTGTGTATTTTTTGATTATATGCATATTCCTCGTTCATATTTCTATTATTGATCATTCAAATGTATATTTATTTTCTATATATCCATAATTGTGTGTGTGTGTGTATATATATTTCTCCTGTACTGTTATATTGACGGATATATGATTATATGCATATTCATCGTTCATATTTCTATTATTATTGATCATTCAAATGTATATTTATTTTCTATATATTTATAATAAACAGAATGATGCAATGTTGTTTTACTTAATTCTTTTGGTTAATTATATCATGTTACGCCTTCTAAACCTACTAGCGGAATTCTAAACCAACTTTTAAGAAAATAAATGGTACAATCTGGCAACTGTGTACCTGAGCAATGGTATCTGGCAACTCTCCATAATAATGTATACAATTTAAACGGTATCTGGCACCTCCATAATGTATACAATAAAGTGGTATCTGGCAACAACCTGAACAAGCCATTTACGCCTTCTAAGCCAACTGGCTAATAATCAAATGTTCCTGTTATGTTGAAATTATGATGTGGAAGAGAGTAACGACTCCCTGACGAGATGTATTTCTTGAACTGATCCACAGAACAGCTGTTCACATCTTCTGAAGACTGCATGTTCCACATTTTATAATAAAATTATAAATATATCCATTCCTTTAATTATATTTTTAAAAAAGAAGAGCATTCGGTTCCCACGTTAAACTGTGGGTCTAAGGCGGAGTGAAAACCTTAACCGTTGTTACAATTCGGGGAAGAGCTAGTTGTTATTATTACTAAAGAGAAAAATCGTGCATTAGCATGTTTTGCGGTCATACTACCCCCGGATCAAATCCTGTTATTTTAAATCCGGTTCAATAATCAAATGTTCCTGTTATGTTGAAATGTGGAAGAGTGAGGCACGACTCCCTGACGAGATGTATTTCTTGAACTGATCCACAGAACAGATGTTCACAGCTTCTGAAGGCTGCACGCGCCACAGATCTTACAGAAAATGCAGGTCCTGTATATGAGCTTTAATTATCTCGATGAAATAGTGAGCAATCATTCCCTGACGAGATGTATTTCTGAATCCACGTTAAACTGTGGGTCTAAGGCGGAGTGAAAAGCTTTCCAATTCGGCGAGAGAGTTAATTATTATTACTACTGTAATTTGTACCACACTATATATATATATATATATATATATATATATATCCATTCCTTTATTTATTTTAAAAGAATGAACAAAACTCCCTCTATATATATATATATATATATATATATAGAAAGAAAAGAGCATTCGGTTTCCACGTTAAACTGTGGGTCTAAGGCGGAGTGAAAAGCTTTCCAATTCGGCGAGAGAGTTAATTTTTATTACTACTGTAATTTGTACCACCCTATATGTATATATATATATATATCCATTCCTTTATTTATTTTAAAAGAATGAACAAAACTATATATATATATATATATATATATATATATATATATATATATATATATTAGATGGGACGATTAATCGGAATCGAGAATCGGAAGAATCTAGCATTTTTCAGGAATCGGAATCGAGAGAATTGTACCATGATTTCCGATTCTTAAAACGATTCTTTAACTTTTAATTGAACCAGTTTTGCAATGTAAACTTTAAAGTTTAAATGAAAGAGGATAAAAAATTTCATTTTTATTGTATTGTAGCTATACATTAAAACATGTATATCCATGATGTGTAATCAAGAAGATTAAAATGAATTGTTACAACTTACAGTTGATTTTTATTTTTAAACCAATCTATTATAATTTATAATTTATATTACCATACTCATAATGTAAATAGTTAATCTTACCAGAGTAAAATATGACAATTTCAAGAAAAACAAGTATAGAATTATATTTAAAAATATTGAGAATCGGAATCGAGAATCGTATCGGAATCGAGACTTTTTAGTGGTATCGGAATCGTTAAAAATTTTGGTATCGTCCCATCACTAATATATATATATATATATATTATATATATATATATATATACACACACGAGATAGGTGTACGCCTGGTGTGAATGAATTCAAAATGAATCTATAGTTTCATTGGTACGTTTTTATTTCCCACTAACTGTACACGAGGTAAGTGTACACATGGTGTAAATGAACTCTGAAGCTGTTCTTTTTGCAGACGTTTATACAGAAAACACGTAATTACATTCAATTGTTTGTACTTTCAGGTTTGCCCACCTCATCCACCTTATTTCTTTCGCTGATTGTTATTTAATATAATTGTGTGTGTATCTTTCAATAACAGAGATGTTATCTAAGAATATGACACATACAAATTACGCGTAAATAAAAATATAAAACATTTTCTTCGCTTCGAGAATGTGTCTCATTGTAGAAGTAATAACAACAACAAAATTAAGAATTGGAGTGAAACGAGGTTTATCCCGAGTAGACTGGAACAAAGGTCAAATTGCGGTCATTTCAAAAAGGCCTCTGGGCAAATAGGTGTGATTCGATTCGGGAATCGTTTCCTCGTGTGTGTGTACGATTTGTTCACTCGTTTATTATATATATATACAAGCACAGATGGGATGAGAAGTTTGGGGGAAATGAGGGAGGAGGGGGGACGACCGTGTGTTTCGAGTTGACCAGATTCTCGGAAATCCTTTCCTCGTGAAAGGAAAAAACAGCGCTTAATGATTAATTTCTTATATTGAATAATTAATTTCTTATAATAATTGATTCTCCTAAAAGGAGAAAATTCATGTTTTAAATTATTTAGCTTCATTTGATTTAAATTAATATACGTTTGGCATTTTTTTTCTGATTTTCATTCACATGATATGTACAGAGGCGTGTTTATGTGTGTGTGCGTGTTTGTGTGCACGAGTTGTTCATTCGTTTATTATATATACAAGCACAGATGTGGTGAGAAGTTTGGGGGGAATGAGGGAGGAGGGGGGACGACCGTGTGTTTTGAATTGTCGTTTATTTCAACTTTCTTCGTAAGGTTTCTTTTCCTTTCGTTTTTCCCACTGTTATTCGTGCCTTAATTGTGATATTTATAATAAAATAGGAATTAAGTGATTTGTGTAAAAAGCGTGTGGTTAAATTATTTATTTAATAAACAGATTAATCTTAATTCCAACAATTAAAAGAAATTCTGTATTGATTAACTACCATCATATAAATATATTGTGGTATTTTGATTAATATATGGTTTAATTTAATAAATATTGCTATCTGGCAACTCAGTCTTCGATTAGGAAAATATATAGCACAAACTGGCAACTCAGCCTTCTATTAAATACATGGCGCTGTCTGGCAACTCAGCCGGATTAGAGGTCTATAAAAGAGCGAGAGGCTGACGGAGTCATACAAGCTCGGCTCCCAGCCGAGCAAGGACCTCTGGTCCTTTGGGAAAACCCCTTAGAGGCCTCTTAGGTTAGGTATACGAAAATAGCTTGTGGGAGAACTCCGCCTCCAAGCCCTTGCAATCGGCAACAAAGGCCGATACTCACTCTCTCTCTCTCTCTTCCCCCTTGGCTCCTTCTAAGCCAACTGGCTGATTAGGAACCTATAAGACAACGCCTACTCGGCTGAAGTCTTAATATGCACTTTGCTCCTGCCAGGTGAACACCTCTCCTCCTCCTTTCTCTTGGGGGATAACGCCACCTCCAAGTTTCGCACCTGCAGCATCACCCACCCCCCTTTGCAACGTTGGGGGATTTTTTTGCAACACCCACCCCCCTTCGCAACACCCACCCCCCCCCTTCGCAACACCCACCCCCCCCCCCCTTCGCAACACCCACCCCCCTTCGCAACACCCACCCCCCTTCGCAACACCCACCCCCCTTCGCAACACCCACCCCCCTTCGCAACGCCCACCCCCCTTCGCAACGCCCACCCCCCTTCGCAACATGTCGCATAACACCCCCACCCTTTGCAACATTGCAACATCACGTAATAAATTGCAACATTCCTGCACTCTACCCTTTTGCTTGCCTAGCCATGTAATCTGAGCACTTAAATTCTTCTCTGATCTTTACTTGTGTCCATCCTTTTGGTAGGATAGTAAGAATTGTCAGTTTTTCACTTCGACTTGTCACTTGATTCAATTTCTCTCTTAGTTGAAGAATCTCCAGTTCTGTATCATCTGAGTTACTGCGTGAAATTGGTTGTTTAGTTGCAAGTTCAAGCTTTCTTTTCACAACTACTACTACTTTCCTCAACTTTCTCTTTGCGTAACCAGCGCTGTCAGAGAGTTTACATGGTTTTATTGGGGTCTCATCAAGTGTGGCCAATGAAGCATTGAATTTACTAAGCTCATACTGTATTTCAACTACATCTCCAATTGTTTCTAGCTCAGATGGGGCACTTGATGAGGTGGATGGTGATTTTTCAAGTGGTTCACATTCAGGCATTGGGGATGGACGATTTGCTAGTATATTTCGACAGGTTGCACATGCTTTATGATTATTTGTTAGTTTCAATTCAGGATTTTGATCAATCAAATTTTTAGTCAATGCACGAATGCCTTTTTTTCACTTTTCCTTTGTTTTTTTAAATGGGTCACAACAGAACCTGCCCATATTCAAACTGCTGAAATCCATGTTTATCTAAAAAGAAAAAAAACCATATGTAGCTTAAAAGCCAGGGTTGGGTTCAATTACACAAAATGGAAACAATTACAATTTTTTTTATTTTTCTTCAAATTAATTAGTTAGTATTTTATTTCACAATTTCAAGATCAATTGCAATTACAATTAATTTTGTCTGAATCAATTACAATTACACAAATATAACTATCTCTTCTATATATCTAAATATACATCTAAAATATCTAAAATAAATATATATCTATAAAAATATATACTGTATCTATATCTAAGTATAACTAAATAAACTATCAAAAGTTTATTTTCATTGGATGATGTATGACTGCCAGATCTAGGGGTATAATTTTTAACAGTTGACATTAATTGATCAATGATAATTACTTTTATTTTTATTTTATTTTGAATCAATTACAATTAATGGAAATTAGGATCAATTAATTAAAAATACAATTATAATTATTCATTGTATCCAACCCTGTTAAACACTGTTTTTGCTTAGATGGCACAAATAAAATTTGGGACCTACTGATCTTGTTTCAGAGATCTACAACAAGAAAAAATGTGCAGTTTGATTTACAGATTGGAATAAATACAGATGCCAAAAAAATCCTTGCTCCAAGGTTTAAATAAGCTTATTTTCACATGGGTACATACTGTTGTACACAATGAATAAATACACAGTAATTCTATTAAAACTCGTCTAACTCTTAAAACTGAACTTATTCTATAGGGTAGTCTACATCCTAGTATAAGGTACTTATATACGTACATCCTTTAGACAGGATAGCAGGTTAGAAGTTCTTCACACTTGAATGTCCATATAAATTAATTAATTATGTAATTTAAATTACCTATATTATATAATTCTCTGAAATATAAAAAAAAAAAAAAATTTTATAATAGGGCCGGATACTTATTCGACCAAATAACTGGGTTAGGTTAGAATAGATAATTACTGATTTTTCTGAAAATTAGCAGACATTATATATATCAGTAAGAAAAATCTAATGGTATTTTTCTCAACACTCTAGCTCAAACAGTTCCAAAGATACGGTGCTCCAAAATTTGGTGGAAAAAGGTACTTGGTCAAAATGGAGGTGAAAGGAGAAAAAAATCGGTTGTGACATCAAATGACCTACACAAGGTCAAAGGTAACTTTTTTTTTTTGACCATTGAGGTAAAATATGAATAGAAACAAAGTTGTAGATCTGTTTAAAATCTTTAAAATAGTGTTTAAATGGTCTCTGTAAGTGCAATAGGAGCCGAGATATTTCATGTTGAAATAGGGTATGACCTTGGAAGTTGACCTTTTTTTACAAAATTCGAAGGGCCATATCTCCGGAACCATATGACTTAGTGTTGAAACAAGCGTCATTCTGTTTTCCTCACAGAGATCTATAAGTGTGGCAATTTTCATAAAAATAGGTGATGGTCACTTTTTTTTCGCCGTTGAACTGACATGAATGACCCACAAAGGACTTTTACATATAAGATAGAGGAAACGGAAGGTGAAGATTACTGGTCTCGACTATAATTCCTGGAACTCTACTCTCTTGAAAGAAGGCGTGAGTGGTACACAATAATATACATATGGAAAATACATGAGGGCTCTGTCCCTAATCTTAGAAATGAAATAGGAACAAACTGGAATGAGAGAAGAGGCAGGTTTTGTACGGTCTCAGCTGCGGTGCGACAAGGGGCCATGAAAACGAGGATGGAAAATATCCTCAAAATACGAGGCCCAAAGCTTTTCAATGTCCTACCAAAAGAAGTGAGGAATCCCCAGCACACCGACCTGAATAACTTCAAGAACCAGCTGGACAGATTCCTGTGCAAAGTCCCTGACCAGCCATGCGTGGCTGGCTACGAGGGCAGTAGAAGATCAGACAGCAATTCCCTCCTTCACCAAATCCCGCAAATGAGGCGGATGTCGCAGAGGGGTCGACGGCAGGTCGATCCTGAACCGTCGTTCAAACTCGTCTAAAGTAACCTAAAGTAAGTGAGTAATATATATCGGGTGGCCCTGAAAAACGCCTTGAGAGTTGAACATCAATAACTTCAAAAATGTGTAGTTCACACTTCCAAAATTTACACATCTTTCACCTCAATCTATTTATAAGCCATCATAAAAATTTCAGACCTCTACATGAAATACTTTTAACACAGCTGAGGGAACTATGAGGTATGGTGAAAAAAATGAATATCATAAACTGAAAATTTTTTATTATTCGCTCTTTTCAACAAATATGATCAATATGTTCGCCGTCCTGCTTACAAACTAATCTTAACCTTTTCTTCCACGAAATGATACATTTTCTGATTTCTGCTAATGTTATTTTGTCCCAACATTCGAGTATTTTTTTTCTTTAATTGCATTTCTGTAAACTTTTCTGTTTGGCCTTCATAAATTTCTCTGCTAGAGTGTTCCATATGCAATAATCCATGGGATTGCAATCAGGTGATTGCGGGGGCCAGTCGTTTTTTCCAATGAAGTTGACTACATTCTGTTGTAGATAATCCTGTGTGAACTTGCTAGTAATAGTATGAGCTGTAGCACCATCTTGTTGGAGTATGAAATCGTTTCCATAATACAGACGCCGACAATCAGGCGAAAGATTCTCCTCTAAGAGATTTACGTAGGTTTCTGAATTAATTTTTTTATTTTTTGAAAAGAAATGAATTTTCGTCTTTCCATTCCACGATACACCTGCTAAATACCATGATTTTTTTGGAAAACCGACTTGTCTGGTGGTAAAGTCTCGATGGAGGAATGTCTTTCTTACGCCAACCATAAACAACATCGTTCCGGGAGTTTCGAGCAGTCTCGATGGTGAAATCTTTTTCATCTGTAAAAACTATTTTTTAACATGATTGGACGAAAATCTATCAAGCAATTTTCTACAACGAATTTTTCTTTTAGCTCTTACATTGCTGTCACGTCTTGAAACACGGATCCTTTTAAATGCGTTAAGTCCTACCGTTCTCTTCATTCTTTGTGTGGAATTTCGACTGATTCCTAAATTTCTTGCAATTTTCCTCTGAGAGCAGTGTGACCCAGGTCGATCCTCTTGAGATAGACTCTTCATTTCGATCATTGCTATATTATCTTGAGTGTAAACTGTTTTAGGCCGACCACTTCCACGCTTCCGTGCCGTGGAACCGGTTGCTTTAAGTTTTTTAATTATTTTATTCACAGACGTAACATTACAAGTTATTCCTGGAAATTCCCTATAAATTCTTGCCCCAGGCCATCTTTTTTCCAAGAAACACTTTTCATTTACCGCCTTTTCACCTTTAGTTAGAACCATAATTTGAAGCGTAAGTTTAAAAAACAGTATTTAAGATGGGCGTAGCCTATATCATCTGACGTTTTTCAGAGACTAACAGATTATCCATAGGCTAAGGAAACTACTACAAGTCTTAGAATAGTTGCCAGGTAACTTTGTGTTACACACATTTAGGATTTATGATATTCATTTTTTTTCACCATACCTCATTGTTCCCTCAGCTGTGGGAAAAGTATTTTATGTAGAGGTCTGAAATTTTTATGATGGCTTATCAATAGATTGAGGTAAAAGTTTTGTAAATTTTGAAAGTGTGAATTGCATATTTTTAAAGTTTTTGATGTTCAAATCTCAAGGCGTTTTTTTTGGGCCACCCGATATATTCAGAAAAGAGTTGAAACACCAAAATAAATTTTGGAATATGAGAAGTATTAACAGAAATTACCTACATCTATGATGTATTTTGAGTACTGATAATGAATTTAGTGACACTTGTCAACATTTGTGAACTTCCTCGGAAAGATTTGGTGTAATTACACTAGCCAACCAGTATTTTTCATCAGATATAATTATGGGTGGGCTAGATAGCTGTTGGGACGCTGATTCCAAATCTGTTTTCGGATTTCCTCTAGCACGTCTAGTTTTCGAGATGAGACCAATCATAATATATATAATAAAGTATATATATATATATATATATATATATATATATATATATATATATATATATATATATATAATACTACAGGGTGTCTCATAAGTCTGGAACCATAGGGTAAAATAAGTAATTCATGTTTTTCCGTTTATGCAAGTGCCCATGATGTCTTTGAGTAAGGAAGAACGCATCCAGGTAATTCTGCTCGTAGGAAATCGGAATCAGAGGGAAGTCGCTGAGGAATTTAACAGATAGCATCCGGACCGCGCGCCGATAACACACAGCTGTGTCGGCAAACTTGTAGCAAAGTTCAGGGAAACGGGATCCAGAGGAGATAAACCACGCAGTGGACCTCCGAGGACATCCACCGACGATGACACAGCCGTTACCATCCTCGCTCAATTCACAAACAGTCCCCAAAAGTCTCTTCGGCGTTTTTATCACTTTGCCTTATGGTTCCAGACTTACGGGACACCCTGTATATATACACGGATCGGGACGATTGGTCCAATGACGATTAGTCCAACGCCGATTCGTCCAAATGACAATTGGTCGATTCGTCCAATGGATGATTGGTCCAATACTGATTCGTCAAAAAGACAGTTGGTCTAATAGCCGATTAGTCGAATCAGGAAACTGGTCTAAACTTAGAAAATATAATATAAATATAATATATATATATAAATTAGAGACCTACACTTTAGGGAAATAGAAATAAGAAAAAAAGAAAATTTATTTATACTGAAAATAATATTAAAATGGTCTTAGAGGATTAAAAAACACAATTTAAAAAATATTAAAAAAAAACTCAAATTGTGAGCTAATGCCCTAAGATAATCTAAGACATCATATTGGTCGGCTTCTTGGAATATTCTTAAAATCCTGCTTTCCCGTTGGATGTCCTTTTTTCTGAGTTTTGATGTGACTTCGCGGATTATGCATTCAATTACGCCTTCGGTGTGTTTCTGCTCTTTTCGCATCTCGGTTATTATTTTAAAAAGACCTACATGAGCAGAACCTACTAAAATTTCAAAGCGCCGATGCCAGGCTTCGACCTTATTTTGAGTTCTCGGTATCCCCATCTCTACTCGGTCATGTACCGACCACAAAGATGGTGGAAAAAGTGGCGGATGTCGCAATTCTTGGTCACGTTAATACTCGTCGAACTTTACCGCGAACATAATTTTCTTCAAAATAAGCTGCTACAGGAGTGCCTTCATCTGGAATTGTTGGTTTAAGTTGTAACCACGCTTCTTCAATTTGGTTTGGTGCAAGAAAAGCGAGCGCAGCCATTTGTCTGATTTTTATTGAGAAATCTTCATTGTTAGAATATAGAGATTTAAGACCACAAGAAATTACCTTTCTATAAATGTTTTGTCCAAAATGGAAGAAACAACCCTTGTTGAGTGTACCTGGCAGCTCACATTTACTTGCATTTATAGCCCCTATTTCAAAATCAGTGATTATCATTTCGGGGGAGAGGGTAATTTGATTTTCTGCAGCACATTCGAGAATATCGCGGAAAAACTGGACATAACATTCCGTATTTTTTCGTGACATCAGCACATAAACCAAAGGTAAAATACAGCTTCTTTCATGCGGTCCAACGGGTGCGTGAATAGTGTACAACTGAGTAAAAATTGTTGGAACGGTTTTAAAGGTTCCATCCATAATCCAAAAATGTGCTGCTTCAAGTTTCTTCAAATTAAAAGAGGTAGTAAATATCAAAATTTTGTCATTTCCAATGCTTGATTCTCTAACTAAAAATAATTCGTCAGAAAGTGTTCTATATTCCTCTGGAATAGATAAGTCATCTAAATTTGTCGGCTCTAGAGGGCTATCTTTTCGTACTCTGCTTACCAACTTCTTTAATGATTCCTTCTTCCCAATATATGGTACGATGGATGAGTTGACTTGACTAACAACCCCTTGAATGATTTGAGAAGGTTTTTCACTGGTGTCCTTGGCCTTTTGCTTAATTTCATTATGGCACTTCACTACATGAAAACGACTAGCTTCCGCAGATCCACAAGTGTGCTCACTTTCACTTTTTAAGAAATGGCAATTTTCTCGATAATGTGTAACTGCAGTAGCATTACAGATTCTCTTCTCACATCGCCAATAATATGTTTCCTTCTGAGTTGTCTTTTGAATCCTCTTCCCTCGCATTGTAAATAAATAGCCACTCACTGCAAGCTTTGGTTTTCCTCTTTCAGATTTCACAGTTTCGCACACAACGGGCTCCATGGGTAGGGTAACTAATTTTGGAGAGAAGAAAGGTGCGAACAGTACAAAATCTAGGAGATTACTAACTAAATCTTAAAGCTGGTTTCAAATGTAAACTTCTATTGTTGTCTTAGTTTAAATTAGTCTAAATTAAGCGCTAGTCTTACATGTCAAAGCAGTTTATATATATTAGTGATGGGACGATACCAAAATTTTTAACGATTCCGATTCCGATACCACTAAAAAGTCTCGATTCCGATACGATTCTCGATTCCGATTCCGATTCTCAATATTTTTAAATATAATTCTATACTTGTTTTTCTTGAAATTGTCATATTTTACTCTGGTAAGATTAACTATTTACATTATGAGTATGGTAATATAAATTATAAATTATAATAGATTGGTTTAAAAATAAAAATCAACTGTAAGTTGTAACAATTCATTTTAATCTTCTTGATTACACATCATGGATATACATGTTTTAATGTATAGCTACAATACAATAAAAATTAAATTTGTTATCCTCTTTCATTTAAATTTTAAAGTTTACATTACAAAACTGGTTCAATTAAAAGTTAAAGAATCGTTTTAAGAATCGGAAATCATGGTACAATTCTCTCGATTCCGATTCCGATTCCTGAAAAATGCTCGATTCTTCCGATTCTCGATTCCGATTAATCGTCCCATCACTAATATATATATATATATGTATATATATATATACGTGTTCGTGTGTGTGCAGCGTGTATACATTCGCATTAACTTGTATGTGTTATAGATTTATTAATATACTCATATTTTAATATATTTCATAACAAAGTTGCTTATTATATACTTATTATTGAAATTTTGGTATTCCCACCAATCTTTCACTGTTAGGTGGGGCAATGTACTATCCGAGTGTTTTGGCTCCTCTTGTGGGGTGAGACAAGGCTCCTTGCTCTCCCCTATGCTGTTTAATGTGTATATTGACGGATTAATTGCTTCACTTAATGAGGCAACAGTAGGATGTTGTATAGATAACACAAGGATAAATAACTTAGTTTATGCCGAATGCCGATGATATGGTGTTAATAAGTCCCTCTGTTAAAGGTCTGGATCGGCTACTAAAAGTCTGCGAAGTGTATTCGCAGAAACATGATATTCTTTTTAATGTGACAAAAACTAAGGTTATGCAATTTCATCCTAAAAGCTGTAATCAGCCAGCTGATATAAGGTTTAAAATGAATGGTGAAGTAATTGAGGAAGTACAAGAGTTTAAGTATTTGGGTCAAACTATTACCAGCTCCTTGAGTGATGACTCGGATATAAGAAAACAATCTCGAAGCCTGTGTGCTAAAGCGAATATGACCATAAGGAACTTTCGTTTCTGTACAAGTGAAGCTAAAGACACACTCTTTCGTACTTTCTGCAGTAATATATACGGTCAGCAACTCTGGGTGAATTATAAAAAAGGTTCTGGCAGAACCCTAAATTTGCTGTACAACAGGTCGTTTAGACTCTTACATAAATTACCCCCGAGATGCTCAGCTTCGCAAATGTTTGCAACCCGCAATGTTCCGAGCTTCCCGGAGATAACAAGACGTGCTCAACACAGTCTAATGCAAAGAATTAAAAAATCAACCAACCCGATCATCCAAGCTATCCATGAGTCCTGCCATTTATCCTCTAAGCTATGGACTTTTTGGTACGAAAACGTCTGTCTGTAGCTCCACTTAACTTCGACAGTGCAGTATTATTTCTAATCAATTGTATATATTTTTATCCTTAGTGTATGAACTGTCATTGTATTAATAATATTTGTCATATGGACTATAGTCTGCCAATAAACCTTTTCATTTTCATTTTTCATTATATACTTATTAATATTTAATAAAAATATGCATTTGGACCAATCATCCATTGGACGAATCGACCATTGGACCAATTATCATTTGGACGAATCGGCCTTAGACTAATCGTCATTGGACCAATCGTCATTGGACCAATCATACCAAACCCTATATACAATATATAATATGCGTCCTTTATACATGTAGCGGAGTATTTTGTCGTTGCAGTTTAGGTGTAGGTTTTTGATTTAACATTTCTGTATGTATGGCATTTTGTCCTTTCAACTTGGCTTTCCGCAGGTTTAGGTGAGAGCAGTTGCTGGCCACAAATTTGTCACATGTCTAGTTGTGTTGTTTTGTGTCGCCCACTTACACATTTTATTTTTAAGGTGATTTACATCAACCCACTCTCCCTCCAACTGTGGCCACCTTGTCGTGGTGGGCGGGCTCCCGTGTTGACCCAGTGGGCTACGTCGGCGGGGGCTTAGCCCCCGGAAGGGTCACCCATGCGGGACAGGCTACTGGCGAGACCGGGCTAAGTGCTACTAAAGTCTTTGGCTCCCAGTACGCGTCTGCAGTGCTGTCCTCCGGAGGTGACGCCCTTAAGGCGTCACTGTGTTGGATGGTTGGGTGTCCGGGCCGGTGGGATTGGGGGGATGGGGTCTTTGCGCCATTTGGGGGCAAACTTTCGCATCACGGGGCCCCGTTTTTAAACCGATGGTGTCCCCCCTGGGGACGAGGCACCCTGCCACCGGCGGTCTGCACTCGGCCTCGCTTTCTCACCGGTAGGCAGTTTCTCGCGGCTCCTGGGTCCGTTTTTTCTCAATCTAATAACGTATGGATACTTCTACTTCTTGCCCTAGAACTCGGTTGGTGGGCGACCAGGCCCCCCGAGTCCTCTACCACTGGAAGACCACGTCGTGAGGGGGTCGCCCCTCCCCTGGCTACGGAACACTCGCATTCCCTTCCCTCGTCACCTACCGCAACTTGTACCTCGACCATGCCTTTGGACATACCTCTATAGCAGGGGTCCCACCCCAGCTCCCCTCAGCCAGCTACGGGCAAGACAACAGGGTCCACGAAAGTCTCGCCCCGAAAACCAGGCCTCTCCCTCCGTATGCCCCTCTTACCCCCATCGACCCGCCTCTCCACGGAGAGAGCCCCGTGACAGACGGGGAAGTCGGCGCCCACGTCCGTCCTATCGACCACTAGATGTCCCAGTCCACTTCGAACCAACAGCTTCCCTATTCCTACCCAGTATTCACAAATTTTTAGTTATTCGCTCTACTTCTGCGTCCCTACCGTCCAACTCAGAAAGGACATTTCAGGCGATTCACACGCACAGCAACTCTAGCCGTTATGACGTCCGACCACAGAAGGACGGTTCTCTCCTTATAAAATCGCGAACAGCAGCAGAAACGAATGCCCTCCTCGCCCTCACAGAAGTCCTCGGATGCTCGGTGTCCGTTTCCCCTCACCCTCGCTGAACCAGAGTTAGGGCACTATCTTCTGTACCCGTTTATTGTTGATACCCAAGAATGAGTTATTAAAAGACCTCACACCCCAGGGTATCAGATATTAAGGTTCATAGATTCACATCTCGTCAAGGAGGTACCCCCTCCCCCACCTCCTCCTCACGTTCATCACCCTAGTCCCTCCCTGTCGTATTGTGTGGGGCATGGGAGATCGCGCGTCATGCGAGTTCTCGGTCCTCTCTCACATTCCAGACCCGACCCGTTGCTTTAAGTGCAATAAGTTTGGGCGCGTCAGTTCAGCATGCCGACAGCCACAACAACTGTGCGCACATTGCGGGGATATCGCCCACACAGAACGATGTCCCAACTCGCCTAAATGCTCAAACTGCGCCGGCACACATCCTTCGTCGTCTCGCGAATGTATCTTTTTTAAGTTTGAGGAGGAGGTCCGGGCGCTGCGGGTGGCGGACTTCATCAGCCTCCGAGAGGCGCGAGACAGGGTGCGGAGTCGGGAGGTGAGGTTGGGTGTTTCTTATGCTTCAGCCCTCGGCTCGCCGTCCGGATCCACCACTCAAACCCCCATCGACTACTAATTCCCCTTCCCGATCAGGCCCCACACCGGACCCGGCAGCCACCTGTCTCCATACTATGCTCCCCCACCATGAATCTCCAAAGCTACAAACTTCCCAGAACTCTGGAATCGGGAATCTCGGTTCCCGTCTTCCAGGAACCCCGCTCTCACCGCACTCTGAGGACACACCCAAACCTAGCGACGGAAGGGGTTGACAGGTCAGCCGATTCCCTCCTTGGTGAATGGCAGGTGACCTGACAGGCCCCCGACTTACCCCCCGCTATCTTGAACAGGGGTGTGGAGCCAGAAAAAAAACTTTTGGCTCCGACTCCGGAGCCATCTTTTTTAAATGTTTGGCTCCGGCTCCGGCTCCAGCTCTGTCAAGTTATCAAAATCCAAATGTAGTTAGAGTGGTCATTGATCATACTCAACAACAGACAGATGAATACACTGTTGAATGATATTTGCAATAAAGGCGAAAAAGACTTTAAATTTGACCTTTTTAATACATAAATCCAAAAAGAAATTATATTAATCGAAATTTGATGATGAACAAAAAAACTAAATTCTGAAAACTGAAGGGAGGCTTATCAAATGACATTAGCTACATTAAAACATACAAATTAAGACTAATTTTTTTCAATTTGACCTTTTTAATACATAAATCCCCAAAAAAATTATAATACAATTTTGATGATTAACAAAAAAATACTAAATTCTGAAAACTGAGAAGAAACTTATCAAATGATATTAGCTGCATTAAAAGTTAAAACTTGAAACAAACAAATTCATACATTAATTCTTTCATAAACTGATTTTTAAAATTCAAAATTATGTATAACAGTTTGTTCTTAAGAACAAGATTGCTTCAATCAAGTCCTCTTTCATTACTGCTCTCAAATCAGATTTTATGATTTTAAGTGCTGAAAATAAACGTTCCACACTAACTTGAGTAGAGGGTAATGCAAGAACAAGTTGTGCGACATCTCGTATAATTTCAGGGTACTTAACTCTTGCATCTTGTACTGACATCTTGTACTGACATCTTTGACTGACGATTAAATTTTTTAACTTCACTAAGAGATTCCCATACGGCTAACTTGAATTTAGTCAAGGTACTAAGAGGACCACCATGTGGCACATCGTTTTCAAATCCTGATCGAGAACGTTTTTCTTTTGCACCATGTTTGTCAATGATTTTTTCAAAGTCAAATTCATTATGAGAAGTGGTAGTAGAAGATGATGATGGAATGTTTTCATTTTCCTGTTCTGGACATTCTTGAGACTTTCTCATTCTAACTGCTATATCACATACAACATTCATTGCTTTGCTTTGTTGTTCATCCGTTAATAAACATCTGTACTTAGGATCAAGATAAACGCCAGCTAACATTACATCATTTTCCAGTAAACGATTTTCTCTCACTTCCATGGAGGTCTTGATACCTTCAGCTATGGTACCCCCTGTCTTAGAAAGGCAGTAGATCAGAGACTTCCATTCCTTGAAAAACTGGCCAGGAGTAAAGTCTTCGCCGTGAATTGTCTTTGTAGTGATATATGGTTGGTAAAGCAAACTTTTAAGTTTCTTCACTTGGTCCCACATTACTTCTGATAGTGTAACTTCTGGATTCACCATGTCAATAAGTACAGGTTTTAGTTCTAATAAGCGCTCTATCATCATATATGTGCTACCCCACCTAGTAGCTTGATCTAAAATTGTTACTTTTCCAGCACGTCGTTTAATTATTTCTTGGATCTTTGGTTTTCTCGCAGCTACTGCAACCTGCCTCACTTTGCTTACTTATAAGATAAGAATGGCTGCGTGTTTATCCGCTAAGCCATCATGAATGGCTAACTGTAAAGTATGAACACCACAACGCATATGATGGACTCTTGAGAGGCTTGAAATTTCATCCATGATATTATTTAAATCAAGTTCTGCTGCATCATCAGATTCCAGTTCTGGGGTCTCAGCATTTGAACCAACTGTTTCTATATCATTTTCCTCATCTCTCTCTTGGTCTTCATTTAACTTCTCAATGGTCTTGATCATGTTGGAGGCATTATCAGTTACAATACACAATACACGCTCTTTTTCTATTTCATACTCTTGTAGAACATCTTTCACAAGCCCATGAAGGTACTCGCTTGTATGTTGGGCTTGCGTATCTCGTACTGCTAATGTACGGTAATGGTTTTATTGTTGCCATCAACAAATCTAACATTGATTGCAAAGTAGTTTGTTCTTAAACGTGTGCAACTATCCATTTTTAAAAATACAAAACGTCCTTGTAAATTATTTTTTAAAGCGCATTTTTCTTCGTTTGCTTTTTCTATTACCAAACGTCGAATACTATTTCTATGTAAACCAACTTTGAATTTTTGAGCCATTCCTCCTAATAAACCAAGCATGGCTGGCTTACAAAAGACAGACAGAGGTAAAGAATTCTTTACCACTAACTCAATAATGTAATTCTCGAACTGATCTGCTGTCATGGACACAGTGACTGTTTGACTAACAAAATATTTAGTAAGATTTGGTTGACGACTAGAAGTACTGGCAGATTTAAGTATTTGCCTCTTTTCATTCTCTTCTATAATCTTGAACACTTCAGGATGGTTACGACTTATGTGACGCCTCAAATTGAATGCTCTTGTTGAAACATTGCTCTTGTTGGTTTTGCTTGAAGGTGTACTAATTTTTGCTCCACATGTCAAAATATTTCCACCAGCATCAGTCACTTCGCAAGTGCAAACATAGTATTTATCATCTTCATTGGTAGTAAAATATTCGAATACAATAGACTTTTCTCTAGATCCTTTAAGTTTATTCATTATTGAGGGCTTAAAAAAATTTATTTATGTATAAATGATAAGTGCTTATTGTTTAGTCTTAGTTTAGTTAATGATATATGATTTTGGAGCTATAATTAATAATTATATTACAAATATTGACATTTCGGAAAAAAATAAATATGCATTTTTAATAAAAACTATATATTAAGTTAGGTAAAGTACTAAAGTTGGGTTAGGTAAGATAAAGTTGCATTAGGTTTATTATGAATGGGCAAGGTAACTGGAGCCATGGAGCCGGCGTTTTTTAATGGCTCCGACTCCGGCTCCACCTCCGACTCCGACTCCAACTCCACACCCCTGATCAGGAACCTAGATCTCCACTCACAATCTAACTCTCCAGCACCTTCACCCTCTCCACTTCTCCCTCGTCAAACAGTGGACCCTCCAAAAGCGACGATCGTACAATGAAACTGTAGGGGAATCTTCGCAAATTACGAAGGCCTCAATTCCCTGATTGCCTCTGCTCGTCCGGTATGTCTCTCTCTCCAGGAGCTAAGTCTGGGGACCAGATCAATGCCCTGCCCCACCGGATATTTTGGTACTACCTCTCCGTCTCCTACCTGCACACGAAGGGGGACTGCCATCCTCGTCCACCGTACGGTCCTCTTTCAAAACCTCCCTATCAAATCTCCGTTACAGGTGGTTGCTGCCAGGATTTTCCTGGACAAGCAATGCACAGTCTGCTCGATCTACCTCCCAACTCACTCCCAAGTTTCCCGCGATGACCTGGTTGAGGTTGTTCAACAACTCCCCAGGCCCTTCCTACTCTTGGGCAATTTCAATAGTCGCCACCCCGTGTCGGGTGATACGACCTCCACTTTTGTGGCTCCAACCCTGATTGCCCTTATGGCTGAACTCCCCTTCGAGTGCCTCAACGACGGCTCTCCCACACACTACCACGCCACCAGATGCACTCCGTCCTGTATCGATCTGTCATTCATCTCGACGGACAGCCTCCTGAACTTCACCTGGCAAGTGCTTCGGAATGACCACGGCAGTGACCACTTCCCTGTTTGCCTCACACTAAATCGGTACGACCAGACCGTTCGGGTACCGGAGAAGTGGATAACGGCCACAGCTAACTGACCACTATTCCGGAACACCACCACCACACGTACGATGGCCCATTTTCCATCCTCCGAGGAATGCATTGCGTACTTTGAAGCGACTGTTGTCGCAGCAGCAAGCACCAGCATTCCACGATCCTCTGCCTACTCCCGAGCCCGACGGGTGCCCTGGTGGAACCCAGAGTGTGCGGAGACCACCCGAGCCAAGAAGAGGGCTACCCGACGATTTTATCGTACGCGAACCCCTACCCATCGCATGGAGATGCAGCGGGCCAGAGCCGTTGCTCGCCGTGCGATGAAGAAAGCCCGCCGAGCTTCCTGGCGTACGTTTGTATCAGGTATCACCTCCTCCACACCATCGGCTACCATCTGGAAGAAGGTACAGAGTGTCGAGAGACGACATTCCCCCTCCCGACCCCCGGTCCTCCGAAATAATGACAGGCTTCTCTGTGAACCTAGGTCGGTGGCGAATCTTCTGGCATATACCTTTGCTGCCGTTTCCTCCACAGACAGCCCCCACGCACTGGCCCCTAACAAGCGCTGCTCACCATCCCTCGACAACTACAATCGGCTGTTCACCATGCGAGAGCTACAGGCGGCACTCGCCTCTACACGGTCTCCTTCCCCTGGCCCGGACGGCATCCCCTACTGTATGATCCAACACACCCATCCTACTATGCTACTGTTCCTGCTAGATCTCTACAACCGTACATGGATTGAGGGCTCCTTCCCCTCTGGGTGGAGAGAGGCCCACGTCATACCAATCCCCAAACCCGGCAAAGACCCCCTTGACCCCACTAACTATAGACCAATCGCATTAACATGCTGTGCCTGTAAAATCTTTGAGAAGATGATCGCTGCGCGACTCTCCTTTCTCCTTAAAAACAATGACTCCCGGCGACCCAGTCTGACTTTAGACAGTTTCGCTCCACTACAGACCCCCTCCTACTCCTCAGCCGGGATATACAGAACGCCTTCAGTAGGGGACAGCTTGTCAGCTTGTCCTGTCCACTTTCTTCGACCACCCATCGACGTATCCTCGGTGAGCTCCAAAATTTGGGTTTCGTCGGAGCCCTGCCGACCTTCGTCAGGGGCTTCCTCTCCTTCCGGACCTTTCAAGTACGGGTGGGCTCAGTCCTCTCTAACATCTTTGAGCAAGAGGACGGGGTCCCACAGGGAAGCATTCTCAATGTCGTGCTTTTCATTAGCAATGAACACAGTAGCAAAATTCCTTCCACCCACCGTCCGTTCCTCCATCTACGCAGACGACCTTGCGATATGGTTCGCGGGGCGGGAACTGCCCGTCGTCCAACGACAAATTCAGCTCGCCATCCATCGGGTGGCGAGGTGGGCGACATCACTTGGTTTCCGCCTATCCACCTCTAAAACAAAAAGCTTGGTTTAAAGCAGGAGATCCACAGCCATACCTGACCCCTCGGTCACGCTATACCGCGAGCCCTTCGAGATGGTGCCCACTGTGGTTTCTAGACATGACCTTCGACCGACGGCTCAACTGGGTTCCTCACCTCAGTCATCTGAAACACACCCTCCAGCGTCCCCTCCCTCTCCTAGACCACCTTTCCCGTACCACATGGGGCACTGACCGACGCTCGCTCCTCCGTCTTTACACTTCCACGGTCCAGTCAAAGCTGGACTATGGAAAGTGTTGTATACGGATCTGTCTCCAGTACCTCCCTCCAAATTTTGGACCCGGTACTCAACAGGGGCCTCCGCCTCTCCACCGGTGCCTTCCGATCCTCCCCAGCTTCCAGCTCCAAGCAGAATGTAACTACCTCCCTCTTACCCACCGACGGGGTCTGCTCCTCATGAGGACTTACCTTCGTGCGCAGAGGCTGCCCTCGTCACTTATGTGTGCGGCAATTTTAGAACCTCCACCCCAGGGTCAGAGCTGGCACTTCATGGAAGCAGTCCGCTCTTTCCTGGATCTTTCCAACATGCACCCTCTCTCAGTCACCCCATCTCGTATCATATCCATCCTCCCTGGCTCCTCACCCCTATCAAGTTTTGCAGGGACTTACGTGCCCTGCCGAAAGCTACCACGTCCGCTACAGTATACAAGTCGCTCTTCCAGGAACACGTAACCCGACACCTGAATGCTGTCCCCATCTATACGGATGGTTCCCGATCAGAGGTTAGTTCGGCGGCCTCAGCGGTGATGGTGACCCAACCGCTCTCTAGAGCCGTTCCCCTTCCCCAGGAGGCCTCTGTCTTTTCAGCTGAACTCTTCGCTATTCTGGAAGCCCTCGACATTATAAGCACCCACTCCGCCAACTCCTATGTCATCTACTCAGATTCCCAAAGCGCACTGCTCTCCCTTGAAAAATTTAACTCCCCTTCATCCACTGGTCTGCACCATCCAACAAACCTTCCACTCCTTAACGACATCCCAGCACAAGACGGCCACCTTCTGCTGGGTCCCGGCACATGTTGGTATCCGGAGTAATGAGGCGGCGGCCCGTAAGGCGAAGTCCGCTTGCTCGCTGCCAGTTTCCACCCGGCCCCTCCCTTTCACGATTTTTTTCCCCGACTCTCCGCTCCCACTTCCGTTCCATCTGGCAACGGGAATGGGACCAGGCTCTAAACGACAAACTCCAGCGGATAAAACCTCAGCTTGGATATTGGGCTTCCTCGTTCCATAGGTCCCGTCATAAGGAAGTGATTCTAGTACGTCTCCGCCTCGGGCACACACGTAGCACACACGGTCACCTCATGGCTAAATTGCCGGCCCCGCTCTGCCCTACCTGCCATACTCCCATCACCGTCGTCCACTTCCTAGTCGAATGGCCGAATCTGTCTGACCTCCGCCACAGCTGTTTCCCCTACCTGTCTCGTATCCCCACATCCGAACGCCTCCAGTCCATACTCACCGAAGGCCCCAATTTCTCAGCGGAAGCAATTTTCTCTTACTCACCCGCTCTCAACTACTTCACCGCATCTAAATTCATACCTCCCCCCCCCCCCATATATCCAATAACTGAACCTTTTCATTCCCTCAGTCCAATACTCCTATCCCAGTGACACTACCCACCCTCTGTCTAGCCGAGATATGTACCACTCTAGGTACGAATCGGCGGTTAAGCAACTTAAAAAAAAAAAAAAAAATCAACCCACTTATCGATCATCACGCCTCGAAAGTGTAAAAATCACCCCGACAATTTCTGTTACGTGTGCGGCTTGTTCGCGACTAAATCACAACGGCGTACAATCACGATGGACCTTCGGAAAACTTACAGGTTATACTTCGGCTGTACACTAGGCCAGAGTTTATCAAACTTTTTGAGGCCACGGAACCTTTATTAAAAAAAAAAAAAAAACGGAACCTTGACCAACAGATAAAATTTTAATGATGTAAGGCAAATGGATAAAATTTTAATGGTATAAGGCAAATGGTAATAAAACAATTTATGCTCACTGCAGTTTATTTATGTAATTTATGAAATTTACATATACACTTATATGAATTAAAAAAAAAGTAATATGTATATATATATATATATATATATATATGAGTAGAAATTTACAAGAAAAAAAGACAATTTACTTTTATTGACCTATTTATTTTAAATTCCCCTCCCCACATTACTGTCAGCATAAAAGAAATTATAAGTATAAAAAATATCATGCTTATTGTAAAATTAAAGTTTTCAATGGAAAATAATTAAAAGGGGGGAATTTTACAGTTATTGAGGAGTAATTTTAATAGTTAATCAAACAAATAAATGTTCAATGACTTGGATGTGATTGCTTTTCTTTGGATAAAAGTTCAATATTACATTACTGTAATCATAACTTCCGTGAACTGAGAAAACCAAACCTAAAAAGATAGAAAAACTCACCAAATCAGTCAGACCAGTGCTTGTGGTCATCAGCTGTGTTTTGTTTACAAAATGGGCTCCTGTTTCTTACTGTGGCTGCAAGAGGGCAACATTTATTATGGATATCATCGTTTGAATTAAAATTCTCTCTCGCCCACTCTCTCTTTGCCTACGCCTTTCAAAACACAATTACTGAATTCGCATGCCAGTTGATATTATTTTATCTTACCTCTCTCTCCTTCTCAGTCTCTCATGACAATGCTCCACGGAACCCCATCAAGTTCTCGCGGAACACAGTTTGAAAACCCCTGCACTAGGTGACCAAGATAAGGCGTGAGCGCCACAATCTGTACCGCTTGTTCGAATGGATTATGTGACTGGTTGAACCAGAGGAAAAAGTCGAGGCCGTTCACTATACCCATGATATGAAGAGAGCCGAGAGACCATCATGGCGATTGTTACTTTTGCAATGTTAACGTAACAGGATTCTCCGTCAAGAACAAGCATAACATCGTTTATCCGAACGTAGACTCCGCGATCAGACCGATCCCTCACGATGATACGATGCCGATTCCGCTACCTCACAGCATGGACTCGATTCTTTAGAAGACGAAAGGGAATCCGACGAAGGTGCGATTGGCGGAGACGCGGAGATGCACAACCGGAGCAATCGGAGCCAGAGAGGCTTACCCAAAACGAGTTGAATGACCTCATTAGAGACCTAGTCCTCTCCAAAGAGAAATCAGAGCTTCTCTCCTCGAGACTCAAGCAGAAACACTTATCAATGGACTTTTCGAGAACTTGTCACAAGTACACACACCATCTGAGTGGCGCCTCTTCATTGATTCCTCACAGCAAAGCTTGGAAGCAGTTCTCCTGCATAACGGGAACTTAAAGCCGTCCATCCAGATCGCCCACTCCGTTCATCTAAAGGAGACGTACGATAACATGAATATACTACTCTAAGCAATTCAATACAGCACTCATCAATGGGATATCTATGGTGATCTCAGTCATTGGTATGTTAATGGGCATGCAAGGAGGGTTTACGAAATACTGTTGTTTGCTATGCCTATGGGACAGCCGTGCTACCGCGGATCATTACATCAGACGACTGGCATCGAAGAAGCACATACGAGCCAGGAACGAGCAGTGTCCAGTGTGTTCCTTTAGTTGATCCAGTAGCATGGGCGCAAAAAGGTAGAGTGCAGGAATGTTGCAAATGTTACGTAATGTTGCAAGAGTGCCAACCCCCACCCCCTTTTTTGTGTGGGTGGGTGGGTGTTTATCGATGTTTAATGGATCTGAAAACATGAATTGATGAGAAGTTATGTTTTAGCTTTAATGTAAAAATGTATTTACCCCTGCTTTCTATAAAAAATAAGTCGTTCTCCGCCACACATGATCGCTTGGCGTAGGAGGGAAATGCTCTCTCGCGCTCTCCACCGCACAGTCATGTACGCCCGGCTCATCTGGTCTAATATGCAGTCTAATTTCTTCATTCTACCATATCTCAAGAGTTGAAATTTCTTGGTGTTAAACATCTACTGTCTTCTTCTGTTGTCCTCTCCTCACACCGGGGCCAAGCAGGTGGCCGTCCGTTATAAGGAGTTGCTTGAGCACGAGTCCTCTGAGATATTTACAGGTGATCCCTTGAAAAGAGGCAACAAACTAATACAGACGCAAATAAAAGGTGATGTACAGTTTAAAGACACTATTATTCACACCTTGTAAATTAGCAAAGCTACCCAAGGTAAAGGGCGTATCCGCTGAAGTTTCAAAAGGATATTTCCCTTACACATTCCTCACTAGCGAAACTTTAAATTACGTAGGACTACTTCCACCCAAACATTACTTTAATTATGAATGTATGAGCACAGACGAGCGTGAAGATTTTGACTGATACTACAACAGTTTTAATGAATGTAATCCTTATAATATAGCTGATGAATGTGAGCGTTATTGCGTGAATGATGTGCGCGTGCTTAGAGTATGTTTCCAGGCCTTTAGAAGGATGTACATATGCCGTTTCAAATGCGAGCCGGTGCAAATCGCAACCACCATCGCATCATTGTTTTACGGTGTTCAAGAATAATTTCATGCCTAAAGACACCTTAGCCATTATCCACAGAAACAACCCCCGCAGTTATGAACACAAGGCTATTTACTGGCTCATACACCTACAGCAGGACAGGTGTATACATAAAGCATGCTCGCAACACGGGTGAAGTACCCATTAAGGTTAATGGTAGTGTTTTTTGGGTTGATGGTCTAAGTGAAAACCGTGCCACTGGTGAGAAGCCCCCGTCCTGAGTGTAGGATCGTAGGAGATATCCACGGTAGATCGCCAGCCGACAGTCTTGCATGGACCCGCACTCGCGATCAAATTATAGGAGCCCAGTTCACTCACAGAGTCTTGTGGGAACATGAGTATGATGCACGGATGGAGACAGACGGACATTACCGTGAAGAAATAAACACGATCAAGCGTTCAATGGTGCTGGATCCTCTCAAATACGGTGATAGCTTGTTCGGAGGGCGTACAAATCCCTTCAAGCTATACTTTCCGCCTACGGAGTGCGTGAAGCTCCATTACTACGACTTCTGTTCTTTATACCCCTACGTGATGAAGAACAATCCGTACCCCGTAGGTGCGCCTGAGAAACTGGTGGGGCCTGACCTACCCACCATCAACGAGTTCTCAAGAAATGTGAACGGGTACTATTTCGGCCTTTCTTTCGTAGACGTACTCCCCTCTCGCGATTTATGGATGCCGATCTTACCCGCCGTTATAGATCACAAGCTCATGTTTCCCTTGTGCGTGAAGTGCGCAGAAGAGAACAATGGTGATTGTGACCATACAACCCACCAGCGTAAGCTTAGAGGTGTATATGCAAGTCCAGAGCTGGATCTAGCTGTTCGCCATGGCTACAGCATATTGAAGATACATGAGGTGTGGAGGTTTCAGAAGCTACCCAACCTTTTCACGCCATATATAAACGCCTTTTGAAGGATAAGGTTGAAGCGTCAGGATACCCGCGAGGAGTTGATACCGAAGATGAAAAGTCGGCCTATATTCAACGTTACCGTGACCGTGAAGGTATACAGCTTGACCGTTCCCAAATTGTAAAGAGCCATGGCAAGCGCTTTAGTGCAAAGTTTCGTCTAAACAGTCTTTGGGAAAAATTTGCACAGAATACGCAAAGGGAACATTCATTTGGCACAAAGTTATAGTGAAGTCTGGGATTACGCCAACGCAACCGATAAAGAGGTCATGTAGATTGTGAATGTAGGTAATACTTACATAATAAAGTACAATAGTACCGAATTGGCCACAGATACCTCACGGGTTACAAACATTCCTGTGACCAGCTTCACAACAGCCTATGCGGGTCAAACTTTGGGGCCTATTGCATTCTCTTGGGCTGAGGGTTTTGTATGCCGATACAGATAGCGTGATATTCACAGCGTGGAGGGGTGAATACATGCCTGCTATTGGGTAATTCCTGGGAGAGCTAACTGACGAGATCCAGGATGAGTATGGAGACATCGCATACGCAGGCTTGTTTGTGTCAATGGGGCCAAAACCTATGGGGTACGGGTAAGGATAGGGGATGATACGAAGTATATCGTGAAGGCTAAGGGTATCATGCTTAACCAAGCGAATCAGCGGGTCGTCCACTTTGATTCGTTGGAGTTAGTGTGCTTGGAAGATGATGAGGGTGACCGTCCGCCCAAACTGACTGTAGGCACCCACAATTTTCGGGCGCAGAAGCTGGGGGGCGTGAAGGAGCTTAGGGATACAAATGTGTTCTGTAACACCTATAGGAAACGCTACCAGGTGCCTGGTACTTATGATACCGTGCCCTTTGGATATCATAATCTTTGATATGTCTATTGTTAGCTTATTTATTACACGTATTTGTAAATATATATATACACACACCCTGAATATTTCGTTTATTAAATAAATCGTGTTTCAACCAGCGTTTTACTTTGCGTGTGCGCGTGTGTACAGTAAAAAGTTAGGCCCCGCCCACTGTAAGACCGGCAACGTGAGTCATGCCGCAACCTGGGCTTCCCTGCGTGCTCAGTTGACCTCTGTATACCCTTGAGCTCAGCCGTATATTCTCTCGCGTAGAAGAAAAAATAGTAATGGCAACCTTTAATATTGCGTGTTCAACATTTATGAAGTGGTATTCAGTAAAGTGCATAGATGTGGTGGATAGTGAAAAACTCCCTATTCCCTCCTTTGCCTCTTTTAAGGCTGTATTGAACCGTGCGAAGGACCAAGATATTCAAATACTCTACGGGTATTCTGGCGAGGGGGCTGTAGGCTTTCGTAGCACAGACGATGTATTGAAGTATGTTATAGAGCTAAGCTTTATAAAGGCACACATATACCGCGAGGTAGAAGCAGCAGCAGCACGTTCAGAAGATAAACAAGTTATGGGTAGTGAGTCTTGTTGATGAGTGGTGTGACAAGCGGTATTATATCATATTACACCATACCGATTACTCGTACCCTACGGCTGAAAATGTAAATCTTGTCATCATAGACAATCTTAAGTATTTTTACCACTACATTAATATATATCATGATGAGGTTTGTAGTGATGTTGTGGCTAATGGGATGTGTGAGTTTTTAACAGACTTTAGAGACGAATATCGCCTGTTAAACAAAAAGGATAAATATGAACATATGTTTCTCTTTAATAGCGCACCGGATTGTGAAGATGTTTAGTTTGTGGAAATGTTGAGTGATAAAACAAATAAAAACGTTATAAAATTACTGCAAGATTTATTACTAGGAATTGCAACATAACAGAGGATGTAGCATACTATTGATACTAATTTACTAATGTTCGAATATACCAGGAAAGTTTAGTTTTGCAAAACAATAATACGAAATACTAAAAATACTAAAGAAATGAATCAAATGAGTTATTGTGCATGGCAATGATAATTGACATTTATTAGCTAAATATACAAACTTAAGAACTATTATTCAAAAGATCTTTATTGGCCTTTAAGAAAACAAGCTTCTCAAAAGTTGCATCTAAGGGCGAGCCTCGTTCCCGACGCAGTATATCCTTCCCAACTGAAAAAACCCGCTCAACAGTGGCACTAGATGGTATAGGAGTGTTAAGTTTAATAAACATATTTTTAAAGTTAGTGGATGGGAAGGATGCAGAGCTAACGTGCCGTGAAGGCCCAGATGAGAGGAATGACGAAACCTCTGTTGAACTTAGGTCCTTCCCTGCTCCAGGGTTCTTCGCCTTTTTACTTTGACAATGCTGTCAGTGTAGGGGGAGTGTGTGGATGAGGGTAGGCTGCCAGCATGCCAACGGCTAACATGCACACCTCGCTCATAGAGAAGGGACAAATTTTTAACGGTTAATGAATAATGAGTGAGGATCGAAAGAAACTAATTGCGAGCGACGATAAAAAAGTAACGAGTAACGACTAACGAATGTATTTCCCTAAAAAAGTAACGTCGTTACTGAAAGAGTTACTCGATTTGAAATGTAATGCCGTTACCACTACCGTTACTAAAAAAGTACCGCGTTACGTAACGGCCGTTACTTGTAACGCGTTACTGCCCAGCTCTGTATATGTGTACGGCATGCGAAGGTGCTAGGGTGGCCATTTAAAAAGGAGAACACTGCGTATGTGGCCGTACGTTAACATATATATATATATATATATATATAATATATATGAATAGAAACGACATAAGTATTAAGGAACGTTTCTGCACACGAGGAGGAGAGATAACGAATAATGAAAAATGAGGCGGTTCGCCTCATTTTTCATTATTTCGTTATCTCTCCTCCTCGTGTGCAGAAACGTTCCTTAATACTTATGTCGTTTCTATTCATTTATATACTGCGCGGTCATTGCAGTTATTTGCGCATATTCACGATTTGCGAGGGTGCTCTCTGAGGGCATTGGTTTCTGCCCTATTTGGGAGAATTTCGATTTGTGATTGAGTGAGGTCCGTAGCATAATGGTAGAGCGTCCGACCGGCAATTGGAAGGCCCTGGGTTCGTTTCCCAGGCGGTTCGCCTCATTTTTCATTATTTCGTTATCTCTCCTCCTCGTGTGCAGAAACGTTCCTTAATACTTATGTCGTTTCTATTCATTTATATACTGCGCGGTCATTGCAGTTATTTGCGCATATTCACGATTTGCGAGGGTGCTCTCTGAGGCATTGGTTTCTGCCCTATTTGGGAGAATTTCGATTTGTGATTGAGTGAGGTCCGTAGCATAATGGTAGAGCGTCCGACGGCAATTGGAAGGCCCTGGGTTCGTTTCCCAGGCGGTTCGCCTCATTTTTCATTATTTCGTTATCTCTCCTCCTCGTGTGCAGAAACGTTCCTTAATACTTATGTCGTTTCTATTCATTTATATACTGCGCGGTCATTGCAGTTATTTGCATATATATATATATATATGTTAACCCACGGCCACATACGCAGTGTCCTCCTTTTTGGAAATTTGGAAATGGCCACCCTCAGGACAGAGTGCTCAAAAGGCGGACTGTCCGCCTAAAGCCGGACGTCTGGCCACCCTAGAAGGTGCCCCCTCAGGGCATTTGATTCCGCTCGTATGTAGGAGAATTACGAGTACTGACTAATCGGGGTCCTTGGTGTAGTGGTTAACATCCGACCGGCAATTGGATGATCCCGGGTTCGATTCCTTGGAGGTACCTCATTTTTCATTTGCTCGTTCTCCCTCCTCATCTTGTGCGGAACGCTCGGACCTTTTCCAGTTTGTGTACCGTTTTTCATATAATTTATTTTTGAGAATATTTTTGTTAAAACTAACGAAAATATCACGACTTAACCTAACCAATTATCAAGGGCGTACAGTTGATCTATTATTAATTATAACATTGTTTGTTTCTGGAATAGTATTTACTATTTACTAATAGATCAACTGTACGCTCTTCATAATTGGTTAGGTTAAGTCGTGATATTTTCATTAGTTTTAACAAAAATATTCTCAAAAATAAATTATATGAAAAACGGTACACAAACTGGAAAAGGTCCGAACCCTAGTAGGGTAGGGTGTACACATTTTGAAGTATTGGAAAAATTTTAGACTGCAGTCTATAGTATACTGGTCGAAAAAAGAAACGCAATTAGCTTGCATATGGTGTAAAATTTAAGTTGTTAGTGGTATTATCACAGTTTCAAGATTATGGTTAAATGTTTGTTCAAATCTTTTAAAGCCACTTAGTGCATGTTTTTAAACCTGACTAATCCCGGCTAAGACGCCATTTTGTTACAAACAATAAACAGAGATTAAATTGAATGTATTCTTTATGAAGGCATGCATTTTTTCTTTGACTTCACAGAATACACACTGCCCGTTGAGAAAACCAAACCTTTTCCCGCGATTGAGGCATGCCACGACTCTCAGAGGTCAACAGAGGTCGTGCCTTGGGCATGTTGGATGCAGGCATGTCTGCTGTCCAAGTTGCACAACGAATGCATGTGCATCCCAGCACAATCTCTAGGCTTGTTAGACGGTACAATGCCACAGGAAGTGTTCAGGACCTGCCAAGACGTGGGCGACCTCGTGTGACGACCCAACGCCAGGATCGCCACATTGTACTGCAGTACCTGCTTCATCGGCAGCGGAATGCTCGTCAGACAGCCAGAGAGACACCTGGTATCCACAACAACAGAATTAGTGACCAGACCGTCAGAAACCGATTCCGTAATGCAGGACTCCGATCCCGCAGCCTTCAGAGGTCCTTTTCTCACTGATGCAAGAAGGCAACGACGCCTGCAATGGGCCTATCAGCACCGTGACTGGACACAAAGAATGTGGAACCAAGTCCTCTTTTCTGACGAGTCTCGCTTCAGACTGTCCAATTCTGATGGCCGTGTCAGGGTATACAGACGACCAGGGGAGCGATACTCAGATGCTGCAGTAGTGGAGCATGACAGATGGGGAGGACCAAGTGTCATGGTTTGGGCAGGAATTGCCTTTGCTTCAAGAACTGAGCTGGTGGTTGTTGATGGCGCTCTGACTGCCCAGCGCTACAGGGATGAGATTCTTCACCCACATGTTCTTCCATTCATGAGGCAACATCCAGAATTGGTGCTCCTGCAGCAGGACAATGCCAGACCTCATGCAGCCAGGATAGTGCAGGCGTACCTGCAGGGACAACAGGTGCAGACCTTACCATGGCCAGCCTTCAGCCCAGACATGTCACCGATAGAGCACACATGGGATGAACTTGAACGGCGAGTTCGCAGACGTCAGCATCAGCCGCAGAACATCAGGGAACTGACCAATGCAATTATTGAAGAGTGGAGGGCCATCCCTGTTGCTTTCCTGCAGAGACTGTTGAGGTCGATGAGGGCCAGACTCCAAGCCTGCATTGTGGCTAGGGGTGGCCATACGCGTTATTGACTGTTTGTTATGTAAAGAATCATTTACTATATACTGAGTCCTCATGTTTATTAATAAATCTCAAAAATTGCGTTTCTTTTTTTGACCAGTATATAAATATGTTGTAGACCGCACGCAGTGTGTAAATATCTTCGTAGACCGCACGCTATAGTAGCTAGCACCTATATATATATATATATATATATATATATATATCTATATATATATATATATATATTATATTAAAATGTCAACCACGTATAGACTTACTACATATACACCTGAGTTTTAAAATTAGCAGGTGGTCTTTTTCAATTCATCAAATGAAAAATAAATTAATACCTAAAAAACTTGTTTATACAAACTTGAAATTAATGCACTGTTTATAGCAACACTTCAAGGTTTGATGGGCTAACGACTTTTTCTGAACTTTTGACAATTTTTTTTAGGGTTAGATTAAGGTAGGTTATAGGTTGGATTAGGTTAGGTTAAGTTAGTTTATCGAAGTTTATAGGATCTCATCGACGAGGAAGGTTAACTGATGAAGAAAATCAACCTGCGTAATTCTTAACTGCAAACATTTTTACAATGCCTAAATTTTTAGATTAATTGCGGATACTGCAGAAAGTTGCCAAATGGTCAAATGCTTTTTTTTTTTTGCAATGCTGATGTATAACATTTGTTGAAGTCGTTTAAACTAAGCCTTCGACAAAGAAAAAAGAAAAATCTGAAAGCTATAATATATAATATAATAACATAAACTTAGACGTTTCCTTGCCAAACAGACCTTTCTGTCCATTAAGAATTTCCTAAATCAATGAACACAATAAATATTTACTAAATACAGTTTTTATACTGAATAAACTTTCCGAAGACGATAAAATAATTATGTAAATAACTAATAAGTAAACAAAAGGTTGGGTCCATAGCAACACACACACACACACACACGCACAAGCGCGAATAAAATATTTATTATAAAAAAAAACACCTTCCTGAAATCAAACTTTGTAAACAGAAAATTTTGCCAATTTTCTCTGAATAAAAAATGAAAACGGTAACGTGACAAATAAATTAAAAGGATACTAAAATAAAATTTTAAAAAATTAAGTGAAATGATTATATATATATATATATATATATATATATATATATATATATATATATATATATATATATATATATATATATATAATTATATATTATATATATATATATATATATATATATATATATATATAAATTTATATATATATATATATATATATATATATTATATATATATATATATATTATATACACACAGTATATATATATATATATATATATATATATATAATATATATATATATTTTTCCCATGGAGACCTATTTTAGCTTTATTAGACTCGCAAAATCAGAAAATTTGCCAGGAGAGAAATAAAAAGTATTGCATGAATATTATCCTTTCATTATCATTTTAATTTTGGCTTGCTTCTTCCGCTATAGGGGCAGGGGGGGAGGGACCGCTATTGCGGGCATTCGCCAATGTCCCCTCTATTCTGGCTAAAAAAAAAAAAGTTATAATAAAAGCGTTTTGAGGCTGTTTAATTTCCTTCGGAATGGAAAAGGTCACGTGACGGAGGATACCTTTAAAGCTTTACGCTGGATCTGAACCATTTTATGAGGGTCGCTACGTCATATTAATGCGGATGACGGTCACCCATCCAATTAGTGAACATATCCAACGTCGCTTATCGCTGATCTAATGAGAAGCGTGTTGTGATATGGCCAGGACGTAGCCTTTTGGTTATGAATTATTATTATATTAACTGAATTACCTACTCGAAATATCGATGATGATGATGATAATAATAATAATAATAAAAATTCTTAACAATAACTACTTTTAAGGTAGATTTGAGCGGAGCACCGACAATTCAGCGCAAGTCAGTACAGTTAAAAGTTTAGTTAAAAATAATAAAAATAAATCGCAATAAATAAAAAAGAAAAATTTGTATATTTATATATATGCTAAATTGGGTCTGTATCGAAGGAGTGACATTTCAAAGGAGTGACATTTCAAAGGAGTGACATTTCAAAGGAGTGACATTTCAAAGGAGTGACATTTCGAAGGAGTGACATTTCGAAGGAGTGACATTTCGAAGGAGTGACATTTCGAAGGAGTGACATTTCGAAGGAGTGACATTTCGAAGGAGTGACATTTCGAAGGAGTGACATTTCGAAGGAGTGACATTTCGAAGGAGTGACATTTCGAAGGAGTGACATTTCGAAGGAGTGACATTTCGAAGGAGTGACATTTCGAAGGAGTGACATTTCGAAGGAGTGACATTTCGAAGGAGTGACATTTCGAAGGAGTGACATTTCGAAGGAGTGACATTTCGAAGGAGTGACATTTCGAAGGAGTGACATTTCGAAGGAGTGACATTTCGAAGGAGTGACATTTCGAAGGAGTGACATTTCGAAGGAGTGACATTTCGAAGGAGTGACATTTCGAAGGAGTGACATTTCGAAGGAGTGACATTTCGAAGGAGTGACATTTCGAAGGAGTGACATTTCGAAGGAGTGACATTTCGAAGGAGTGACATTTCGAAGGAGTGACATTTCGAAGGAGTGACATTTCGAAGGAGTGACATTTCGAAGGAGTGACATTTCGAAGGAGTGACATTTCGAAGGAGTGACATTTCGAAAATTTTATTTAAAAAAACAAAATGTTAGAATTGTTAAAATTAAGATTTTATTTAAAAAACTAGAAACCTAACCTAACCTAACCTAACCTAACAGTTGCAAGCCTCTCTTCACTCTGGATTTGTTCTTTCTTTCTTCTTTGTTGGTATTTTCGCGCTGAATTGTCTTTGCGCTGAATTGTCGGGTCACGGATTTGAGCGTTCATAATTTGATATTTATATTTCATTTCCGCCCGAACCATCTCGTTTCCCCACATTAGTGGTGGAATGCCTGGAATTCCTTCAGTTTAACAGTTTAACACTTTAACTTGTAATACGAACCACGATCCCACCAACGAAGATGAAGAGGAAAAACCTGAGTCGTTCAGATATGAAATCACAAACTCCGACCCGAGACTCAAACTTGCGTCCTTCAAATTTACAGCCTGCTGTCGTAACTATATGCCCGGACAGGTATATATATATATATATATATATATATATATATATATAAAACCTCATTCCAGCTCCGTGCGTTGATCTCTCTTCACACGAAGGTCCAGCTGGTGGACCGCCTCTAGGCCTGGCTTATGGAGGAGCGAGTTGCTCTCACGCTCCACCGCACATAGCCAGGTACACCCGGCTCATCTAGTGCCGTCCTGAGCCAGGCATCTAGTCTTCTAGTTAAGACTTCAACTTTGACCCCTGTAATGTTTTTGAGGTCCTTTGGAAACTGGTTAAAAAGTCTTAGGGCCCCCTGACAACCAAGCTAATTTCCTTCAGTGTTGAGGAGGTCTCTTGTCGGGCCTTTAATTTGGGAACACTACACATTCTGCCTTTCCTATTTTCCAGCATTGTTTGGATGGTAATTGGGTTTAGTTTTAGGTTTGGTACCAGTTTTTCGATCATTTTCTATATGTAGATTATAGTGTTACCCCTCTTTTCTTTCCATTTAGTTTACGTAGTCACCACGCAACTCTCCTTTCTCCTTGAAAACGACGACTGCCTCTCGGCTACCCAGTCCGGCTTCAGACAATTCCATACTACTATAGACTAGTGGTGCACCGATTAATCGGTATCGGCACCTGGTATGCCGATTAATCGGCCATGCCGATATTAGGAAAATACCTTGCATGGCCGATTAATCGGTGCACCACTACTACAGACCCCTTCCTGCTCCTCAGCCGAGATATACAGAACGCCTTCAACAGGGGACAGTTCGTCCTGTCCACTTTCTTCGATATCCAGAAGGCCTGCGATACCACTCATCGACACACAATCCTCAGTCAGTTCCAAAGTTTAGGTTTCGTCGGAGTCCTGCCGACCTTCATCAAGGGATTCCTCTCCTCCCGGACCTTTAAAGTACGGGTGGGCTCAGTCCTTTCAGACACTTTCGAGCAAGAGGACGGGGTCCCACATGGAAGCATCATCAGTGTTTTATGCTTCTCAGTCGTCATGAACACAATATAAAAATGCCTTCCACCCACCGTCCGTGCTTCCCTCTATGCGGACGACCTTGTGATATGGTTTGCGGTGCGGGAACTGCCCGTCATCCAATGACAAATAGCTCGCCATCCACCAGGTGGAGAGGTGTGCAACATCGGTTGGATTCCGCCTGTCCACTTCCAAAACCAAAAGCATGGTCTTCAGCAGATGATGATTTACAGCCCTTCCTATACCCTCTGTCACGCTATACGGCGAGCACCTCGAAGTGGTGCCCACCGCGCGGTTCTCCTGTGCATGACCCTTGACCGACGGCTCAACTGGGCTCCCTATCTGAGGCACCTGAAACATTCTCTCCAGCGTCCCCTCGCTCTCATAGATCACCTCTCCCACACCACGTGGGGCGCCGACCGACGCTCCCTCCTTCGTCTTTACACTTCGATAGTCCAGTCAAAGCTGGACTAAAGAAGTGTCGTATACTGATCTGCTTCCAGCGCTTGCCTCCGTATCTTGGACCCGCTACTTAATAGGGGCCTCCGCCTTTCCATCAGTGCCTTCCACTCCTCCCCAGCCTCCAGCCTCCAAGCGGAATGCAACTACCTCCCTCGTGCGCAGAAGCTACTCTCGTCACTCCTGTGTTCGGCAATCTTTGAACTTCCACCCCAGGGACGGAGCTGGCACTTCATTAAAGCGGTCCGCTCTTTCCTGGACCTTTCCAACATGCCCCCTCCTTCAGTCATCCCCATCTCATACCACATCTACCTTCCCTGGCTCCTCACCCCTATCAAGTTTTGCAGGGACCTATGTGCCCTGCCAAAAACTATCACGACCGCTACGGTATACAAGTCACTTTTCCAGGAACACGTAACCCAACACCCGGACACTGTCCCCATTTATACAGATGGCTCCCGCTCGGAGGTTGGTACGACCACCTCAGCTGTGATATTGACCCAACGGCTCTCTCGAGGCGTCCTCTTGTCCTGTGAGGCCTCTGTTTTCTTAGCAGAGCTCTTTGCTATTCTGGAGGCCATCGACCATCATAAGCACCTACTCTGCCAGCTCCTATATCATCTATTCAGATTCTTAATAGTATCTTTAGCACCATGAGCACTAATCCACTCAAACAGCCTGAACTATCTTCAGTGCAGGTTTCTCATTTCCTTCAGGTTCCCAGGTAACACAACAGTATAGTGCTCTTCAGTTGTAATATCAGGATGGAAGCGGCCAGTTTCTTCATTGTACCTCATGATCTTTGTCTTCTTATCTTGTTTTCCATCAAAGAAAATTCCCTTGATCTCCTCTCCCTCTGTCCTTTTCTCCAGGGCTTCCACCGAGGCACCTATTACAGACTCCTTGCCCCTCCACATCTTCATCCTGTCAACAGCTAGATATGCCTTATCAGTAGATAGATGGCCAGCTTTGATGAGATCTTGAAAGAAACCAGTTGCAATGGCTGCTGCAGGAGTGTTTTCCACCTTGAACCTGACTGCAGCCGCAGCAGTGCTTGAGATATCCATGTAGTTCCTTCTGGCAGAGGTGGAGACTTTGCCAGTATTGACACTGGAGCTTGTGCCTGGTGCAGTACTGGAAAAATCTGTGTCAGCAGTAGGAGCTGCTCTGTCTAGAGACTCTTGCAAGGAAGTCACCTCATCTTCATCACCATCATCAGCTCTAAGCAGTAGCTCCTTTTCTTCTTCCTCTTTTCTGTTTCTCTTCTCAGCTGCCTTCTGTTCTTCCTCCTCCCACTTAGCAGCCTTCACCTGCTTCACTGTTTCCTTCACATCAACAGATACCATCCTCTGGTAATGGAGCCACTCTAACTCTAGCTTTGGAGTCTTCTGAGGCAGAGGACAGTCAGTTGACATGAACTCTAGCAGCACAGCCAGAGCAGCCAGATGCTTCAGTTCCACAGAGTGATATCATGTCTGCAGGTTATGTCAAACAATGTATCAAGTTCAGATATTCTCTTCTCTCTGCAGCCTTCACTCTGCCATTGACTAGGTCAATCATTTCATTCCACCTGACAAGAATCTTCCTGGCAATGGATCTCTCTTGAATGATCACAGGAAGAGTGAACTTGGCATTGCTTTTGCGCCACTGTGCCAGTACCAGTGATGCCAAGTCCTTAGCCAAATCTTGCAGAGGGTACTGAGCTCTTCATATCATCCAGAAGCAGCTTCTCTTCCTGGAGGAGGATTCCTCTCTGAAACACAGCTCTCCAGGTTGGAACTTCCGTGGGAAATAACTGCTTGCCTGGATCCACCAGATCACTCCGCTTTGAACCAGAAAAAATTCTGGTCTTTCGTCCTTGTTTAGCTATGGTGGCTACACACACTTCACCAAGCTTTGTATCTGAAACATAGAAAATTATCACAGTGAAACTCTAGTAGCCTATAACAGCTGTTACAATGGTTTTCTTTGGTAAGAAACCGGTCTGCTACATTTGTACTACAGTGTATGTCCTGCACAGCTGTTCTGTACATAACCAGAAAACGAAAAAGTAGAAATTTGAACACTTAAACGTGATTTTTAGCAAAAGCTCAAGAAAACAAACCCCTCCTAAAATTTAATTTTACATCGGAATACATACTGCCAATCTTGAAATTCGCCCTTCAATGAGCATGATACACCCTATTGTATAGTGCTTTGCTTTCAATACGAGGTATTAATTGAATTATCCTTTGAGGTTTGAAAAAGCCCTAAAAACACTTTTGTAAATTTAAAATGAATTGTCACACGTCAATTGGGAAAACGTAAGGGGACCCCCAACGCAAAAATAATGTGGGAATCATTTGAAACAGTATTTAGGACTATAAATGAGGAATGTGTACTGTACAAGATTAAGCGTGCGAAAGTAAATAACAAGCCCTTGTGGTTTACTTCTAGAGTAGGGGATATTATAAAGAGGAGATAGGGATTATAGACTACATAAGTGCGATAAAGACAAATCGTGGTTACGAAACAACTACATATCTCTAAGGCTTGAAGCGAAAAGCGTAATAAGAAAGTCCAAGCACGATTTTGAAATTTCTATAGCTCGTGACGGCAAAGAAAACGCCAAGCGATTTTTTCAATACTGTATGTCAATAATAGGAACCCAGCAAAGAGTGTCTTGGGACCTTTGAAAAATTCTGACGGTGAGCTATTTTCTGAAAACAAGCAAATGGCTACTCTGCTAAGCGAATTTTTTACGTTAGTTTTTACTATAGAAGATGTAACGAATATCCCTACGGCCATAGACATAATACCTTTTGATAATGGTCATACTTCAGATAATATTGTGGTTAGTGAAATGGAGGTAGTGCACTATATTGGTAAAATGGAAATGCGTAAATCACCTGGGCCGGATTCCATATTCCCATACAACTAAAATAACTAAAAGAAGGCATTACAACTAAAATAACTAAAAGAAGGCATTACAACTAAAATAACTAAAAGAAGGCATTACAACTAAAATAACTAAAAGAAGGCATTACAACTAAAATAACTAAAAGAAGGCATTACAACTAAAATAACTAAAAGAAGGCATTACAACTAAAATAACTAAAAGAAGGCATTACAACTAAAATAACTAAAAGAAGGCATTACAACTAAAATAACTAAAAGAAGGCATTACAACTAAAATAACTAAAAGAAGGCATTACAACTAAAATAACTAAAAGAAGGCATTACAACTAAAATAACTAAAAGAAGGCATTACAACTAAAAGAACTAAAAGAAGGCATTACAACTAAAAGAACTAAAAGAAGGCATTACAACTAAAAGAACTAAAAGAAGGCATTACAACTAAAAATAACTAAAAGAAGGCATTACAACTAAAAGAACTAAAAGAAGGCATTACAACTAAAAGAACTAAAAGAAGGCATTACAACTAAAAGAACTAAAAGAAGGCATTACAACTAAAAGAACTAAAAGAAGGCATTACAACTAAAAGAACTAAAAGAAGGCATTACAACTAAAATAACTAAAAGAAGGCATTACAACTAAAATAACTAAAAGAAGGCATTACAACTAAAATAACTAAAAGAAGGCATTACAACTAAAATAACTAAAAGAAGGCATTACAACTAAAATAACTAAAAGAAGGCATTACAACTAAAATAACTAAAAGAAGGCATTACAACTAAAATAACTAAAAGAAGGCATTACAACTAAAATAACTAAAAGAAGGCATTACAACTAAAATAACTAAAAGAAGGCATTACAACTAAAATAACTAAAAGAAGGCATTACAACTAAAATAACTAAAAGAAGGCATTACAACTAAAATAACTAAAAGAAGGCATTACAACTAAAATAACTAAAAGAAGGCATTACAACTAAAATAACTAAAAGAAGGCATAAGAACTAAAAGAAGGCATTACAACTAAAAGAACTAAAAGAAGGCATTACAACTAAAAGAAGGCATTACAACTAAAAGAACTAAAAGAAGGCATTACAACTAAAAGAACTAAAAGAAGGCATTACAACTAAAAGAACTAAAAGAAGGCATTACAACTAAAAGAACTAAAAGAAGGCATTACAACTAAAAGAACTAAAAGAAGGCATTACAACTAAAAGAACTAAAAGAAGGATTTTTAATGCGTACCAGATAATTTAAAGTTGGCAAATGTAACGCCTATTTTTAAGAAAGGCAATAAAGGTGCGGCGGGAAATTATAGGCCAATCAGTTTAACGTCTGTTGTAGGTTAAGCTACTGGAATCGATAATAATTAGGGATCGTATAGTCGAACACTTAAAATTGCATAACTTGATTAGAAATACGCAGCACGGTTTTAGGCGAAATAAATCTTGCTTAACTAATCTTAGAATTTTTCCAAAGCGTGGTTGAAGTTTCTGCTAGTCATCAGGTAGTAGATGTAGTGCATTTAGATTTTCAAAAAGCGTTTGACACCGTACCGCACAAAAGACTCGTTGAAAAAACTAAGCTCATGGGATCAGGGGTGTAGTAGTAATAAATTGGATAGAAGAGTGGTTGCTAGGTAGGAAACAGAGGGTGGTCGTTGATTGAGCGGAGTCGTCTCGGGCTAATGTAGCGAGCGGCGTTCTTCAGGGTTCTGTATTGGGCCCCTTGCAAAATTTTACATATCGGTTCGCGTAACGGTAATTTTGTGTATAGTATATCAGGGAAGGAGTTGGCAAGCGTAGATTAGGAAAAAGATTTAGGAGTTATGGTTAATAAGGTGAACAAAGTGCTGAGTTTTATAGCTAGGAATTTTGAGTACAAATTGCGCGATATTATTGTTCCTCTTTATAAATCATTAGTTAGACCCCATTTGGAGTACGCGATCCAATTTCGGAATTCGCATATGCACAAAGATATAGACAAAATCGAAGGAGTTCAAAGACGAGTAACTAAGATGATTCCGTTGCTTAGGTCAAAGTCGTACGAGGATAGGCTTGAGGAGTTAAAATTGACTACACTCGAGACTAGGAGGCTAAGGGGTGATCTAATCCAGGTTTTTAAAATTATGAATAGGTTCGATAACGTAAATAGAGATAGCTTTTTCGAAATAGCACAATATAGTAGAACTAGAAATAACGGGTGTAAGCTGACTAGTAGAAAGTTCGAGACAGCAGTTGTCAAAAACTTTTTTACGCATAGAATAGTAAATAGCTGGAATAGTTTGCCGGTAGAAGTAATTAGTAGCACGTCTATAAACATGTTTAAAAATCGATTAGACACGCATATGTTGATAGATTGGGTATAGTTTAAGGTAGTAAAATTAATGCTTTTGTGGTTCGGAACCCACATAAAATTGTAGGTCCTCTCCGCCACCACGGAGGACATGCGCAATACACAATTACAACCACAGTTAGGTAGACCACCCATGAGTGGATCCTAGGGTCTTTGTTGGTCTGAAACTTTATAACATTTAGTATATCTCAGAATATCTGTAGAAGGCAATAGGCGGTAAATATTGCGTTGAACTCACACCGGCACTTAATGACCAGAAGATATTTTTCTGGTAAATTTCGATGTGCTTTGAAGGAGTACGACATTGTTTCTTGTGCAATTGAGCCGTTTTCGAGATATTTTCAGTTTTCATATTTGAAATAAAAATTAACTAGAAATATGTTTACTGGTGAGGGTACAACGTAACCTAACCATACGTAACCTAACTCTAATCCTAACCTATTCTAACCCAACCTATTCTAACCCAACCTAACAAAACCTACGTTTATTTTTGAGATCAGTTTCCTGTCTAGCGCATCAAAATAAATTTTAATCTTTCCTGTATTTATACTGTACCACACTGCGGACACTAACGGGATGTCGATAAAGCACCGTGAAAAATCCAAACGTTTGTCCTCATCTAGTCCAGTAAGTTGGATTAAATCTTCAAAATTGACCTCACAACGTCACATGACTGCGAAAAAACGGTGAGAGGCCTAAGTTTTGTAATGATTTGTAGCCTAGGTGGTGGCACTCAGGCCGGAACTCTTTTCGTTCGTAATGTACGTTGGCCTAACCTTTATAATTATTTGCACACTATATAAAACAGTTTTCCACGTTATCTTTCGTAACGATTCAAAATATTATGCTGTCACGTTAAGGTGTTGGTTTAAGTAGAAATGTCCTGTGTCCAGATCACACCCTCATCTGGACGCAGTTTGTCCGGATCTCGTGTGAGGACAGGCAAGCGCCAAGCAACATGTCCGCGTTTTGGCGTGACTTAAGTAGTGCAGTAGCTAAAACATGTTTTACAATTATTATACATATATATATGTTACAATCAGTGTGAACCAGCCATTTCGCGAAATGGCTGAAACTTTTAGTCATTTCGCGAAGTGGCTGTTTCACTTGGTCATTTCGCGAAATGACTATAAAATCTTCAGCCATTACGCGAAATGGCTGAAATTCCACCTTGGTCATTTCGTACAAGATCATTTGCCCGGTTAGGTCAACTATATGCCCTTGACAGTTGGTTAGGTTAAGTTGTGTTATTTTCATTAGTTTTAACGAAAATAACACGACTTAACCTAGCCAATTGTCAAGGGCATAGAGTTGACCTAACCGGACAAATGATGATGTAAGTTGTTATTTTCGTTAGTTTTAACGAAAATAACACGACTTAACCTAACCAATTGTCAAGGGCATACAGTTGACCTGACCGGGCCTTCAATGGTGGACATCAGAATAACATTAGAGGCCCAGTTAGTATTTGAAAACCTCTATATTGAAAATTCAAATTCAAATGTGTTTAAATGTTCAAATGTGTATTTGAAGTGTGTTTCTCACTTATTTGAACAGACCTGTGGATGTATGTATGTTTTAACAGATTTAGTTAAATAAAGGTTTCCATTTTTATTGTGATGTTTGTTATTTCTATAAATTCATGACAAAAGTCATTTTAGCCATTTCACGAAATGACCAAGGTGGAATTTCAGCCATTTTGCTTAATGGCTGAAGATTTTAGTCATTTCGCAAAATGACTAAGTGAAACAGCCATTTCGTGAATGACTAAAAGTTTCAGTCATTACGCGAAATGGCTGGTTACACACTGTAACATATATACAGCGAGTTCAGAGCCTGGATCCTCTGGAAATTTTTCCATGTGACGTCATACTTCTGTTGGAAAGAGCCGTTCGGAGCACAAAGGATCCGGAAAATTTTCCGAATCCTACGGATATAATTTTTCAGACGCGATCCACAAGATCCATCGTGACGTCACTTACCAGCTAATGACCTAAATACCAGCTAAATAACCTAAATTACCAGCTAAATAAATCTTTTCAAGTGTTTGTACATTGTAGCACCACTCTGTTACAATGTAATTTCTTTTTTTATCTTATGTCGGAAATAAATTGCATGGAAAAAAAAAACGTTTATAGGCTTTTCAAATAAGTGTATATAACAAAAATAAAGGTTTTTCCCCCGTGGTGTCAGGTAGCATCTTCCCGTCCCAGTAGAGCAGAAGTGTAGATCCCGGATCGAAGCATTCTTTGAAACCTGGTCGCAATTTTCGCCCTCTGTTTTCTGTGAGCCATCCGAATGGAGGTCCGACTGATGGGCGAGGACTTCACGTTGTGACCCAGGGTCTTCGCGGTGGCTGCCACGAGATGGGATGCGAGTCGATCGCTGACTTTCGTTCGATCTAAAGCTTGTACTAATTTCGCCGTCAGTATGTTCACAGGCTGGGATCTCTTCGGTAGCAATGAAGTTGCGGCGTGCTGGCCATTCTTCTGGGTAGCGTCTTTCTCGGACGTGGTACTCTCAGCGCTGAGGATGCTGCTGCACGATTCGAGGGTTCTCTTTCGCCTGAGGTATTTTGTTACCACTGAGCTTGTTTTTTCTCTTTTATGACCAACTTCACATCGACACCGGACATGTGGCTTCTCCTGCCCTTCTTCATCAGGGTTAGGACGAACTGTTGTTTGTCCTCTTTGATTTGGGTCATGTCGTACAGCTTATCAAGGCTCGACACGAAGATGGCCTCGTTTGCAATTTGAGTGACGAATCGGTGGGCTCGCTTTTCTTGAGTGCGTCTGTGCTTGTCACTTGGAGTGGAGCTTCAGAAGACGATTCGCGAGGTCATGCTGGTGGGCGTTGAAGATTCAGGCTTTCTCTCAGAAACCCATAATGGTTTTCAAGGGTGCGTTTGTACTCGTTCGGGAGAAGTTTCTCTTCGTGTTAGAAAAAGAAGAGTGCCAAAACTTGCTTCCTCGAAGCAAGTTTATTTCCCAGAATTTGGGACGATGTCGAACCAATCAACCAAATGTTTTTCTTGGAACGCGCAATAGCCCGAGTAGTAATCATGATTGGGCTGAACCCGCGAAAGAAATAGAGTAAAAGTTCATTGCCCGGGGCCAAGTCTATGCATTTCGGAGGAAGTATGACAATTTAATCCACACACACACACACACACACACACACACTGCCAAACGTGCGATGCAAATCATAGAGTTTACCCATTGGCCCCTTTTAGAAATATCTCATTGAAAAGTACGGCAAACATCACATTACAAGATGAACAAGGAAGAAGCATTATCCGTTAGCAATGTTCCCACGTAGCCTGTAATGTAGAAAATTTCAACCCCTCCGCGGAACCACCCCTAAACATTCCTCAATTTTTATGAAAAGTTTAATCACTGCCGTTTGTCGGGATATAGAACAAAATGCAGATTTCCAGTTAAAAAATTTGAACGCACATTTTGTCCCCTTGTAATTGACAACCACCATAATAATAATAATAATAATAATAATAATAATAATATATGATGATCATAAAGTTTATTGGCACGAGACAAATCTCAAAAAAAAGTACAATATTAATCAATGTAATAAACGATACAAATAATTTAACAATAAATTTTAAGAGAGATTTTACGGTCATAAACAAATAATAATAATTCACGTAACGCGTAGTAAGGAAATTAATAACAGTAACTACCCAGAACATATATATATATATATATATATATATATATATATAAATAAATAAATAAATAAATTTCACTCGCGTCAACCAAATATTTTATCCTCGCAATAGTCGTAACTTTTTTTGTTTAAAAATTAAAAGTGAAATAATATTTTAATAAAAAATAAATTAAAAAAGTTATATATATATATACATATATGCACACATTTACTTCCTGCAAATTTTTTTTTTTTTTTTTTTTTTTTTTTTTGTTAAAAATGTGACGGACATCAAACATCATGATTATGTAAGACGTTAAAATTATTTTTTTTTAAAACAAATCTATAAATAGAAGTCATTTTGATGAATAACCTACGATAGATTATTTATGATTTTGCAAAATTAATTTAAAAAATTAGAAAAGGTAAATAGAATTTGGCCATTTTGATAAATTTTAACGGAAACTATTTTAAAGAATTATTTTATTTTATTTTTTTATTTATTTATTTTTTTTTTCTTCCATCTTAATTTTATCTCTCGCAACTTTGTATGATACGATGTGCTGTATCATTGGTTGGTCTTTGGCACTGGCACCACCTTCCTTGTTTGATCTTTTACTGTATTTTTATGTAACAGTTTTTATATATATATATATATATATATATATATATATATATATATATATATATATTTGGTGTGAGTGTATCAAATTGTCAAGTTTTCTTATTTTTAACTCCTTTCAAGTTTCACCACATAATGTACCCTTTTCACCAGTTTTCAGGTGAAGATATATCGTTAGCCTGTGAAATGTTTGTGCCTATTTATTTAATTAGTCCGCACCTGCAGTTTAAGTGTGTCTCACCCCCAGTGCCTCTATTAATATAAAAGCAATATTCCCCATAATTATTTTTTGTTTTCTGTTTTTAAACCATTGAGATTATATTCTTACTCTTCGGCTGTTTACTTTGTAAAACATGTTCACTTGTTTCAAATAATACATGATAAAATTATTATATATTATTATTATTACTCTGCACGAGTTCTTATTGAAATCGCTCAAATTATTATGAAGTTCTTATTGAAATGTTACGGTTATTATTATTATTATTATTATTATTATTATATATTATTATTCTACGGTGAAGGCAACAGCCTTCGAATTTACTCTGATCTTCATGAAACTGAAAGTTAGAACTGTATATATATATATATATATATATATATATATATACAAACTCAGAATGGTCCCCTGAGAAATTTATGTTCCATGCACGGTCTGTGTTTAACATATATATATATATATATATATATATATATATATATATATATATATATATATTTATTAAGGTAGGTTGATTTTCCGCATTTTTTTAGATATCGACTTTGGACTAGTCGAGATAGTCAGGGCTTAATATGATAATAACTGACAAAAAATTTCAGATCCCTAGCTTTAACCGTTTTTTGAGGAAACCGTTTCAAAAATCGTCAAAAAATCGTACCCAAAAATACCGCATTTTCGCAATTTTCGGCCGAAAAAAACATGCTATTTTCATAAAAAAATCCTGAAAAAAGTTACAATTTTAGTGAAAAAAAGTAAAAAAAACATGTACAGAGTCAAATAGACATTTAGATCCCAAGATCATCATAATTTTCACTGTAAGAGCCCTTAGAAGCAAAGGAAGGCCTCATCTGGCGGCTTAGGACTTTGGCCAGAATGTGTTTGTGCCTTGATTCGAGTCCATAAACAGTATGGGAAGCTTCAGATGTCAGCTTCACGGCCATTTCAACACTGAGAATGTGAAGGCAGATCAGGCAACTCCAGCTTGGTGCCATTCAGCAATGCTTCTTGAAGCTCCTGGTCAGAAAAGTCTTCTGTGAGAGCGGGTTCACAGATGCCACTTTGAGAAAGGTTGATTAGTTTTGACCAGTGGGTAACTTCAATGTTGATGGCTGTGATCTTCTTCAGCCTCTTCTTGGCTGGCTTCCCACTTCTGAAAGAATAATAATTAATTTATTTTTTATTCCAGTTTAAGATTTAATCCCTATTAGTCTCAGAATTGCTGATTTAAAAAAAAAAAAAAAAAAAAAGTTCTATAAATCCCCATAATCGAATTTTTTTTCAGAAAGAAGGTAAGATTATTTCCATTATCAGAGGGGAATTGGGATAAGAAAATGTGAAAAAAATTCGATTATGGGATTTATAGAACTCGGGCCTTTTTTTTATTAAATAAATCCCCATAATCAAATTTTTTTTTCACATTTTTTAAAATTAATGAATGCTTACCTGATGGACAGAATTTTCTTGAGAGCAGCTTCTCTCACTTCCAAGTCATCAGACTTCTTCATGGAGTACAGCACATTCTCGGGCAGCAAGGCAAAAGCATTGTACTTCAGGTTCTTGAAAGCAACACCCTGGATTTCTTCAGACTGCTGCTTGATCCTCTGGATCATGTTGAAGATGTACAGCTGCTGATTGTGGAACTTGCTGTCCCTTTTGATCTCAAACCAACTGACTGCATACACTTCCACAATGAACTTGATGGCCTGGTAAAGCTTATCCTGTAGTTCTGGAGGGTAAGCACCTCTGGTCCACAGACACATCAATCTCATTGCCAAAGTCAACCATCTTGCATGGTTTAATGGTCCAATTTTCCAGGCAGCAAATCTTGGGTTGACTTTGCCCATGGAAATTCCAAACACACACTCCAAAAGAAGCCTCTGGTCGCTACTGAGATCATTCAGTGTCTCCTCAGCAAATTCCATGTCATCCTGGGGGCCACTGAGTTTGGTGAATTCCACTTGTGGCAGATCTTGGTAGTCAATTTCACAGTTTTCCCAGCGGACCAGTGAAAGCAGTGGGACTTTTGGTACTGCCATCAAGATGCTTGAAAACAGCTCTGAAAGGAAGCTCATTCTGATGGAGTGAACAGCCAATGGTGTGCAATTTCCGCTCAATTTTATTTTCCAGAGCTGTTACAAGGCCTCCCTCCCAGTCACTGTTTGTATTTGTGTTGTCAAGGAGGACAGCTTTCAGGGTATGAACACTGTTAAACTCCTCCAAGACACTAGCAACTTCTTCACCAAGAAGAACTCCAGTCGCACCTTTAATTGGGATGACTCTGTGAGTAAGATATGTTCCATTTTCAGTTCCCGGCTCCTTTGTGAAAGTCAAATGGTGCTCTTGTCCCTTTCCTTTCTTCAGCTTAGTCTCCCCATTTTCATCCTTTACTTCTCTGTACAGCAAAGTGTCCTTGTCAACTTTCCCATCAACCCCAATACAGACTAACTTTTCCAGACCCTCATTGTGCTTTCATCACTTTTCACTTTCATTCTAGCTTTTTCCCTGTCCATTTTCGATTTATCAACTATTATCTGTTTCACATCAAGGCCAGGCTTAAGCAGGTCCATAGCTTGTAAGTCCAGGAGGAAGGCATTAGCAAGACTTGCCCCAAGATTGGAAGAAACATCACCCCTGATCAGTTCCATGGCATATCTGGTGGTTTTCAAAAAGCTGTAACCTACACTTGGGTGCCTCCTTGGCTTGAACTCTTCGGCTTCACCAGATGGCTGAAATGAAAATAAAAAATAAATTACTAAAGCGAAAATGGGGGAAAAAGTAGGGAAAAATATGGGTAAAAATCGACGAAAATGGGCGGAAATAAGAATAAATTACTAAAGCGAAAATGGGGGAAATTGGGACAAAAAGTAGGGATAAATTTGGGTAAAAATGGGATAAGATATAAGAAAAAAAATATATTACCTCTCCTGATTCTCCTGAGCTGGATTCAAAAGAAATATCTTGTGAAGGTGTGGAGGCAAAAGTGGCCAAATCCACTTCCTGCTGCTGTTGAATCTGGCTCTGTAATCTTTCTGCTTCAGCTGCAGCCCTCTGGTCTCTCTTCACAGCAGCTTTATCCACAGATCCCAGCTGGAAAGAGCCCTTGGGTCCTATTTTGGCCCTCTGATCTCTCAAGTATTCACTCTCCTCTACTGGAACCTGAAATATTAAAGTATATTAAATAGCGGATCTAAAATAAGAGATAAAATCCTGAAAAAAAATTGATTATTAATTTCTATTACCAGGGGGGGGGGAAGGAAGATTACAGGAGGAAAATGCGGATATTTTTCAATTACAAGCATTGAATTTCCTTCCATTTAAAAGGCACCTAATCGCACTAAGCTAGGCCAGTTAAAAGTTAAAAAAATAATAGCATTACCTTCTTACTGAGAGGACAAGTGCAGATTATGTGCTGTGTTTGACAATTTTCTCTCGCACTTCACAGCATTGTCATCACAGGGACGAACAGGTAGCTTACAGGTGCAAGCAGAAATGTCAAAAAGTTTATCCAGCTTTTCCTCCAGATTCTGCTCCTGGACTGTAGAGAGAGATTTCCTGTTTATCTCTTTGCTTTCTTGAAGCGCACTTTATCCACCAATTTCACTACATAATATTCCTCATACAGGGGCAGCCGCGGGTTCACTGCCTGCCAGATCTCAATCACATCCTTTGCTATCATTTTAGCAATATCATAGTCTTTCAAGTCCGGGTGGCTGTTCTGGAGGAATAACTGTACTGAATAACTTGGCGGAGGGTAGGAGGCTCTGTTTTATCCAAAGGGGAAGGCTGGCCACTAAATTTTTTGGCACTATCACTTCGAGTTAACACTGCAGACTTCCGTTTTTTACCCATTTTTATGAAATATCTGAAAATAAACACAATTAAATGAACGCATCATAAAATAACTTAATTTAATACACATTTTATAGGTAAATATCATTAAAAAATACAAAATAATACACTAATAAACATCTATAATGCATTTACAATAAGTTTCAAGCATCGTTTTGTTAAAAAAGTCAAATTTTAATTGATTATTTTGATGAAATAAGGTCCGATATTTTGTTTGTTTACATTGCGCGAATGCCGCGCGCGCGATTTTACGCGTAAAATTCGGCAATTTTACAACTTAAAAATAATTAACAATCCTCAAAAAATAATCATTTTACAATTTCCAAAGAAAACGAAATTATAAGACTATAAAAATTGTTCGATATGTTTGCCAGAAATGTTTACTGTACATTTATTTTTACACATAATGACAAATAATTTATTTTAGGCAAATAAGCAACAAATAAACTAAGTTAGTACCAAATTTCATGTCAATACGTCAAAAATTAAAAAAAATATAAAAATTTTACTACATGTCATATAATTTTACAATTTCCAAAGAAAACGAAATTATAAGACTATAAAAATTGTTCGATATGTTTGCCAGAAACCTCTACAACCCTTCGTAATCGGGGCCTAAATTGATCTATAGCTTTATCTACTTGATCTTGGGTAATTTCTTCCCATTTTTGTACGATAACTTCTTTCAAATGTTCGACATTTCGGATCTTATGCTTGTACACTTTCTCAGCCAACATTTCCCATATTCCGTAGTCTACGGGATTCAAATCTGGACTATTAGGGGACCAATCTTTTGGGTAAAGCAATTCAGGAACATTATTTTCTAAAAATTCAATAGTTGACTTAGCGGTATGCGCCCGAGCGCCATCCTATTGGAATAAGAAGTAACCATTATTCGCCAATCGTCTCATTTCGGGCAGCATTTGTTCCAACAAAGTTTCAGTGTAATAGCGGGCGTCTACTTTGATGTTTGGCTCTACGAAAAAAACATGTCTTGCCTAGTTTAGACACACCGACCCATACCATTACGCTGGCAGAAAAATGATTACGGGTAGCATAAAGTCTATCATCTGGTATTTCATTTTTACGATTAACTCTTGAATACACTGTCATTTTGGGAATTTCGCGGTGGTTCTACCGTAAACTTCTTTTCGTCAGTAAAAAAGCCGAGGTCTACTTTTTTGGGAGTGATATTTCTTAACATGCGTTCAGAACAAACAACTCTTTTCTGTTCGTTAATTTCAGTTAATTTCTGCCCGTGTATCCGTTTATAAGGTTTTAGTTCAAGGTCGTTTTTAATAATGTTTCTGACGCTACTTTCGGATATGCTCAACTCATTAGCAATTCTGGAAGGTGTCACGTGAGTCCCTGGTCTGCCTTCTTGACTACAAATTCTTAGTTCCACATCTCTGATGTTTTCTTCGGTTCGAACTGATCTTGGCCTCCCGCTTCCTTGTTTCCTTTCAGTACTTTCAGTTTCGTCGATTTTTCTTAACAGCTTGTCCAAACCTCATTTCGACCATGGCTTATTCGGAAACGCTTGTAATAATTTTATTGCGCCATAATTTTTATGAAGTCTATAATGTTTTATTAATATTTTATCTTCTTTAGAAAAGGGCATATTATCATTTTTATTGATTAAAATTATTTAGGCATCTGAAAAAAATAATTTGTAATGAGAAAAACTAAATTTTTACGCGGAAATTCACTTTTTTTAGTCATTGCACGTTTGTGGCCATAAAATCTTTATTTTATGACCGATTTTGATGAAATTTGTTTTATACAGCTCTGGGCTCTTTTATCTTTAGCTAGATATATAACACTTAAGGGTCCGGCAAAAAATGCGGGCGTGAGAGCAATTTTCGTCATGCTCCTTTTTTTTTTGGCGGACCCTGTATATATATATAACCTTGGTTTTGCTTCCGCCCGAATTGTTCTTTCTGACGAAAGTCAAACTTGTCACTCCACCTTAGACCTACAGTTTAACGTGGAATCCGAATTGTAGTGATTCCCATTCCTTCCCTTTTATAATTCATTATCTTTTCTTTCTATTTTCACTTGTTTTCTGTCTATACGGACGCTGCTGACGGTTGAGCCGTTTCACTTTCGAATAATGCAAAAGACCGTGGGATTAATTATACACTTAATTATTTTTTGCTGACTTTTTATTTATACCGAAACACTTGACCAACGGGGTAATGCGAGGGGGGAATTAACGTTAGCATTTTAGTCGGAGAGAGAGACGAAAGAATATTCTAAATTTACAAAAACATCGTAATACACAAAAACACCTTAGCCGAACCGCCTTCCGATAACTCTCTTTTGGGCATTCTGCTTTTCTCTACCCCTAGACAATTTCGGGGTGTTTCCAACTAGCCTTTTATAACGAAACAATTATTTATTTCTTATTAACAAAATATTTAATTAAACATTATTAAATTCTTATAAACAAAACATTTAATGCTTAATTAGACATTACTACACTCGCATCACCCCTTTGAAAATAAGTTTTACACTAGTAGAACTTGTTAATATCTTTTAACAAATTTATCTATTTTGCATTTTTTTTAACAATTTCAGTTGAATAGAGAACAAATCATTAGAATGACAAATTCCACACATCAGATATTTTGTATCATTTTATAAAAATCGAAAGAAATATTTGATAATTGTCACCACATTTACATAAAATAACATTTCACACTAATAATCAAATTTACAACCTGTAACGAATCTGTTACATGACAAATAACGGATAATGTTCTGAACACTGGTTACACAAATTTCAAGTTCACAATCTATTCCAGCGATTTCTCATCAAGATCGCTTTACATTCGAAATAATTATTTATACAGTTATACAGTTACTATCAGGGCAACATAGAAAGAACAATAAAACGTTTATATAAAATACTGACCAGAGCGCACATACTATTTCACAAAACTCAAAACAAAACAAATTTGGGCTATAATCGTACCCTTTCACTTATAATTTCATTACATAATAACACTGGGTCAACAAAGATTTTTCATCAGAGTAAAATTTGTGGTGGCTGGATAGCATGTTTCACGCTGATTCCAAAACTGCATTCAGATTTTTTCTAGCACGTATAGTTTTCAAGATGAAGGCATATATATATAACTACACAGATTTAACCATTTTAAATAGGCAAAATACTAATATTTCAACATTTGATTGTGTTTTTTTAGTTTATTCATCTTATTTATTTCAATTATCTTAATTACCGTATACATCTTATGTATTTCAGGTGTGAGCTTTTACGTCTAGCAGCATTGTGATTCAGGCAACAATGCCGTGCTTTGTGTGTCAAAAGATCAGTCCAGTCCAAGAACTTGTTGTGTCAAGTTGGTGTACATTTTTTTTAATTTATAGTTTGCTCAGGTCAGTCAACATGCCTCGACAATGTAAGAATGACCCCGACAAGTTCTGTTTCGTATGCGGCCAGTTGACAACTAAAACACAGCGACGAAGTATTACAACCGACATTAAGAAAATATACAAGCTATACTTTGGTTGCCATCTAGGTGACCAAGATAAACCATGGGCGCCACATCAAATCTGTTCTGGCTGTTCAAATGGATTACGTGATTGGTTTAACAAAAAGAAAGCTTCAATGCCATTTGCCATACCCATGATATGGAGGGAGCCGAGAGATCATCATGAAGACTGTTATTTTTGTAGTGTGAACTTAATGGGGTTTTCTGCCAAGAACAAACACCAGATTGTATATCCAAACTTGGATTCAGCACGTAGACCAGTAAAACATGATGAAACATTGCCCATTCCAATTCCCCCAAGTGATAGGCTAGATTCTATCATAGATGACATGGAAAGTGATGAAGGTACAACTGGCGTTTCCGGACCATCTACAGAACCAGAGTACACTTTTGAAGGTAGACATTTAGAGCCTAAAAAGTTAACCCAAGGACAGTTGAATGATCTTGTTAGAGACTTATCGCTGTCTAAAGAGAAATCAGAGCTTCTCGCCTCAAGACTAAAGGAGAACAATTTACTTGAGAACAATGTTCATATTAGTTACTACCGAAAGCGGAATTTTGAATTAACAGCATTCTTTTCAGTAGACGGTCCTCTCTGTTATTGCCATGACATCACTGGACTATTTACAGCCATATCTCAGACGTATGTGGCATCTGAGTGGCGCCTCTTTATTGATTCGTCGCAGAGAAGCCTGAAAGCAGTTCTTTTGCATAATGGTAATATAATGCCATCCATCCCCATTGCCCATTCCGTCCATCTAAAAGAGACATATGACAATATGGATATACTACTTAAGGCAATCAAATACGACAGTCATCAATGGAATGTTTGTGGAGATCTAAAAGTTATAGGAATGCTTATGGGTATGCAGTCAGGATTCACAAAATTTGTTGTTTCCTTTGCCTGTGGGACAGTCGCGCCACTATAGAACATTACACCAAAAGTGACTGGCCACTTAGGTATACATATGTCCCAGGGATAAGCAATGTCCAGTCTGTCCGTTTAGTGGATCCCCAAAAGATCTATCTGCCACCTCTTCACATTAAACTTGGTTTAATGAAGAATTTTGTTAAAGCAATGGGTAAAGTCAATTCTGAAGGGTTCCAATACCTTTCAAGGAAATTTCCGAAGGTTACTGCAGCAAAATTGAAGGAAGGAATTTTTGTTGGGCCACAAATAAGGGAGGTTTTGAATGACACTGAATTTGAAAAAGTCCTAAGTCCGCTGGAATTGAAGGCTTGGCTGGCGTTCAAATGGATATGCAAAAACTTTCTTGGAAGCAACAAGTCACCTGCGTATAAGGATGGAGTCAAGAACCTCCTTGATGCCTTCAAAGAAATGGAGTGTCGAATGTCGTTAAAAATTCACTTCCTGCATTCCCACTTAGATTTCTTTCCTGAAAACCTTGGTGCAGTGAGTGACGAGCAAGGAGAGCGCTTTCATCAAGATATTCAGATGATGGAGAAGCGCTACCAAGGATATTGGAATGAAAGCATGATGGCGGACCATTGTTGGATGCTGTATCGTGACAATCCAGGCCAAATTTACAAAAGGAAATCACACTCACAGCGCTTTTAATAAAATAATATATATTCTTTATTTATAAGTACATTGAATAAGGTATATGATGTATTTGTTGTTTAGCATTCCTAAGTGTGATCTATACATCCATAAATTTTCTTATAGCAATATCAAAAACTTAAAAATATCAAAACCAGTGTATCTATATAACTATACGTGCTAGAAACAAAATAAAACCAGATTCGGAATCAGCGCGAAAAATGCATTAAGAAAAGTGTGATCATGTTTGTGATGAGAAAAAAAAGTTTCATTTTGTTGGCCAGTGTAATCAGTACATTAATTTTTGGACGTTGTTTAGATCACAATCCGCACAGTTGACAACGGACTTCAATTTTCAATCGCAGCTCTCCTGCTCACTTCACTAGAATGCAAGGGGTTGCATCACCATGCAACAGGTCAGCACGCTTGAGGTTCCGCTCTCCAAATTGGCGAAAAAAAAAAAACCAAGGGAGACTTCCAATTCTAAGGGGATCAGGGGGTGGAGATACCTAAAAGTGGAACCACGCACCGGAATTGGACGAAATTTGCAATTCTAGAAGTCGACGAAGAAACTCGCCTCTCTCATCTCGACTTTTGTTGGTGAACGCTGCTCTTCCTACGTCCAGTTGAGGGACTCTCTTACTGGCAATAATCAAACGATCACTTCGCCGTAGGCGGTTTTACAACGAACCTACTGTATGTCTGTATGCACAGTAAAGCCTGACACTCGTTCAAACTCATGGTTTGCCTACCGAATGCTAAAACACATTTAGCGAAGCATCTAGCAGCGTGACCAGGAACTGCCCGAAAAATACCAGTAGACCATCTGGGATCGAAACTGTCCTGCGCCAAGTCCTTGCGCATTCGGTTTTTGTTCTCACTCTTCTCTCATCTCTCTCATCGGTGATCGATCACCTAAATGGGGTCAACTAAACTCAATGGATGGAATTCGGATCCAACTTAGTTGCTTCCAAATCGAGCCTCTCGAAATTTTGACAGAAAAATATCAAAGTTTGTACTGCTACTGATTATCATTTTCATATTTAATTTACCGAATTTTCTCGACAATTCACTTCGAAACAATAACTATAATTTTCTCTGGCCAAATTCATGGAAAAATATGACACTCAAAATTTCGCAAAAATTTAATCACGCCTAGCTACCAATAAGATCACTTAAGGCAGTTAATCGGAGAAGATAAAAAAAAAAAATCATGAAACGCAACGAAACAATACTACACAGTAGAAATATAAAAGCGCCCCTACATAGTAACCGTTATTATAATTTAAAAAATATTATTATTCAAACTACCTTCAGAAATCACGTCGATACACTTAATTACGAAAGACAAAAATGAAACCCAGAAACTTCATGTCATCAGTTCTCGAAAATCATGAACCCTCTTACACTTTGGGGGAAGCGCGCACAAATTACCATAAAAGCGTTACTGCCAATCTAAAAGGCTCCATTTCCGGTCAACACTCAAGCAAAAGTTTCAATTGCACCAGTAAACCGAAATGAAGTTTAAAAAATAACAAGTTTCCAAAACAGTCATTAAATATTAAAAAAATTCGATATTAATCCCGAAAATTAACTTAATACATTAATTCCAACCTGCAACGCTAAATTTCATAGGAAGAAAACTCATAATTCACAAATTACATCTGAGAGATCTTCAACACAAAACCCAGTATGGTTTGTAAATCACAAGAATTTCAGTAATTTATCGTTTTCAAGTGAAACTACAAATTTACGTTGTTATTCTAAATAAGAGCATATTATGAACCCAAAACTACAGCCACAACCTACTACATAAACAAAAAAAATTAAAACAAATCATTGCATAATGAAGTGTGTTCGCTTTGTGTTGTAAACGAGCCTCTATAAAAATATACAACCGAATTAAACTGTAGTACATCGTAAAACAATTTTTGTAACATTTTCTATCGAACGCGCGAACGAGAAAAAAATTTTCATTATTTTTATCCAAAATAATGAATAAAAAAAAATTTAAACAGCAAATATCACTTGGTATTGTTATTAAAATGAAAAAGAAATCAGCTCACCTATAAAAATTAATGAATATATAAAAAAGTAAAAAAAAAACATTAATTTACCCAAAAAATTTATGAAAACAATTCATGTATTTCAATTAAACAAATTTTTATCTTATAACAAATTTAGCTTACTTTGAGGTTTCACAATTTATATACGGCAAGCATATAAACTCAAGCAGTCCGAATTTGACCCAGTATAAATTAGTCTTTAACAATTATTTTTCGACTTCAAACCTAAAAGTAACTTAAAATTATAAAGCGAACGTAAAAGTATAAGCGAATCCTAAAATTAAAAGCGAATCTTAAAATTATACATATATGATGGTCATGTGTCGCCTGCAAACCTTAAACTATATACATCTATCGAAGAATAACCTTAAAAACTGTTTGCTAGATAATGGAAAGTTTTGTTACTCATTTAATCTCTTACAGTGCTCTACTAATAAATATATATATATACACACACACAGGGTGTCCCAAAAGTCCCTATCTATTTTGTTGAAATAGGCTTAATTTCAAATAAATGTTACACTGACCTGAATACAGATGTATTTCTATACAAATTACAAGTATTACACCATTAAAATCTTTAATTAGTACTTTCCACATGTGCTCCATCTGTATCTCTGCAAATCTCAAAGCGGTCAGCTGCATTACGGAACACATTTCCGAGCATTTCAGGGGTTATTTTCTCAACTGCTTGCCTAATGCGATCTCGCAGATCTTGTAAATCTCGAATATTTCTGCGATAGACCTCTGATTTAATGAAACCCCAAGCAAAGAAATCCAATGGGGTCAAATCCGGAGATCGCGTTGCCCATGGCCTATTTCACCCACGTCCAATCCAACGATTTGGAAAACGCTCGTTTAGGTATGTCTGAACAATTCTGGCATAATGACATGGTGCTCCATCCTGCTGAAAGACTACATTGTCGAGAATGCCATCTTCGAGAAGTTGAGGTTCTAGAAAATTTTGAAGCATATCAAAGTAAACAGGCCCTGTCACTGTAGCCTCTGCAAAGAAAACGGGCCCGTAAATCTTAGACTTCGTCATTCCAAGCCACACGTTGACTTTAGGTGTTTCTTTCCCATTCAGTGGACTCAGTTGGCTTTTCATTAGCCCAGATGCGACAATTATGTCGATTGATTTTACCACAGGTGTGAAAAGTCGCCTCATCGCTAAACAAAATGTGGTCCATTAAATTGTTATTTTCGATTTGTTCGACCAGTTCCGCGCACATTACTGCTCTTTTTGGAAAATCTTCCTCGTGTAAGCTATGTAACAGCTGAATGTGATAACACTTCTTCTTCAGGGTCGAACGCAAGATTCTGTGAACAGTTGTTTTGGGTATGGTCAATCTGTGGGATGCTTGGCGAACTGACATTCTTTGATCGTCTTCGAACATTAGGCGAACATATTCAATGTTTTGTTGTACTGTTCTTGGGCGTCCACTTCTTCCTTCATCATGCACAGATCCAGTCCTTTTGAATTTGTTCACCAATTCACGAATTGCTTTATCTTTCGGTCGAGGCTTATGAAACCTTCTTGAGAATTGGTCTCTAATTTCACAACATTTCATTCCTCTGATGCGACATGTTACTATCATGACGCGTTCATGCACATCCATCACCAATGATATGGATCTGAAAAAATTAATTAAAAATTTATAAATAATTAAAATAGAAATCTAATGCATGTATTTGTCTAGAAAGGTGCATGCAATCATGTCATTAAAACATTCATTTGAAATTCAGCCTATTTCAACAAAATAGATAGGGACTTTTGGGACACCCTGTATATGACCTAGAAATGCGTTACAATATACATATCGACCGTATTAAATTGCTTATAACAATTTTATAATTTACTGTCATATAAGTGTGAATTTTTTTTTTTTTTACTAATTATTATTATTATCACAATCATTTCCAATGCCGAAAACATAAACACAAAACAATTTTTAAACAAAATAGGCAGGCTGTATAAAGAGTAATAAAAGTTGAAGAGGAAAGAAAAAAAAAAAATGAGTCACCGGACAGCAAGTTCCAATTTTAAATATATATCTCTGTCTGAACGAAATGAAATCTAAAGAAAACGAACTAAGGACGAATCAAGGAGAAAAAAATATGACTAATTAAATTTCTGACTCAAACTGAGTCGTGACAGAGTCCGACTCAATGAAAATAAATTTTTGAGTCGAAACGTCTGAAAGTTTAGACTCTAACGAGAAGATAAAAAAAAACGATTGAAAATATTGACCGCGAAATTTGGAACGGACGCTACGAGGATTTCGAAAGTGAGGCGCCATCTTGAATCATCGAATTTTGAAGGAAAGAGAATCAGAATTTGCTTAATTTTATAAAGACTATAAAACTGGTAGCGAAAGAGAATATCTACTAATTTTTTTCGTACGGAAAACGTGGAAAAATGCCCTTATTTTAATGTAATAGGGACTACTCGTGATTAATCGAAAGAACACACGCACAAATTTTCAATTCCTATTCATAAGACACGAAAGAATGCAAATACCTATGTTAATAACGGAGTGTATGCGTTCGTATTATTAAATTGATAACAATTTAATAAGATTAGCTGCCACGAGAAATGTAGTGATTCCCATTCCTTCCCTTTTATAATTCATTATCTTTTCTTTCTATTTTCACTTGTTTTCTCTGTCTTTATACGGACGCGGCTGACGGTTGAGCCGTTTCACTTTCGAATAATGCAAAAGAGACCGTGGGATTAATTATACACTTAATTACTCTTTACTGACTTTTTATTAATACCGAAACACTTTTGACAAACGGGTAATGCGAGGGGAAATTAACGTTAGCATTTTAGTCGGAGAGAGAGACGAAAGAATATTCTAAATTTACAAAAACATCGTAATACAGAAAAACACCTTATTAGCCGAACGGCCGTCCGATACCTCTTTTGGGCATTCTGCTTTTCTCTGCCTCTAGACCATTTCGGGGTGTTGCCAACTCGCCTTTTATAACCAATTATTTATTTCTTATTAACAAACATTTAATTAAGCATTATTAAATTCTTATAAGCAAAACATTTAATGCTTAATTAGACATTACTACAGAATCACGCCCCACCAGCAGCCCACCGTCTTAACCACTGCTACTCAGGGTACCCATTTATCTACCAACCAATTTTTTTTGTGTGGAAGGATGAACAGCTCAGTTTGGCTGCGCGCCACTTGCCGTCACCGGGTCTCGATTCGGGGCCAATGGATTCGTAGTAAGAGGTGCTAACCACTACACCACCGAGGCGCATATATATATATATATATATATATATATACCGTATATATATATATATATTATATATAATATATATATATATATATATAACTTTAGGTGCATACTTCAGGGGAGTTTGAACGACGGTTCAGGATCGACCTACGGTTGACCCCTCTGCAGCATCCCGCCTCATTTGCGGGATTTGGTGAAGGAGGGAATTGCTGTCTGACCACCTCCTGCCCTCGTAGTCAGCCACGCATGGCTGGTCAGGGACTTTGCATAGGAATCTGTCCAGCTGGTTCTTGAAGTTATTTAGGTCCGTGTGCTGGAGATTCCTTACCTCTTTTGGTTGGACATTGAAAAGCTTTGGGCCACGTATTCTGAGGGTATTTTTCATCCTCGTTTTCATGGCCCCTTGTCCCACTGCAGCTGGGACCGTACAAAATCTGCCTCTTCTCAAATTCCAGTTTGTTTCAATTTCATTTTTAAGGTTAGGGACAGAGCCCTCAAGTATTTTTCCTATGTATATTATTGTGTACTGCTCTCGCCTTCTTTCGAGAGAGCAAAGTTTCAGTGATTGTAGTCGAGACCAGTAGTCTTCATCCGTTTCCTCTATCTTAGATGTAAAAGTCCTTTGTATAGCTTCAGTGTTCGCAATGTCTCGTTTTCTGTATGGGCTTGTGAGTACTGAGCAATACTCAATTATTGGTAGTACTCGACTGCTACATAATTTGAGCATGATGCTTGCTTTTCTGCTGTGGAAGCTCCTCCAGATGATTCCCATTATTTTTTAGCCGTTGTAATTTTGATGTTATAGTGCTCTCTGAATTCTGCATCCAACGACATTACTACTCCAAGATCCCTGACTTGTGGATTTGGTGTTATCTGTTTGTCTTGCAGAGTTATGTACCCTTTTTTCTGTAACTCCTTATTACCACCATATCTTAGAAGTTGGAATTTTTCTTCGTTGAATTCCATGTTGTTGTCTTCTGCCCACTGGAATAATGTTTCAATGTCATTTCGTAATTTTCTTATGTCACCTTCGTTCAATATTTCCTTACATATCTTTGTGTCATCTGCGAAACATGATAGAGTACTGTCATTGATATCTGCATCAATATCTGCAATCATTATTATGAACAGCAAGGGAGCTAATACTGTCTCTTGTGGGACAGAGCTCTCTACTTCCGAGACTTCCGATTTGACTCCATTTACCACCAATCTTCGTGTTCTTTGCGTTAAGAAATTAAATATCCATCTTCTCAGCTTTCCAGTAATTCCTGTATTCTTATGTTTATGTGCTATATAATTCCATGGTCACATTTATCGAAGGCTTTAGCAAAATCAGTATAGATTACATCTAGGTTTTGTCCTTAAAGTTATATATACATATCTATACACACACCACGTACACAAACACACACAGACACACATACATACACACCTACATACACACACTATACAAAGAAAGAAAGAAGTAACATAAATTTAACTTTAAGTAGAAATTTAAAAAAAAAAATTGTTAAGATATCTTTCCTATACCTATTTCAGTTGTCATTACTCATTAAATAGAAGCTGTACGCGGCGTCTATCACTACCAAAACGTTAATGATGGTCTTCGTGAAGGTTTTCTTGTTAATCATTTCCTTTTGTCGATGGACATTCAACACGCACAAACCCGATAGGCGGTCAGTTGATATTGATGACCGCAACCACGTTTTGACTCGTCTTAGTGTGCTGAATGACCGTTCTACCTCACAAGTAGTGGCTGGAAGCGTCAATAAGATAATAAGTGCTTCTCTAACAGCGGGGAACAATTTACAGTTCATCATGAGGTCCATCAATGATGCATCTGAGTTAGGGTTAGCGTCCTTTTTGTTTGCCCATACCTCGAACCAGGAAAGTGATTCTTCAGCAAAATTGTCTATCTTGTAGATACCATTCACATGTACAATTTAATGGTAAACTCATGGTAAACTACTACTACACGGTCTACAACACCCAATGGGTAACTTGTGAGTTTTCCTTTAGGCAGACTCCTGGCTCACATTGCTATGGGGATTAATTCAACTGGTAGATAAGTGAGATGCGCACGACTTTAACTCACCTGCTCACCTCTTATATAGACGTTACCTACCTATTGAAACTCACAAGATTACGGCGCTTTCGCGCCCAATCTGCGACTTTCATTCTTCGACTTATTGCCGAACGTACGTCTTAGGGGCCGCTGTAGGCACCGGGGAGGAGGTGTTTCCCGCGTGCCTAAGCGTTAGTTACGAGATTGATGGAAAATTTTTGGCCAAATCATTAGGCCTATCAGCGCTACTTATTAGTCAACGCATAGGTGCTTGAGGAGCATGGGGCCGGGTTGGCAAGACCTCGGTCCTCCCATTTCATAGGTGCGTCTTAACACGGCCAAACTAAGATAGAAACCCAGGAAACTAAAATTTAAATAAACGGCTACACGCGGCTACTTTATGCGGCTACGTGCTACGTCTAGAAAAATCTCGGTGTGTCCCGTTCCACGTTTGGACTTATTACCGAACCTACGACTCGGGGGGGACCCTATAGCCGCAGGAGCTAAGGACTCTCCTGCGTGTCTATCCATAAGCTAAAAGATTGATGGAAATTTTTTCCCCCCCAATCATTAGCCCGAAACTGGAATCATAGGCGAATCCCCGAGGTGAAATGGTCGGTCACGTGTCAAAACTCCACCTCCAGCATCGGTGGGGGATGGGGGAACTTCTTAGCCCCGCACCCCCCCAGAAATTCCTTTAAAATCTATGCAGAGGCGAACTAACCGGTTGCTTTCTGAGAGGCACATAGGGCCGATGCCTATAAAGGGTGTCAGGAAATGATTGGCCCCCCCCCTGTACAGAAGAAACTGAAAGGAATAAAAAAAAACAGACAAAACCACGCGAAAGAGCGTTTAATTTTGAATAAAAAACACTTGTTTTAATATCGAGTGTTGTTGTTGTTGTTGTTTAGCCGATCAGCCCACCCTGATCGAGCAAGCACCCTGATCGAGCAAGCCTGCGGCACGCAGGTAACCGATCGCCCTCTCCGGAGTGGACCAGAGGTTCAGCGCACTAGTGATGTTGTGTTGTGTTCGTTGTTGTGCTAGAGCGGTACAGTCCGTCATAATGTGTTCAATTGTTTGTGGTGTGTCTTGGCACAGGTGGCAGGTGTCGTCTATGGAGTTGTCTAGTCTGTGTTTATATGTCCGTAAGTTTGGGTGATGTCCACATCGGAATCGTGCTAAGTTAACTCGATCCGATCTGCTCAGGTTGATCTCTGACCTGTTAATGGGTGGCGGCTTCGCACCTAGGACCGCATTCGGACCGAGTCGTGTCAGTGCTTTGTGGGTTAGGTGTGTGTGTATGTGTTTTCTGTACTGTGTGATGTCTGTGGGGCGTGGTATGGAATGGAGTATTTCGTTATAATATCTCTCTGGTGTTACCTTAATGGTGCCAGGTGTTGGTGCATGATTGTACATGTAGTGGCAAGGGTGTTGTGGGTTAGTTGTCGCTGCTGCCATGAATTGTGTTCCCCTCATGTCTAAATGTTCCCTAACTTTTAGTATTTTTGTTTCTGTGTGCAGGTGTTCTATTGGTGTTGTTTGAGTGCATCCTGTAATGATACGAAGTGCGTTGTTTTGTATTGTTTGTAAGGTGTTTATGTGTGTGTTTGAGATAATGGGTGCCCAGCATGGGCTAGCATAGTCCATAACTGAGCGAATATATTGTTTGTATATGAGTGATGTTGTTTCCTGCTGGTGTCCAAAGTTTGTGCCTGTTAGTACCCTAAGCGTGTTAAGTCTTGACGTACATTTGGTTTTAATGTCCTGAATGTGGTTTGCAAAAGATAATGATGTGTTGTATGTGACACCAAGTATTTTGGTTCTGTGAGTGTGTGGAATGTTGATGTTGTTTAGTGTAAGCTGTGGAATTACCTGGTGTTCTTTTGTGTTGCTTGTAAGCAAGGTGATGGTTCATTTTGTGGGCGCTACTTTGAGTCTATTGTGTGTGAACCAGTCTTGTATACTGTTTATGTATGTTTGTAGGTTATTTGTAGCGGTGTCGATGTTGTTGTGGGTGGATGTTAGAGTGATATCATCTGCATATGATGATAAGGTAAGCTTGTTATCTATGGGTGTTGGAATGTCATGCATGTATAAGTTGAAGAGTGTTGGTGAGAGAACAGAGCCTTGAGGGACCCCGTTCGGAAAAAGCTTGTTTTTGGATGACTTGCCATTAAATGTGACATGTGAGTATCTTCCTGAGAGATAGTTGCTCAGCCACCTTTTGGTGTTATTGTGCATGTTTGTGTTGAGTATTTTGTTTATGAGAGGGAAGCGTGGGATAGCATCAAATGCTTTACTAATGTCTATTGTTGCTAATAGTGTACGTTGAGCTGGTCTTCTGGAGTTGATGCCATCCATGATGTGCTGCGTGAGGTTAGTGAGTAATGTCGTGGTTGAGTGGTGAGGTCTGAATCCATGTTGAGTAGGCGATAGTGGTATGTGTGGGTTGGTGATTTGTAAGATGTCTTTCTGTTACTTTGGAAGGTGTGCATAGTAAAGTAATGGGTCTATAGGAAGCTGGTTCTGTTGGATTTTTGTTTGGTTTGAGTAGTGTAATAATTTTACCTTGTTTCCATATGTCAGGAATAATACAGTGTTGGTATGAATATGTGCTGATATTTGTGAGAGCTAATATTCCTTGTGGGCCCAAGTGTTTAAGGTGTATGTTAGATATGTTGTCTGGTCCAGTAGCCTTCGAATTCTTAATGTTTTTGATGATCTTGGTGGTCTGGTCTGTATTGAAGGGTGTAATGGTCATGTCGAGTCTGTAGGTTTTCTTGTGTCTGGCTGTTTGTCTGTCTGCATGTTTCTGGTTGTTGTCTCTGTTTAAGTGACTTATCTTTGCGTAGTGATTAACTAGAATGTTAGCTTGTTGTGTGTATGTTGGGATATTATTTTGGCTGCGACAGATAGCCGCGTGTGAGGTGTGAATGCCGCTGTTAGAGTGGGTAATGCTGTTTATAGTCTTGTATAGCCTGTATGAATCTGTGGAGTGGTTTAGTGTTGTTATGAATTCCCTGAATGTTTCTGTTTGTTTTTCTTTGAGTTTGGTGTTTATTTCTGTGTTGAGCTGTTGTATCTGCTGTTTTATGGCTTCTGTGTGTGGTGTTTGTGTGTTATGTTTGAGGTTGTTACGTTGCCTTATGAGGTGGGCTATTTCTCTAGTGTAATTTGGGTTGTATTTCCTAATGTTGCCCTTGGGTATGTATTTGTTTGCATTATTGATAATCTGATTAAATGTCTTGAGTGTTGTATCGATGTTTATGATGGGTGTGCTGTTTAATGTGGTGAATTGTTCCTCAGTCTGTATTTTGAACTGTTCCCAATCAGCTTTCTTGTAATTTCTGTAAGTGTGCCTAAGGCTGTTGGGGCAGAGTGTAGAATGTGTTGTAATGATGATGGGCAGGTGGTCTGATGACAGTTGTTTTTCTGTTCTCCATTGTGTATGTGTTGCTAGTGAGGGGGAACAGAACGTTATGTCTGGGGAGGAGTTTGAGTATCCTGCTTGATGTGGTATGTGTGTATGTTCTTCTGTATTGTTAAGAATGAAGAGGCTGTTTAGTTGTGTGGCTATGTTGGCGCCTCTGGTGTTGTTTTGGTTGTGCAGGTACCAACTAGTGTCTTTGGCGTTGAAGTCTCCTCCTAAGATGACATTAGTGAGAGAGGCAAGATTGTGTAACTGTGGATTGTAATTGGCTGGCACCTGAGGTGAACTATCTGGTGGGATGTAAATGTTGATTAGTGTGGTGTTGTGTTTTGCGCGTGTTTTAATGTCAACTGCCTGTATTTCTATCGTGTTATCTGCTTGGATTGTGTTTGTAATGTTTTGGGTAGCATCAGTGTAGCTAATGCTTTTACGTATGTAAGTGATGAGTCCACCCCCGTTACCCCCAGTACGATCTTGACGGATCGCCGTGAAGTCAGGGATGGTGGGTGTTTTGTGTGTGCGTTTTAGTTTTGTTTCTTGTATAAGTGCTATGTGAATGTTTTGTTTGTGTACGAATTCCCTAAGCTGCATGATTTTGTTTGTGAGGCCATCTACGTTGTACTGTAATATGTTAATATTATACTTCTGTATGTGTCTCATGGTACTATTGTGTCTATGTCTTTGTGTATGGTGACATGTGTAAGTTGTAGTGGGGCCTGGATTAGTCTTAATGTCGCCAGAGAGTAAGAGTAGTTCGGGGAGCACGCAATTGTTCCCTGTAATTGAAAAAATAGCACGCTGAGAATAGGTCCGGCCCCGGGAGCCGATCGGCACTCTGACCGTGCCACGCAACAGGCCGTCGACTGCCAGTCTGGCCAACCGTAGACAGCCCGCTGCACGGAGATTTGAGGAAGTTTGGCCACCAGCGCGTTGATGTTTTGGTTTGACGTCGCTTCTTCGCGTTGACGTGTCCTGCGCTGGAGGATGCAGCCACTGTTTAGAAGCTTCCTCGTCAGCTGCTAACACTTTTTTCACGTTCTAGCTACTGTACCTGTTCAGACGTTTTTTATAAACAAATCTTTATAAACAAATATGCAATTTTGTCTTGCTCTCTTTGTTGGAGTTCTGAAAATGAATTGCCCTCTCTGCTAAATTGCTCTAATATGGACTCTGTTTCTTCTCTTTCTTTTATTTTCACTAGAAATATGTCTAAAATTCAATACAGAAATCTTCTTGGGAAGAATTTAGCACCACAAAGTTAAAACTGTGAAGCACAAAATGTAAAGTATGTACAGCTATATACTCGTGGTTATATTACAAATACATTTCTCCTCATAAAACTGCAAATTCTTCAGTTTTGTTTGTTTGTTTATATGTCTGTCTGTTTGTTGCAGAATTGTGTACTACTGTACTTCCACTAAACTGGTATCAATATCGAGTGTTGCCCCCATTTGCAGCTCTGACGGCCATTAATCGACGGGGGTATGATCCCAGAAGTGTCTCAAAGAGATCGGTATCATGACTCATTTCTTCAAGGACTTCGTTGATCTTTGCAGTCATAATTTCTGTTGAATACCGATTCTGAATGGGTTGTTCCAGCATTAAGGACTCCACCCGATCCTTCATGATGGATCTGACATGTTCACAGACATTAAGATCGGGAGCCAGGCCATTCATTATTCCCGAAAAAATCAATGTTATTGTCCTTAAGCAGTTGTTGAGTCGCAAGTGCTTTCATACAGGGGGCTTTGTCGTGAAGAAAGGTTGCCTGTTCAACATCCAAAACACACACGGGGTCTTTCAAAAACGGAATTACATGTTGGGCTAAAATTACATTTCGAAAATAAGGCCCATCCCAACTGGTTCCTCTTGGTTTGATAATCCAGATGAGCTTCCGAATAGAGAACATAATGAAAACACCCACACATGCTGGATTTTTTACTATTTCTCGATACTTCTGGTCGTCTGGGACTTCATCAGGAGTTGTTGCCCAAACCCGATCATTCTGAAAATTTGGTTTTCTGGAGACATAAACGAAGAATTCATCGCTGACAACCAAGTGAAGGAAATCGTCTTCCGTCCATTCCTCAAGATAATCACAAAATCATAGCCGATCTTCAATATTAAGATCACTCTTCCGTGGCTTAGCTATTTCATGCCAAGCACTCAAGCCTTGGCGAACTCGAAATTGATGCACAAGTTGCCGATTGACTATCTTACCACGACGGATAAGTATCTCTCTCGCTACCTCAGAGCAGCTCTTCTTTCGGCGCCGTGATGCAGCAAGCACAATGTCTTTCGATTCTTGAGATAATTTCTCCGGTCTTCCTCCTCGAAATTCTGTTTCACAATCTTCAGGATTCTTATTCCAATTCCTTTTGGCAAAGTCTTCTGATCTTTTTAATCTCTCAGCCACCCAGTGTCGAGTTATGAAAGTTGCACCAGCTTCCTTTGCTTCACGAAATGTGACAGCTCGAATGCGGTTAAGAACTCGCTTTTTCTCTGAATCGTTCAAAATAGATGATGCCATGGTTTCTGTGGGGAAAAAAATGGTAAGAATTAAAATCACAGGAATAGAATATAATGGTTTTTATTCAGATTTTAACGCTCTTTCAAGTGGTCTCGCCGGTTTTTATCTATCTCTTCTAGTTTTTGGTCTACAGGGGGGGGGGGCAATCATTTCCTGACACCCCGTAGACCACTCGAAAAATCTGTTTTAGTCCCACGACACGGTCGACAACACCCATTGGGTAAGTTGTGAGAATTTACATTAGGTAGACTTCTCTCACATTGCTACGGGGATTAATTCAACAGGCAGATTCGTGAGAAGGGCGGGACTAAAACTCACATTCTCACCCCTCGCATAGATGTTACCTACCTATTGAAACTCACAAGATTTCGGCGCCTTTAGAGCCCAATCTGCGACCTTCCTTCTTCGACTTATTGCCGATCGCTAGCCCTATGGGCTGCCATAGGCACCGGGGAGATAGCTCCTCCGACGAGCCGTGGCGTTAGTCGCGCGATTGATGGAAAATTTTGGGCGAAGTCATAGGCCCTATGACGCGCTACTTATAAGTCAACAAGTGGGTTATAGAGGGGTCTGCGGCCGGGCTGGGATCACCCCGGCCCTACCTTTTCATAGGTGCTTTTAGCCACGGTCAAACTTCGATAGGTACCCGGGGGGGGGGGACCGAGAATTAATTGAACGGCTACAGAGGCTACTTTACGCGGCTACGAGCTCCATTCGCAAAATTCTCCAGGTTGTCCCGGCACACGTTTAGACTTATCGGCGATCCCTTGACTCCGGGAACCCAATACAGCCTATCCATAGGCTAATGGCTAGGGGAGAAGACTTCCCCCCGACTCCTAGCCCTATAAATGGAATCATCAGCTAATCGACGTAGTGCACTGGTCAATCACGTGTCAAAAAAGATCACCTCCAACATCGGTGGGGTATGGGGGATCTCCTGAGCCCCGGACCCCTTCGTAAATTCCTTCGAAACCTATGCTGAGGGGGAGAAACCGGTCGTTCCCCGATAGGGACATAGGTCCTATACCCAGGGAACTCGCGTAACGCCAGTTTTACTCTCACGACCAACTCCATAAAAATTTAATGCCAAATTAACCTTTAAACATTTTCATTGCCAAATTTTCTATAACAATGGCATGTATATTATGAAAAGAAAAATTAGTTGGTATATCCAGTGGGGGGGGGAACTGCCCCCCTTGCCCCCACCTGCGGACGCCCATGAACACAGTATAATTAATGTAAAGAACGACGCTTGTGTAGAAGAGCGTTCGCGCAAGATGAGGAGAAAGATCGAACAAATGAAAAACGAGGCTCCTCCCAGGAATCGAACCTCGGATCATCCAATCGCCGATCGGATATGCTAACCACTGCATGAAAAGGTGCCCCCTCAGGGCATTCGATTCCGCTCGTATGTAGGAGAATTACGAGTTGTGACTGATCGGGGACCTTGATGCAGTGGTTAGCATATCCGACTGGCAATTGGATGATCCCGGGTTCGACTCCTGGGAGGTGCCTCGTTTTTCATTTGTTCGTTCTTTCTCATCTTGTGCGGACGCTCTTCTACACAAGCGTCGTTCTTTATATATACATATATATATATATATATATATATATATATATATATATATACACACATATATATATACACACAGGGTGTTTCATAACATGTGGGATGCACTTTCAGGATGGATTCAGGACCTGAAAACAATGAAAAAGGTTTATATACACATACACCGGAAATCGATTTGTTTCCGAGTTACAGCTCGTTTTGTGTTCCAGCAATTCTTTCCGCAAACTGTTTATAAACACTGCTTGCCGACAATGTTTGTGAGTGTGTACGAGACTTATTTCATGTATGGCCTTGCCGATTGTAATGTTTCGTACACTCTATACCATGTTTCAATATCGTTGAGTGTAGAGCCATCAGTCAGTCAGAGGTGCATCTCGGGTTTCCACGTTTTCGTATTCGTTACTTCTTAACGTAAGTGCAGTCCAGTGAAAAAAAAAACCTTTAAAGTTTTTGTGCTCTTCAGTAATAGTGTGCATTTGAAGTGAGAATGGAGGCTTATTCAAACAGAGAAATGGCAGATATGCATCTCATGTATGGACTTGCCGAGTGTAATGCGGCCGCAGCAAGACGTCTGTATGCGGAAAGGTTTCCGAATCGCCGTCTGCCAGATAAGACCTTTCAGAGAATAGACGAGCTTCTTGGTGATACAGGATCATTCAACAAGCGAGTTTCAGATGGTGGTAGACCAATCAGCGCCAGAACTGTTGAGTTGGAGGAGCGGGTCCTGAATCGCGTAGAGGAACATCCTTGTGTCAGCATCCGAAGGATAGCAGCAGCCGAGGGTGTAAGACACAACTGTGTGGAGAATGTTACGGGAACAACAGCTTTACCCATATCATATTCAGAGTACAAGGCCTTCCTAAAGCTGATTTCCCACCACGAGAGGCTTTTTATACTTGGTTCCTTTAACAGTGTGCTCGCGATCCTCTTTTTCTATCCTCCGTGTTGTTTTCTGATGAGGCTGCCTTCACAAGAAATGGCGTGATCAATTTTCACAACACTCATCACTGGGCTGAAGAGAATCCGCATGCCATCATCCAATCAAGGCACCACAACAATTTAGTATCAATATATGGGCAGGACTTATTGCCGACAACTTAATTGGTCCTTTTGTTTTGCTTGGAAGATTAACAGGAGAATCCTATTCCAATTTTTTAAGGAATGATTTAAGCGATTTACTCGATAGTTTCTCTTGGTGTCCTACGTCTGATGTGGTTTATACATGACGGCGCTCCGCCTCATTTTAGTGGAGTAGCCAGAGACTATTTGGATGACCATTTCCCTGATAAATGGATAGGCCGTGGAGGACCCATTGCGTGGCCTGCTCGCTCCTCGGACCTGAATCCACTCGATTTTTACGTGTGGTGTCATCTGAAATCCATCGTTTACGTGACACCCATTGACAACGTTGAAATGCTTCGCCAACGTGTAGAACAGGGATGCCAGAAAATCCGAGCAATACCTGAAATATTTGAACTCGTCAGGCAGTCTATGACGAGGCGTGTTCAGGCGTGTATTCAAGCGCAAGGCGGTCATTTTGAGCACTTCCTTTAAAGGTAAGGCGGATACTTGCTGGAACACACAACGGGCTGTAACTCGGAAACAAAGCAATTTCGTGCATATGTTTATATAACCTTTTTTCATTGTTTTCAGGTCCTGAATCCATCCTGAAAGTGTGTCCAACATGTTATGAAACAACACACACACACACACACACACACACACACACACACACACACACACAGTCAAAAGTTTAAGTACACCTACTAAATTCCAATGTTTTGCTGCTTAGCTCATATGCCATTAGCTCTGCACAAAGGTTCAAACAGTTTAAAAGTCTTTCCTGGTGTAGTGTGTTTCTTCAGGAGTATGTTAATACATGTGTTCAGTTATAAACATGCGCTGCAGGTCTTTACATATAAAATCCTTGCCGAGGAGCTGTGTAGTTTAAGGTATATTTCTGTGTTTCAAAAAGCAAAAATGGGTGCCAAAGCTCAGTTAACAACAGAAAAAAAGACAGTCGATTGTAACTTTGAGAAATGAGGGCCAATCACTGAGGCAAATTGCAAAAAAATTAAAAGTTTCTGTGAATGTGGTTGCTTGTGCCATTAAACGGTGCGAAGAAACTGGTCAAAATAGGGACAGAAAAAGGTTAGGGCGACCAAGAACCATACCAGACTCAGAGGACAAGTATATCCGAGTCACCAGTCTGCGCAACAGACGCCTCTCAGCACCTGAAATCAAAGCCCAGCTGAACAACTCCAGAAGTACAATAGTTTCAACATCAACTGTTCAGAGAAGACTAAGAGAGGCAGGATTAAAAGGACGAACTGCAGCAAAGAAACCAATGCTGAGACTCCAGAACAAAAAGAAAAGGCTAGCCCAGGCTAAAAAACGCCAAAAAATGGACTGTTGAGCAGTGGAAATTTGTCCTTTGGACTGACGAATCAAAGTTCGAAGTTTTTGGATCCAAACGCAGAGTATTTGTGCGGCGCAGAGTGGGTGAAAGAATGACACAGCTGTGTGTTGTGCCAACAGTGAAACACGGTGGAAAAAGTGTGATGGTCTGAGGATGTTTTGCAGGGGAGCAAGTTGGAGATCTCCACAGTCACTGGAATACTGAACCAACATTCTACAGCGCAATGCCATCCCATCTAGACTGCGACTAGTTGGCCAACAGTTCATAATGCAGCAAGACAACGATCCTAAACACACTTCCAAGCTGTCAAAATTACGTGAAGCAGAAAGAACGGCAACGTCAGCTCACAGTTATGGAATGGCCAGCACAGTCCCCGGATCTGAACCCCATCGAGCTAGTGTGGGATGAACTGGATCGACGAGTGAAAGCCAAGCAGCCATCCAGTGCTCAGAAGCTCTCTGAACTCTTACAAGAGTGCTGGCAGCAGCTTTCACCAGACTATCTTCTTTCTCTTGTGCGCATGCCTCGAATTTGTTGTGCTGTAATTGCTGCTAGAGGAGGCTATTTTGATGAATCTAAAATTTAGACTTTGCTTTTGGTAAATTGTCCTCATTTGTTATTTAAGATCACGTTTGTACTTATGAATGTGTGTCATGATAACTTAGTAAATAAAAAACTTTAAACAAAATTTGAAATTTATGAATATTTCAGTGTACTTAAACTTTTGACTGGTAGTGTAAGTTCCAGAAATTTTGTACACAAATTGTTACATACCTTTTTTACAAGTTTTTATTTTTCCACATAGTCTCCATCCTTTTCTACGGCTTTCCTCCACCTCGAAACAAGGGCCTTTATTCCTTGCTGGTAAAACTCCGCTGGGTTCCGCTGGAGCCACATCTTAACCTCCTCAACAACCTCATCGTCACTCTGAAGCTTTCTTCGACGAATAGCATCTTTCATTGGCCGAAACAAATGAAAGTCTGAAGGTTCCAGATCCGGGCTGTATGTAGGGTGGGGTAACACAGTGAAGCGCATTTTTGTGATGGTCTCTCTTGTTTGCAAACTGTTGTGTGATCGTGCGTTATCGTGCAATAGAAGGACGACTTCCAGTTTTCTCTCCGGTCGAACTCGTTTTATACATCTGTGCAGTCTGTTGGGTAGCAATATATGTCTCTGAGTTGATTGTTTTTCCTTTCTTCATAATGTCCACCAGAATCACCCCTTTCATGTCCCAGAAGATGGTGGCCATAACCTTTCCTGCAGAGGGAGCCATTTTGAACTTTTTCTTGCGTGGGGTGGGGAGTCTACGTGATCCACTCCATGGATTGGCGTTTCGTTTCAGGTTCAAAGTGGTGTACTCAATTCTCATTCCCAGTCACAATTCATGAAAGGAAGTCAGTCATACCCTTCTGTCTCGTATCGAACCAACGACTTAGAAACAATTTCTTTTCTTTGGGCTTTGTGATCTTGTCAGTCAGTTCGCGAGGAACAAACCGTGGACTCACTTTTGAGTATCTCAGTTGCTGAATTATCGCATTCACACTTCACTAATTCCTAGCTCCAGTGATAGCTCCTTGTATGTGACGCGCTGACTTGATCGATTGATGCTGTTAGCACGTTGCACAGTGTGAGATGTCACAGCCGATGCCGGCCGACCGCTGCGTGGCTCATCATCGAGGATGGCTCTCCCATGATCTCGCAAGTTTAGACCAGTGTCCAACTGTGCTTCGATCAAGAACAGCATTTCCGTAAACGTTTGTTGTTTTTGTTTAGCCGATCAGCCCACCCTGATCGAGCAAGCCGGCGGCACGCAGGTAACCGATCGCCCTCTCCGGAGTGGACCAGAGGTTCAGCGCACTAGTGATGTGTTGTGTTCGTTGTTGTGCTAGAGTGGTACAGTCTGTCATAATGTGTTCAATTGTGTGTGGTGTCGGCACAGGTGGCAGGTGATGTCTGTGGAGTTATCTGGTCTGTGTTTATATGTCTGTAAGTTGGGTTGATGTCCACATCGGAATCGTGCTAAGTTAACTCGATCAGATCTGCTCTGACCTGTTAATGGGTGGCGGCTTCGCACCTAGGACCACATTCGGACCGAATCGTGTCAGTAGTTTGTGGGTTAGGTGTGTGTGTGTGTGTGTGTGTGTGTGTGTGTGTGTGTGTGTGTGTGTGTGTGTGTTCTGTATTGTGTGATGTCTGTGGGGCGTGGTATGGAATGGAATATTTGGTTATAATGTCTCTGGTGTTACCTTAATGGTGCGAGGTGTCGGTGCATGATTGTACATGTAGTGGCAAGGGTGTTGTGGGTTAGTTGTCGCTGCTGCCATGAATTGTGTTCCCCTCATGTCTAAATGTTCCCTAACTTTCAGTATTTTTGTTTCTGTGTGCAAGTGTTCTATTGGTGTTGTTTGAGTGCATCCTGTAATGATACGAAGTGCGTTGTTTTGTATTGTTTATAAGGCGCTTATGTGTGTGTTTGAGATAATGGGTGCCCAGCATGGGCTAGCATAGTCCATAACCGAGCGAATATATTGTTTGTATATGAGTGATGTTGTTTCCTGCTGGTGTCCAAAGTTTGTGCCTGTTAGTACCCTAAGCGTGTTAAGTCTTGACGTACATTTGTTTTTAATGTCCTGAATGTGGTTTGCAAAAGATAATGATGTGTTGTATGTGACCCCAAGTATTTTGGTCCTGTGAGTGTGTGGAATGCTGGTGTTGTTTAGTGTAAGCTGTGGAGTTATCTGGTGTTCTTTTGTGTTGCTTGTAAGCAAGGTGATGGTTGATTTTGTGGGCGCTACTTTGAGTCTATTGTGTTTGAACCAGTCTTGTATACTGTTTATGTATGTTTGTAGGTTATTTGTAGCGGTGTCGATGTTGTGGGTGGATGTTAGTGATGTAATCTGCATATGATGATAAGGTAAGTTTGTTATCTATGGGTGTTGGAATGTCACTCGTGTATAAGTTGAACAGTGTTGGTGAGAGAACAGAGCCTTGAGGGACCCCGTTTTGTAGACGTTTGTGAATATTTCCAGCTGTTTCCTTTTCTGCGGTTAAGAACTCGATAACAGCTGTTTACGACGCACATCACTGTCAGACGCCATTTTCGAAACTGCGTTTAAAAGCGGTTTTATACAAGGAGGCGAGGTTCAAACTGGAAAAATCCGGTTATGTGAAGCGCAGAAAGTTCAAATTTACGGCCCAAAAGACATTTCAGCCCCATGGCCTATTATTTAGCTAAGAAAAAAGGGTGGGGCAAAATATATTGTGTGCCCCTAGTATATATATATATTGTATGTATGTATGTCTGTCTGTGTGTGTACGCGCGCGCGCATTAAATTAATTTTTCATCGGGCTGTTATGAAAGTTGGTAGGAATGTTACCTCCATACATTGTTAGGAATTTAGAGTAAACAGCTAATTTGTTCTTTTTGTGACCGTATGTCATTGTATTAACTCCATAGAAATTTGCTCACGAAATTTTTAAAGAGTATGTTTAAAATCTGTTTTCGGCACAAATTAATACTATTATCCCATATTACTGATATTAATTATTAGTATTACTGTATTTGTATTTAAAATTATTTATATTAGATTACTTTTTCAGCGGATTATCATAAAACTTCGTCTTACGGTACCTAAGCGCCAAAATTAAAATTCGCCAGAAATCGCCTCCAAGGTTCAGCAATATTCTCGCAATAGTATCTCTGTTATTAATTGAGCTAGAACGTTCATTTTTGGCTAAATTAGAATTCTAAGTATGCTAATGAAGATGTTGATGAGTTTTTTGAATAGATTTTCATATTTTATATTTTATATATATTTTATATATATTTTTTTTTATTTTTTTATTTTCTTATTATGCCGAACTTTGGGTGAACTTTTTGGCTGGCGATAGAGGTGAAAAAAGTAGTTCGCTTCATAAGGTTTTCAACCATACTTCTAGTGTCGTAAGGTCATTATAACCCAAACCACGCGATAGAGGAAGGGTGAAAATAGTGATATCCATCAAAAACACGTTTTCGCCTGTGGTGGCGCTTAGGTATCTTAAGGCGCGCGACCCCTCATTATATATTAGTGGTGGACCGGATATCCGCATCCGCACTTCTGACTGCGGATATTACCTCTAATAAATTATGCAATTTACAATTAAATTAGCTTATAAGGCCCAGTCATGCACATTTCATGTAAAGTATTAATTATAATGAACAAACAAATATATAAACCTCAAAATATAAATACCTGGTAACACAGAAAATTGAATGAAACTTGTTTCATTCAATTTTCTGTGGCTGAAGCTCTTGAGAAAGTTATTATTTTTATCATAATGAAAACATTAATATTAATTTTAATTCTTATGCATTGCCTGCCATAATAGTAATATCACGAAATTTGAAAAATTGTCATATATTCATAGTTTTATATTATATTGATAGATTAACTAAATATCCGCATCCGCATCTGCGGATATTGAAATTAAAAATCGCATCTCGTCAATGTTTGGTGTGGATAGGGTGATAGGCCCATTCTTCTTTGCTGAAAAGAATGTTACGGCACCAGTGTACCTGGACATGCTGGAGTTCTTTGTAGCTCCCAAGTTGGAAGACCTTAGTAGTATGACCGCAAAATGGGAGAGTGCAATGCAATTGCTGCTAATGTCGCAAGAGTGCCACCCCACCCCCCTTTGTTGCAAGGCACGCCATAGTGCCAACCACCACCCCCTTTTTGCAAGGAACCCCATAGTGCCAATCCCCCTTTGTTGCAAGGCACCCCCATAGTGGGGGAGGGGGGAATGTTGCAAGAGCAACAAGGGGTTATGCAACGTGGAGGCGAAGTTATCCCCCAAGAGAAAGAGAGAGGAGAAGGAGCGAGAGAAAGGAGGAAAGGTGTTCACCCAGCTACTGCTAGGCGCATATGAGGATTTCAGCCGAGCGGCCGTTGTTTTATCGGCCCCCCTATTCAGCCAGTGCCTCCGGGCATCATCAGCCAGGTGGCTTAGAAGGCTGAGTTGCCAGTTTGCGTTTATTTATTTATTTAATTAAAACATATATTAAGGCTTAATCAGCAAGTTGGCTTAGAAGGCTAAGTTGCCAGATTGCACTGCTTATTTAATTAAAGCATATATTCTGTCTTAATCAGCCAGTTGGCTTAGAAGGCTGAGTTGCCAGATTGCACTGTTTATTTAATTAAGTATATATTATCGCTTAATCAGCCAGTTGGCTTAGAAGGCTGAGTTGCCAGTTTACGCTATTTATTTAATTAAAGCATATGTCTTATTCCGCCAAGTGTCTTAGAAGGCATAAATGACCTGTATATAAACCTCCGAACGAATTAAAAGCGTACACACACTCACCGAGTGTAAAGCCCCTATTATCACACACACACACACACACACACACACACACTGGCTGAGATAGCCAGGGTGATACACAACAACCCACCAACCACCTCCACCACCGCCTTACTTACCAGCTCCTGATAGACCGACAAGGTCTCTACGGCCCAAAGCACACACAAATGCACGCCCCGACTATATGTCCATAAAGCCCCTATTATCACACACACACAAACTGATGCATGAAAAATGCAAAGTCCCAATAGCAAAATATATACGAGCACAACCACCACACAGAAACCATCATCAACAATCGTATAGACTTTTAGGAGCTCGTCCCATCATTTCACATGGTGAAATGAGGGCTACTTCTTTTAGGAGCTCACCCCATCAACAGGAGATGAGGGCTACGACTTTTTAGGAGCTCACCCCATTAACACCAACTGTCCGATATGAGGGCTACAACCAAACCTCCAAACGATTGGTGTTCAAACCACCAACAACAACCACCTCCACCACCGCCTTACTCACCAACAACCCACCAACCACCTCCACCGCCTCACCAACAACAACCCACCAACCACCTCACCAACAACAACCCACCAACCACCACCTTACCATCAGCAGCTCACCAACACCAGGTAGACCGACAAGGTCTACAAATACGACCCAATAGACAGAGCTATTAAACATAAACAAATACGCTTATGGGGCCAAGTCAAAAAAAGGCAACACTAATAGTTTTTCGTATTGAACTTCTCGCGGTTTAACGAGGCCTATTTGACAGTTGGTGGGGCGATCTTTTAAACCAAAATCGAATAAGATAAACTAAGTTTAATACAAATACAAATTTTCATCATAATACACAATTTTATCCTTAAACTATAACAAAAAATATTAATATGCTTTTAAAAACAAAATAAAAATTAAATTAGGGGTAACTTATTAATTTTTCCTCTTTTATCCAATTATTTTGTTTCAATATAAATTTAGCTTTAAGACACAATTTTATCCTTAAACTATAACAAAAAGCATTAATACGGTTTTTAAAACAAAATAGATTTTGTCTCGGAGTAACTTACTCATTTTTCCTCATTTACTTGCAGCAACACTGCGGCATTATTTTTTAATATAATTAAAACCAGAATTCACGATCATATTAAATCTTACTGTTCAAGATATCCTGAAAGGCAAAATTATTTTAAAAGGTATAGGCCCTCGATCGAAGTATCATAAGCTTTGATGCAAAAAACATTAATATAAATCGATTTTAAGTTTTAGCTGGCTTACCCCAATAAATATCGTTTTCTATGGATATTTATAAAGAAAATGGAATTTGTTTAAGGGTTTCTTATTTGCTCATCGAATTACTGTATTGTGGGAAATTTGGGAGTACCGAAATGGAAGGCCCACCTAATCTTGCATAAGTCACATTGACATTCAAAAATAATAACAATAGAAGTAAATCGGAAGAACTTGCTGAGAAAAATTAAAAAGACGCCAACCAAGAAACAAATATGGGATGAAAAGAAAAAAAGATCCCATAGCTAGAAATGGCAACATGTTTTTTTGGAAGAAAGAAAAAATCGCGATAAGAAGAAGGACGAAAGGGAAAAGAAGCAGCAGGAATAAAAAGTTCATCATTGGTGTCAAAAAATTAAATTTAAGATTTTATATTATTTCAAGGTAAGAAGTTCATAATACAGGACCTATTTTTCCATAACTAAAATGGTGGCCGTGTGGGGAAGGGTTATTTGCTGTGAAAACCTTAACCTTGACGTTTTCTACTTTACAGTACATATCAAATTTCCAGCCCGGATTTGTTTAATTTAACATTTTTATTTATTCCTGAAAACCACGAAAACCTAATTTAACATTATTACTTAGCCTACCTCAGTTACTTCTAACTTAACTCAGTTAAATATAACCTCATACGAGTAAATTTTGCGGGAGTTCACCCATTTTGTCGAAACGGAAAATCATCGAAATGAAAACCTAATTTAACATTATTACTTAGCCTAGCCCAGTTACGTCTAACTTAACTCAGTTAAATATAACCTCAACTCAGTTAAATATAACCTCATACGAGTAAATTTAACCTATCAAATATATATATATTTTAAAGCAAGGGTGTAGTCTTTCAAAACTTTGGGTTAGCGTTACCCCTCCTATTTTAAGAACAATACAATTTTAAAAAGGCATTCTAACACGATAACTTTAAGTTTAGTTAAATTTTTCAAGCATACAAAACCGTATTAAATTTCAAAAATTAGCTATTTTCTTAATTATATGTTGCAAAATAAGTTAATATACGGTTAACTTTGGACCTTTTCCAGTTTGTGTACCGTTTTTCATATAATTTATTTTTGAGAATATTTTTGTTAAAACTAACGAAAATATCACGACTTAACCTAACCAATTATCAAGGGCGTACAGTTGATCTATTATTAATTATAACATTGTTTGTTTCTGGAATAGTATTTACTATTTACTAATAGATCAACTGTACGCTCTTGATAATTGGTTACGTTAAGTCGTGATATTTTCGTTAGTTTTAACAAAAATATTCTCAAAAATAAATTATATGAAAAATGGTACACAAACTGGAAAAGGTCCTTAACTTTTATTATTCGTGTAAAGGGACAAAAATGCATTTATAAATCTCTATTTAATTGCATATAATTGATTACATCAAGATATTTATATAAAAATTTTTTCTTTATGGCATAGAATATAAAAATAGGTATTTAAAATATAAAAATAGGTAATTAAAATGCAAATTTATTCAATAATATTTTTTAAACAACAAAAAAAAAATGCTAGATTAAAATAAAACTACGTATTGGACGTTGATTGGTTCCGGCATGTATACATTTCGCGCGCTTTCGTACCCCACTAATTCAAGAAGTGGGGTGCGTGTTTCCCCGCATTTCTTTCCAGCAAAGAAGTAAGGGTGTGCTGCTGACCAATTGAGAGAAGTGGGGGTATGCACACCTCCGCGTTGCCGTCCACTTCGAGCACTCTGTATATATATATATATAATATAATATATATATATATATTAATAAAAAATGTTAATTGTTTATGTGAATATTTATTAGATAAAATACAAAAATTATATCGCTGATTATTTTAAAACGTATAGACACCTCGAAGATAATATAAATCGATTTCAAGTTTTAGCCGGCTTACCCCAATAAATATAGTTTTCTATGGATATTTATAAAAAAACGAAATTTATGAAAAAATGCATCAGGAGCTCTGATTTGTGCATTTTCATTTTTTACCCTATATGCATGGACCACCTTAAATTATACATACCTATATATCTTTATAATGCGTTGGGTAATCGAGTAGCCTGTGCTATAAACTACTCGCTCACTCAACTCGTTACAAAGTAGCTAAATCTATCAATATTTAAGGGTGGCGCAAGTTTCAAGAAATTCGCCACTCCATAATGTATAATGATGTTTAAGTCTTCAAGTTGTGCCATCTCTAAATATGCACGAATCGATACAGTTTTTTATTTCCAACGTCGTTAGTGGTAGTGGAATTTGGGCAAATGTCATGAGAAATATATTTTTCATTTTTATTTTTCTTGGACCACCCTACTTTGTACATCTTATCTTGCTTTTCAAATTACTTAGGCTGATTACACTTTTTATTGTTATTAAAAATATTAGAGAACTAAATCACGTTTTTGTATAAAGTTTCTGAAGTTTTATTTGAGATTTCATGCCCTATCACTGATGTTGTGATCAGTACCTTGTACAAAGGCTTTTGCTAAATTGTCTATATACTGTACCTGTTTCTGCGAAGTATCCTCAGGGGAGAATTGAGCAACGCTGACATCATACCCATGAATGTACACTACCAGTCAAAAGTTTAAGTACACTCTGAAATATTCATAAATTTCAAATTTTGTTTAAAGTTTTTCATTTATTAACCGTTATCATGACACAAATTCATAAGTACAAACATGGGAACTTAAATAACAACAAATCAGGACAATTTACCAAAAGCAAAGTCTAAATTTTAGATTCATCAAAATAGCCTCCTCTAGCAGCAATTACAGCAGAACAAATTCGAGGCATGCGCACAACAAGAGAAAGAAGATAGTCTGGTGAAAGCTGCTGCCAGCACTTGTAAAACTTCCCAAAGCTTCTGAGCACTGAATGGCTGCTTGGCTTTCACTCGTCGATCCAGTTCATCCCACACTAGCTCGATGGGGTTCAGATCCGGGGACTGTGCTGGCCATTCCATAACTGTGAGCTGACGTTGCCGTTCTTTCTGCTTCAGGTAATTTTGACACAGCTTGGAAGTGTGTTCAGGATCGTTGTCTTGCTGCATTATGAACTGTTGGCCAACTAGTCGCAGTCCAGATGGGATGGCATGGCGCTGTAGAATGTTGGTTCAGTATTCCAGTGACTTTGTGGAGATCTCCAACTTGCTCCCCTGTAAAACATCCTCAGACCATCACACTTTCTCCACCGTGTTTCACTGTTGGCACAACACACTGCTGTGTCATTCTTTCACCCACTCTGCGCCGCACAAATACTCTGCGTTTGGATCCAAAAACTTCGAACTTTGATTCGTCTGTCCAAAGGACAAATTTCCACTGCTCAACAGTCCATTTTTGGTGTTTTTTAGCCTGGGCTAGCCTTTTCTTTTTGTTCTGGAGTCTCAGCATTGGTTTCTTTGCTGCAGTTCGTCCCTTTAATCCTGCCTCTCTTAGTCTTCTCTGAACAATTGATGTTGAAACTGTTGTACTTCTGGAGTTGTTCAGCTGGGCTTTGATTTCAGGTGCTGAGAGGCGTCTGTTGCGCAGACTGGTGAGTCGGATATACTTGTCCTCTGAGTCTGGTGTGGTTCTTGGTCGCCCTAACCTTTTTCTGTCCCTATTTTGACCAGTTTCTTCGTACCGTTTAATGGCACAAGCAACCACATTCACAGAAACTTTTAATTTTTTTGCAATTTGCCTCAGTGATTGGCCCTCATTTCTCAAAGTTACAATCGACTGTCTTTTTTTTCTGTTGTTAACTGAGCTTTGGCACCCATATTTGCTTTTTGAAACGCAGAAATATACCTTAAACTACACAGTTAGCTCCTCTGCAATGATTTTATATGTAAAGACCTGTAGCCCATGTTAATAACTGAACACATGTATTAACATACTCATGAAGAAGAAACACACTACCCCAGTAAAGACTTTTAAACTGTTTTTGGACCTTTGTGCAGAGCTAATGGCATTAATTTTAGGTTGCATGCTAGACGTAAATTAACACATTTCGAAGGCTATTTTTAAGAAGCTTCCGTGTTACAACACACTGCATAGGGCAGATGCACTGAAGCATACAATATGAAAGCCAGATAAGCAAATTCATCTCTAGTACCTGTTAAGTTTACATTTGAAGTTTGTCATGAGCTAAGCAGCAAAACATTGGAATTCAGTAGGTGTACTTAAACTTTTGACTGGTGGTGTACACATTAACCCTTTCCAGCCCGATTTATTTACAAATTAGAGGAGAAGATGCACTATTATGGGTCCATATGGATCCGCCGGGCCGGAAATGGTTAACGGCAGAGTGAGCGTGTTTTTTGGAGAACGCGTTTTCCCCATTTGGGTTGTACTTGAATGGTTTTTTGGGGGGTCAGGTGGGATACCATTCCATATAAAAGTGTTTTAAGTAAGTAATTATGTCCCCGACCAAAAAATCTGGAGGAGCCATACTGGATTGCGCTTGTCCGTCCGTCCGTTACACTTTCCCGTCTGGGCTATAACTGAACCACTCGACATAAATTGATAAAACTTCACACACGGATGGATCATGACAAGACTATACGTCATGAACGAGTATTGGGTCCCCGCATCAAAAGTCAAGGTCACAAATAGAGGGGGGGGGGCATTGATATCGCTCCCACATAGGTGTTGTTCGGAGCACCTTGAACTTTTGTGGAACTTTTTATTCACCTTTAGGTTTAAGTTAGGATACCAAGTAGAGAGAAAGGCCACTGAGCAACTCAGAAAAATTTGGAGAAAAACAGTTCCAGAAGCCAAACTGAATAGGAGTCGATTATAAATTTGAGCATTATATGGTTATTATTGATGGATCATATAAATAAAAATATCACGTGGTGGAATTGATTAAAAAATGTGTTTCCTCTCCCCTCCTCAATTCTCTATTGGAAATAAGGACAGGACACAATACTTCAGCTCAAAAATGGGGACACGCAGTCAGTCGTCATCCATTATAAGCGGCTTTGTTTGAGGTTAAACGATAACTTGTTCATGAAATCAATGGGGTCAGTACCCACTATATTCTTTTTGCTATAGGTGTGCATTGAAATCGAAGTACTACTACTACTACTACTATATTCGCTGCCGCTTTGCTTTTCGTGAAGGCATTGTCCTTAATTCCCTTACAGTAATTGGGCCTAATTCTAAAGAATAATTCTCTATTCGTTTACGGGATTTTTTTTATGGTAAGTGTTAAATTTGTGAACCAGAGTTCATTTATTGTTAACCATTTATTTGCACCATTTCCGTAAGGATAGATTTTAAGAATAATGTTTTAGGTTTAACTTCCTTCGTAAAATCTTTAAAGTTCGTATGGCGTAGAGGACCGACAGCTTTACGTGAGATCCGAACCATTACCCAACGGATGAAATCTGAATTCCTAGGCGAGATTTTAACCCAGGATTTTCAGTTTTTACCCGTAAGCTGCTTTGTCGGATAGAGTAAATTTCAAATTGTGTATAACGAGCGAAGCCTTTGCGTACAGTATTATCTGGTGGAAATAATTTTATATCTTATGCAAGTTCATAATGGGTGAATTTTGCGCATAAATGATTGAATTCCTGGAATAATGTGATAACATCCAACAATACTGTATATCGGGGGTCGGCAACCTTTTGAACGCAGTGTGGCAGTTTACAATTAATGCCAACTATAATTTTCATATGCATATTTCGTAGAACGGTCCGCTCTATTTCAATCCCAACAAACAAATGAAAGGGCTTTTGATTTGTAGTTTAACCAAAAATACGCACAGACACTTACATTGCCATCTCGATGCTCAAATAAATCATGAGTCAAAAGCATGACCGCTGCATTGTAGTATGATATAAATATAAATAAAATGCGCTCTTACCATTTTAGTGTGATCACTGTCCCTGCTTCTCCTTGCTCAGTGTTGAAATCTTGGCCTCATATCTGGATACTTTGAGCTGCACACACGCCTCGAAGTGATCCGTTGTAAGTCGGCTGCGATGGGGGCTGAGGATGAACTTCACGTGTGAAAATATCTGCCCACATAGATATGTGGATCCAAATGCTGAAAGCAATGCGAAGGCAATCTTCTTCAGACAGTCAAATTTTTCTGGCAGGGATGCCCAGCAGGTTAGGATGGAGGCCCCACGATCAATCTCAGTAGTTTCCAGTGATTTCCGCAGCTCTATAAATTTAGCTACCCATAATGAGGATGCCTTAAGTCGATCAGCTGCATCTTGAAGTCTCCTGTTTCCATCTACTCAGACAGATAAATCGAAGTCACTCAAAGTTGTCTGGTTTGCTAAAAAAAAAAAAAAAATTGGTCCAAAGCGCTGGAAATCTTGAAATCTGACGGAGAACTCTGACTCTAGCTCTCGCATGTGCATTCTGATGTCAACAACACTGACAGCGTGATGTGCTGACAACCCCTTCAGGTGGTTGAAGTAGCGGGAAGTTGCAGTTTGAATATCTCGCGAGTAGACTGCAAGCTTGGCAACAACAGCTTTCCAAGTGTCATAAAGATCCATCACTGTTTGTCCCCGCGCCCTGCGGGCGAAGGTTGAACTCGGTTGAGGTACGCGGTGATGTCTGTGAGGAGCATGAGTTTCACAACTCATTGCCCGTCCTCCAGTTCGGGGCAGTCTTGACCCTTTTCTGTCAGAGGGGTCTTGATTTCATCAAAGCATTCCACAAACCGTTCCAGAACCTTCCCACAACTTACCCCTTCACTGCAATGTTAGGTGGTTATGTCCCGGTATGCACACACCATCTCGTCATGTAAAGATCGGAATTGTCTGTGTGTCAGAGTAGAGCGTGCGACAAGAAAATTTACAATTTTCGTCACGGTAGTCATCATCACCTCATTGAGATCCGAGTTCGAAATCTTTGCACAAAGATTTTCTTGATGAATAATGCAGTGTAACGTCACGATAGGGTGCCCGATCTTATCCTTTGGCAAATTCCCTGTGTTCTCCCACCATAGCAGGAGCGCCATCCGTTGTAACTGCGAATGTTTTCTTTAATGTCAACCCCTCTCTCCTCAAAATGATTAGTGAACGTTTTAATCACGTCCTTTACCTGGGCAGTACCATACATGGATTTTAGGCAACACAGCTCCTCGCGTACCTCGTGTCACTGTACCGAGCTACAATAGCCAAACGAGGAATGTCATTTATGTCCACACTTATCGAGAGCCACGCTGAACACAGTTGCGCCTTTTAATGCAACAGTTTGCTGTTCACTTACATTTGCGGCCATCTTCGAAATGCGCCTCTCAACAGTCCTGGCAGAAACAGGAATGTCTTTTATCATTGAGATGATTGTGTATGTTTGGTAAACCATCAAATAAAACTTCAGAGCTGCTGAGGAAAGCCTCCTTTATATAATCCCCGTCAGTAAATGGTTTTCCATATTTAGCAATACACTGCGCGACTTTGTAGCTGCCATCAGTTGCTTGATTTTTGTTAGCGCTCAAGTTCTTGAAAACACTGCTTTGTTTCTCATAGTGGGATACTGCTCTCTCGACCCCTTCAGCCTTGTCCGCGTCGTCCTTGAAGGTCCTCTCGTGCTGTTTCAAAATGTCGCTTGACACTTGAAGTTCGGCAAACGACAATCTCGCAACAGAGAGCACACACAGCTTGATCTTTCTGAAGAATAAACCCAAAGTCCTTTGTCCAAGAGTGCTGAAATGATCGGACATCTGATTTAGTTTTTTTGGCAGCTGCCATTGTAGCTATTTCAGCTAGCTAACTCGGATAAAAACACACAAAAGACGATTGCGATTTTAGCTACAAACGGCGCAACCTCCCTCACTGGCGGTTAAGAGTAAACTGACGCTATGACGCAGGATTGCCACTCAACCTTTTTACATAGTATGACGTCACAGTCAGTAACGCAAAAATGATATGGTTATCAGTATTTTTTTTAAATTAAAAGGAAGTATATAAAAAGGACAAGGACCATTTGATACTGTCCTTTATAATTTTTTAATTTCAATATATAATAATATATACAACATATAATAATATTCAATATAATAATTTAATATAATTTTATAATTTCACATTTTTTTTAAATTGCAATTTTTGGGGGAATCACTTGGCGTGTCTCGGACATCCACCTCGCGTGCCAACTCTGGCACGCGTGCCCATGGTTGCCGACCCCCGCTGTATATGTTATTGCATACTCCCCCAAATGTATAAAATTCAATCTAATTAATCGACCCAGCCTCGCCCTTCCATTCAATCTGTGGTCCCCACACCCGTGTCTAATCTTCATTTTGATAAACGTTCTCTGAAAACGCCTTTTTAATCCTGGGATCAACTGGAATGATTCGTCAAATGTTTATAAAGAATCCTAATGTTCACGCGATAGTTCAATGAGATGAATGAATCGCGTGATTGTCCTACGGCAGTTTCCGTGTTTACGCCAATATAATGTATTAAATGGTCAGCGTTCTGTTATAGCGCACAAGACGTACGTGTGTGTGTGTGTGTGTTTATAAAAATTAATTCGGATATACAGTGGCGCTCATAAGTATTCGTACAGAGAAATATTTCAGTTATATTCCTCCATATCTTTTGTATCACGCATAGGATAGTTATGAAAAGTTTAACAAATAAAAAATTAGTTTAATTCCATCATATAATGTAAAACATCAGAGAGTTTGAGAAAAATTAAAAAATTTTAAAATGCAAAAGTTTTCGTACATTTACTTCAAAATTATTTAATACTTTGTGTGTCCACCTTTTGCTTGAATGACTTCAATGGTTCATTTTGGGTATTTTTCTAGTGTCGACATCTCACAGTAGAAATTTTAGCCCATTCTTTTAAAGAAAATTGGTGCAATTCATTCCGACTCGAAGGTTTCTCTCGTGGACAGTTTTTTTCAAATCGAACCATAAGCTCTCAATTAAATCGAGATCTGGGCTTTGACTGGGCCACTCTAGAAGCTTGAAATTCTTTTGTTGAAGCCATTTCATGGCGCGCTTACTTTCATGTTTTGGATCATTATCTCGTTGCACTACCCAATTGTGACCCATTCACAATTGGGCAAACCCAAATCCTGAACTAAAGCAATACATTTTCTTTTAAAATTTCATGATATTATTTAGAATTCAAAATTCCACCGATAACAACGAGCTTTTTTGGACTAGAAACGCTAAAGCATCCTCCCAAAGAAGTAAGCTACCACTACCATGCTTAAACGTGGGAAGGATATTTTTTTCCTCGAATGTCGTATTTGATTTTTGCCAAACACCATTGCTCGTTGTTCCGGAACAATTCAATTTTGGCCTTGTCTGTCCAGAGAACTTTCTTCCAGAATGCAAATCTATCATTTTCATGATCCTTGGCATACGGGGTTGCCATAAGGGCTTTAAAAGCTTTAGATTGGCTTTAAATTTTGAATCTGAAAAAATGGCTTCATTTGGTGTGGGGAGCTTTAAAATTGCTTTTTCATGGATGTATTGCGTATTGTGAGAAAACGTATTCATAACTTAGATTATTTTTCCTTAATTTTAACCTAATAATAGGCAAGCAATTACTTATCTTTCAATAATACAAAAAACACACTACTAGTATAGAATCGTGTACATTTTCTCTTCAACGTTGGTTTAATACTTTTCTTCAGAGATGAATTATGAATAAAAGTATGCTGGTTATGGCCTTCTTAGAAACTCGACTAACCATGTTAAGCCTTAGTTAATTTGGGGCATGGAGATTAAAAAAGAAAGATAGCATTTTTCAATCCTTTCCTCCTGAACTATTCATCTATTTTTTTATTTTTTTTATAGCTATATAATTTAGTTTTATGCTGGTATAAAAAGTGGTCACTATAAACACAATGAACTTGAAAAGTTTCAGATTCCATAGTGAAGGAGTTGCACCTAAAATATAAAGAACAATATTTTTATAATGTGTGTGATGTGTATTTGATCAATATATTAATTTTTTGCGAGGATCTTTAAATTCGTGCAACTCTTCCATGCAGATCATTCTTTTTCAATGTAGAGGGATGCACATCGATCTTAGACGGTTTTAATGTTTGGCACGTATTACTCGTAGTCCTTCGTGGATTCGCAGCAGCCATTCTTTCAATCCATCTATCTAACTATACGATCTGAAATCTCGCAAGGTCGTCCACATCTTGGTAGAGTTTTGATTGTTTCAAAGTCTTTCAATTTCTTTATAACTGTAGCAACCGTGTGTTTATTGATCCGAAAGTGCCAGGTCTGGACTGTAGGCTGGATGGTCGAGAACTTAAAATTTAAAATCCTGAAGGCATTTTCTAGTCTGTGCAGCGGTATGATGGCGCGCATTGTCGTGTAACAGAATAACACCTTCCGACAATCTCCCTCTCCTTTTTGTGCGAATTGCTTGCTTTAACTCATTTCGAAGCATGTCAGAATACGATGCACTTGTTACTGTAGTTCCACGCTCTAGATAACTACAGTAACAAGTGCATCGTATTCTGACATGCTTCGGAATGAGTTAAAGCAAGCAATTCGCACAAAAAGGAGAGGGAGATTGTCGGAAGGTGTTATTCTGTTACACGACAATGCGCGCCATCATACCGCTGCACAGACTAGAAAATGCCTTCAGGATTTTAAATTTGAAGTTCTCGACCATCCAGCCTACAGTCCAGACCTGGCACTTTCGGATATTTACCTGTTTGGACCACTAAAAGACGCTTTGAGAGGTCAACGGTTCCAAGGCGATGATGACCTGACGGAGGCGGTGCATGACTGGCTACGCAAACAGCCAAAAACATTCTTTTGTGATGGCATTAGGAAGCTTGTAAATCGATGGACTAAGTGTATTGAGAAACAGGGAGACTACAGTATGTTGAGAAGTGATGTGTTTATAATCTATCAGATGTGAAAATAAAATTGTGAAAATAAAAAGTGCGGATACTTATTGAATTACCCTCGTATATCGAGACCTACGGTAAAATTACTGAATGCCCGGTTAGGTTAATTGAATGCCAGGTTAGGTCAACTGTACGCCCTTGACGATTGGTTAGGTTAAGTCGTGATATTTTCCTTAAAACTAACGAAAATATCACGACTTAACCTAACCAATCATCAAGGGCGTACAATTCAATTAGCCTAACCGGGTATTCAATTAACCATTTTAGAGCAAGTCAAGATTAAGCACCCTCGTTCGACCCCAATCCAAGAAAAAGCACCCTAAATTGATTTGGGGTGCTTATTCTTGGATTGCTACAATATTTATTTATTTATTTACATATACAGTTTTCATGGATGAGTATAATTTCATTATTAAATACAGATGCTGTATGCAGTTGTAAACTGCAGTTAGCAAGCGTGCTCGTTTTACAGGCCCAAATCTACAAATTATATATAATTACATATAATTATCATAACTATATAATAGATATAATTACAAGATTTTCATGGAGTTTTATAACAGACTTAAAAGACTAAAGGGAACTTACAGATGGATCATCCCTTTGGTCCACTGCTGTGTAAACACAATCTCTCAAAAGGGGTAGGGAGGGGAATGGTGATAAGGAAAAATATAAATACATGCAATCCTCTCTTATTGCAAGATTTGCGTTCATAAAAAAGGCTGCGATATTCAAAACAAGTTTTCCCATAGAAACGCGTGTATTAAGGGGGTTTGTGTTCTGGGGGAGAGAGAGAATATTTGGTTACCTCGGGTGGTTTTTTTCGAATATAAGCACAAAAATATAAAATTACCACAAATAGATACCAAACATTACGAAATATACACAAATAATAAATAAATGTATAAAACATTAAAAAATAAACGTACAGTAATAAATACCATGGAGTGAAAACACGTTATTGGAAGGGTTTTTCAACAGCTGTGCAATCATAAGACTTGTCCAGATACGAGTATATATATATATATACTACGGGTGGAAGCCTCTGCGAGGCGAACCCGAAGGAGTTCTTCAGTTATGTTAATAGTAGAAAGCCGACGCGGACATCGCTTATGTGCTGAACGAGTACTTTGCGGGAGTATTCACCAGGGAGGACACCCGCGTCATCCCCGAGCCAGGCGTCAGGCACGACGGTGCTCGCCTGGGTAGGGTTTGGTGTACCGCGACAGACGTTGATGATAGAATAGACAAACTGAATGCGTTTAAGGCTCCTGGGCCAGACCAGTTTGTATCCAGAGTCTTGCGGGAAGTGCGATACAAGGTGGCTCCCTACCTGGCTACAGTCTTCAACAAATCGTTGGAGACGGGCCAGGTGCCTGGTGACAGGAGGGAAGCCAACGTGACCCCTATCTTTAAGAAAGGGGATCGCGAAAGTCCAGGAAACTATCGTCCCATTAGTCTCACTTCAGTCGGAGGTAATTAGAGGGGATAATAGCGGATAGGAACGTTTGACCATTGGATTCCTACAAGCTGCTTGGGGACTCCCAACATGGGTTTAGGCGGCATAGGTCGTGTCTCACCAATTTGCTCGAGTTTTTCCAAGTCATGTGGAGTGAGTACGATAAGAGTAGAGCGATTGATATACTTTATCTCAACTTTCAGAAAGCCTTTGATAAGGCTAATGGCCAAAGTGCGCGCGCTGGGTATCGATGGGGAAGTAGATGGCTGGATTGGAAACTGGCTGAAGAATAGGCAGCAGAGAGTTGTATTTAAAGGGGCTACCTCGGGTTGGGCCTCAGTCACTAGCGGGGTTCCTCAGGGTTACGTTTTGGGGCCACTGTTGTTTATCATTTGCATAAATGATATCGACACTGGCATCGTCAGTAGGATCGCCAAATTTGCTGATGACACCAAGATTGGGGCCAATGTTGGGAAGCCCGAAGCGATCGAGCAACTGCGTTTGAACCTTGGTAGGATAGGAGAGTGGTCCGAAAAATGGCAAATGCCATTTAACTTTGGTAAATGCAAGGTCATGCACATTGGCTACTCCAATCCCAAGTCGGACTACTACATGTTGGGGAGTAATATCGAGGCCACTGATTTGGAAAAGGACGGGTGTGCTAATTAGCAGCGACCTTAAGTTTACCAAAGACTGCGTAGAGGTGGAAAAGAAAGCCCAGAAGCTGTTGGGTTATATCGGGAGGCAATTTCGATTTCGGAACAAGGAGATTGTGCTCTCTCTGTACAATTCTCTGGTTTGGCCGCACCTGGAGTATGCTGTGCAGTTCTGGTCGCCCACCATCAGGAAAGATATTGACAGGGTGGAGCGAGTGCAGGCGAGGGCCACAAAGTTAATCCCTTCCGTTAGATATATGGGCTACAACCGACGCTTACGCGCCCTGAATTTGTTTTCGCTGGAAACTCGGAGGCTGCGCAGTCAACTCATCGAGGTTTTCAAGTTCCTACGCGGATTCAACGATGTCGATTTTGGAAGCATCTTTAGTTTAGATGATAACCTAACTCGCAACAATGGTTGGAAGTTGGATTTGAAACGGTTTAGCACTAGTGTGTGTGTGGGAATTACTTTACATATAAGATCTGTGACACGTGGAACAGGCTACCTTCAGTTCTTCTGTGGATCTGTTGAAGAAAAGGTTAGACCGAATCTTGCACACTATTTGAGGGTGTAGGAATTTTTCCCTGGCACCCGTTACCATTGGTATGGGCCGCAAGGCCTTTTGAGGTACTTCTTTTCCTTGTAACTCTTTGTAACTCTCCTCACACACACACACACACACACACACACACACACACACACGTACGTGTATATACCGAGTATGGCAAAAAAAACGGTCACTATTTTAAATGTATATTTTGAACAAATAATGTAAACAAACTTTAAAACAACCTTTTTTCATTATAGGATCACTTATCTTGCATACCACGATAAGAGATGTTCACAATGTCTTCCGAAATTATTCCTACAGAGCTCAAGACACATTCGCCACTCGTCGATAGCACTGTTCAGAAATCGTTGCGATATGCTACGCCATTCGTCCATGATTGTAGCTCCAAGTTGTTGAACATTTCGGATTTAATGATCAAGGCAATAAATCTTTTCTGTTAGTGCTTTCCACACTGAGTAGGCTAACGGATTTAAATCCGGGCTGTTGGCCGGCCACATTGCAGGTTCTATGAAATCAGGGCTGTTTGTCTCAGGTAATCAACTTTGCCTCTAGCGCGATGACAAGGTACACCATCTTGCTGGAAAACGAAGTTATCACCGCATATTTGTCTAATATCTTGAAAATATGGAACAAGAACATGATAACATTAATATTCCGAATCCATTCGTATTCCTGGTTCTACAAAAACTCTCCTTGTCTTTCCGAGTTTTGAAAATGTTGCTCCGACCATTACACTAGGAGAAAATCTTTGTTTTTCTTTTAACAACCTTTCAGGTGTTATATCACGTTACCTTGTGACAGCGGCATATACACGATCATTCTGTTTATTAATTAGTTTACTAACTGTAAATATTTTCTCACCACTAAACCATATCGTACGAACTGTACGCGGTGAAAATCTAACGCGTAATTGTTAGCAACATAGCAAGCGATTTTGCTTATGAATGTCATTTAAAACTCGTACTGAAACTCGTTTGTATGCCTTCAAATTTAGGTCAAATTTTACCATTTTCGAGCACTTCTGTCATATATTCCCTATGTTCATGGCTATTTCATTTGGCGTTAAATGCGTCCCAAGTTCTTGACTCAATAGTCTTGTCCCTACGAGATCGATATTTACTCGTGTTCGAGCCGTTCTAGACCTTCCACTACCCTTTCTACGCCCTCATCACCAGTTTCCTTCACTTTGTCTATGATATAATTCAAACCAGCTCTAGTCCATGGCTTATTCGGAAACTCTTATAAGTAATTTTCGTGCTGCTCCTTTTTCTACCCAACAATTTTTTATTAATAACCCGTCTACATGCGAATACTTCGGCATTATTTTGCAAGTTGAAATCAGAAATATGGACTAGCCCATGGTTTAGCAGCTATTGAAATTTGGGACTAACCTATTTCATGGCCTATATCCTCGATTTCGTGCTTTTTCGAGCGTAAGTACGTCTGTTTTGCTCACAAAAAAATCCTCATATCATAATTGTTGAAAATATACATTTAAAATAGTGGCCTAGTTCTTTTTGCCATACCTGGTATATATGAATGTGCGACAAAAACCCCACAAGAAAAAACCCACCGACAAAACTCCCGGCGACCAAAACCCCACCGACAAAACCCCCGAAATAGGGTAATGCGACAAAACCCCCACTATCAACAGGCCAAATCAAACAAAGGAAATACTAGTCGCGTTGTCGCGGATTCATTGGCAAGCATGACTCAAGAAGGAAGACTTGCTATGGGAAAATTAAGTACAGTAAAAAGAAATGTTCAAAGAAAGCGTCAGGAAGGACGATCTAAGGATCCAGTATCTTTAAATGATTTACAAATCTCAGGTGATTGGGCTATGACCGGTAGAGAAAATACTAAGCCTTTTCTTATTCACGATAGTGGCATTGAAGCCAGGAATCGAGTCATTGTGTTTGCTACAGAAGAATGTATGCAACATTTAGGTAAGTCCGATATTTGGTTTATGGATGGAACGAAAATATTACGACTTAACCTAACCAATCGTCAATATATAATATATATATATATATATATATATATATATATATATATATATATATATATATATGCTGCAAACCCACAAGGAAAAAGAAAAAGAAAAAACGATTATAAGGCTACCTAACGAAGGCTGGGGCCCTGGTTTTGTCGCTGTTTTTTTTTTCGGTCGGTGTTTTGTCGCCGGGTGTTTTGTCGCCGGGTGTTTTGTCGCCGGGTGTTTTGTCGCCGGGTGTTTTGTCGCCGGTTTTTTTTTCGTGGGGGTTTTGTCGCCGGGGGTTTTGTCGGTGTTTTTTTTTGTGTGGGGGTTTTGTCGGATCCCCGGTATATATATATATATAATATATATATATAATATATATATATATATATATATATATATATATATATATATATATATTATATATATATATATATATATATATAATGAAAACCCACAAGGAAAAAGAAAAATAATTCCAAGTCTTCGTGTATTCAGAAGTATACCTTGTCAGGGAATGATGATTCCCTGACGAGGTGTACTTCTGAATACACGAAAGGCCTTGGAATAATTTTTTCTTTTCCTTGTGGATTTGCATCATTGATTCATTTCACGTGTTTAATTGTGAAATTTATCCCACATATATATAATGACTGATGATGAGTCTTACAAGTACCCTCTGAAGATATCCCCTCTTATCTCTTTTGTCAACCCTCTGTACAAATAGGCTTGCTCAGTAAAAAAAAAAAAAAATTTGTAAATTAAAAATATTTGTGACATCACATGAACTTTAGCATATTTTCACCGTGCATGATCTCCTTTTGGTAACGAACCCCCGACCTTACTACTATACCATTTCTCAAAATTATGCCATTAAACAAATTGGGATAGGAATGAACAAGCGTCATATTTTATTGTTCAACAGAATGTAATTGTTTATTTAATATTCAACCTTTACATATAAATTATATATTATCTGAAAATTTACGACAAGCGTTTTGAAAAGTTCCGTTGAGAATATACTTCAACAAAACTTGAGCGTGTAATGTTTCAACATATCTGATCATGAATTTTGGGAGGGGGGGCATGTTGTCAGTGCCCATCCTTATATATACGTAAACCCGTCGAATTTCGCCGGTTCTCAGAGTCGAGTTTATAACTGTAAAACCAGTGACATACAAACTGCTTTGTGAAAAGTTTCATGTCCAACTTTTCTTCCGACTCATTGTAAGTTTTTTTCACATTGTCTAATTTATTTGTGTGTGCAATATTTCACGAGTGCGGGCCCATTCACCTTTAAATTATTTCAAGCTTAGCATAAAAAATGTTTAATATTTTTTACTATGTTGCATTCAAAGAGCATTTGCTTATATATACAGGGTGGGCCGTAAGTTTCCATACATAGGAAAAATTAAACGTTTGTTTTTATGTTTCAGATACCCTAAGAATATGCGTTTGACGTAAGATCTTGTTTACTGATGAAGCAAATTTTTACGTCAATGGAGAGGTTAATCGGCAAAACATACGTTATTGGAGTAATGCTAACCCTAACTGGCTGAGTCCGACGAAGATGCAAGGTGCCGGTAAAGTGATGGTGTGGGCCGGGATATGGGGTGACAGAATTATTGAACCAATTTTTGTCAGTGGAAATCTTAATGCCGAAAGGTATCTTAACATGTTGCAAGAAGAGATTTTCCCATCCCTGCTAAACGAGGAAGGTAACTTCCCAGTTTACTTCCAGCAAGATGGAGCTCCACCTCATTATGGTCTTCACGTGCGTCGGTATTTGGATCAGCAGCAGTTTCCGGATGCTTGGATTGGTCGGCGTGGTCCTGTGGAGTGGCCTCCCAGATCCCCAGATCTCACCCCCTTGATTTCTATCTTTGGGGGCACTTGAAGGCCATGGTGTATCAGGAAAAGATACGAGACATAAATCATCTAAAGGAACGTATCACCAACGCCATTACAAGCATAACGTCAACTGTGCTAATGCGTGTTCATCAACAGTGGGGAACACGTATTGAAATGTGTTTTCAAAACAATGGCAACCATGTAGAGCATATTATATAAATAAAAATGGTTGTCCATAACAAAATGTTTATTTTTCCTATGTATGGAAACTTACGGCCCACCCTGTATATATATTATATATATATATATATATATATATATAATAATATATATATATATCTCATCCTGGTTAGACCGTGCGATGTTAATAATTTATGTAACGTCTCCGACTTTTCCAAATATTTTATATATGATATAGTGAAAATAAAAAGAATTTATTTTTACTTTTAGCTTTCTTTTAATTATCTCACTCTTTCTTCTTTCTTTACACTCGTTTCGCCGTGTCTTACAAACGGGTAGACTGGTAGCGTGGCCGCCATTGACATTTCAAACCAACAAAACAAAGGAGTAGGGAAAAAGACGACTCTCTATCGTTATTTACTAGTTTTTATTTATGCCGAAATAAGTAACAAGGCGGGGGAAAGCGAGTGCGAATTTCTCATAATTTGATCGTGGGGAGAGATCCATTTTAGAAACTTTAGAATCACAATCACAGATTAGTAACGAAAACAACTTAACTGGGACAAACCACGCCCGAGACTGTTTTTTTTGGGAGGTAGCTTATGCCTCCAGCCTCGGCACATTTCGAGTTGAAAAATAACATTTTATATTTTAAACAATTTACACATTCTTCACATGTCAGTTTCGTCTTGTATATACCAGTTGTTGCTCAGTGGTAGCGACCATCCTTCTAACTAATATGAATTCAACCAAATACATTCAGCATATCGTTTCTTAAACTACCAGACCATGTAAGTTTTCTTTTCAACATTTAAACAAATGTATGCAATCAATTAAAAAGAATACATGCAGCATTGCTTTTTTTTTCCTAAATAATTTTTTCTGTTCATTATAGTATGGACGCATGCGCTCATCTTGACCAAGTAGTTACAAGTGGATATTCCCTACTCGACACCCAGTTGTTGGAAGTAGAAGGGATACTCGTGATTCCATGTAAGTACATATGTTATTTTGTACAATATTTCACGAGTGCTCGAATTCCCCATACCTTTCTAACAAGAAACCCCGAGTTTTTCCTGCAGATCTGTAACCCTCGCTTGATAGAACTTTGATTTGATAAAACCCCATGCAAAGAAATCCAAGGGTGTTAGGTCAGGAGATCGAGCCGCCCAGGGCCTGTTGCCTCCACGTCCGATCCACCGATTTGGAAATCGTTCATTTAGGTACTCCCGAACAGTGTTTGCGTAATGACAAGGTGCCCCCATCTTGTTGAAAGACGACGTTGTTTAAAATGCCATCTGAATGAAGCTGGGACATTTACGTGCTCCTATCCTAACAGTAGTTACAAAAATAACACCTGTCATGCTCCAAAATGTGTTCTGAATGCTGCTGACAGATTCGAACTCTGTAGAGATAATGATGGTGCTCATGTAGAATCATGTGCTTAAGTGTTCATTAAATGTATGCCTTCTATTATATTGTTATTGAATTTTACCCGTTTTGCTACGCTTTCACTGAAATAGATAGGGACTGTATAAATACCATATATATATATATATATATATATATATATATATAGGGTGGGCGGAAAGTAGCTCCCTATTTTGGATTGGTAAAAAAATACGTATATTATCCATTTATTTCAGAAGAAATAATATGAAAAGGTAGGCATACATGGTAGGTTTTCTCTAAAATTCAATGTGGGCTCCAACTCTTTCCACCAGCTTCTGGAGCCGCCCAGGAATGGCGTCCACTGACTTTAGCAGGAACTCCGGCGGGATGGAGGACATGACTTCCCGAATTCGGTCCTCCAGTTCTTCCAATGTCCTCGGTTTGGTGCGGTAGACTTCTTCCTTTACCCACCCCCAAAGAAAGAAGTCGCACGGTGTCAAGTCGGGGCTCCTGGCTGGCCATTGATGTGGACCACGACGACCCATCCAACGCCCAGGGAAGTGGGCATCCAGCCACTCACGGACAACAAGAGCGAAGTGCGGAGGGGCGCCATCTTGCATAAATATCAGATCGTCGATGTTCTCCCATGTAAAGGAAGAAGTCTACCGCACCAAACCGAGGACATTGGAAGAACTGGAGGACCGAATTCGGGAAGTCATGTCCTCCATCCCGCCGGAGTTCCTGCTAAAGTCAGTGGACGCCATTCCTGGGCGGCTCCAGAAGCTGGTGGAAAGAGTTGGAGCCCACATTGAATTTTAGAGAAAACCTACCATGTATACCTACCTTTTCATATTATTTCTTCTGAAATAAATGGATAATATACGTATTTTTTTACGAATCCAAAATAGGGAGCTACTTTCCGCCCACCCTGTATATATATATATATATATATATATATATATACACTAGGGGCACTCTATATATTTTGCCCCACACATTTTTCTTAGCTAAATAATAGGCCACGGTGCTGAAATGTCTTGAGCCGTAAGTTTGAACTTTCTGCCCTTCACATAACCGGATTTTTCCAGTTTGAACCTTCCCTCCTTGTATAAAACCGCTTTTAAACGTCCATGTATAAAACTGATGGTTAACGCAGTTTCGAAAATGGCGTCTGACAGTGATGTGCGTCGTAAACAGAGCTATTATCGAGTTCTTAACCGCAGAGAAGGAAACAGTTGGAAATATTCACAAACGTCTACAAAACGTTTACGGAGATGCTGTTATTGATCGAAGCACAGTTCAACGCTGGTCTAAACGTGCGAGATCATCGGAGAGAGGGAGAGCCAGCCTCGATGATGAGCCACGCAGCGGTCGCCCGGCATCGGCTGTGACATCTCACATTGTGCAACGTGCTAACAGCATCATTCGATCAAGTCGGCGCGTCACATACAAGGAGCTATCACTGGAGCTAGGAATTAGTGAAGGAAGTGTGAATACGATAATTCAGCAACTAGGATACTCAAAAGTGTGTTCACGGTTTGTTCCTCGCGAACTGACTGAATCACAAAGCCCAGAGAAACGAAATTGCTTCTGAGTCGTTGGTTCGATACGAGACAGAAGGGGATGACGTCCTTTCACGAATTGTGACTGGGGATGAGACTTGGGTACACCACTTTGAACCTGAAACAAAACGCCAATCCATGGAGTGGCATCACGCAGACTCCCCACGCAAGAAAAAGTTCAAAATGGCTCTCTCTGCAGGAAAGGTTATGGCGGCCATCTTCTGGGACATGAAAAGGGTGATTCTGGTGGACATTATGAAGAAAAGACAAACAATCAGACGTGGGGTCAATTACTGGGTTTCTATTACTATTACTTTTGATTCCTTCTATTACAATTACTTAATTTTCAAATATTACTATTACTTGGTCATCTATTACTTTTGTATGTGGGGTACTTCACTCATTTGAAAAGGATCTTTGTCTATTTAAATGCAATTAGAAGCAGTGTGCTAAACAAACACTTTATTTCAGACTCAACAGGTACAAACATTATACAAGGGATCCATAGAAGATTAAGAGATAGTTGTCTGGAGCACTGACTAGGTAGGCCAGTGAATCACTATGTGCAATGAACATACAAATACAATGATCCAACCATGAGGTGGTGTTTCAACTATCACTAACATAAGTAAAGCTATCACCAGGAAGACTACATATGGATGAAAGGGTCAAGTTATTATCTTCACAGAAGGCTTTTAAGTGAGTAGTGTGACTGCAAAATGGACGAGTGCAAAGCAATTGCATAATGTTGCAAGGCACCCCCCTCCTTTGTTGCAAGGGGGAGAAGGTAGGACAGCCTCACCCCCTAAAGGGGCATACCTAGCCTAAGGAAGAGGGGAGACCTCTTTGGGGGAGAAGATGGGACGGCCTCACCCCCCAAAGGGGCATACCTAACCTAAGGAAGAGGGGGAGACCTCTTTGGGGGAGAAGTTGGGACGGCCTCACCCCCCAAAGGGGCATACCTAACCTAAGAGACAGAGAGAGAGAGAGGGAGGGTCTTCGCTTTGCGCGCCAAGCGCATATGAGTCCTTCAGCCAAGCCACCGCTCTCTTATAGGACCCGTAATCAGCCAGTTGGCTTAGAAAGCTGAGTTGCCAGATTGCGCTATGTATTTTAAGCAATATATTAATCAGCCAGTTGGCTTAAAAGGCTGAGTTGCCAGATAGCAATAATTATTTATTTAAAGCATATATTAATCAGCCAGAGCCAACGGGCGCCATAGCCAGTTGGCTTAGAAGCCTGAGTTGCCAGTTTGCGCTATTTATTTAATTAATCCTTATATTCTTCCGTCAGTTGGATTAGAAAGTTGAGTTGCCATATTGCGCCATGCATTTAATTGATCCATATATTAATCAACCAGTTGGCTTAGAAGGCTGAGTTGCCAGATAGCAATATCTTTAATTAAAGCATATATTAATCAGCCATTTGGCTTAGAAAGTTGAGTTGTCAGATTGCGCTATTTATTTATTTAAAGCATATATTCCTCCGTCAGTTGGCTTAGAAGACGATTTGACAAATAGCAATTAATTAATTATTCTAAAATCCGCTTTAGAAACCAAACAAATGATGTAATTGTGTACAAACAAAAAGGAATAAATAAAACGCCAATACATCATTCTGTTTATTTAGCTGGATTAATGGATATACAACGGGGCATATATATGATCAAATAATAGCATCATGAATGGAAAATATATAATCATACAAAACGGGGCATTATCAAAATATTAGTACAGGAAAAATAGTTATATTAATGATATTGAAAATATACGAATCATATTAGTACAGGAAATATATATATATATATATTATATATATATATATATATAATATATATATGAAAAATTAATTCACGAAAGTGACACGTGAAAAATATTTATGATGAATAAAACCACGAAGGGAAAAGAAACACAAAGGGGTGCTCAAGCGCTTTCGTCTAATGACATCCTCAGGAACACGAGTGAAAGGACAGATCAAGGCAATATATAGGTTACAAAAATAAACATACATACATACATATTCATATATATACATATATATATATATATATATACATATATATAGTAAGCATAGAAACAATTGTGGGAGGAGCAAACATTTGTATGGGAGATTGACACTTTTAGCACTTCAGCCGACATTCAATATAAATTCAAATGGCTTGTTTATGAAACAGGTCACAAAAGAATAAAGAAATAAAAAATAAATATAAATATAAATTCAGAAAAAATTAATTACAAAATAGTGCCTTAGTGATATATATGTCACAGCCTAAATAACCATAAAGAAATCGACAAATAAAAAACCACACACATATATATATATATATATATATATATATATAACACACACACATACACATATACATATATATAGTAAGTAAAGAAAAATTGTGGGAGGATAAACATTTGTATGGGAAAAAGACACTTTTAGCACTTTGGCCGACCTTCAATATAAATTCAAATGGCTTGTTTATGGAACAGGTCACAAAAGAATAAAGAAATAAAAATAAATATAAATATAAAAAGTGCCTTAGTGATATATATGTCACAGCCTAAATAACCATAAAGAAATAAACCAACAGATAAAAAAAAAAAAAAAAAATTGTAAGTGGAGTCTACAAATTCAAGCTCAAAAGGGAAGTTTACAATCAATTTAATAGATGATGCCAAATTGATATATATGTCACAAAGAAATAGAGATAAACCAAAAAAAAAAATTAAAAAATAATAATAAATTGAAAAATAAATTTTAAGAGAGGCACACCAATTTATAAGGGAAAAATTACCAAAGGTTTTTTAGTTATTGTCTGAATCATGCATATTATAGTCACAAACGAATAAAAAAGCAAGTAAATATAAATTGGAAAACAAAATGATGCCTAGATGATATATAAAGAACCATAAAAATATATACAACATATATACGGTATATATACGAAATATAAACGCAATATATACAGAATATATATATATATATATGCATAAGGGAAAAATTACCAAAGATTTTTTATAATTATTGTCTGAAAAAACGGTAGGTCGCAAAAGAATAAAGAAATAAAAATAAATATAAATTGAAAAAATTACAAATAATACAACTACACATGTATACCCGCATAACCAAATATATATACATATACACACACACACACATATATATATATACACATACAAGCTTGACCTTCGCGAAATGAGAAATCATCGCGCAGAACTTTAGGCATTGCTAATGTACTTAAACTTTTGGATATCAGTGTAGTTTTTTCATATAACAATATTGTGAAAAACATCATAGTAAAAAATAGCCCTACCAATAATTTAGGCATTATCTATAAAATTGGGTGTAAGCAATGTGATTCCTTTTACATAGGTCAGACGGGAAAGGATTTGCAAACGCGTGTAAAACAGCATCAATATTCCGTTAGAACGGGACAGTTGTCCAGTGCCCTTTTTGTCCATTTGTCAGAGTTATCCCATTGTATTGATTGGAATAATGCTTCAGTTTTGTTTCACTAGCAACATTGTTAATAGAAATATTCTTGAGTCGGCTATAATTCAACTTACAAATAACCTTAACATGAGTAAAGGTCTGTTTCAACTCGATCCCGTTGCTCTGAATTCCTTCAGAATGGATTTAAACAAAAAGGGCAGGTTGTTAAATCTTTGGTAAAAATTTGTTTTTGTCTTTGTTTCCTTATAAATCTAGGTTTCTCTTACAATTTTATTTTTCAATTTTTTGCTGTATGCGTGTATGTGTATGTGAGTATGTGTGTGGTCATTGCAGTTAAATGTGTGTGCATGTATATGTGTGTATATGTATGTATGTGTGTATATGTGTGTATGTATGTGTATATATGTGTATATATATATATATATGTGTATGTACCTTACCTTACCTCACAAAGGTTCTGCGCGATGATTTCTCATTTCGCGAAGGTCAAGCTTGTATGTGTATATATATATATATGTGTGTGTGTGTGTATATATGTATGTATATGTATATATATTTGATTATGCGGGTATACATGTGTAGTTGTATTATTTGTAATTTTTTCAATTTATATTTATTTTTATTTCTTTATTCTTTTGCGACCTACCGTTTTTTCAGACAATAATTATAAAAACAAATCTTTGGTAATTTTTTCCCTTATGCATATATATATATATTCTGTATATATTGCGTTTATATTTTGTATATATACCGTATATATGTTGTATATATTTTATGGTTCTTTATATATCATCTAGGCATCATTTTGTTTTCCAATTTATATTTACTTGTACTTTTTTATTCGTTTGTGACTATAATATGCATGATTCGGACAATAACTAAAAAACCTTTGGTAATTTTTCCCTTATAAATTGGTGTGCCTCTTAAAATTTATTTTTCAATTTATTATTTTTTATTATTTTTAAATTTTTTTTTTTTTGGTTTATCTCTTTATTTCTTTGTGACATATATATCAATTTGGCATCATGTATTAAATTGATTGTAAACGTCCCTTTTGAGTTTGAATTTGTAGACTCCACTTACAATTTTTGGTTTTTTTTTTTTTATCTGTTGGTTTATTTCTTTATGGTTATTTAGGCTGTGACATATATATCACTAAGGCACTTTTTATATTTATATTTATTTTTATTTCTTTATTCTTTTGTGACCTGTTCCATAAACAAGCCATTTGAATTTATATTGAAGGTCGGCCAAAGTGCTAAAAGTGTCTTTTTCCCATACAAATGTGTTTATCCTCCCACAATTTTTCTTTACTTACTATATATATGTATGTGTATGTGTATATATATATATATATATATATATATATATATATGTGTGGTTTTTATTTGTCGATTTCTTTATGGTTATTTAGGCTGACATATATATCACTAAGGCACTATTTTGTAATTAATTTTTTCTGAATTTATATTTATATTTATTTTTTATTTTTATTCTTTTGTGACCTGTTTCATAAACAAGCCATTTGAATTTATATTGAATGTCGGCTGAAGTGCTAAAAGTGTCAATCCCATACAAATGTTTGCTCCTCCCACAATTGTTTCTATGCTTACTATATATATGTATATATATATATGTATATGTATATATATATATAATATATGTATATATATATGAATATGTATGTGTGTGTTTATTTTTGTAACCTATATATTGCCTTGATCTGTCCTTTCACTCCAGTGTTCGATGTCATTAGACGAAAGCGCTTGAGCACCCCTTTGTGTTTCTTTTCCCTTCGTGGTTTTATTCATCATATATATATATATATATATATATATATATATAATTTAAATATATTGTCTTTATGCTCTACGATGCAAAACGCTAAACTCACACGTAATAGAGCCATGTACACATGTGCGTCGCGCGACCGCATTAATCGACTGCGGGTTCGAACCCCGAACCGACCTTCCGCGGTACCGTAGGTCTAAGGTGAGGATAAAACAACTGGTACGGGGAAAAATAAGCACCTAATGATTCCCCGTAGGTCTAAGGTGAGGATAAAAATTCATACGAAAAGCTTTCAAATGATATATATATATATATATATATATATATATATATATATATATAATGTCACGCAGCTTCCGCAGGCCTCTGCCCGCTGCGACTTTTAAGATGAATTCACTTTAGACAATCCAACGAGGGTGGTCCTTGTTGGTTTATCTCGGCCTTAGCCGAGAGCATCCGAGTTGCTACAAAACAGTTTCTACCAAGTTTTTTTCGAAGGGGTAAATGGAAACCACATCAAAAATTGGAGTTTTAGTTCACTCAAATTTTTATTCACAAAGTATATACAGAACGAGGCACTGATAATCAAAAGTTTACAGGGGGAGAGGTTTTACCCCTTACAACAACAGCTCAAGCAGGAATTTACAGGGGTAGAGGTTCAACCCCGTTTGACAATAGTTAAGGTAGGAATTGAAAATGAGAGGGGAGCAACCTTTGTAACAAAGGCCCCGGGCAGGAATTTAGAGTGGGAGCAACCTCTGGTATCAAGGGCTCAGGCAGGAATCTACAGCGAGGAGAGCTTAGACTTCTCGGGCAAAGGCTACGGCAGGAATGATCTCATCTACAATATAAGAAACAAAGAACGAATTTTCGGGGGGTGCAGTTGAAGGCCAAGCTCCCGCTTTAGCTGGAGGGTTGAAGAATTCGGACGTTAAGCATAATTTAAGCAAAAAGTTAACTAAAAAAAATACTAGCTTTTGTAAGATACATTTTTGGATGGCGACCTAAAGTCGGGGTGCCGACATGTACCGAGTACATTAAGTACTCCATAATTTACATTATATTAAGTATATTAATTACCGTTAATTACGATTTTAACAATTTAATTGACATCTAATACTGAAGTAATCTGAATGGGTAATACAATTTAGATAATGACGGAGAGTTCACCGTTGTTTTATAATTTAAAGGGATTAACAACCATGTTATATATTTATAGTTAACAATAATTACGCCAAATTATGTCTAATATTATTAGAGGAATGGTTGGTTATGATTTGAAAGTCTAATTAGCCAGCGATGAGGAAAGCAGAGAAAAATACGGTGTACTTTTCATTTGGAAGTACGCGGACATTAATGATAACGTAACACATAAGCAACGGAATTTGAATGACAATTTGGTAGAAGTAGTGAGTACAGGTAATGAGAACGTGGATAACTATGTGCCGTAAGTAGATAACCAGTGGCCTGGCAGGGAAACAATATAGTATATTACCCGGGTACATAACATCTTAACGTTATAAATTGGTAGCAGAAGTGAGAGAGAAGGTTTCGAATTCAGATGCTTGTTTGTGAATTCGAACCCTTCTTGTCAGCAATAATAACTAACTCGCGAGGAGAAAAAAATAAGTAAAAATAATACATGTGGACGTATTTAAATGTACGTAATTATGATCGTCAAGGGACATGTACTACTGCACAAAGTAGTGTACACATATCATTCGTCACACAGTAGGTTATGTGCGTAATATAGACACGAGTAACCATAGACTGATAGGGCATAAGTAGACTAGGTAATAGGTCATAAAATTAAAGGATTTCGGTCAAAGAACATGGATGTATGAATAAGTATGGTTGAATGGTCGAACAACATTTATATTGCATAATACCAGTCGGGACCCAACATAAATTATGACTTATAGAGAGTGAGGTTATTATTGTGAAAGAGTTTACCGTACATGTAATGCTAAGGATAGCCACATACTAAACACGTGATCGAAACGTGAAGGAAACCAAGTACTTTATGACGTCAGAGTGATTTACTCTGTACCTACCGTAGAAATCATTATTTGGGGAGGAATTAAAGGAAACGAATTAGAGAGGCACAGTTAAGGGACATTCGCTGTTTACAGCGAACTTCTAATGGCACAAACATGGATACTGTTCAACCGTAGAAATGGTAAATCGCATGGTTCTGACATATATAAGCAACTCGTGCGGGGAAAAAAGAAAATAAATCCATACCGTAGGTCTAAGGCGGATGATAAAACAATTCGTGTAAGGAAAAAATAAAATGAACAATTCGTACGGAAAATAAATCCCTAATGATTCCCCGAAGGTCTAAGGCGGGTGAGACAACTCGTACGAAATAAAAAATAAATGAACAATTCGTACGAAAAAAATAATTACCGCACTTCGTACGGAAAAATAAAAATATGAACAATTCGTACAAAATAAAAAATGAACACCGTACGGAAAATAATAAATGAACAATTCGTACGGAAAAAGAAAATTAAATTACCGAACATTTCCTACGGAAAAATAAATAAATGAACAATTCGTACAGGAAAAACGAAAAAAATAAATCCGTGATACCGTAGGTCTAAGGTGGGGTAAAGCAATTCGTACGAAAAATAAAAATAAATTATCAATTCGTACGGAAAATAAATCCTTAATCCCCGTAGGTCTAAGGTGGGGGTAAAACATCGTACGAAATAAAAAATAAAAACCGTACGGAAAAAATAAAAATTCGGACGAAAAAAGAAAATTAAATCACCGAACACTTCGTACAGAAAATAAAAATTCTTACAAAATAAAAAATAAATGGACAATTCGTACAAAAAATTAAATCACCGAACACTTCGTACGGAAAAAGAAAAATAAATTAACAATTCGTACAGAAAATAAATCCGCGATACCGTAGGTCTAAGGTGGGGTAAAGCAATTCGGACGAAAAATAAATCATGAACAATTCGTACGGAAAATAAATCCCTAATCCCCGTAGGTCTAATGTGGGGGTAAAACTTCTTACGAAATAAAAAGTAAAAACCGTACGGAAAAAAATGAGCAATTGGTTGGCAGACAAATGGGTACCCTGGATAGCCTAGTGGTTAAGACGCTGGGGTGTTGATCGGGGTGCCGTGAGATCGAGTTCGGGGAAGGACTGTAATTTCTGACCGCCCGCGGTGGGTCGTGGCTCCGAATTTCACGGAAATGGATAAAAATTAGTTCACATAATTTGATGGAAGTCTTAAACAAGTAGGTGAAATGGGTAATTATTTGACGCATAGGTTTCTTAAATGTTTTCATTGCATTTGAAATAATCATTGAGTGAAATTAGTAATAAGGTGATCTAATTCTTTTGGTGGTGAAATTGTTAAATGAAGATTACTAAACAAGTGTTTTTAAATTAAACGAGTTGTTTTTCAGTCCTGGTGCATGAATCTTCAGGTCATATAATACCCGTGAGTATTTAAAGCTGACATTTCTCACTTCAGGTAATGTAGTGACCCACGGCTTGTACTAACATAAATTTCGAATTCGTTGTTGTTAAATATAAATTAGAATATATATATTATATATATATATATATATATATATATATATATATATATATACACAGGGCTATTCAAAATGATTCATCCGATTTCAACTGAGAATACTTCCGTACCTATCAACCGTGCATCAACTGGGCATACACCACATGAAAGAGGAAATCTCCGAGTTTTACAAGATCACCGCGAGAGGGCTCCAAAGTCACGCCGTGGCCTAGCCTAGCAACAAACAGTCAGTGTGAAAATGGCGTCCGCACAGCAGAAGGCGTTTTGTGTGGCAGTTTTTTGACTTGGTGCTCCACAGCTGGCCCCTTAGGTCGCCGGATCTTACACCGTGCGACTTCTTCCTTTGGGGGTACGTTAAGGATACTGTGTACGTGCCACCGTTGCCCACATCTTTGGATGAGCTCCGAACTCGCATTGTTACTGCCGTAGAGTCAGTGACAACGGACATGCTGGAGCGAGTATGGGAGGAATTCGACTATCGTGTCGACGTTGCTCGTGTAACTAGGGGAAGTCACATAGAGCATTTATGAGGTGAGAGACAAAATTTGGACAGTTTTTCTTTTGGTTGATGTATCACAAATCACTGTATTTGTAACATTAAAAAATATTCTCATTTGAAATCAGGTGAATCAGTTTGAATAGCCCTGTATATATATATATATATAGATATAGATATAGATATAGATATATATATATATATATATATATATATATATATTGCATCTCAACAGCTTAGTGGTTGTTGGAGGTTAAATCGTCTGTTTTATTTTAATAAGAACTCAGTAAAGACTAAAGCTTCAGGGCCAAATTGAATAAAATAAATAGTCGAGCTTCACAGTTGATTGTCATTGTAAATTGCAAAACCTACGTATTTATTTCACTATTAAAGGTAAATAATTTTTTTAGGCGGTGTTACCTTTTTTGGTAGACATACCAATATTATCTTAAGGAAATGCATAATTCTTAACTTATAATTGTGTAAAACTTACTCCTTTGAGTACTACATATGTACGGTTCACTGAAATGTTATCTGTTAGGCCTACAATAGCGCCCTGAGGGGATAATTGGAAACATAAAATTTTTGCACCGAAGTCTGGCGGATTGTTTGTGTAAAGAAGCTGTCCGGTAAGAGCCACTAGCCGAACTCGCTAGTACGACCTGTTTAAAAGCGCTCTCAATTCTGGTGGGTGAGTATTGTTTGACGTTTGTATGTTAAATATTTCTGTGTAAATTAATGTTAATACAATATTAAACAATATTAATGTTCTTTCACCGCAAACCGCTGCAGCTGAACGGTTATACATATTTTAGTCTACATGTGCACTAGTTATTAAATAAATAAATATGTAAATAAGTATTATTAATACTTAAGCCTTGTATTACGATGTTAATGGACAATGTTAAACAACATTAGCGACTGTTTAGGCTAGGAGGGATCTCTCTTTGTTTAATAATTAACTTCGAGTTGTGGAAGTGTGCCATTTTCCCCGAATATTCACGCTTCTATAGGATTAGGGACCTTTTCTTTTACGAATTTTACGTGTTTCACCGCGTACATTTATTGTTCAAGATTTTTAATCCTTTCTACTGTTTTTAGTATTAAATCTCTGTGGGGACTCATCCTTACATATTACTTTTATAGTTGTATTAGTTTCATGCGTGTCCTTAACTCTAGAAATTGAATTGTGGTAGAATATGATTTAGCTTAAATCACTTTTGTTCTTAATATACACAAATTCATTTCGTCTTTTATATCGTCTTCGCCCTTTTCCACGTTTCACCGCTTGTTTCTCTATTCAATTCAGAAACCCATATTATGTTTGGAATAGTTTTTTCTTTTTTCCTCACGGTTTGTATCATATATATATATATATATATATATATATATATATATATATATATATGATACACACAGACCGTGCATGGAACAAGGAACTCGTCTGGGATAATTAAATCCACTATAGTCCGAATAAGTAATGGTAAATGACAAATACCATAGTTTTTCTTTTTCATGATGCAAGCCCGACGTGGGCAACGGGTCTCTCGCAAAGAGGTCCCATAAATATAGCTTCCCTCACCAGCTATCTGCAAAGCAGACAGGATCCAGCTTTGGGACATGGATCTAGGGTTTAAAGCAGCCTAGCCCCACTACATTTAGAACCTCAATATAAGTAAAAGACTCGTTGCATTCACGTCAGATTGAATAAATCAAAGAAAAAGGGGTAACTTATATTTTTAGCCATAAGTAATGTCGTTTTTTTACCTTTATTTCCAAATGAAAATAAAACTGCATCAAAATAAATTTTAATCAATTTTATATTTTCCTTCACTTTCTATGACTCTCTGCCACCTGTCTACAAGCATTTCAATTTCATATTGATAAAATTCCTTCGGTTTAGAAACAAAAAACTCGGAGAGGGCAATGTTGATAGCCTCGAAACTTTCAAGTTCTTTCCCGTCAGGGTAGTTTTGAAGACTTCTGAATAGGTGGTAATCTGATGGTGCAAGGTCTGGTGAATACGGAAGATGTGGAATTTTTTCCCAACCAAGCTGTTCAGTTTTGGCAGTGGTGATTTGAGCAGTATGAGGATGCGCGCTGTCCTGTTGAAACACCACCCTTGCGATTGGCCAAAGGAGGACGTTTTGTTTGCAATCAACGTTCCGTCTTTGAAGTTGCTGACAGTAGACTTCGGCTGTAATGGGTTGATTGGGCTGCAACAGTTCAAAATAAACCATTCCTTGAATATCCCACTAAACGCACAGCAAAACCTTCCTGGGGTGCAGATGTCCTCTTGGCTGTGGTGTAGCAGATTCCCCAGCACTAACCCACTGCCGATGACGCTTAACATTGTGATGAAGCACCCAATTTTCATTCCCAGTAATGAATCGATTCAGAAACAGTGCTTGAAGTTGCCGAAAATGCAATGAAGAGTAAATGTTCACGCGATCTCTACAGTTGTCTGGTGACAACGTATGGTGAACCCACTTCCCAAGTTTCGACACTTTTTCCCAGTCGTTGCAGGTGGCGATGAACTGTGGAACCGGTCGAATTTAGTCGCTGGGCAAGTTCTTCAACAGTTAGCAGGATTTTCTTCAAGTGTAGCTATCAGGTCATCATTGAACTCAACAGGTTGGCCCGAGCGCGCTTCATCAGTTAAGCTATAGCCACTAGACCTAAACTTCTGGAACCATCTTTGACATTTCCTTACATTTAAAGCTTCCTCCCCATAAATATCCTGAATACCTTTTGCGGCTGCAGTCGCGTTATTTCCTTTTCTAAACTCATAAAGCATTACATGCCTGGTGTGTTCCTCTGACACCTCCATCTTATCCGTAAAGGTGAAATAAACGAAGATTAACACGATGAAACTTCACTTAGAGTGAGAAGTAACGTGTCTAAACACAAAAATTCGAGTTTTCCACAAAATATACAGAGAAACATGTGCAAACACGACGCGAGTTTAGCAATGCAAAAAAATGACATTACTTATGGGATGACCTGATACTTAAGTATTTATTCCAGTTAAAGGTTATTATATTCTTACAAAGAAAAATATATCCTTCCTTTTCTTCTCATTCCCCGTTTTCGCTCCCTAATTTCAAGATCACGGATCCGAGAGTACAGTTTATTTTATTTTTTTAATTATAGTGATTTTTCTACAAATACGTAATTTTGGCTGTGTTAATTTATAAGAAGATATGTTATCTCCCTGGAAAATATCAAAACTTAATCTGACGTTTCGGAAAATACCCATTCACTTCAACGAGTTAATTTTTGTATTTACCCAAATGTGATATGTTTGGTGTTTTATTCAAAAAACCTTGTGCGAATGCTGATAAATGTATACATGGTTTATTTATTTATGTTTTCACGTACAGATTAGAAGAACTACTGTAGTGTATAAAAGACATATTTATCGACAAATCTTGTACGAATTGATGATAAATGAGCACATATATATATATATATATATATACAAACAATCTCAGATAGGGGTTGAGAGGTTTGAAGGGATGGAGGGAGAGATAACTGTGTGTTACTATAAAGGTCATGGCAATTTTTTCCGACCGCAATGTTCAGTCATTTTGCGGCCATAACGTGGATATTGATCTGCTTTAATTTGTTTTTCCATCCGTTTTGTTCAAAGTTTTAATTATTCATTTATTATTATTTTTTAAGCTTTATTATTATTATTATTATTTATTTATTTATTTATTTAGAAACAGGCGTTTTTATGTCGTCTCTTTCGAGCTTAATCGGTTTCTTCCTTATGAGGTTTCTTTCATTCAGTAACATTATCAATTTCTTTTTTCTATATCTACATTACCTCTTCTCATCCTCTTACTCGTTTTTAAGTTGTAAAACCTATCTTTAGTGGGTCGCTAAAAATAACCTTATTACCCATGTTTTCAAATTAATTAATTTTTGATAATAAAGAACAATCGTACGAATTGTTTTAATTTAATTATTTTTTTCCATACGAATTGTTCGTTTATTTATTTTTCTTTTTCCGTGCGAGTTGTTCTCCGGCAAAAACTTTTCGAATTGTTGTGTTAGCCCCGCCTTAGATCTACTTTAAAACGGAGAAGTGATTACACGAATTTTAGATGAACTTTTTTCCGTATGATTTGTTTTACACCCTGATTATTTTTTCTTTTTAACCGTACGGATTGTTTAACCCCACATTTTTCTTTTTTCGTACGAATTGATTTACACCCGCCTAAGACCTACGAGGATCATTAGGGATTTATTTTTCCTGTACGAATTGTTCATTTTATTTTTATTTTTCCCCGTACGGCTTGTTTTACTCCCACCTTAGCCCTACGGTGATCATTAGGGATTTATTTTCCGTACGAATTGTTCATTTATGTATTTAATTTTTTCCGTACGAAGTGTTCGGTGATTTAATTATTTTTTCCGTACGAATTGTTCATTCATTTATTTTTCCGTAGGAAGTGTTCGGTAATTTAATTTTTATTTCGTACGAATTGTTCATTTATTTTTCCGTACGGTGTTCGGTGATTTAATTTTTTTCTTTTTCCTTTTCCGTACGAAGTGTTCGGTGATTTAATTTGTTTTTCGTATGAATTGTTTATTTTTTCCCGTACGGTGTTCATTTTTTATTTTGTACGATTTGTTTTACCCCCACCTTAGACCTACGGGGATCATTAGGGATTTATTTTCCGTACGAATTGATAATTTATTTTTCTTCGTACGAATTGCTTTACCCCACCTTAGACCTACGGTATAGCGAATTTATTTTCCGTACGAATTGTTCATTTTATTTTTTTCCCATACAAAGTGTTCGGTGATTTAATGTTTTTTCGTACGAATTGTTCATTTATTTTTATTCCGTACGGTGTTCATTTATTTTTTCTTTCGTACGATTTGTTTAACACCAACCTTAGACCTACGGTGATCATTAGGGATTTATTTTCCGTACGAATTGATCAAATTTTTTTTTTCGTACGAATTGCTTTACCCCACCTTAGACCTACGGTATCGCGGATTTCTTTTCCGTACGAATTGTTCATTTTTCGTACGGTGTTCGGTGATTTAATGACGTACGAACTGTTCATTTTTTCCGTACGGTGTTCATTTATTTTTATTTCGTACGAATTGCTTTACCCCACCTTAGACCTACGGTATCGCGGATTTTTCCTTTTTTCCCGTACGAATTGTTAATTTTTTCCGTACGGTGTTCGGTGATTTAATTTTTTTTCGTACGAATTGTTCATTTTTTTTATTTCGTACGAGTTGTCTTACACACGCCTTAGACCTACGGGGACTCGGATTTATTTTCCGTACGAATTGCTCATTTGATTTTGATTTTTCCTTACACGAATTGTTTTAACATCCGCCTTAGACCTACGGCAGGGATTTATTTTCTTTTTTCCCCGTACGAGTTGCATATATATATATATATATATATATAATGAATCATTTGAAAGCTTTTCGTATGAATTGTTTTATCACCTTAAACCTACGGTAGGAATTTATTTTCCGTACGAATTGTTTTATCACCTTAGACCTACGGGGAATCATTAGGTTTATTTTTTCTCTTTCCCCGTACGAGTTTTTATCCTCACTTTAGACCTACGGTACCGCGGAAGGTCGGTTCGGGGTTCGAACCCGCCGTCGATTAATGCGGTCGCGCGACGCACATGTGTACATGGCTCTATTACGTGTGAGTTTAGCGTTTTGCATCGTAGAACAAAGATAATTTATTTAAATTGTGTATTTATATATATCCTGTACTAATATGATTATACATTTCGTATATTTTCAATATATAACTATTTTTCCTGTACTATGATTATACGTTTCGTATATTTTCAATACAATTTATATACCTATTTTTCCTGTACTATTTTGATGATGCACCGTTTTGTATGATTATATATTTTCCATTCATGATGCTATTATTTGATCATATACAGTGCCCGCGAAAAGTATCCGATCACCCTGGAAATTTGTATTTTTTACATAAAAATCAGTTTAAATGTATACTAACCTTATATTAGTATTTTGTCATCTGTCCTTTGGTTTGGATGACTTGTTCTAGACGTTTTGGCATGGATTTAATCAAGTTTTGACAAACTTCCACTGATATTTCCTTGCACCATACCTTTTTGATGGCTTGTAATTTTTCGACTGAGCCAGTGTCGTGGCATTCAACCTTATTTTTTATTATTAGCCACATATTTTCTATCGGATTGAGATCTGGACTATTACCAGGCCAATCCAAAATATCAAATTTATTGTCAGTAATCCATTTTGGCACTATTTTGGCCCTGTGACATGGTGCACCATCATGCATGTATGTTTTTGTCCTTTGGATTGCCATTGCCATTGGAAGTTTATCCTGTAGCATTGCTAAATACCGTGCACCATTCATAGTTGTGTTCTTCGGAAGAAAATATAGGTTTCCACGCCCATAGTAACCGAAACAACCCCAAACCATCACACTTGGAGGGTGTTTCATTGTCTTTAGGGTGTATTTAGGGTCCATCCTATTTGAGCCAATGGGCCGGCGAACCTTTTTTGGACAACTTCTGAATGTCAAAAATGTCGACTCATCACTAAATAAAACCTTCCAGTCATCAACAGTCCAATGAATATATTTTTTACAAAATGCGACACGTTTTTTACGCATTTTTTCATTAATGAACGGTTTCTTAGCAGCATGGCGAGATGGTAATCCGAGTTCTTTTTGGAGCCGCTCCTGGATAGTTCGTTCAGAAACACCAGATAACAAATTATTCATATTAAATTTTATTTCTTTCGCAGTTATTGCTGGGTTTTTCAATACTAAACGTTTCATAAGTTTGTCTGTTCGTGAATTTGTTTTTCTCGGTCTGCCAGATCGTTTTTTAGGGACTGGCGTGGTTAGGCCGGCATTGTTCTTAGCCCGTGAAACCCATAAATTAACGGTACTTTGGGATATGTTTAATTCCTTAGCTATCTGTCTCTGTGATTTCCCACATGTATGCAAAGCAACAATAGCACCTCGACAATCACTCTTAAGTTGTTTTTTAGCACACATTATATATAAATTTTATTTACACCACTTTCTGTAAAAAATAACAAAATATCAATAAATTTACACAAACAGTGAAATCTGACAACTTTGAGACACAGCCACCCGCAACGAAGGCTACCAGAACACTAATTTGAGAATGCGTTGGATAGCTCTCATATCAGCGAGCAACCTCAAAGTTAACAGATGTCGCTAGAACAAATAGAAAGTGAATTATGTGTCTCTGAATATCAAGGGAAAATATTGTATTTTCTTGAGTGATCGGATACTTTTCGCGGGCACTGTATATGCTCCATTGTATGTCCATTAATCCAGCTAAATAAACAGAATTATGTTTGGCGTTTTATTTATTACTTTTTGTTTGTACACAATTATATAATTTGTTTGGTTTCTAAAGCGGATTTCGGAATAATTAATTAATTAATATTTGTCAAATCGGTCTTCTAAGCCAACTGACGGAGGAATATATGCTTTAAATAAATAAATAGCGCAATCCAGCAACTCAGCCTTCTAAGCCAACTGGCTGATTAATATATGGATTAATTAAATACATGGCGCAATATGGCAACTCAGCCTTCTAAGCCAACTGGCTGTGGCGCCCGCTGGCTCTGGCTGATTAATATATGCTTTAATTATTGCTATCTGGCAACTCAGCCTTCTAAGCCAATTGGCTGATTAATATATGGCTTAATTAAATACATAGCGCAATCTGGCAACTCAGCCTTCTAAGCCAACTGGCTGATTAGGGTTCCTATAAGAGCGGCGGCTTGGCTGAAGGACTCATATGCGCTTTGCTCTTGCCAAGCGAAGACCCTCTCCGGGTCCCCTCTCTCTCTCTCTCTTAGGTTAGGCATGCCCCTTTGGGGGGTGAGGCCGTCCCACCTCCCCCAAAGAGGTCTCCCCTCTAACTTAGGTTAGGTATGCCCCTTTGGGGGGTGAGGTCGTCCCACCTTCTACCCCCTTGCAACAGGGGGGTGGGGGTGCCTTGCAACATTATGCAATTGCATTGCACTCGTCCATTTTGCGGTCGTACTAAAGTGGTTGCTAAACAAAGAATTATCATTTAGCACATTAGCATTAAAGTCACCAATAATAGCTGCACATGTCTTATCCACCTCATCAATAATACTGCTGACCTGCCCCAATTTAATGAGGTAATCATCTTCATTATGAACTGCCTGAAAAGGCATATAGATACACAGAATTACAAATTTTTTATTGTCTACACGAATTTCTATTCCAGTTAGCTAATTCAAACCAAGTTTTAATTCACTAATATACAGAGGGTGATCAAATTATTAGAGCCACTACATAAAAAATAGTTTTTCTTGTATAAGTTTATTTCTAATGCTAATAATAGTAAAATTTGGCTAATTTAAACACTTATTTTATTTCAGAATATATTTATATACACTACAGTCATATTAAACACATTTATTACTTAGTGGGTCCTCCTTTGGCCTTAATTAAGGCAGCAACCCATCTAGGCATACTCTCTAACAGGCTTTGCAGCTGGCTGTATCTCAGGATCACGGTTCCAAACGGCACTTATTCGTTCTATTAACTGTATTCGAGTTATTTCCTCGCCTTTCAGTCTACGCTTTACTATTTCCCATAAGTTTTCGATAGGGTTCATATCCGGAGAATTTCCTGGCCAATCCATGAGAGGAATATTCTTTGCAGCCAGAAAACTTTTAACTGACTTTGCAGTGTGGCATGGGGCCGAATCTTGCAAAAATGGAATGGCTCACCATTTGGAAACCAGTCGGCGATCTGTGCAATAAGTCTTGTTTCCAAAACCTTTCGGTATTGGTCCTGCCTCATAGTACCCTCAACAATGTAAATTCGTCCAGTACCTTTACCGCTTATCACTGCCCATATCATGACGTCGCCTAACGTACTGTGATTTATCAGACATGACTAGGAATGTGGATTCGTCACTGAAGCACACCTGCAAATGAAAAGAGAGAAATGATTGCAACCAAAATGAAATGTGCCTTGTCATATATATATTAAAATAATACATTTTACTCAAAATAAGCATACAAGATCACTAAAATATTGTGACTTGCCGATTTCCAGTCATCTACAGTGAACTTTGAGTAGTATTTAGCCCACTTTAAGCGTTTTTTGATCATTGTTGGAGTCAATTTTGGCGTTTTCCTTGGCCGGCGACTACTCAATCCAAATTCCCTGGCACGCCTTCTAAAGGTCATTGTCGAAATGTTGATGTTTTCCTTCTCCAGCTCCAATTTAAGTTTGTTAGTAGTGCTTCTCCTATTATTTACTAGTTTCTTTTCAATGCATCTGTTGGCTCTAGGTGTAGTTATCCTTTTCCGACCACATTTACCCTTTCTTTTTGGAGTCCGCTCTGTATTATCCCCTTCAACTTTAATTTTTGATGCGATCCTGTCAACACTCGCACGTGACACATTCAGTTCTCGGGCTATTTTTCCGTGAGAATAATCAGTTGCAGTCAGCAGCGAGAGCATTCTACCTTTCTTGTTTGGCGATAGATCACATTTCTTACCCATGTTGGGTAGCCTACAGTACATAAAAGTTATTCCTGTAAAGAATCACTAATTTAATAAAAAGAATCACAATACGTTGCTGAGAAACAATATCATATGGTTGTATGAGTGCATATTCCACGTACGATGGTTTAAATATAATAACTTATCATTAATTAACATAAACTTAACGCACCTGACCACTTGACACAACCTTTCACGTTCACAGCTGAAACACTACTGAACCCATTTTTCACATACTCCCCTCCCCCTACTCCCCAAATTAACCCTTATCCCGTTTCTGTTATTCAGGTAGAGAACACTACGTGTTAACAGTTTAGAATACTGTCTGGATACTTAAAAGGTTATTTAAACTAAAAACACCATATTATAATGAAAATGTGTTTTTCAAGGGGTGGTTCTAATTACACTGGCCAACAAAATGAAACTTTTTTTCTCATCACAAACATGATCATACTTTTCTTAATGCATTTTTCGCGCTGATTCCGAATCTGGTTTTATTTTGTTTCTAGCACGTACAGTTATATAGATACACTGGTTTTGATATTTTTAAGTTTTTGATATTGCTATAAGAAAATTTATGGATGTATAGATCACACTTAGGAATGCTAAACAACAAATACATCATATACCTTATTCAATGTACTTATAAATAAAGAATATATACATTATTTTATTAAAAGCGCTGTGAGTGTGATTTCCTTTTGTAAATTTGGCCTGGATTGTCACGATACAGCATCCAACAATGGTCCGCCATCATGCTTTCATTCCAATATCCTTGGTAGCGCTTCATCATCTGAATATCTTGATGGAAGCGCTCTCCTTGCTCGTCACTCACCACCAAGGTTTTCAGGAAAGAAATCTAAGTGGGAATGCAGGAAGTGAATTTTTAACGACATTCGACACTCCATTTCTTTGAAAGCATCAAGGAGGTTCTTGACTCCATCCTTATACGCAGGTGACTTGTTGCTTCCAAGAAAGTTTTCACACATCCATTTGAACGCCAGCCAAGCCTTCAATTCCAGCGGACTTAGGACTTTTTCAAATTCAGTGTCATTCAAAACCTCCCTTATTTGTGGCCCAACAAAAATTCCTTCCTTCAATTTTGCTGCAGTAACCTTCGGAAATTTCCTTGAAAGGTATTGGAACCCTTCAGAATTGACTTTACCCATTGCTTTAACAAAATTCTTCATTAAACCAAGTTTAATGTGAAGAGGTGGCAGATAGATCTTTTGGGGATCCACTAAAGGGACAGACTGGACATTGCTTATCCCTGGGACATATGTATACCTAAGTGGCCAGTCACTTTTGGTGTAATGTTCTATAGTGACGCGACTGTCCCACAGGCAAAGGAAACAACAAAATTTTGTGAATCCTGACTGCATACCCATAAGCATTCCTATAACTTTTAGATCTCCACAAACATTCCATTGATGACTGTCGTATTTGATTGCCTTAAGTAGTATATCCATATTGTCATATGTCTCTTTTAGATGGACGGAATGGGCAATGGGGATGGCTGGCATTATATTACCATTATGCAAAAGAACTGCTTTCAGGCTTCTCTGCGACGAATCAATAAAGAGGCGCCACTCAGATGCCACATACGTCTGAGATATGGCTGTAAATAGTCCATTGATGTCATGGCAATAACAGAGAGGACCGTCTACTGAAAAGAATGCTGTTAATTCAAAATTCCGCTTTCGGTAGTAACTAATACGAACATTGTTCTCAAGTAAATTGTTCTCTTTTAGTCTTGAGGCGAGAAGCTCTGATTTCTCTTTAGACAGCGATAAGTCTCAACAAGATCATTCAACTGTCCTTGGGTTAACTTTTTAGGCTCTAAATGTCTACCTTCAAAAGTGTACTCTGGTTCTGTAGATGGTCCGGAAACGCCAGTTGCACCTTCATCACTTTCCATGTCATCTATGATAGAATCTAGCCTATCACTTGAGGGTCTTCATGATGATCTCTCGGCTCCCTCCATATCATGGGTATGGCAAATGGCATTGAAGCTTTCTTTTTGTTAAGCCAATCACGTAATCCATTTGAACAGCCAGAACAGATTTGATGTGGCGCCCATGGTTTATCTTGGTCACCTAGATGGCAACCAAAGTATAGCTTGTATATTTTCTTAATGTCAGTTGTAATATTTCGTCGCTGTGTTTTAGTTGTCAACTGGCCGCATACGAAACAACTTGTCAGGGTCATTCTTACATTGTCGAGGCATGTTGACTGACCTGAGCAAACTATAAATTCAAAAAAAATGTACACCAACTTGACACAACAAGTTCTTGGACTGGACTGATCTTTTGACACACAAAGCACGGCGTTGTTGCCTGAATCACAATGCTGCTAGACGTAAAAGCTCACACCTGAAATACATAAGATGTATAATTAAGATAATTGAAATAAATAAGATGAATAAACTAAAAAAACACTAAAATAAACACAATCAAATGTTGAAATATTAGTATTTTGCCTATTTAAAATGGTTAAATCTGTGTAGTTATATATATGCCTTCATCTTGAAAACTATACGTGCTAGAAAAAATCTGAATGCAGTTTTGGAATCAGCGTGAAAAATGCTATCCAGCCACCACAAATTTTACTCTGATGAAAAATCTTTGTTGACCAGTGTTATTTGATCACCCTCTGTATTTCCCATACCTAGGGTTGCCAGATCAGATGGTTTCCAAATCCGGAGATTTTACCTACGAAGCTCATCATTATTTGTTTATGTAGCTAAATTGATATATAAACTTCATAATTTTTTAGAATAATAATTATCTTGCCAAAAATCTGTAAGAAAAGAGACATTCTACTTTTAATGACATTTTTACAAAGCTCAATTTCTGGAGACTCCGCCCCAAAACCGGAGACCTGGCAACCCTACCCATACCCCAACCTCCATAGAATAGCTACCTCACCAGGTGGGTGGCCTGCAAGGAGACCATCTTGTTTATTTCTGGTGGCCTCCCCTATCCCATGAAAGTTACTGGGCAGGCTATTCAGGTCCTTTAAGTCCTGTTTCCTGCAGACAGAATATCAGCATCCTCTAACAGCTCAGGCCCGTGCACAGGACACTTCAGATGGGGGGGGGGGCTGAAAGTAAACAAAAATGGCACCATCTCCTCCCCCCTAAAAAAAAATGTCTCTTCACAGCATTTATAAATTTATGGAAAAAAAGGGCACTTCTGATGCATGAAGGGGCAAATGGGAGGGCTTAAACCCTGTAAACAGCTTATCAATTGTAAACAGCCTGTAAACAGCTTATCAGTTATGATCCGCCTGTGTTTGCTGTTATTGATTAAGCTTAGGCCTCGATAGTTATGAGAGATTACCTTGAATGTTGCAATTAGGAAGGTGCAGGAGTTCTGCCAGCCATCTCTACATGTTGAATTCCACTTATACCAGGCACAGCAGTTAAGCATTAGACCCAGCTGGATTTTCCTCCAAAGTACGACACATGATGTCTCCATAATTACCCTCTCCAACACTTGCGAGAGGGGCTGCCGGTGTTTTTCTTCTCTTCTTCTCATAGAACCGCCATACATATACCCGTTCCAGCCTTATTGCTGGATCCATAAATACTTGAAGTTCACTTTATCTTCCAGAAATGCCTGCAGCTTCTTGGCCGTAAGACCAGGTCGACATCTTGAGACTAAAATGTTTACGGTCTTCGTTGGTACAGCCATCATACGATCTGTTTCGGCAGCCCCTATGATACACCACTGTTCTCTGCCAACCTTTGCCACAGGGTGACTCCCTCTAGCCGGTGTATGAGTGGAACCAGACCCCCTTGAGGGACCACCACTATTAGCTACTGCAGTGTTTGCAGTTCTCGGAGGGGTCGCTCGCTTCCGGCCCCTCCTTACCACCATTGTCCAAGATGCCTCCTCATCATGACCCCCGACTGCATTCTTAGCATCCTGATTCACCAAGGCCCCCTTGCGGGGTACCCTGTGTGAGATGCTATTGAGCTGGCGATGTAGCAGTGTCTGGATTCATGGATCCAGGATAAGACTGAGAAGCAGATGGCTCTGCACTCATGGATCCAGGATGAGGTTGAGAGACAGAAGGCGCTGCACTCATGGATCCAGGATGAGGCTGAGCTGCAGTCAAATAACAAATATTTGTTTCAACTAAATCATTACAATTTCAGAGACTAGGCCTTGAGAAATTTTACTTCATTGAAAGAAAAATTTGCCACAATATTAGTTCACATACATGTTTATTTTAGTTTAGATTAGATTTAGTTCATTTTTCAGTTCTTTGTTCACACAATATGTTCATTGCCACTGTAATAGAAAAGTAATAGATTATTATCTATTACTTTGCCTCATATTATTATTACAGCCAAAAATTATGATCTATTACTTATACTTGAAAAATCCTGTAATAGTCTATTATTACTATTACATATTACTATTACCCCATGTCTGGTAGCAATATATGCCCCTGAGTTGATTGTTTGTCCTTTCTTCATAATGTCCTCCAGACTCACCCCTTTCATGTCTGAGAAGATGGTGGCCATAACCTTTCCTGCAGAGAGCCATTTTGAACTTTTTCTTGGGTGGGGAGTCTGCGTGATGCCACTCCATGGATTGGCGTTTTGTTTCAGGTTCAAAGTGGTGTACCCAAGTCTTATCCCCAGTCACAATTCGTGAAAGGAAGTCATCCCCTTCTGTTTCGTATCGAACCAACGACTCGAAAGCAATTTCCTTTCTTTGGGCTTTGTGATCTTCAGTCAGTTCGCGAGGAACAAACCGTGAACACACTTTTGAGTATCCCTGTTGCTGAATTATCGTATTCACACTTCCTTCACTAATTCCTAGCTCCAGTGATAGCTCCTTGTATGTGACGCGACGATTTGATTGAATGATGCTGTTAGCACGTTGCACAATGTGAGATGTCACAGCCGATATCGGGCGACCGCTGCGTGGCTCATCATCGAAGCTGGCTCTCCCTCCGATGATCTCGCACGTTTAGACCAGCGTCCGACTATGCTTCGATCAACAGCAGCATCTCCGTAATCGTTTTGTAGACGTTTGTGAATATTTCCAACTGTTTCCTTCTCTGCGGTTAAGAACTCGATAACAGCTCTGTTTACGACGAACATCACAGACGCCATTTTCGAAACTGCGTTAACCATCAGTTTTATAGGGCGTTTAAAAGACATTTCAACCCCATGGCCTATTATTTAGCTAAGAAAAAAGGGTGGGGCAAAATATATTGAGTGCCCCAGTAGTTACCTAAACATAACTGAAAGTATAAAAATGTGACGTCATACTGTGAGCTTTAGCGGTCACCATTCTAACCTAACTTCACAACCTAACCCAAATAAGTAAATAAAAAATAAAAATAATAACCTAGAACGCACAACATTGAGTGCACGCGGCGGACCATACTTGTACACATAGACGTAATAGAACTTTAACAGGTGAGGCGTGTTGACGACAGCGATGGCTGCAAGAAAGTGACGAAATTACAGTTTTTTCATGATAGGCAATTGTGTGCGGAGCTTAAATTGCTTTCGGCTTTATACAGGTTTTTTCAAAAAATGCAGAAAAGATATTTGTGTGGGATGTAAGGGTTTCTCAAAGATATCCAAGTTTACCAAATTTCATCCACATAAAAAATGTTTAATTTTTTTTCCATTTTTATGCGATTTGATGTGGAATGAGCCAACTACAAAATATGAAATGTGTTCTTCTATTTGAAAACATTTGAAGTCACAATTTTATCTTCTGTTATACCAGTTTACTTTGGCTTTAATAATGTGTTTTGGGGCTACACTAAATTCTTTTCGTTGTCAAGCTTAAAATATTCACTTAAGATGAAATTTTTAATGCGTTTAGGTTTCTAAATTCTCAGAACCTATTTGATAATAAAGCATGGTAAATTCTTTTAGAATTATCAACGTTTTGTAATATTTTCTGGGGTTCAGGCTTGAATTAGCTTAATCTTGTATCACGTGAAAATGTTGAAAGTCATTCCATTACTGAATGATGGACTGTTTCTTCTATAACTGAAAAGTTTTTTTAAGACCCTTTACACAGTTTTTCCATCGTTCCTCCGCAGTATTAATGCTCTGGGTAAAAAACTTTCCCCTATGTTCTTCTCATGTTGCTTCATGTGATTTTTTACAGAAATACTTTTCAGTTCATTTATTTCATCTGAAGCAAACTAAGAAAGATTAAATATTCTCAAAGGCATGATATTTTTCAAGAGTGAATTTCTGAAAGTATTTTTAGTAAATATGTGAGATGATAGACAAGTCTTAAAAGATTTCATAAATTTTTTCTCGCATTCTTCTAATTTCTATGCAGTAGATACTAACCTGATTTCTTCTTCAAATTATTATTCTTCCGCAGCTTATTATCCCATCTTTACATGGGGTCGCTGTTTTTGGTTCGTCTTCTCCACTCTCCTCTGTCGTATACCACGTCCTCCTCCAAGTCCTTCTCCCTGATGTCCGCCACCACACAGTCCCTCCATCTCGTCTTCGGTCTTCCTCTTCTTCTCCGTCCCGGCAACTCCATCTCCAGCACACTGCGCCCCACATACTCCTCTCTTCTCCTGACGTGTCCATACCACCTCAGCCTGGCCTCCTGCACCTTCTTAGATGCTTCCGCCATCTCCTTATATGCTCATTTCTGACCCTATCCCTCCTCGTCACTCCACACATCCATCTCAACATCTTCATTTCAGCCACATCGATTTTTCTTTCATTGCTCTTCTTCATTGGCACAGTCTCCATTCCATACAACATTGCCGGCCTCACCACTGTTTTGAATACCTTTCCCTTCAGTTTCACTGGGACCCTCTTATCACAGAGCACCCCTGATACGTCTCTCCAGTTCTTCCACCCCGACTGTATTTACAGTTTATCTCTCTCTCTGCTCCCCCCTCTGCATCCACTGTTGACCCCAAGTATTTAAAATACTCCACCGTCTTAACACGCTCTCCACTCAATGTCACTTCCCCTCCTCGGTCCTGCTGCACATCACATCTCATATATTCGGTCTTCTTTCGGCTAGTTCTCATCCCCCTACTTTCCAACGCCTCTCTCCAATTTTCCAAATGCTGCTCCACCTCCTCTTTCGTCTCCCCACTCAACACAACATCGTCTGCATACATTATGCACCACGGCGCCTCCCCTCTAATCCCGTCCGTCAACACATCGAATACCACATTGAAAAGGAAGGGGCTCAAAGCTGATCCTTGGTGCAGACCAACTTCCACCCCAAAGCTCTCCGACACACCCACACTACTCCTCACCTTAGTAGTTACTCCCCTGTACATCCCCTTGATCAGTTTAACATACTTCTCCGGTACCATCTTTTCCCTTAAGCATCTCCAAACTTCCTGCCGTGGTATCCTATCATATGCCTTCTCCAAGTCAATGAAAACCATGTGCAACGCCTTCTGCCCCTCTCTGTACCTCTCTGCCAACTGTTTCAATGCAAAAACTGCATCTGTCGTTCTCCTTCCCGGCATAAATCCAAACTGTTCCACTGACACTTCCGCTTCGTCTCTCAACCTACTCTCCACTATTCGCTCCCATATCTTCATTGTATGTGATATTAGCTTGATCCCTCTATAATTCATGCAATCTTGTACATCTCCCTTCTCTTTGAATATAGGCACTATGATGCTGGTCCGCCACTCATCCGGAATCACCTCCTGGTCAAACAACTTCTGCATTAGATCCCACACCAGATCCACCCCCTCATCTCCCAGTGCCTTCCATGCCTCAGCTGGTATCTCGTCTGGACCAGTCGCTTTGTTATTTTTCATCCTATTCAGAGCACGACTCGCTTCCATCCTCCCCACTTGTTCTGTCATAGCTACATTTGGCAATCCATCCTCATAGAAAGATCTTGGGTTTTCTTTATTTAATAATTCCTCAAAATATTCTTTCCATCTATCCTTTATCTCTTCATCTCTTTGCAGCACCGCCCCCTCCCTTCCCTTAATTTGTTTTACCTGTGTAAAGTCTTTTGTCGCTCTATTTCTGCTCTTAGCCAATCTGTATATCTTCTTTTGTCCTTCACGATCCTCTAAATCCTCGTACATCTGCCGATATGCCTTCGCCTTTGCTCTCGCCACTGCTCTCTTTGCCTGTTTCTTTGCTTCTTTATATACCACCTTACACTCTTCACTCCTCGATTCTTCCCATAACTTCTTTGTTTCTCTCTTACTTCGTAGTACTTTTTGGATCTCATCACTCCACCACCATCCTTCCTTATCTTCCCACACTTTACCTGATGTTTCCCCCAATGTGTGTCTACCTGCCGTTCTCATGACATTCGCATTATGTACCCACCAATCCTGTACATTCTGTTTATCAACATGGATTTCACTCAACACTCTCTCTCTAAATTCCCGTTTCTTCCTCTCCTCTCTCAGTTTGTACCACCTAATTCTCCTCACTGTTGTTCTTCGGGTCTTTCTTCCTCTTTTCAACATCACATCCATGACTACCAACCGGTGTTGTGGCGTCACATGGTCTCCTGGAATAACTTTGCAGTCCCTCACCTCGGCCAATTGCGCCCTCCTATACAGTATGAAATCAATTTGCGATGTTCTGCCTCCACTCTTGTACGTAATAACATGCTCCTCCCTCTTTCTGAAAAACGTATTTACAATCGCTAGATCAAACGATACAGCCATATCCAACACACACTCACCGTCCACGTTTGCCTCTCCATAGCCATGACCACCGTGCACTCTGACCACTCCATCGTTATGATCACCAACGTGTCCATTCATATCCCCGCCCAACACCACTCGTTCGTCCTCGGCAATACTCTCCATTTCTTCCTCCAATAACCTGCAGAATGCTTCCTTAACGTCGTCCGGACATCCACTTTGGGGCGCGTATGCACTGATTATATTGAGTACATGTTCCCCATAATTCATTCTCAAAGTCACCAGTCTATCTCCTCTTCGCTTTACTTCCACTATGCTATCCTTCAATTCCTTCGCCAATACAATACCCACACCATTCCTTCCCTCAACCGACGCCCCACTGTAGAACAATTTATATCCCTCACTGAGTTCTCTTGCTTTGTTCCCCTTCCAGCGTGTTTCTCGTACACACAACACCCCAACTCTCCTCTTCTTCTTCAACTCCACAATCTCTCTTCCTCTGCCAGTCATGCTTCCAACATTCAGCGTCGCAATTCTCAGGTCCACCCGAGCTCGCTTCGTTAGCCGCACCCGCTCTTGGTGCGGTAGCCCTCGCCTCACCACAGAGGTCGGGCGAGGTCTCTGTACGTCGCCTACGGGGTACGCCCTAGCCGTCATCGCATTTTCGTGTTGAAGACTCATCATTGTGGTTTTGGCTGATTATTTTTTTTTGCGGCCGGATGCCCTTCCTGACACCAACCCTCCCCTTTTATCCGGACTTGGGACCGGCCGGAGAGTAGGCTGACTATCCTACCCTCAGGGTGGGGTCGGCTAATCATTAAATGACTATTTTTATCTTCTCTCCTCAAAGCTCTCTTCATCAGTCTCTTCCATTCTCACAGTTATTCTAGCCTCTTTATCGCCCCCCTCTTCTCATTTCTTTTCTTTCAACAATTTCTTTCATCCTAATAGATGAATTTTTAAATTCTCTTTTCTTATTAAGGTTTCTTCATGAGTTTCATAAAGCTTTAAAGATGAATGAAGTGCTGCATCTTGAGATCTCCTTGCAGCTATTTGTTAAGAGCTTTAATTCTCCCGTTTTTCACGATGGTATTATTAGTTGTCACGCAGTATTTCGCTATAAAAATATTTTCCTGGAGAGAGAACAATTCCGTTGTTAACCCTTCCGTGGCCATTTATAATATGATTATGATTTATGATTTCTTCAAATATTTCGTTGAAACAATTCCATACCACTTTCCAGGTACTATATACCATACATTTTGTACTGAAAATGTAGAAGTTGGCTTCATGAGAGGGTCCTTTATATCAAAAGCCCAAGATCCAGAGCGTGGTCCACCTATCGGTGACCTTCCTGCCCTAGAGGATCTTATAATGTTTTCGGCTCTCATCTACGAATACAGTACTGTAACACATTAAAATATGTCCCATATACTGTGTTCTCTAAATGTAACTTTTTGATAAAACTATTGAAAATTTAAACTTTACAAAAAAGCGCAGAAAAAGCTTCATTGAATAATTTGAAATGTCAAAGCTGGTCTATAGTTTAAAATAAATCCTATAAATCCATTGACAGTATAGATCCAGAGCGTGATCCATCTATTGGCGACCTCTACCTAGAGGATTATCCGATATTTTTCTCTCTCGTTTACATTTTTAATAGAAACGGTTAGGGACGAGAAAGTACGTCATTAAAATAAATTATTGGTAATTTGAGACTAAATAATATAAAGTATACAGAAAAAGATCCACCAACCTTTAGGCAGCATTAGGGCCCAAACCCAGGACTCGGTGGAGTCGCAGAACCGTCGGGGAACTCACCCTTACCATTCGAAACACGAGACATTCGTATTCAAATTCTTACTGATATTTAATTATTGTAATCGGATTATGATGACTTCATACAAAATTAAAATTTGATGTTTTTTACACCCCTCTTCAGTTTTTATAACATTTGGTGCGCAGTATAGCTCTTAAGAAAGGACTAAGAATCCCGAGTTTTAGGTCTCTGTGACCTCATTTCATAGTCTAGGTCTCTCATTCTTAACCCATTAGTGCCTATTGGTAGAAATTCCTACCGACAAAATTGTTCGTCATTATTACGTCACTTTTTCTCGTATTCACGCGATCTTCGGTATGAGTGAGTCATTGATATGACGCAGTCTTTTAGATTGCGTCATATCAACGACTCGTACCGAAGTCGCGTAAATACGAGAAAAAGTGATGCAATAATGACAAACAATAATGACCTAAACAGCCAGCCTAAACGGGTCTACAGTCAGCGTTGTTGGAATGCCATTATTGGCCCCAATAAGACGCGTCAGCCGACTAACCAAATAAGTTAATTAATTTAACTAGTTAAATTTGTAAAAGAGTTTAATAAATTTTTCTATAAAAATGCTGTTTTTATCTTTCTGAGTGAAATGTAATAGGCAAAGAGATGAAAGGTTTGAGAACCTCACCTTCCGTAAAGTTAACAAACGTGTTTAATTTGTAAGTGAAGTATATACAGGGCGTCCCAAAAAAATGTATACACACTTTAACAGCTGATAGCTCAATTGATGTTTCTTTCTTTCCAAGTTAAACCCATTAGAATTAATAATGGCAGTCAGACTAAGCTTTGAACAAAGGAAATTCATTCTAAAATGCTACTGGAAGTGTGAAAACGCAGTTGAAGTGCAAAGACAGTTTAGGAGGGAGTTTCAAACAGATCCACCAACGCGACTTACCATCACTCGAATTAGAGATGGAATTAGCCGATGGAACTGTTCAGAATGTCCACAAGAAGCGTTCCGGAAGACCACGGACATCGACAAGCCCCACAAAGCAAGAAAGAGTACTGGAAACGTATCACCAAAGTCCAAGAAAATCTGTGCGGCAAGCGAGTCGTGAGGTAGGAATTTCAGAATCGTCTGTCCAACGTATTTTGAAGCGCTGTCAATGGAAAAGTTACATTCCAAGATTAGTCCATGCTATTAATGAAGATGATCCGGACCGAAGAGTGGAGTATTGCGAGTGGTACTTGGCACGATGTGGATGTGGATTGGACGAAGGGGTTTCGTAGAATACCCTCCGCGTTCACCAGACCTCACACCACTAGACTTTTTTTTATGGAGATACTTAAAAGACAAAGTCTACGCTATAAAACCTGCAACAGTCGCTGAATTGAGAGCAGCCATTGAACGAGAATGCACACAAATACCAAACGAAATGTTTCGTGATGTTTGCGATTCCATTGCTTCGCGTTATCAGCAGTGCCTGGACCAGAACGGACGTCAGTTTGAAAACAGGCGTTGACAAAACAATTAAATAATGTCTGTAGATTCTATTACATTTTGAAAATGAAATGTATTTTAATAAACACTGCCTTTATAATTATTTAAAGTGTGTATACATTTTTTTGGGACGCCCTGTATTTTGTGTCTAATTTGACTATTGTTGGTAAGGAATCTGGATTATGTTCATTGTCAATAGTGTACAATATAAAACATAGTTTAAAAAACAATTTGTTATTAAATTTACTTTGCCTTCCTTCATTTTTACAATTCAAAACTAAGGGGTTCCAAAAAACCTTAGACCCCCCATTTGCAGCTTACACGTTTACTTATATCGAAATAGTTTTTAGTGATTATAAAATTATATAAAATTCTTTATTTATTGCAGGTATTAAAATTACTCTAGCTGATAAAGTGATAATATAATGGCTTCTCAATTAATTGGTGATTCGGAGAGGCAACGTGTGATAGATCGCATACGATGTAGTGAATAGTTTTTATTATTTACTTTCTCTTCTTTATTTACTCTACTTTCTACTTTACTATATCTCTATTTATTTTCTATCGGCTCTTTATTTCATTTATCGCTTGCTTTCTCTATTCACTATTTCATTTATCTTTACACTCTCTTTACTCATTTTCGCCGTATCGTATAAAGTTTCCGGTAGCCACGCCGAGACGACTAGACTCTGAAAGTCCGTTACAAAACAAAGGGGGAAGGGGGGTTATTTAATACTCTTTTTTAACACTTGTGAAGCTTTTATTGATTCCGAAAATAGTTTAGTTAATTAGGGGGATGCGAGCATGAAATATTACTAAATATATTTACGTCGGAGAGGGACACAAAACAATTTGACTTTAAGATCACATGGCTCTAAACTTACGCGTATCGCGCCTGCCTCAAGACTGACTCCCTTATGGGGGGTAGTCTGCTCTCTCGGCTTCTATTCAGGACTGCCAACTCTACCCATTTTAAACAATTTAAATTTAACAAACATACTTTTCGTAATTTCATAATTATTATTAAATGATTTACATTAAACATTATCTTATTTAATTAAGCAGAAATTAATATTCTTAACTAAGCATTACTACAACGAGCAATAACATTTCGGGAAGCTCGTGATGCTGGAGCCACGTTTATAACACGTTCATGGGTTGCCGAAAAGTTGCGAAGAAGTGAGGACTTCGTCAAAAGAAATTGGAATAAAACTTTGGATGAATGTGAAATGGATACAACCAAATCTGGGCGCCCAAATTTGCCAGTCTCTCAGGAAACAAAGGACAATAAGGACATCATTGAAAGCAGTACGCGTAAGCGGAAAAACAGCTGTGCTAAACTTTCTAGAGAGATCGAAGTGTTGAGAGGAAAGATCGTTAGTGGTGAGATCATTTGACTGTACCGTCATAGGCAAGGTTTAAAGCCTTAACATGAACTTCCAAAGCCAAGAAAAACTCAACTTAACATCGATGACAGAATGTGGTTTGCCCATTATCTTGAAGATTGGGATGTGGATGATTTCATGCATTTAGCTGTCTCCGATGAATTTTTTGTTTATGTAACACGTCGGCCTAACTACCAAAATGATCGAGTGTGGGCCACAACACCAGATGAAATCGATGACAATGAACATCATTGCGAATTATTAAAAAGTCCAGAGTGTGTTGGTGTGTTGGTGTTGTTCACTGCAAAGAAGCTCATGTGGGTGCTGAAGCCAAATGGTCAGAGTTGGGATGGACAGTATTTTCGTGATATTATTCTATCCCAGCATGTCATTCCTTTTCTAAGAAACCCAAACAATGTTATGGATGTCGATCAGGTCACACTTCTGCACGAAAAGGCCCCCTGCTTTAAGGCATTAGCCACTCAACAGTTGTTGCGGAACCATGAGATCGATTTCTTTGGAAATGAAGAATGGCCAGAAAATTCTCCTGACCTGAACGTCTGTGAACACATTGGATCAGTTATAAAGGACAAGGTTGAATGTCTCTTGTTTCAAGAACCTGCAGCAAATCGATTTTCGAAGGATGCAATGACGTAACACCTTGAAACTGTTTTAGCAAATTTGCGTAACGATCAAGATCTATTCACGTCACTTTTGGCAAGCTACCCAAAGCGAATTCAGGCTGTCTTGGAAGCCAATGACGGGAACATCAAGCTTTAATTGTTTCTCATTAAATGCAGGATTAAATTCTCTTTTGTACGGTATGTTTAGTTTTACTGTACCTCTAATGGTTTAGGCCATGGGCAGGGGGGCTAAGGTTTATTGGAGCCCCGTATTATATGCTTAAAAATTGAGACTCGTTGAGAAAACTGAAGGGTGCGTCCAGGTACGGGTGGGTGACCCTCCTTCCACGTTGGAGAGGGCTCAGGCTCCTGCGGAAGTTGCCCCCTCGTTGGTGAGGGGCTCTTCAACTCCCGACAGCCCTGGCTGTTCGGGAAACGGGTCGTGCTACGGGGCGGTCAGAATAGGGAAGGCTCCCACCGTGCAATACGTTTTGCGTGCTACGGGCGCTCTTAGCATCAGAATACCAGGATATCGTTGCTATCACCGAGTCCTGGATTCATACTGATCGTAGGGACTACGTTGGGGAGTTCGAAATTCCCGGGTAGTTCCGATCGGAACGGGAGCTGCTTGGCGTCGATCTGAACGTGGGAGGGACGAACTATAGGTTAATCTTGGTGTACAGTCCTCCGCATCTCCTTCTCGAGGAGGATACAGCCCTGTACACCGAACTCCGTAGCCTGCTAGGGGATAGGGTGTGTGTAGTTTTAGGAGACTTCAACTGTCGCGGCATAAAGTGGGAAGACAGGACTGCTGATGCTGAAGGGAGGATGCTAGTTGACTTTGCTGATGAGAACTTCCTCACTCAGTGGGTCAATGAGCCTACACGAGGCGAAAGCGTTCTAGACTTAGTATTCACGACCGAAGACAACCTCGTCACTGGCCTCACCGTTGACGAATCGTTGGGCGGGAGTGATCACGGTCTGATTAGGTTCCGTGTGTGCGTCCCTCGGGTGAAGCGTAGTAACTCGAGAGGTAGTAAGCTCGATCTACGGCGGGCGGACTTTGTTAGCCTCCGGAGTGTGGAGTGCATTCCGGGACGAGTTTATGGTGCTGCAGTCTGCTGCCATACCCTCAAAACCAGTCACCCTTGCTTCAACGCAGCCTAAGTGGTTCAGTCGTGACCGCTTCGGCTATCCGAAATAGGAAAGTAGCGTATAGGAGGGCGAAGGCCAATCGTTCCCATGAGAACACTGAGGCGTATGTCCGCCTGTGTAGGGAAGTGAAGGCGAAGGTTAGGCTAGCGAAACGTTACGAAGAACTACGGGTGGCAAGCCTCTGCAAGGGGAACCCTAAGGAGTTCTTCAGTTGTTAATAGTAGAAAGCCCATTAGAAGCGTGCGTTAAAGGACCGAAGCGGCGTTCTGCGGACCTCTGACGCGGACATCGCTAATGTACTTAATGAGTACTTTGCGGGAGTATTCACCACGGAGGACATTCGCGTCATCCCCGAGCCAGACGTCAGGCACGAAGGTGCTGGCCTGGATAGTGTTCGATGTACCGCGACAGTCGTTGCCGATAGAATAGACAAACTGAGCGCGTTTAAGACTCCTGGGCCAGACCAGTTTCTCCCCAGAGTGTTGCGGGAGGTGCGCGACCAGGTGGCTCCCCACCTGGCTACAGTCTTCAACAAATCGTTGGAGACGGGCCAGGTGCCTGATGACTGGAGGGAAGCCACTGTGACCGCTATCTTTAAGAAAGGCATCACGAAAGTCGAGGGAACTATCGTCCCATTAGTTTCACTTCAGTTGTAGGTAAATTATTAGAGGAGATAATAGTGGATAGGATCGTTGACCATTTGGATTCCTACAAGCTGCTTTGGGGACTCCCAACATGGGTTTAGACGGCATAGATCGTCTCTCACCAACTTGCTCGAGTTTTTCCACGTCATGTTGAGTGAGTATGATAAGAGTAGGGCGATTGATATACTTTATCTTGACTTTGAGGAAGCCTTTGATAAAGTACCTCACCGCCGGCTAATGGCGAAAGTCCGCGCGCTTGGTATCGGTGGGGAAGTAGGTAGGTGGATTGAAAACTGGCTGAAGAATAGGCGGCAGAGGGCTGTAATCAAAGGGGTTAGTTCGGGTTGGGCCTCGGTCACTAGTGGGGTTCCTCAGGGTTCCGTTTTGGGGCCACTGTTGTTTATCATTTACATAAACGATATCGATGCTGGCATCGTCAGTCGGATCGCCAAATTCGCTGATGACAAAGCTTGGGGCCAATGTTGAGACGCCTGAAGCGATCGAGCAACTGCGTGCGGACCTACGTAGGATAGGAGAGTGGTCTGAAAAGTGGCAAATGCCGTTTAACTTGGGTAAATGCAAAGTGATGCACATTGGCTACGCCAATCCCAAGTCGGACTACTCGATGTTGGGGAACAATATCGAGGCGACTGATTTGGAAAAGGACTTGGGTGTGCTAATTAGCAGTGACCTTAAGTTTACGAAACAGTGCGTAGAGGTGGAAAAGAAAGCCCAGAAGCTGTTGGGTTATATCATAAGGCAATTTCTGTTTCGGAACAAGGAGATTGTGCTCTCTCTGTACAATTCCCTGGTTCGGCCGCACCTGAAGTATGAAGTGCAGTTCTGGTCGCCCACCATCAGGAAAGATATTGAGAGGCTGGAGCGAGTGCAGGCGAGGGCCACAAAGTTAATCCCTTCCGTTAGGCATATGGGCTACAATCGACGCTTACTCGCCCTGAACTTGTTTTCGCTGGAAACTCGGAGGCTGCGCGGTCAACTGATCGAGGTTTTCAAGCTCTTACGCGGGTTCAACGATGTCAATTTTAGAAGCATGTTTAGTTTAAATGATAACCCAACTCGCAACAATGGTTGGAAGTTGGATTTGAAACGGTTTAGGACTAGTGTGTGTGGGAATTACTTTACCTATAAGATGTGTGACACGTGGAACAGGTTACCTTCAGAAGTTGTGAACAGTTCCTCTGTGGATCACTTCAAGAAAAGGTTAGACCGAATCTTGCACACTATTTGAGGGTGTAGAAAATTTTCCTTGGTACCCGTTGCTATTGGTACCTCCTCGGTATGGGCCGCAAGGCCTTTTGAGGTACTTCTTTTCCTTGTAACTCCTTGTAACTCTCTCTCTCTGTGTTTGTTTGTTTGTTTGTGCCGAGGGCTTTTCATAAGTACGCACAAATGCCGTAAGAAAGGTGTTGTTGGTACGAACAGAAAGTCTTCGAACAACGTATAAAAGCACTGTGGCGCTCCTAAATGAATTGCTCGGAGATATATCGATTGGTTGATGGTCGCGTGGCCTCATTAAAGGTAGAGATCTTTTCTCTTCCATCCTCTGAAAAGGTGTCGGTGGTTCCGCTATCGACATCCGTTGTCACTTTTTTAGGGCACCCGGTAGCCCTTTGCTCGGTTAACGGGCCTCGTAGTTCTGATCCCCAAACCTAGGAAAGAGCTCGCTCTTAACGTCCGCGCACGCCTTGTTGAGCCCAACCTCCGTCTTGTTCTGTTCACGCTCTCGTTTCTCTTCTACTTTTTTTGTACTTCTTTCTCCTCTCTTCTTCCGTTTAAGTATCTCTTCTTCACTGGCTTCTTTCTTCGTCACATCCACACCGACTAAATGAATTAATTCCTAACAAATTCCGACGATGTTCAAATGTTCTTCAACGAAACTTGAATTAAACGATAACGATTTGAACAAGAAACGTACCAAAATTATTATTATTATTATTATTATTATTATTAGGTTTAGACTAAAATTGTGTAGTGCCTCGTACTGCATTCCACGTCCTTGACGTGAGCCAAACCTTATCATTCACCTGTCACACACATCATCCGATAAGGAATTCACTGTCTGCCATTCAAAGAGGAAGCGACCAGCATATCAACTCGTTCTCTCATATATATATATATATATATATATATATATATATATATATATATATATATATATATAGAAAGGTGTTTTACACTATTTTACAAACTTACAAGTTTTTGTTTTTTTGTCGGTTTTGTCGAAAAAACATATTTTTCGTAAACAAAAACAAAACGCCTTTGGTGAAAAGTATTTCGAAGAATGTTTATGCTTTGGGTAAAATAATTATTATATATACACACAGTATAATATATATATATATATATATATATATATATATATATATATATATATATATACTGATCGTAAAAAGCGGTTGGTTCTCGCATTCTTATTAACCAGCTTGATTCGTATATATATATATATAATATATATACAGGGTGGGCCGTAAGTTTCCATACATAGGAAAAATAAACATTTTTTTATGGACAACCATTTTATTTATATAATATGCTCTACATGGTTGCCATTGTTTTGAAAACACATTTCAATACGTGTTCCCCACTGTTGATGAACACGCATTAGCACAGTTGACGTTATGCTTGTAATGGCGTTGGTGATACGTTCCTTTAGATGATTTATGTCTCGTATCTTTTCCTGATACACCATGGCCTTCAAGTGCCCCCAAAGATAGAAATCAAGGGGGGTGAGATCTGGGGATCTGGGAGGCCACTCCACAGGACCACGCCGACCAATCCAAGCATCCGGAAACTGCTGCTGATCCAAATACCGACGCACGTGAAGACCATAATGAGGTGGAGCTCCATCTTGCTGGAAGTAAACTGGGAAGTTACCTTCCTCGTTTAGCAGGGATGGGAAAATCTCTTCTTGCAACATGTTAAGATACCTTTCGGCATTAAGATTTCCACTGACAAAAATAATTGGTCCAATAATTCTGTCACCCCATATCCCGGCCCACACCATCACTTTACCGGCACCTTGCAGCATCTTCGTCGGACTCAGCCAGTTAGGGTTAGCATTACTCCAATAACGTATGTTTTGCCGATTAACCTCTCCATTGACGTAAAAATTTGCTTCATCAGTAAACAAGATCTTACGTCAAACGTATATTCTTAGGGTATCTGAAACATAAAAACAAACGTTTAATTTTTCCTATGTATGGAAACTTACGGCCCCCCTGTATATATATATATATATATATATATATATATATATATATATATATATATATATATATATAGCACGCCGCTCGTCCGTTTTAATGGCCTATAAAGGGACAGTGGCAGTGGCACCGTTAGTTTCAGTATTGCTTTGGAGTCTATAGAGGTCGGTTGACGTCGTGGCACTCTGGTGGCTGTGGTTCGTTTTGCCTCCCAAGACGAGTCTGTCATACTTTCGATCTTGTTTTGTACTTATTCCGGTCCTGGATTATTATTATTATTATTATTATTATTATTATTATTATTATTGTTGTTGTTATTATTATTGTTATTATTATTTGGTCCAGTCCATATTATATTCATTTAGTCCAGTCCATAATTCAGATTTAAAAATTTATATGTAACGGCCGATCGGCGTGCCCCTTATCTATTTATCTGTCTGTCTGTCTATCTATCAGTATTTGTCTTTTCATCTACTTCCGTTATTTCTTTCTTTGAATGCCTCATTGAAGTCGTGTGACCACCGTTTACGGAATCACACGCGTTAGTCTTTCCCTAAAAAGTGCCACTACTGAAGGTGCCAAAGAGGTTGGCATTTTTATAGGTGAGTACGTGCCCTATCTCCTGTCTTTCATAATAGAATCATGCGTTCGTCTCTAAAAGTTTGTTTGGAATTATTATTATTATTATTATTATTATATTATTATTATTATTATTAATGTGTAACGCTTGTATATTGTATGTAGTTGGTATTTCGTTTATGAATCTGGACCTGCAGTTGTATCATTATATGGCCCTTCATTCTGTATGATACGTATTCTTTAATGTCAGAAATTGACTTTTTTTTTTTTTTCCACAAATATGTGTGGCCTTTTTAACACTAACGGGGAAATTGTTCACACAAAATAATTGATTGTTATTAAATGGTTGAGAGTATTAACGTTCAATCAATATTGGAATTCGATACGGAGGCTGGACACGTTTTATTTTTCAATATCTCGGTGCCTTTGGTTGAAATTCAGACCGTAGATAGTAAATAGTGTCCTTTGGAGCCGTATTTCGCGCTTTGAGGTACAAAAACGTATTATCAAAGTTCATTAGTAACAAAATTGGATCTCGTATTTAATAGATTAAAATATTGGCTTTTATCAACATTTAAAACTTTCCTTCTATATTTTTCTCACAGAATACTGATGACGACTATTTAAAAAAACGCTTAATCGTTAACTACAACCGTCGCATTCAGCAACGTAAAACCATATAAAATGTTCGGAGGATCACCCGAAGATCAGGGCCCCCAGCCTTCTTTAGTTAGCCTTATGTTCGATTACGCTTTCCAAAAATTTGACTGAGATGTTAAGGAACAATTACATTCTATTCGTACAGACGTTCCTTCAACGGTATACATAATTTGGGTCTTATTTCAACAGTCAGTGAATTATAATTGGTAAAATTACTTTACTGAATCCATATCGTTACTTGTACGATAAAGTGCTCGATCATCTCTAGCTTTTCTTAATTACGAAGAATCTGCGTAACTAGGGATTTCATGAAATCCCTAAAATATTCAGAGATTTCATGTAAGGTTAAGTCTTGATATTTTCGTTAGTTTTAACGAAACTATCACGACTTACCTAACCAATCGTCAAGAGCGTACAGTTGACTAACCGGACATTCAATTAACCTAACCGGGCATTCAATAATTTTCCCGTAGGTTTAACGAAAGTATCACGACTTAAACCGTACATGACATCCCTGAATATTTTGGGGATTTAATGAAATCCCTAGTTAAACAGATTCTCCGTAACATATATATCAGTGTCGTTTCGCCCATTGGACGCTATGGGGGCAGGTCTCACCTTAAATTTCTTATTTGGTAATGTACTATCTTCATATAATGAAATTATGTAAGCCTTTTTATTGTATCACAGTATGGGCCCTGCCAATGCAAAAGATTATATATATATTATAATATATATACACACACACACACACACACACACACACACACACACACACACACCGGGTGTCCGAGAATTATCTGTACAATTTTTGGCTGTTATTAAAAGTCAACCATGAAGTGTAGAAATTCCAGTGTTGTCCCATTTTACAGAGAATCTCATTACGTTTTTTCTGATACCACGTTTTGACAAGTTTTTTAGAAATGTACGCGGGTGACAGACATTGATGATTTAAAAGCAAGAATCACAGCTGCTATTGAGCGAATTGATGTGGATATGCTGCAGCGTACATGGCAACATTTGGAGTATCGATTGGATGTTTTGCGAATCACTATGTGCACATATCGAATGTTTGTAACAACGTTACTTTAATAAAAGAAACTTTTGAAAATACAGATTCTAAATAATCTTGTTTAAGAATTTTACGTGTGTTATCAAGAATTTTATTAAAAGATGAAATTGTACAGATAATGTTCGGACACACTGGAATTTCTAAAAACTTGTCAAAACTTGGTATCAGAAAAAACTTAATGAGATTCTCTGTAAAATGGGACAACACTGGAATTTCTACACTTCATGGTTGACTTTTAATAACAGCCAAAAATTGTACAGATAATTCTCGGACACCCTGTGTATATATATATATATATATACACACACACACACACACACACACACAGGGTATCTCAGAAGTCGCGCACAATAGGCGTTATTCAGATTTACGAGGTTTACGAGTCAAAATGGTTTATAAATGATGTTTAATTACAATATATGTTCGATAATGTTCTAATAATAAAATTAATAGCTTTTTGATTAACTCTACATACTATCTTAAAATAATTAAATTTAGTGAAACTGCATTAGCCAATGGTGCGCGACCTCTGAGACACCATTGGCTAATGTAGCTTCATTCAATTCAATTATTTTAAGATAGCTTTTTGATTAACTCTACATACTATTAATTTTATTATTCGAACATTATCGAACATATATTGTAATTAAACATCTTTTATAAATCATTTTGACTCGTAAACCTCGTAAATCTGAATAACGCCTATGGTGCGTATATATATATATATATATATATATATATATATAAAATTGAAATGCGGGAAGTAAAAAAAAATGGAATTGCAGTTGCGTCTTTCTTATTGATTTGTCCCTTTTTTTTTCCTTTGCAGATGAATCCTGGGATTAAAATCTCGAAGAGTCTCCAAAAAGTTAATCGAAAAGTCTGTAAATTTTTTGGAAAATTTCTAAATTATATTTAAGAGTACAAAAAGAGAGACGCTCACTCCATCTATCGTCTCTCTCCATACGACGCTTTCTCTCTCCCAAAGTCATTTTATGACGTAACCGACCGGAACCTTTTAGTGCCATTGCCAGCCAGCCAACTGGTCAAAATGGGTCACGTCTGATGTAGAGATGTCGCGTGGCACTTGGAATGATTTTAATTCCCCCTTGGTGATATTACAAATTTTGTAATTATTATTATTAGTATTATTAATTAATTAATTAATTCGATGCGTAATGACTTGATGGCATTGCGGTTTAGGATATAGAATTTATTTTTAAGTATACCGTACCTCGTAAGTGTATATTCCGTTTTCTATCGAATGAATTTGATATTTTTTATGGATAACTAAATATTTTTATATTTTTTAATGCACTTTTTAAGAATGTTACGCATACTTTATTGTTAGGATAAAAATGGAGAAATTTTATCGTATCGAAATAAACATGCTAAGAAGAGTTGCGTAATGTTGCGTTTTATTTGTTTATTATATAAGTGTTCAATTAATATTTTTTGTTCGCGCTAACTTCTTCTTGTTAATAATTAATTAATTAATAATTGATAAATTTTGATTATTTATACGTTGCAGTTAAGAATAATTTATTGATATTTATTGAGGTAAAAGAGAATATTCCTATTCCGTGAAAAGAGGTATTTAAAATCTTTAAATTTTCACAACTTAAAAAAATAACAGGTTTCAAAACTTAAAATTATATCAGTTGATAAGTCGCTCCTTTCGAGATCTTCCAATATTTGGGTCGTGCGCGCGCGCGCGGCGTAGCCTATTTAAAGATAAACTGAAGGATTACTGAATGCTCTTTAGGATTAAGGTTTAGGATTAACATTTTAGTCTGTGGTGTCGTGGCTTGTGACGACAAAAAAAAAATCGCGCGTGTGGTGAGGTAAATGGTGGTGAAGAGGAATGCAGGAAACGGAAGACTCGTCCGATGTCGTCGTTAATGTAGTTATTCCAAATGTCACCCCAGTCATTCCTCCTCCTCCTCCCGTGGTCGTCCTCCCAGCAGTTAGTGGGGCGGGGTCCCCTGCTAGCCCTACGACCTCCGAGAGTTCCCTTACCCACTCCACCGATAAATTCACAACTTCGTTCACGTCGCCCACAACTACGACGACGATCACAGCGACGAAGCAGCAGCAGCAGCAGCAGCAGCGTCCCTTCGTACCCCTTTCCACCCCACTCGAAGGTCCTGAGGCCCTGACACCCCCTATGATTCCAGGGGGGGCGCTCGAAGAGCATCTCCTCTTCCTGCATCTCTCCTTGGAGAACCCCTCCGGGTTCGAGGTTTACGGTGGCGTAACTAAAGTGGTGGGCGGGGTGCAGGCCGCCCTCAAAGCGGCAGGTAAGCCATCATCATTATTATTATTATTATTATTATTATTAGTAGTAGTAGTAGTAGTAGTAGTATTCATTATCTGTCTCGAAGATGGCACCGCACGAACTCCTCTTTTATCTTGGTTAAAAAAATGAAAATAAGCGCGTGCCTTTTATTAGTTGTCGTGATTCGCGTGTATCGTTAAAAGGCATTTTAATCGTCACATTTTTCACTTAATGGTTGCTTCACCTCCTCCCCTTCCAAAACCCATTCTGAATGGGGATTCATAATGATTATTTACGCTTCGTTTTTGATCTCCCTACAATATATATATATATATATATATATATATATATATATATATATATATATATATATATATATATATATATATATATATATATATATGCACTAGAATCACAAAATAACACGTGACCTTATTAATAAGCAAACAACCACAAGGAAAAGGAAACACAAAGTCCGAGCGCTTTCGTGATATATTCACATTATCAAGGAAGAACAGAAAATAGACGGAGATTACAAAGTATTTGAGTTAAATAGACAAGCAAAAAATTCACAATTGGCACCTCAAATTAAAGGCCTTAAAGCCCTCTAAAGATTTTTTTCCCCAAATTGATAACATAATCTGTAGGCAGCTAAATAACTGAATAAAAAATATATACTGTATAGATGAAATTAGACAAAAAGAAAACCAATACAGAGAACAAAAATTATTATAATGGTTATTAACATTTAATTAAAACAGGCAATTAATAGGCAAGAATTTAATGAAAAACAAATAGATGACGTAGATAACAAATAGAAAACATAATCTGTAGGCTGATTAATTACTATACAGATGAAATTAGACAAAACACCAGTACAGAAAACCTAAAAAAAAAAATAATTATTATAATGGTTATTAACACTAATATTTAATTGAAATAGGAAAAATTACAAGGCCCGAAATTAATGAAAACAAAGGGAAAGTTGCCATCGTCTTACAGAATTATTACAAAATTTCAACAAACAATCTGGAAAAAATAGTTATCCCAACAGCAACCCACTTCAAATATCCAATAAACCACCCAGCAACCAAAGATTATACACGAAAGAAATATTACAATTAAACTAGACACATAAGAATTGTGAATTTTTTGCTTGTCTATTTAACTCAAATACTTTGTAATCTCCGTCTATTTTCTGTTCTTCCTTGATAATGTGAATATATCACGAAAGCGCTCGGACTTTGTGTTTCCTTTTCCTTGTGGTTGTTTGCTTATATATATATATATGTGTGTGTGTGTGTTCGTGTGCGTGTGCGCACGTTCTTTGCTATCATATACAGTATCTTCATATGATACACTGCTGTATGCGGCCGAAGCTATCTAAAACGCCAGTGAACGTTAATTGTGTGGCCTTGTTAATTCTTAGAATGGTAGCGAATGCCTTAGCTCACAGTATGTCCCTTGTTCTCCCTAATTGTGGTTAGAGTGCCAAAGGAAGTTATTCAGGCACTGCCGAGACGCTCGGTTATTGATTTTAATTAAACCCAAAACGCAAACAAAAACAACTTTTGTGGAAAACCTTCGCGTCAGTTGTTAATTGATTCAGAATTGAGAGTGAATGACCGAGTGTGACCTTTAAAGTTTAGGGACAACTTCCGTGGATGATTTGAGAACTCGACATACGACCAGAGTTAAGAAGGACTTTTCCCTGAATAAGACCACCAATGCATTCTCAAAGAAAATGCCGTTTAGTCTTTAGCTAGTTCATCTCGATGACGCATTACTGTTGAAATCGCCGCTGACCATTCGTCTTACTGACCATTTATCTTACCTTGTATCGTAATCCCTTTGGAATCTATATTAACTTCTCTACGAGGGAATAGGATTACCACTACTTATTTCATCATTACAGTAGACGTTTATGAATAAGACCAGTAATAAAAACGCTCGATTCATTTCAGTCCAGTTGGTCCGTTTACCCGTTCAATTTTAATTAAGTTTACAGCCAGGACTCGAAAGCGGTAAGTTTTAAAATTTAATTTACTTTTTACAATTAGGTGACGACAAAAAAATATGACTAAGCTCCCCTGTGGGGCTAAAGTTAGAAAGGGGATTTCCCGAACGAGGAAATTTTCTCTCCTGTCAGAAAATTCAGTCAAAAAAGTTTAAGTAAGATTTTACACGTCCATCAAATAAATTTCACGAGTCCCATTTTCGTGAGAACCGGCCTTCAATTTTCGGATCTCAGCGCGCGCACACCCTCCTCCAGATCCGCCTTCGTTGGAGCGCGTTCCAGAACCTCTCGTGGAAAAATGCATCGAGCTCGAATAGTAGTAGTAGTAGTAGTCTTGAAACGAGAAACTGCGTTCGGACTTTTATTCTGTATAAACTATTTTCCTTTAATTAGTATCACTTCTTGGTACTGATTTATACTTGATATACCGTATTTATTGGGCTTATACTAATCAAATGGAAATTGCGTTGCGCGCATGAATATTATCGTGTGACTTTCATCCGAAGTCACGTAGCAGACTGCGCGTCTTTCTTTATGGTCGATCTAGAATGTAAAGAAATTGTTTTAATGGCGCGAAATGCCGCAGTCCATTCTCTAATGAGGACTTAGTTAACGTAGTCTTTTCTATTTTATTAAACATTTTACTTACGTTTTGTTTGAACTATTTATCAATTATTATTTCCCCATTTCCCCAATCCCGGCAGTGCCCAGCTCATTGCGATAGGAACGTGTGTGTGTGTAACAACATTAGTGGTGTTGCCGTAGATTCAGACATTTTGTTAATTTAAAATCATTGAATATCCTGAAATAAAGGGATATGTTGAAGGTTGGGTTGAGCTAAAATGATTTGTGTGTACTGACTGACTTCTATTATACTGTACTGCTTAATGATTTGTATTACTTTAATTCAAATTGCTTTACTTTATTCACTGCATTCTATTGTTTCATTACTACTAAAATTTTTACTTATTTCCAGATTCTCTGGTTCTAATCGCTTATATTCTCTGTGGTAAATGATCGACTCGGTAAGACGCGAGGGGCATTGGCGGACTGCTTATAACGGAATACGAAACGCATGATTCACTGCTATGTAATTTTATTCTTATCAAACGTTTGAAAACACGTGATTAAGGAGAGGAGGGAGCGTGAACTACATTTACTTTTTTTTACAATCTCAATCGTAGGGAGAAAGCGCTAAACATCCTATCACTTCAATTCATCGAAAATTTTACATTTTGAATGAAAACACCCCACGACCCCCTCTCTCCCTCCGTGTTGCCAGCGCATAATTTTACATTTCAATCAATTTATTTCTTTTACTACACTCGCCTCATAGCTTTTGAAAATAGGTTTTCAATCAAACTTATTCTAACGAATTTGAAGACCATTTTCATATTTGCGTATGAAGAAAACGTTTCAATGACAAGCTCCATATATATTAGACATTTTCTGCCATTGCATAAAAATAATTCGAAAAAATATCTAACCTCGTTTGCGGAAAATAACATTTTAAACCAATGTAAAAAATATTACCTGAACAATTGTGGATAATTTTCTTTAGATTTGGTTACAAAAACTTTTATTTGCACATTCGATTCCAGCGATTTCTCATTAACACGTTCACAGCCAGCACTTTTCAAGAAGGTAACCAGCCACCGCCAGCACTTTTTAAAAAGTACAAGTACGAGATTCACCAAAAATTTAAAACTAAAGCTGTCTCTAAACAAAATATACCAAAATAATGCTTATAAAGTTATAATGTATACGTTCAAGACGAGATTTCTCGTCTTTGGCGGTGAATGCGTTAAGGATCGCTTTACATTCGAAAATATATAGTTACTCTCAGGACAAAAATGGTGGGAAAGGGGGGAATTCAAAACATACTGACCAGGACACGCATGGTAGTCTACAAAACAAAAGAACAGAACTTTTTCCAATATTCCAGAATTTTCATTTAAAACTCTTAAATGATAATCAGTATCGGTCAGTTTTTCTGCGTATGTATTTCAGATAGTACTCAGCTGCCTTTTGGTCTCTCAAAAGCTGACAACAGAAGCCTTTTCAATTTTATAATCATACCAACGCTTCCTCACTTCACTAAAAAACAAGGGGTTGCATCGCGTACGCATCAGATTTAACGCGCGTCAAGTTCCGCTTTCTCAAGAAAAATAAAAAAGATCGGGGGAACAGAGATACTGAAAGCGGAACTACGTACTGGAATTGGACGTGATTGTAATTCTATTAGTTAACAAAGACAAGTCAATTTAAACAATTTTCACGCTGCTCATCCGTTTTTGATCCTTCGAACGAGTGTCGGTTCTCTTCGGCTACGTACGGTTGAAAGGCTCCGTAAGTGGCATTGGCCAGACGACCACTCGGCCGTAGACGGTTTCACGACTAATTTACCGCGTACCTATACGAACAGTAAAGTCCTAAACGCTCGTTTCTTTCTCGTGTCGTCGGTGATCGATCACCCTTTTCCGGTCAGTCTAAACATCACTCGAAATTAAAAAATGTTTGTAAAAACGTAACTGATTATTATAATAATTTTCAAATCCAATGTACGAAGACTTTCTCTACATGATTCGCTTCATTCAAAACAATACCCATAATTTGCAGTGACCAAAAAAAAAATAAAAAAACGCGCAAAATTTTTGCAATTTCGCGATACCGTAATGACACCCGTAATGACACACTAACTACCAATACAGTAACTCAGAGCCATTTACATCGAAAAAAAAAGTCGTGGAACAAAACAAGAAGATTGCACTGTATATAAAACAACAAATATGTGAATGTGCTTATACATAGCAACCAGTACTAAAAAATTTCCAAGATGTCATTGTTCAAACTGCTCTCAGCAACACTGATGCAATCAAGGAGGAATGATCGAAGTGGAAACCAAAAATAACTCTTCATCTAACCTGAGGTAGCGAGAAACCATTCGCTTCGACACCAACGAGAGCGATCGAACGACGCATCGTCGTAAAGGGAGTGCGGGAAAGGTTCGAAAGAAGCTACGAAAACGTTACCAGCGTTGGTCATCAGTTAAATTTTAAACCATAATTGCGACGATTATACCCGAGTAAAATTAGCTAAATAACATTTACTTAAAAAATAATTAGTGCTAAAATTTAAAAACACCTTTTCACCACCTCAGCCACTTGACCACCGCTTTTGTTTGGAAATCTTCTCGCACTGTAGCCAAGTTCCAACACGTAATTTTACATTTCAATCAGTTTCAATCGAGTGAAAAATTAACTTTTGTCTCCCCCAATTTAAAATTTAAATTAATAAAAAACAGCTTTTATGCCACTGTGAAGGCGCGCATATTTTTCTTTTAAAGTTACTTTTATTTTTGATGCCTTTTGATCGTTAAATTGATTTGCTGCTAACGTGAACAAAAAATGACTCCGAATGAGTCTTAATTTCAAACTTTCATAGGGAATAAGACGACTCAAATTTTGCAGACACCAACCAACTCGGGAGTCAGTGAGGCTCTTGGACGAAAACTGGCTCAAAACGTGTCATACTCGTTGAAAGAAAACGTGAGTTGAGACCTAAATGAAGCCTCGAACGGGCGTGGGTATTGGGTAGAGTGAAGGCGGTAGGTAGGTTGCGCGGCTTTGGGGTATTTTTTAACAAGGTGTCGGCCATTAGACCAACAGTAAAACTCTGACCGAAACTCGCAGCCATTTTGAATCAGTTCGAAATTACACTTACCGTTATAAAAGTTTCAGTAATTGGATAGTCCCGTCCCGTAATTATAATTAAGGTTAAACCGCTACCACCAAATGTAACGATCGTGATTGCATAATAATGATTTATATACTGTACAGTATGCTGTATGTACTGACTGCCTGCCTTCTACTGCTACTACTACTACTCTAATTCAAATTGATTTACTCTATTCACTGCATTCTCTTCTGTTTCTTTCTCCAATTTTTATTCCTTCGTTACTTCCCGGATTCTCTGACTCTAATCGCTTATCTTCTACTGTATGTAGTAGGTGACTAGCTCGTTAAGGGACGAGAGGCAATGCCACATACGAGAAACACTATCCACTGGTATAAAATTTTATTTTCATTGAATGTTGGAAAAGATGATTTAGGGGAGGAGAGTGGTGTAAGCTACATTTTTTTTTTTTTAACAATTTCAATCACAGTGATGGAACATTAAATATTTTATCACTTTAATTCATCGAAAGTTTTATATTTTGAACAAAAACATTTTACGACCCAAACCAGTAAAACCTGAGGTCTCCCTTGCAGGTTCACTGCTTTGTTTGAAAACCTCTTCCTCTCTGTTGCCAACACGTATTTTTAATCTCGTTTGCTACACTGGTTGGACATTGTACAACTTCTTAATTGTCTAGTGTGAAAGTATTACATTTGTAAACCCGTTTTTGAGATTAGATTCGCGAAATTCATTATTATTCATTTATTCATACATGTTTTAAAGTATATATACAGGGTGGTGCAAAAGTCTGGACCCATAGGCAATTTACTATATAAAAAATATCTTTCGATTTTTATAATAGTTTTTATAATCTAATTTTTATTTATAATTTTACTAAATATTTTTTAGATTGTTACCCTATGGCAGACAAGTTAACAATAGCAGAAAGAATAGAGCTTGTGCTTTTGTACGCAAAAGAAGGAGCCACCTCACGTTCAGTCGCAAATTTCCTTATGCCTCGATTATACGAAATACCATTACACTTATTGTAAATTCTGAACTAGAATGTTAAATTTAACATAATTTAGTCACTGGTGTATGGTTAATTAAATTTCATTTCATAATAAACTTCCTGCAAGCCACACTTTTTTTCCATATAAACCGCCTATGGGTCCAGACTTTTGCACCACCCTGTATATATATATATATTATATATATATATATATATATATATATATATATAGAGAGAGAGAGAGAGATGAAAATTATTTCACGAAAATAACACGAAAAATATTTATGATGAATAAAACCACGAAGGAAAGGAAACAGAATGGTGCTCAAGCGCTTTCGTCTAATGACATCCTCAGGAACACTGAAGTACATAAAGAGTTACAGCCTATATATAGGTTACAAAAAAAAAAATATATATATATATATATATACACAATAAACGGAGGAAAAAAATAAAGGATTGTGGGAGGAGCATACAAATTTGTAAGGAAAAACTACCGATTTTAGCATTTTGCCCGAATCCAACACAAGATCAAATGAATTGTTTCCAACCAATGTTATAGTTAATTAAAAAAAAATAATAAATTGAAAAATAAAAATAAAACTTGTAAGAGGAGCATACAAATTTATACTGGAAATCTGGCCAGGTTTTAGCACTCTGCCCTTCTTGTCTAAGTCCGATATATATAAAAATAAATTGAAAAATAAAAGTTATTAGAGAAACATCCAAGTTTACTAAAGGTTTAGCACTCTACCCTTCTTGTCTAAATCCGTTCTGAACGAATTCAAAACAACGGGATCGAGTTGAAAAAGACCTTTGCTTATGTTGAAGTTATTTGTAAGTTGGATAATGGCAGACTCAAGAATATTTCTATTAACAATGTTGCTAGAGTGAAACAAAACTGAGGCATTATTCCAATCAATACAGTGGGATAACTCTGACAAATGGACGAAAAGGGCACTGGACGACTGTCCCGTTCTAACGGAGTATTGATGTTGTTTTACACGTGTGTGAAAATCCTTTCCCGTCTGACCTATGTAAATGTACTTAAACTTTTGGATATTAATGTAGTATTTTCATATAACAATATTGTGAAAAATATCATAGTAAAAAATAGCCCTACCAATAATTCGGGCATTATCTATAAAATTGGTTGTAAACAATGTGATTCCTTTTACATAGGTCAGACGGGAAAGGATTTTCACACACGTGTAAAACAGCATCAATATTCCGTTAGAACGGGACAGTCGTCCAGTGCCCTTTTTGTCCATTTGTCAGAGTTATCCCATTGTATTGATTGGAATAATGCTTCAGTTTTGTTTCACTCTAGCAACATTGTTAATAGAAATATTCTTGAGTCTGCCATTATCCAACTTACAAATAACTTCAACATAAGCAAAGGTCTTTTTCAACTCGATCCCGTTGTTTTGAATTCGTTCAGAACGGATTTAGACAAGAAGGGTAGAGTGCTAAACCTTTAGTAAACTTGGATGTTTCTCTAATAACTTTTATTTTTCAATTTATTTTTATATATATCGGACTTAGACAAGAAGGGCAGAGTGCTAAAACTTGGCCAGATTTCCAGTATAAATTTGTATGCTCCTCTTACAAGTTTTATTTTTATTTTACAATTCATTTGATCTTGTGTTGGATTCGGACAAAGTGCTAAAATCGGTAGTTTTTCCTTACAAATTTGTATGCTCTTCCCACAATCCTTTATTTTTTTTTCTCTGTTTATTGTGTGTATATATATATATATATATTAGGGTGATTCAAAAAAATCAAATTTTTTTTTTTAATTGTTCAACCTGTGTTTTTGTTCCCTATGACAAAAAAGTAGTGTATGCCAAATTTGGTGAATTTTAAATAAAATTTACTATGTGCTACCAGGCGTCAAAGTTTCCCTCTTTTTCAATTTTTGTTTTTACAACTTATGATTTTATGTTTAATTGTTTATATTTCAGAATTTTTAATTAATGGTTTATATACTAGCTTGCTTTTAATTGTTGCTTGGAACTCGTAATTTTGATACCAATTAATCGATTATGGAAGCTAGGCCTAACTCACCATCACCCAGTTGCTCATTTGGGAGAAGTTCTACAAGAAAAGAAACTGAAGTATGGCTAATTGGGCAGCCCTCTGCAGTACTAAAAACATCCGTATTACCAGCAGAGAAGGAAATGATGGCCCTCTTCATGCACTACAGAAATATTAAAAAGCAAGACATTAGAGAATCATGCTGCTCTACTGCAGATGATGTGTTAGCAGTTTGGAAAAAAGCAGGAATACCAGCAAAACAAAGAATACATGTAGTAGATAAAATTCAAGGAATACTGAGGGAATGACAGCTGCTTAAGAAAAACAAAGCAAACAAATTGAAAAGATCACAAAATTTAAATAATAAAGAAGAAAAATGGAAAGATAAACTGGAAAACTTATTTGACATTGCTCATGAGAATGCTATGCAGCTTATAAAAATAGAAGATGATAAGAAATTCTTGAAAATGCAACGTGAGAAAGGACGTCATGGAAAAATGGGTACCATTGATAAGGCTGTTGCTAAAAAAGAGCAAAGAGCAGCAGAAAAGCAACAACGTTATGAAAAGAGGAAAGCAGAAGAAGAGATCAAAAGAAAGAAGAGTGAAGAGGCTGTCATACTCACCAGTACATCATCAGAATCAGAATCAGAGGAGAGTAAAAGTGATGAATCTGGTTTCTGTGCTGCACAACCTTCAACATGGAAAAGTAAGGTTGGCAAACGTAGAAAATTGTTTGATGATAAATTATTAGGAAGTCTTGATCATGTTGCAAAATTGAGTGACAGAAATGTGTCTCTTTTTAATGCAAACAATCAGACATCGCTTGAATGGGACATCTGCGAACAAATAAAATGCATGTGTTTCAATACAACGGCAGCTAATACTGGTCCTAGAAATGGTGCAACTATTCTTCTAGAACAAAAATTCGACAACGATTTATTGTGGTTGGCATGTCGACACCATATATTTGAAATTATGCTGGAAGCTGTTGTTTCAAAGTCTTTATCACCATCTTCTGGCCCAGATATAGTCCTTTTTAAGAAGTTCAGAGAAAAATGGTCAATCATTAATAAGGACTACGAGACAGCATTATCAGATCCAGATATCTATGAAAATATTCATGACATCAAAGATGACATAATTATATTTGCAACAAATCAACTAGATACATTCCAACCAAGAGACGATTACCTAGAACTATTGCAGTTAACAATTATTTTTTTGGGAGGTGAACCAAAAGGTGGAATCAAATTTAAACATCCAGCGGGACTTCATCGGGCTAGGTGGATGGCCAAAATTACATATTCATTAAAAATTTTTATGTTCAAATCTCAGTTCAAAATTTCAGTAAAAGACAAAAAAGGACTAAAAGACATCTGTCTATTTGCTACTCGGTTATATGTAAAGGCATGGTTTACAGCTCCTGTACCATCTTGCGCTCCTCGTCTTGCTCTGGAATTATTACAGAATCTTGTAGTCTACAAACAAATAAATGACAATTGCATTTGTTGCTATTAAAAAACTGTTAGGTCACCTCTGGTACCTATCAGAAGAACTGGTAGCCTTGGCCTTTTATGATGATGAAGTGCCTACTGAAACGAAAAACAAAATTGTAAAGGCCTTGCAAAATACAACAGAAACTCTTCCTGCAAAACGGGCTTTTCTAGATCCTGCACTTATTCCAACGAAGAAATTAGAAGATTTTGTCATCAAATACTCAAAGATTCTTTACAATAACAAATTTAGTTCAAAATTTTTACTCAAAGATGCTAAAGAATGGCATAATGATGAAGAGTATAACTCCGCTAAGAAATCTATCAAACAGTGGAAAGTCGTGAATGATATAGCGGAAAGAGGAGTAAAATTAATGGATGAATATAATAAAATACTAACACATGACGAAGATCAAAAACAATTCTTGCTACAAGTAGTGAAAAACTACAGGGCTGTTTACCCTGATAGAAAGAAAGAAACATTGATGAAGTAAGGACAGCTAATGTCTCAAATATCATGCTAGTTTAATTATGCATGCTCGTGGTTATGGTAGGACCTACGGGGGAGCTTTCCACACTAAAAAAAAGCAATGCGCCTTGTACTGTACCCCCTGGGTGGTGTGGAAAAATTTGACAATTTGAGTCGTTCTGTCAATTTTTAATTGCTGGTAGCAATCCCTAAAAATTAAAAATTTGCTAAAATATTTTAGGATAGTTGTTTTTATGCTGAAATGAACCATTTAAAGGGTTGAACACATTAAAATATAAAAAAAAAATTTTTACCCCCATATTTGAATCACCCTAATATATATATATATATATATATATTTTTTTGTAACTTATATATAGGCTGTAACTCTTTATGTACTTCAGTGTTCCTGAGGATGTCAGACGAAAGCGCTTGAGCACCATTCTGTTTCCTTCGTGGTTTTATTCATCATATATATATATATATATATATATATATATATATATAATATGCATAAATCCCCAAGTAAGTCGAACTTTGTAAATGAGTCTGATTTTCTTGTACGGCCTACTGTTTTGAGGTTAGGTTAACCAAACCTAACCTAAACTAGCGTAACCTATCCTAGAGTAAAACAAATCAGAGGGTGTGTAAAGTCTGAAGAAGCATACAGGACGACTTATTTCACTTAGTTTTTTTTAATTAAAATTGTAACGCGGCTGAAATTAGAAACAAATAATCGTTGTACTGTATATAATAAAAGAACGCTGTCTCTAAATTTTCTGATAGAACCCCGTACCCTCCCACACACTACTTTAACACAAACGAAAGTGATTAAAAGTTTGAAAATATGAAACCTGTTCGACCTACGTGCTGGGTAGAAAAAGGTCACGGACAAAAATTTACACATGTTCGACCAGTTTGGGCATCTATGACTATATATATATATAATCTCGGGATGATGCCTGTCTTTTTGTTCTACGTTCGTTTATAAACACCTGAACGGACAGGGTAATCTGCACCAAATTTAGTATTCACATTAAGGAAAATTAGGGAAGTTTTTAGTAATACTCGTCCCTACCAGTCTCCCCCCCCCCCCCCCCCCCCCACACCCACACACACACACGATGTTTAGGAGGGCTTTTGCTGCGCTTTCGCAGCGGGCATTCTAGTGTGTATATATATATTTTTTGTGTGTGTGTGTGTATTTTAAACTTAAGTACGTTCACGTAATTTCAAAACGAAACAAGATTCACATGGGCTTATGGCTATTCGGGGGTAGCCATTGATGGTCTACTCGGGTAGATCTTAGTTTTATTATTTCGAAAATACCTTTCAGATAGGCATTATTATTTATTATTATTATTATTATTATTATTATTATTATTTCGTGTTCAGATTAGGAATATTTAAATACTTTTATTACCGGAGTTGATTAGTTGTGTGTTAATTAATGTGATCTTTTTGATTTTCGTTCGGCAGAAAGGAAAGAACGTGACCTTTTCATTTCTTATCTGGGAAGCCGAGAATCGATATTGATTCCTCGTTTGGTCTCTCTTATCGAGGTACGTCGTTATTTCCTTCATTCTCCTTCGGGCTTATTTGGTTCCATTTAAATATTGGTTTTTGGGGTTAACTTTTTGTACCGCAGTAAGGAGCTGGTAGTGTCGTATACTTACTGTATATGCGCCTCGGTGGTGTAGTGGTTAGCGTAGCTGACTAGGAATCCATCGGACCCGGGATCGAGACCCGGTGACGGCAGGCGGCGCGCAGCAAAACCCGGCTGTTCATCTTTCCGCGCAATAAAAAAATTGGTTGATAGATAAATCGGTACCGTAGCCTAGTGGTTGAGACGCTTAGGTGCTGGTGGGGCGTGGTTCGGATTCCACGTTAAACTGTAGGTCTAAGGTGAAGTGACAAGCTTGACCTTCGTCAAAATGAACAATGGGATGAATTTCGTCATTCCCTGACAAGGTGTACGACTGAATACACGAAAAGCATTGGAATAATTTTTTCTTTTTCCTTTTGGGTTTGCATCATATATATATATATATATATATATATATATATATATATATATATATATATATATTTTAGTTCGGGAAGAACCGATTCGCGTCTATTTAAAGGGCATATCTCAGCGGAAAAACAAAGAAAAAGTGAGAGGAAAGACAGAGGAAAAAGAAAGGGTGGAGGGGACAGTCGAAGTGGAAAAAGACCAAGGATGACAAGGACTGCAGGGTCGAGCCCCATCATCCTTGGGTGCTAGGGCCGGGAGGGCGCACGTGAAACCTCCAGGAACAAGCACGTACAAACGAGCACAAAGAGCACTCAAGAGCACGAGCTTAGAACCCCCTTGCGGGGATATATATATATATATATATATAATATATATATATATATATATATATATATAATGTAAGTAATAATTCACAATTTTCACGCTAACTTTATTAAATGTAATTCTGAAGCTAAATGCATAATTGGGTATTGATTTAGGTATATGCATGTTTAGAAAGTTGATGGTTCATATATGTTTACTAAGTGCAGGCAAATTTAAACCAATAGTTTTTGTTCACCGACCGAAAGTCGAAATGAATTATTTTTATAACCTTTTCGTTGTCATAAACTCGTAAGAAAAATAGCTTAAATTGGAAAGGTACTTTTCTAATTAATTATTGTAGATTTTGAAAACTTAAAAAATTTGTAATGAGAGTGGAGAAATGCACTTTTTTTGCATAATTGAATTTGTGCGTTTCTCCATTTTAATAAAATTTGTCTCGAATAATTATAATAGTTTTCCTTAGAGCGCGATCTTTGGGATGAGATTTGTTTATTGCCTATTGCCGCGGAAACTTTATCGCGATATTTTATTTGTAATTCGCGCTCTCGGTCGGTGAACCCGTATTGACGGTGTTCTAGTTTTTAGTTTTTTAAATTTAAAATGCAATTTGTTTTCGCGTATTTTGCTACTCGAATAACGAGTACTGTGAGGTATTGAAAAACTCATGATCTTCACTTACCCCACAAACACCTTTAAATGGGAGACCCAAAATGGGTGCAAACACACATTTCTACATTACTGTACAGTCTTTACAGCCACACCTACACTTTTCCTCCTAAATATATATATTGTAATGTATATGGTTGTAAATTTTGACTTGGTCCGCAATTGATATGGACCGTAACTTATTTTTGGTTGGCAAGGTACTGGTATTGATGGATACCGTAATGAAATTGACTGGATTCTTTGGATCTGATATATTTGCATGTCCGTTATAAATAGATATAGAGTGTAACATATTTGTGGATAGTAGTCTATTATGACTTGATTCTCTGGATCGAGAGATTCTATCTTTAGTTTTTAATTGATAATTAATTAGTTTTAAATTGATAATTATTTAGTTTTGTAAAAATTGGTTGTTGCCAATGTACAGGCAGTTTTTACATAGTGGAGCCACCTCGATGGGCCGAAGTGGCCCCTAGTGTGCCCACTATAAAAATTTCTCATGTTCTTGTGGTTCGGAACCCACGTAAAATTGTAGGTCCCCTCCGCCACCACGGAGGACATGCGCATTACACAATTACGACCGCAGTTAGGTAGACCAGCCATGAGTGGATCCTAGGGTCTTTGTTGGTCTGAAACATTATAACATTATAACAAATAGTCGAGAAGGAAGAGCTGGGTTTGAAATAGAAAGTACGAGTAGTTTGCTTCCGCATATACCTTATCTTAAGTCCTATTTTATGTTACTCGTATTAGGACGCAACAACAACAACAACAACAACGTAGCATGACATTTTTTTGGACTAAAGATATTACTAAACATTCTCTCTCAGGTTTTATCGATCAGCGACATAAATTTGAATTTTGATTTCAGACATCGACTGATCCAGCCGTTGTTGGTGTCATTTGTGGATTTATTCACGAATGTTTGGCGCCAACTTGCGAAGGTATGTTTAGCATTAGGTTTACTTTTAGGTTTCGGAAAAGGTTTCCAGATAAATTTAGAGTGCGAGTGAACCTTTACTTTTCATAAAATGTCATATTTTTGCGCATTCTCGTAACAAATACAAATTCGGAAAATTCAGGCGATTAAAAATTTAAAAGTCCCGGGTTCGACTCCCACCGCCCTCTGGTAATACTCGGCTGAGGTGACTCTTAGAGTTCGTTACCCCGCGCCTCACCCTCCTTCTTCGAAGGGAAATTATCGCGTAGTGACCTTTAGATGGTTGGGATCCCGAGTGAAGCCGTAGATTCCCTCCATCACGCGATCTTTATCGTTATTACGAAAGAATTCAGCGAGACTCAAACAGTATTATTACTATTTTTTATTATTGTTTTGTAACTGATGATGAAAAGACTCTCGGTTCTCTCTCTGTATAAACGTCAGAGTAACGAGGGAACAACAACAACAACAACAACAACAACATCATCTCGGTGGTTAATTTTATTTGTATCTGGTGTCCGTAAAGCGTCAGTGAATTTATTTAAATAATTTATTACGTAAAAGAAAGCGCATTATAATGTACGTAAAACTATTACAAATTGAAAATAATTTCGGCAAAATAAAGCCCCCTCAGCGCATTTCTAAACGTGAACCAAAGGAGAAACGGGGGGGAAAAGGGTCGTAAACGAAGACAGTCTCAGGTTTAGAAACGAGAGTGAGATTTCCGAAAACAGACGAAAATAGGAAGAAAAAACGACTAAAACAATGAATAAATAGAAGACTTGAAAAATTATCTTAAATCAAGACGTTAAATAATAATAATAACTAAGTTATGCCTAAATGAATGTCCCGTTAACTGTCTCTCTGTAGTACGACAATAAGAAAAATGAATCTGATAAATCAAATATAAGTGTCAGAAATTATAAACAACCGAAAAGTGGACCACGTGCAAATATTATAAAAGAGGATCGTTTAAATATGACTCCAGATGCGTGTACAGTTAGTTAATGGTGAAAAGAGTTGAAACACCTTAAAAGATTTTAGAATGAAAGAAATTTCCTATAACATCACCATCACTGATGTATTTTAAGTAGGCTACTGATAATGAATTTGTCAACATTTGCTATCTTCCTCAGAAAGACTCGGTGTAATTATTATTATTATTATTATTTGCTATATTAATTTTAATATGTCAGACTTTTTATATTTTTACAGTTTCTTAAACTACAAAGTAGTATGAAAATCAGTATATGAACAGCACTTGTCTTCAGTGATATTTGTTGTATGGAACTTATACTGTACCGCAAACTTTAACGGTTTTTCTATGCTGAATTTCGTTTAACTGCTTACAATGCGTCTGACTTGGCATTATGTGTCTGATTAGGCCTAACATATTCCGGGAAGCCGAAACACGAAATAGATTTTCGCTGATTTTAGTAATCTCGAGACACATTGTGCTTTATAATGTAAATTCCGTTAATTATAGTGGGCTTAGGCCGACTTAACCTCTCTTTCAATGTTATATTCATCTTAATTGGCCCCCACCTTTGATCACCGTGTTTCAAAAATTTAATTTAATAAAATCATATAAACAAGTTTCGTATACGCAATTTAATAGGATTATTTTAATGATTTGTTAATTAATTTAAGCATTTTGGATAACGATTATTGAGAGAGAGTTACGAGGAGTTACGAGGAAAAGTAGTACCTCAAAAGGCCTTGCGGCCCATACTGAGGAGGTACCAATGGCAACGGGTGCCAGGGAAAATTTTCTACACCCTCAAATAGTGTGCAAGATTTGGTCTAACCTTTTCTTGAAATGATACACGGAGGAACTGTTCACAACTTCTGAAGGCAACCTGTTCCACGTGTCACAGATCTTATAGGTAAAGTAATCGATTTACGGACATTTCTTCGAAAATAAAACTTCGAATCAATAACTGCGGACATTTCTTCGAAAACATAAACATTTTGAGACGAGTAAAAGTCCTCGCTCCTAACTTTTAAACATTGATTCAATTTTAACTGATTTTGAAGCAGGAATGATTAATGCATTAACTTCAGAATTTCGATCAGTCGCAAACTATGGTTGCTTTTTCCATTTTGGCCAATGCTTATATAGGAAAGTGTGTGAATATGGACTCAAAGCACGATACGACACTGATGCCCAATTCGCTCTAAATATTCGAATGCTTGCAGCTCTTTCCTTCGTACCACCTAACAAACTTGTCGACGGATTTAATATGATAATTGAACAAAACATTCTTCCACATGAAGCAGAACCTGTTGTTGATTACTTCGAAGATACGTGGATCGGCCGTCCTGACAGACCTAACCTAACCTAACCTAACCTAACATAATTCGAAGTTTTATTTTCGAAGTAATTTTTTGTCGAAGTTATTGGATGTCGAAGTTTTTGATTTCGAAGAAATGTTTTCGAAGTTTTGTTTTCGAAGAAATGTTTTCGAAGAAATGTCCGCATACGAAAGTAATCCCCACACACACTAGTCCTAAACCGTTTCAAATCCAACTTCCAACCATTGTTGCGAGTTGGGTTATCATTTAAACTAAACATGCTTCTAAAATCGACATCGTTGAACCCGCGTAAGAGCTTCAAAACCTCGATGAGTTGACCGCGCAGCCTCCGAGTTTCCAGCGAAAACAAGTTCAGGGCGAGTAAGCGTCGATTGTAGCCCATATGCCTAACGGAAGGGATTAACTTTGTGGCCCTCGCCTGCACTCGCTCCAGCCTATCAATATCTTTCCTGAGGGTGGGCGACAGAACTGCACAGCATACTCTAGGACAGTTCAATGTTCCCTCTAAGGTGTGGGCGTGTGCGTGCGCGCACACGCTGTGAAACCCGCGCACACAGCAAAATAAAATGCGCACAAGCTCAAGCGTATCATGAGTCACGACAGTAAATGAAATAATTTAAAAAATTTCAGTTTAATGAATTCTATAAAGAACAAATTAAGAAACCGCTTGAAAGAAAATCATTTGGACATGCTCATGCGAATTAAAAGTTACCTGAATGATGACGGTTATATTAATCTTCATAGAGTTTATTTGGAATGGGCAAATGTTAAAGATCGTAGGGAGAAATCATAATCATATTTAAATGAAAGGCACTTTCATTTAATGCTATTTTGATTATATTTTATTTTATTGAATTTTATTCTTTTTTATTTTATTCCTATTTTGTGAATGGATAAAATCATGTATTAATCTTGATAATCTATTTTAAATTGCGAAATGCTAAAAATTGTTTTGAGAAATGATAATTAAAATAGTCATTTTCAATTAATGTTATTTTTATTTTATTTCTTTATTTTGTCGAATTTTATTTTACTATTTTTTATTTTATTCATATTTTTAGAATGGATAAAATGTTTTCTTTTTTAAGAATATATAATATTGTAAACAGTTTTTTAATATCCATTTAATAGAACCGTAATGATCGAGCTATCACCAGATGGAAATAATATTTATTAAGTATTTAATATTTATATATATTTAATTTTGAAGATAATAGCGCTCAGAAAAGTTTGCACAATTTTTCACCATGAATCTAAAAATGTATGCACAACGAAAATTTCTTGCGCACACGGACTAAAAAAAATTAGAGAGAACATTGCCCGGGCAGTGAGTCTAGGTGCGGCCGAACCAGGGAATTGTACAGAGAGAGCACAATCTCCTTGTTCCGAAACTGAAATTGCCTCCTGATATAACTCAACAGCTTCTGGGCTTTCTTTTCCACCTCTACGCAGTGTTTCGTAAACTTAAGGTCACTGCTAATTAGCACACCCAAGTCCTTTTCCAAATCAGTCGCCTCGATATTGTTCCCCAACATGGAGGAGTACGACTTGGGATTGGCGTAGCCAATGTGCATCACTTTGCATTTACCCAAGTTAAACGGCATTTGCCACTTTTCAGACCACTCCTATCCTACGTAGGTCCGCACGCAGTTGCTCGATCGCTTCGGGCGTCCCGACATTGGCCCCAAGCTTGGTGTCATCAGCGAATTTGGCGATTCGACTGACGATGTCAGTGTCGTTATCATTTATGTAAATGATAAACAACAGTGGCCCCAAAACGGAACCCTGAGGAACCCCACTAGTGACCGAAGCGCAACCCGAACTAACCCTTTTAATTATAAGTTTACAACCCTCTGCCGCCTATTCTTCAGCCAGTTTTCAATCCACCTACGTACTTCCTCACCGATACCCAGCGCGCGGACTTTCGCCATTAGCCGACGGTAAGGTACTTTATCAAAGGCTTTCTCAAAGTCGAGATAAAGTATATCAATCGCCCTACTCTTATCATACTCACCCAACATAACATGGAAAAACTCGAGCAAGTTAGTGAGACACGACCTATGCCGTCTAAACCCATGTTAGGAGTTCCCAAGCAGCTTGTAGGAATTCATCCAGATGGTTAACGATCCTATCCGCTATTATCCCCTCTAATAATTTACCTACAACTGAAGTGAGGCTAATGGGACGATAGTTCCCTGGACTTTCGTGATGCCCTTTCTTAAAGATAGTGGTCACGTTGGCTTCCCTCCAGTCACCAGGCACCTGGCCCGTCTCCAACGATTTGCTGAAGACTGTAGCCAGGTGGAGAGCCACCTGGTCGCGCACCTCCCGCAACACTCTGGGGAGAAACTGGTCTGGCCCAGGAGCCTTAAACGCGCTCAGTTTGTCTATTCTATCGGCAACGACTGTCGCGGTACATCGAACACTATCCAGGCCAGCACCTTCGTGCCTGACGCCTGGCTCAGGGATGACGCGGGTGTCCTCCCTGGTGAACACTCCCGCAAAGTACTCATTAAGCACATTAGCGATGTCCGCGTCGGAGGTCCGCAGAACGCCGCTGGGGTCCTTTAACGGACCTATCAACCTATCATGCTTCTAATGGGCTTTCTACTATTAACATAACTGAAGAACTCCTTAGGGTTCCCCTTGCAGAGGCTTGCCACCCGTAGTTCTTCGTTACGTTTCGCTAGCCTAACCTTCGTCTTCACTTCCCTACACAGGCGGACATACGCTTCAGTTTTCTCATGGGAACGATTGGCCTTCGCCCTCCTATACGCTACTTTCCTGTTTCGGATAGCCGAAGCGATGTCACGACTGAACCACTTAGGCTGCGTTGAAGCAGGGGTGACAGGTTTTGAGGGTATGGCAGCAGACTGCAGCAGACTGTAGCACCATAAACTCGTCCCGGAATGCACTCCACACTCCCTCAACATCGCCGCCGACCTCTAACCCCATCTCACCTACGCTATCCCGGAGGGTAACAAAGTCCGCCCGCTGTAGATCGAGCTTACTGCCTCTCGAGTTACTACGCTTCACCCGAGGGACGCACACACGGAACCTAATCAGACCGTGATCACTCCCGCCCAACGATTCATCAACGGTGAGACCAGTGACGAGGTTGTCTTCGGTCATGAATACTAAGTCTAGAACGCGTTCGCCTCGTGTAGGCTCATTTACCCACTGAGTGAGGAAGTTCTCATCAGCAAATTCAACTAGCCTCCTCCCTTCAGCATCGGCAGTCCTGTCTTCCCACTTTATGCCGCGACAGTTGAAGTCTCCTAAAACTACACACACCCTATCCCCTAGCAGGCTACGGAGTTCGGTGTACAGAGCTGTATCCTCCCCGAGGAGGAGATGCGGAGGTCTGTACACCAAGATTAACCTATAGTTCGTCCCTCCCACGTTCAGATCGACGCCAAGCAGCTCCCGTTCCGACCGGAACTGGCAGTCAACCGGACTCAACGTGTCCCTGACGTATATTAGTACCCCACCCCCCCTCCCCACGGGTGCGGTCTTTGCGAAACATTCTATACCCGGGAATTTCGAATTTCCCAACGTAGTCCCTACGATCAGTATGAATCCAGGACTCGGTGATAGCAACGATATCCTGGGATTCTGATGCTGTTAGTTAGTTAGTTAGTTAGTTAGTTAGTTAGTTAGTTCCTGGAATGGGGATTATTAGCTGAATTAGGAGTGTGGCCAGTCAAAAGAAAAATTGAATACAAGAAGATGATGCTAATGAACAATATATTAAACTCAAATGAGGATAGATTAATTAAAATGATAACCGAAGATCAGTTGGAAAATCCATACCCAGGATGTTGGGCAGAAGTTGCAGAAATGTGCAAATTATATAAAGTAATATTAGAGCACTTGCAAATGATGAAAAAAAGTGAATTAAAGAAAAATGTACGACAAAATATTAATGAATATTTACAGGAAGAACTAATAAAGAAGAAAACTATAGAGGAAAATATAAGGACATGAAGTATGCGGGAGAGAGAGTGATACCACAGAACACTTTTCATTGTCAAAACTAAGAAACATAGTGGGGGAGATGATGGGAGTAGAGAATATAAATAAACGAGAAAGTATAAAAAATTATATAGTAAAATTAATGGAAATTAGGAGGAGACTCCGCTAGACAGTAAAGGTATAAGTACATAATAGTAGATAGTGTTGAGGCTCTTTACCGGAAACTTGTGCTGATCCGCGGGATCAAGCGAGCAAATTCTGGAAACTGGAACCCGGAACTCTTCTGGCCAAAGCTGGCTTTGGACAAATGACTCTCATTACTCTCGAATTTTTTTAGTTTGGTTGATAAAGTCAAATGAAATCTGCATTCTACCTCTGAGTAATGATGTACCGTTGATCTCTTGAATTTCATACCACTTTGCACTTTAATTATACTTCCCGACAAGCTGCAAAAATTGTAAAAGTATAACATTAAAACTCGCGTATCAAGCAATCATTACACCCAATTTTTTTTTAGAAAGTTCACAAATCTTGACAAGTGTTACTAAATTCATTATCAGTAACTCCAAATACATTAGTTACGTTATATATAATTATTGTTAATATTTCTCTCATTCCTAAAAATGTTAAAGGTGTTTCAAATCTTTTGGCCATAGTTATATACTCATATTGTTTTAACATGACGAGGAATGAAAATTGCTGACATGGAGCAAACTGCTATTATTACTATTATTCTGTGTGCGGACAGTCAGTCAGAGAGAGAAAATGTCTAATTACGGAGTGCCCTTATTTCCACTTTACTTTAAGGGTATACAGAGAAGAGAAAGAAAAAATCTCAAATACCAAATAAATGAATTGAAAAAATTATTAATGAAGCATATTTTTTGGAAGAAATGAAAACTATAAAAGAACAACTCGCTTTTTGAGAGAAAAAAAAAAAAACCGGACTCCGCAGACATGCGTATGTACACCACCCACATGTCCAACACCACCGACAGTTAATTCACAACTGCAGTGATACCATGGACCATACATCCAGTATTCTCAAGCGCAACGGCCCGCTCAATAACCGATCAGAAACCAAAAAAACCGATCTGATAACGACCAATATTCAGCAAAGCCGAACCCAAAGACCATCTAACTTTAACATATACAAATATACGAGGACTGTAGACTGATAAAGCGGATTACAAATTACAATACCTACAAAATTTAGCTTTGGAAACCAACACAGATATCTTACGATTAACGGAAACAAATTTGCATAAAGTTGAAAGAGGCTATGAAAACTGCGTCAAAGACACTGAAATAGCGATAAAGGACAATAATATATTTAGAGCAGATAGATTGGCTAAAAGATGAAGAGGCTGTTTTATTTACGTGAAAAACACACACGCACGCGCGCACGGGTGAAGTGAAGGTAAATCAAACGGCATAGCTTAGGTTCTTATTTTAGAAGCAAAAGAATTAAATGTAACATTATGATCGTGTTGGGACCACAAGACATGACAAAAGTGAATTCCAATTCGTTACAAATAAGATAAAAACGTTAAAATCACTTAAAACCTCGGCATAAAATACATTAATATGTGGGAATTTTAATTTTATCTTCATAGCATGGTAGAGAAATGAAGGCGTTATTTACATTGAAAAGTTGCACGCCACATTACAAAAGACTAAAAAACTCGTGCAAAAATGTTATTACGAGATCTTATGGAAAATTATGCACTTACCCATGAAATTTGTGAAATTTTGGATTTAATTTTGACATAATGACGATAATAAATGTAACGCAGACTAATTTCTTTTATCCATAACGGAGTTAATATACGAACAAAGTCAGAAACCGGAAGACCTAAATTTTTTTCTAGAGACAAAAGGAATATTTAAAATTTTAAAGGATTAAGTACGAATCCAAAGAGGTAGATTGAGTAAGTATAAATGCGAAAATAAATGAAGTAGATTGGGAATTGCCTTTGCGAAAAAAAATTCTAGTATCTAGAGCAGAGCTTTCCAAACTTTTAACGTTGGCGACAAACTATTTAAGCATAACAATTTTCACGACACATTAATTAATTTTTGTTATCAAATATCAGATAATTTTTCAGTAGGTGGTTTATCTTGTAGCCGATTTTGTTGATAGAAAAATCAAAATTTTCAAAATACAAAAAACACTAATGTGTCGCGACACACCAGTTTGGAAAGCTCTGATCTAGAGTACTTTCTACTTCTACAGAACGGTCACCCCCTCATAGCCGGGGCTAAGTCGTGGCCAGTGTCATAACACCGCTTCTCTTCGATCAGCGACATTGGGTCTGGAGAGTAGTTGGATGGGAGACAGTCTTCCGCATCCAGCTTCTTTAGCGACCCTTGGTTCCGATCCTACGTAAAGTTGTAGGTCCCCTCCGTCATATAATACAGTATATTTAAATGAAATGAAAAAGTGGTCGTTGCGTAACCTGAAAATAAAGGTCATGATGGTGTTTCCTTCGGGTGACCTTCATACGCGGGTTTGATTGTAGTAGAAAATGAAACAACCTCTATTGCTGAAATATGTTTTTGAAGAGAGAAAAACGTAGCAAACTCGAAAAGAAATCGGGACATTAGTTTGACAACGGAAACAAACTTTAAAAATATCCACAGATGCAAAACTGACGTAAGGACAAACCACGAGATAGCAACGAAGTTAAAACAAACAAAATTCACAACACAAACGAGGAGGAAACAAAGGTAACGGAAAAAATAATTGAAAATATTTCTACACTTCGCGAAAAGCAAAATGAAATGTAAAGAAAGTATTGGTCTATTAAAAGATGGAGCAAACGAATACGCGAATGACCCGGAAGAGATGGGCGAATTGCTTAAGGAATACGAGACGAGACCAAACCTCTTTAACGAACTGCCAAAAGAACCGAGGAGCCTCCAGCACGCCAACCCAACCACCTCACACGCGGCTATCTGTCGCAGCCAAACTAATATCCCAACATATACACGACAAGCTAACATTCTAGTTAATCACTACGCAAAGATAAGTCACTTAAACAGAGACAACAACCAGAAACACGCGGACAGACAAACAGCCAGGCACAAGAAAACCTACAGACTCGGCACGACCATTACACCCTTCAATACAGACCAGACCACCAAGATCATCAAAAACATTAAGAATTCGAAGGCTACTGGACCAGACAACATATCTAACATACACCTTAAACACTTGGGCCCACAAGGAATACTAGGTCTCACAAATATCAGCACATATTCATACCAACACTGTATTATTCCTTACATATGAAAACAAGGTAAAATTATTACACTACTCAAACCAAACAAAAATCCAACAGAACCAGCTTCCTATAGACCCATTACTTTACTATGCACACCTTCCAAAGTAACAGAAAGACTAATCTTACAAATCACCAACGCACACATACCACTATCGCCTACTCAACATGGATTCAGACCTCACCACTCAACCACGACATTACTCACTAACCTCACGCAGCACATCATGGATGGCATCAATTCCAGAAGACCAGCTCAACGTACACTATTAGCAACAATAGACATTAGTAAAGTATTTGATGCTATCCCACGCTTCCCTCTCATAAACAAAATACTCAACACAAACATGCACAATAACACCAAAAGGTGGCTGAGCAACTATCTTTCAGGAAGATACATGTCACATTTAATGGTAAGTCCCCTAAAAACAAGCTTTTTCCGAACGGGGTCCCTCAAGGCTTTGTTCTCTCACCAACACTGTTCAACTTATACATGCATGACATTCCAATCCAACACCCATAGATAACAAGCTTACCTTATCATCCAGGAACGGAGCAAGAGTGTCACGGGCCCCGGGGCAAAACTTATTTATGGGCCCCCTAACAAAATTTTTATTATGCATTTATATTGCTTTTCTTTGCATTATTTATTTAGCATATATTTAAGAATTATGATACTACTTGTACGCATGGAGGCATAGAAGGCAAAACATTATGCAAAATATTGAGCTTTAAAAAGGATACCGTGAAATAAAAGTTTACTTACGACAACATCAGAACTTGACTTTTCTTGCCTTTCTTTCAGCAAATTCATTAATTAAATCCTCCAAGTTAATATTTCTAGCTTTCTTGTTTTCAATTGATATAATTGAGAGTCCACTTAATCTTTTTTCATTCATAGAATTTCGAAGATAGTTCTTTATTAGTTTAAGTTTTGAAAACGATCTCTCTGCACTTGAAACTGTCACAGGAATTGTGAGGAACAATGTTATGGCAGTCACAACTTCGGGAAAACTTGAGCACAAAGTACTGTTGTCTTTAATTAAAAATTAATATAGCTCATGGATTGTTGTCATTTTTTCAATGTCTGTTTTTAAGCACATTCGAAAAGAGAGTAATTGACTTGGAAATCCAGAGGAAATATCATTTTTATATTTATTTACTAGCTTTGTTGCTCTCTCAAATAACTTCTCATCACTTGTTGAAACGACCCGGCCCCCCCCCAAAGGCCCAGGCCCCGGGCACTGCCCCACCTGCCCTAGCTAGCTCCGCCCCTGTATTATCATCATATGCAGATGACATCACTCTAACATCCACCCCAACAACATCGACACCGCTACAAATAACCTACAAACGTACATAAACAGTATACAAGACTGGCTCACACACAATAATAGACTCAAAGTAGCGCCCACAAACTCAACCATCACCTTGCTAACAAGCAACACAAAAGAAGAACAGATAACTCCACAGTTTACATTAAACAACACCAACATTCCACACACACACAGGACCAAAATACTTGGGGTCACATACAACACATCATTATCTTTTGCAAACCACATTCAGGACATTAAAAGCAAATGTACGTCAAGACATAACCCGCTTAGGATGCTAACAGGCACAAACTTTGGACACCAGCAGGAAATAATATCACTCATATACAAACAATAAATTCGCTGTTATGGACTATGCTCGCCCATGCTGGGCACCCATTATCTCAAACACACACATAAACACCTTACAGACAATACAAAACAACGCACTTCGTATCATTACAGGATGTACTCAAACAACACCAATAGAACACCTGCACACACAAACAAAAATACTGAAAATTAGGGAACATTTAAACATGAGGGGAACGCAATTCATGGCAGCTGTGACAACTAACCCACAACACCTTTGCCACTACATGTACAATCATGCACCAATACCTCACATCATTAAGGTAACACCAGAGACATTATAACCAAATACTCCATTCCATACTACGCCCCATAGACATCACACAGTACAGAAAACACACACACACACACACACACACACACACACACACACACACACACACACACAACCCACAAAGCACTGACACGACTCGGTCCGAATGCGATCCTAGGTGCGAAGCCGCCACCCATTGACAGGTCAGAGACCAGCCTGAGCAGATCGGATCGAGTTAACTTAGCATGATTCCGATGTGGACATCATCCCAACTTAGACATATAAACATAGACTCGACAACTCCACAGACGACACCTGCCACCTGTGCCAGGACACACCACAAACAATTGAACACATTATGACAGACTGTACCGCTCCAGCACAACAACGAACACAACACAACATCACTAGTGCGCTGAACCTCTGGTCCACTCCGCAGAGGGCGATCGGTTATCTGCGTGCCGCCGGCTTGCTCGATCAGGGTGGACTGATCGGCTAACCACCACCACCACCACCACCACCACCACCACCACCACCATCACCAACAACAACCACCTTTAAATACCAACTCGGTAGCTTCATCTATAAAGTCCCTGACCAGCCACGCGTAGCTGACTATGAGGGGTGAGGGCAGGATGAGAATTGAAAGTAACACACCTTCAGCAAATTCCCCCAAATGAGAGTCGAACCCGATTCAATCGTGAATATTTGTTTAAATCCAGACAAAGTAAGAAAGAATGTTGCCCGATTTGATTTCTTAAAATTGAAATGAAAGTAATATTTAAGTTCTTCTAGCATTTTCATTTTCCTCCTCCGCATTTATTTATTACTTTGTAATTTGTGTTGCATATTATTATTATTATTATTATTATTATTATTATTATTATATAAATAAACAAACATTTTATTCATTAATGACACGTTTTGTTTTAGGATGCGTTCGGCAGCGGCTGATAAGAACTTTGGTCTCGAATAACGCTGCCGAAGTTCTGTTTCGTACTTTCAGGAATTTTCCATTAGCTATATTTTCCAAGGCCGAACTTGGCCTTCTCTCCGGCTTACAGGTTATTGCCAAACTCGCCTCCAAAGGTAATGCCGCATCAGTAGTTTTTGGAATAGGTTAAAATAGGATAGGTACTGTTTTTTTTAGTTGGGGGAATTCATTCCTAATTTGACTTTATTAATAAGCCACTCGTTTCATTATTAAATAACGATAGTCCGTCTACTCACCTTTAAGGTAATTAGTAATTTGGAATGGCCACGTCGCGACACCGCTTCCCGTTGGATCAGCGAGGTTAAGCGACGTTCGGTCTGTTCAGCGGCTGGATGGGTGACTGTCCTCCGCGTTCAGATAATGAGCGACCCTTAGATAGATAGGCTCCCACGTAAAAAGCAGTAGGTCTCCTTCGTCGCGTGATTTTGCCGTTGTGAAGGTTAAATGACCTCAAACGTATTATATTATTAGTAGTCGTAATTGATTAAAACGTCGAGTTCAGACTATTGATTGAAGCTTTAATAAGATAAATAGGTTAAATAATTATTATTTTAAAATAAGTAGAATTTTCATAATTTTTACGATACAGCGAATGGATTTACTAATCAAAGATAAAGACACTCGTCTTACAATATTTTGTTACGTGAATAATCCACTTCTTAAATATGGCTTAGGGTTACCTAAAACGGGGATTTCCAAACTTATTTACTTTCGCACCACTTACAGAACAAACATAACATTTACCCTACCACTGTCCTCAATTTTATTCGGAACAGACCTACTCATTATTTATCATTATTTTACGGGCAAGTATAATTAAATAAACTACTCTCTCTCTAATAGTAATAATAATAATAATAATAATTTGCGTGTCGTGCAAAATTGTTTAATTTATATCTATTTTGTTGTTATTCACTTCAACAAGAGAATTTCGTAGTACCAAGTAGTAGCTCGCGTACTACTACTGTATGGGAACCTCTTACTTAAACTCGCAGAATCGGTCAAATGTGCGTCTGGGTGGAAGAATTGTTTTATTAGAACGAATAAATTTTGTGATTAAATTAGAAGTGGATAATTAATTACGAAAGTAATTACGCGATAAGGAATAAATAATTAGTTTTTTTCAGGGGACGATTTTAATCAAAAGTTTGTACGCATACCTCACAACATTCATAAATACATAAATACATTATCTTAAAACCCATTTCGTTATTCACTCGGGTGGACATATTTGAGTATGGCACGGAAAACGTTTAAATCACACACACACACACACACACAGCTACATAGGAATCACGACTGGGAATAAGGTCCCCCTCTCCCCGAACTTTAGGGATACAGTGTTACCTTTCATGACAAGATTTGGGGTATGCCTCTATGTAAATTAAGAGCTTTTCCCCCCCCCCCCTTTTTTCTCTGTTCAAAGATACCAAATTAGCCGTAAAGTGCCGGTTGGTTGGAGGAGTGAAATTTACCCACCAACTCATCCAGACGCACTCGAAGAACCACCAACTACTTTCGCCTTTACTTCTTATCCTCAAGTTCGTCGCTAAAAATAGTGAGTTTTTCCTTTAACTCTGAAATAATTTTAAATTTAAAAAAGTTATTTCCTTTCATGACTTATTTTGATTCAAATATTTTTTGCTTTTAAATATTATTAAATTATTGTATATTTCATCGAAGAACGTATTTAAGGATTCGTATCGTAAATAATAATCGATCATTGTTGGGTTTTAAGCGGCTCTCACCCCAAAATCCTTTCGCCCTTTACCCAAACCCGAAGAAAAACTTCGAAAAAAAAAAAAAAAAGCTGTCTTCATTATCTATTTTTACGAACCTTCGACCAAGACCTAAATCGGATCAACGTAAAACATATTTCATTCATTCATAATATTTGCCGTATTAAATTTAACGAATTAAGTACATTTTAATGAAAGAAGTTACGTACGTTGAATTGATATATACTACACAGTGTCTGAGTATACTGAACTCTGGAGCTCTAAGCATTTATAAATATAGTAGTAATCCCTCTGCACTTCGGAATAATAGGGGATCAAGCTTTTCCGAATTAGGTGGAATTTCGCGAATATTTCGAAATATTCCGAATCAGATACTCCATTCTGAAGAATTGCGATGTTAACGCGATTCGTAATGATTCCGAGGTATAATTCGCGATAAATTTACGAAATTTTACGCGCATTTCCGTTTGAATTAATGATTACGAATTAAAAATAGAGAACAATTAGGAATTGCGCGATAAACATTCGGAATGGTTACGAATTGAGCGGAATTAACTCGTTACTTTTCAGAATATTTCTTCCAATTCGGAATATTACGAATTACTAGAGATTTCAATACTAGATTTCGGAACCACCAAAATGTAACGAATTAGAAGGAATTCCGAATTGCGGAAGGATTACTGTAAGTAGCAATATTTTTCAAAATTTATTAACTTTCTCTCGAAAACAAAATTATCACTTAACAATAAACACTTATAAATATTGAAACTTTTAAACGATATTAAATTTTCAATAGTTTATTAAATATAATTTACTTTATATTTATTGTATAATAATAATAATAATAATATGGGTTTTTATTTTTAAATGTAACTTATGAATACAAATATTTTAAGAACTTGGTTTTTATCATAATCGGCACGCGTGTATACTCTTTTTAACCAATGTAGTTTTACCCTTCAGAAACATTATCATATCCGCAGAGATAGGCCTAACTATAAATTTGGAGAAGATTTTCTAAGAGATACAGATATTGTAGGGACTACACACGTAATTCGTAAATAATAATAATAATAATACTGTTTTTTTGTACAAAAATATATATAAATGAATTATATTTATAATAATAAGCATTAAAATTCATTAAGAACATACTTTTGAAGGGTCAACTTATTTAAAATTTGGGTGCTACTATAGCGTGCGGTCTACGAAGATATTTACACTAGCGTGCTGTCTACAACGTATTTGCAAATTCATTTACATTAAAACAAAAAATTTAAAGGACAAATAAAACAAACAAAATTCATTCTATAGGATAATGTGCCAGGTTAGGTTAATTGAATGCCCGGTTCGTCATCTGTATGCCCTTGACGATTGGTTAGGTTAAGTCGTGATATTTTCGTTAAAACTAACGAAAATATCACAATTTAACCTAACCAATTGTCAAGGGCATACAGTTGACCTAACCGGCCATTCAATTAACCTCACCGGGCATTATATCCCATACAATGAATTTTGTTTTATTTGTCCTTTAAGTTTTTTGTTTTAATGTAAATGAACTAATATTTGTCTTCATGATTCCCCCTTTTATAGTCTGCCTTGACCTCACATTCGTCCCCAAAGATAAAGTTAAGTCATTTCAGGTCAGGTCAGCACAAATTCAAGTTGGGTCAGGTCAGGTCAGCACAAATTCAAGTCGGGTCAGGTCAGCAGAAATTCCAAGTCAGGTCAGGTTACGTCACCAGCGCAAATTCCTTTGTAGACTAAAGATATCTTCGTAGACCGCACCAAAGACTGTACCTATTAATAGCTGATGTTGTACCGTGTAATTGACTAAACGTATTGGTATAGATGCATTATTATGATAATGAAAAGTGATTTAAATAACCCAGTAAAATTCGGCCGAAACATTTTAAAATTGTTTTAACCTTTATTTCTTGTAGGAGAAACATTCAACTATAATTACGCATTACAGACAGTTCCAAAGGGGAAAGTATTATTGATAGTAATTACTAAGTCTCGGTTAAAAAAAAAAAGTTCAGGGGGTCATGAGTCATTTTGGAGTAAGAACCAACTCGGACGTACCCCGAGCTAAGTAATTAACCTAATCTAACCCTCTTCCGTCGTCTTTTGCAGCAACAAATCAAGTTGTTTTGGGCAAAGATGGATGTGTGACCACCCTCATTTCATTATTAAATTCAGTGCCCAAAAATCACTGGGCAAAGATTAAACTTATTCTGGAAAATTTGGCACTTCTTACCAAAACAAGTAAGGCATGGTTGGCACGGAGTGCCGATGGAGTTGTTAGTACGTAATAAATCAAATTAACTTTTTATTTTTTAATTATAGAAGTCATATTTTAAAGTATTTTATTTTTTATTATATTTAAGTTTAAATTTATTTTAAGTTAAAAATGTTATTTTATTCTTTGTTATATTTTCATATTATTTTCCCGTTAATAAATTAAATCTTATTTAACTTTTATTTTAATAATAAATATTATTATTATTATTTATATTTAGATTATCATTATTTAGATCAATACTATTATTTTCCTTAGCTTCTGTCAGCCCTCGCTTATCAGCCACAATTAGAGCGGGAGGGCAAAAGCTCCAAGCTCTACTAAATTGCTTCTTTGGTAAGCTCCTTCCCCTTCCCTTTAACCCCGCCCATTGGACACGCCCCTTAGCACCGATCACGCCTCTTTTGAAAGGCAGTGGCGCAACGCGTTTCCTCGGAGTTTTAACTAACGCTTTTGTGTGTTTGGTAAAAGCTCACAGAAAAGCTTCCATTATCTTTATTTTTAATTTGTTTTTCATTATTAAATTACAGTAGATATAAAAGTTGTTTTTTTCAAGTGTTTTTTTAATTTTTATTTTTTTGTTTTTTAGCCAGACGAAGACGAGAGTTGTCTGATCGAAACATTATATATATAATGGTAATAATAATAATAAAACTTAATTTAGCATTTGTAAATGAAGTCCTAAAATACTGTTTGTTTAAAAAATTATAAATAAGTAATAATAATTTGAAAATTTCCTTAACTTTTTCTTGAAAATATTATCCCGTAGAATAAATACTTATAAACACTAAAACCTTTAAACGAGGTTAAATTTTCAGTAATTTAGTAAATATAATTTTTGTTCCTATTGTATAGTAATAGTAAGATGAGGGTTTTTTTATTTTTAAATATAACTTACGAATATAAATACTTTAAGAATTTGGTTTTTATCATAATTATTTCCGAAAGTGTTTCGGGTTACTTTTAAATAAATAAAATAAAGCTAATATATAGTTTTGCGACCACCATAATATTGGCAATCGAAAGCCACGCCCATTTCGTACGGGATGCTGATCTGGGCGAATCTTGTTATGACCGAGTGAGGCGTACGCTACGTTTGATGGTAGTACGCGATTGATTAGTAATTTTCCACGTCATCTACCTTCGACCAATCGTGGGTCACGGGTTATAACCAAAGCGTATATGGTACCAATATACGATAATGTTACGCTGGGCGTATTACATTGTACCATGTACCGTACTGTTTGCCGTAGTACGCGATACTAACTCGTAGAACTTCCTTTTTTCCCTCGAGATTTTGGAGTATGTTGCAGTTCATTTGAAATTTTTCTTATGCCCTCTTAAATCCAATTTGAAACCCGTCATGGAGGCATTTCCTGTTTGTGCTGAGAACACTTAATTTTACACTTATTTTTTTTTTTTATCTAAAATAGAAAATAGCCTTTTCATTGAATGATGATGATGATGATGATTGAGAACAAATTTCAAATTTCTCGTATCGAACTAACTTTATAATTCATAAGTAACTGTACAGTTTCTCCCCATTTATTTGAACATAAATTTAATTACGCTTTGGTCGAAATTTATAATCGTAATCTTTCTGAAATAGGCACTCTGATTTCCTTATAAGGAGTGTTGCGTGATGATCTTCAATCTGTATCCGATTGTTTCTTATTTTGGGGCTAGTTTTTTGATTAAGGGGAAACTAAATCGAATTGTGAAAATTACTAAGAATTATCTCATTTAATCCAAGAAAAAATTGACTTGATTATAGGTGGCAGGTGATGAGGATGATAAAAAAAATAGGAAGAATGTAGAATGTTGTTATGAATTTGGATTAGTGCACGAGTGAGATGCTAATATAATATATATATATGAAAAATTATTTCACGAAAGTGACACGTGAAAAGTATTTATGATGAATAAAACCACGAAGGAAAAAAGAAACACAAAGGGGTGCTCAAGCGCTTTCGTCTAATGACATCCTCAGGAACATCCTGAGGATGTCATTAGACGAAAGCGCTTGAGCACCCCTTTGTGTTTCTTTTTTCCAGTGTTCCTGAGGATGTCATTAGACGAAAGCGCTTGAGCACCCCTTTGTGTTTCTTTTTTCCTTCGTGGTTTTATTCATCATATATATATATATATATATATATATATATATATATATATTATATATAGTGGCGTTCAAAAGTCTGCGTCCACCGTATAATCACCCAATTTATTGTAAATTGTGCAAATATATAGGATGATTACAACAAAATTTGATTTTTTATTATTACATTATTTGCTTCGAAGTGTAATTATTATAAATTAGTAAAGAAATTAACAATTTAATGGCATAATCTTATTAGTAATTCATATGACCTTTTCTTTAATGACACCTTCCACTCTGTCGTGTATTGGTATTTTTTTAATAAAGAAGATAATCATGTCTAATAAGAAATTAATGTTTTGCGTATAAGAATTTAATAATGTTTTGTTTAATAAGGAATTTAATTAGGGTTTGTACGAAAATAAGAAATTAATAATGTTTTGTTTGAAATTAAAAATATAAAATATAAATTGGCAACATCTGAAATGTGCCGAGGGAGAATGCCCAAAAACGGCAGTCTTCGCGAGGGAGTCCTCGTTAGGCGCTTGTTATTAATATGTTAGTGTGAATTTGGAATAGTTAATCGTCTCTCTCCGTTTGTTCAATTGTTTTGGCATAAATAAAAAGTCGGTGAATAGTAAATAATAGTGCGTAAATTGTCCCCGTTCCTTTCATTGTTCGAAATTTTTATGGCGTCCACCGGCTCAAGCGGTCTACCCGCGTCCGTATAAAGACACGGAGGAAATGAGTGATAATAGTAAGAAAAGGCAAATAATGAAAAGAAAGCGAAGAGTAGAAGTAAAGACCGTTTTTTTTAAAATCACCAACTCTGTGAGGCATAGATTCGGCATCTTTCTGGATAACATCTTGCGCTATACCGTTCCAGCATTCTTCTACACTCTCCCAGAGAGAATCGAGAGAAGTTAGATTCTTTTTAACTTTCAGACTTTTCAAATGGTCCCAGAGACGCTCTATTGGATTGAGATCGGGACTTCGTGGAGGAAACTTCATAATTTGTAGAACACACTCATTTTTTTCTTGTTGAGATAATTCATGCAAAGGTTAGAAGTGTGCTTTGGGTTATTATCCTTCTGGAAAATGAATCCTTGGCCACAAAGCCTCAATCCTGATGGTATTGCGTGTCTCACTGGCAGTGTTGGGTACTAAAGCGTTAATCCGATAACAGTTAATTAACGAAGTTAACTTTTTTTAACGGACTATTAACGGAAGTTAATTTCCATTTATCGTTATCGGACCAGTTAACTTCCGATAACTCGACATTTAGTCCGTTAAAGTCCGTTAGGAACCGGAACGTTGACAGCACCACCAGCTCTAGCGACAGCAGCATGCCTGACGACCTCTTCGCTGGGTGGACGGCCGGTGGCTCAAGTACCAGTGTCAAGCAGAAGGCCAAGAGACTTGTCGACACTTGGCTGGACACTGATGGGAAGGTAGACATGGCCGACTCTGACTTCATGGGGGAGCAGATCTTTATCAACCTCTTCCTGAAGTACAATACGCCAATTCCGTCCTCTGCCGCAGTGGAACGGCTCTTCTCTCTCGACAAGGACATCCTGAGGCCCAAGAGGTCAAGACTGGCAGTTGGGCCTAACTTTGAGAAGTTGGTGTTTCTGAAGGGCAACCAGCACATTGTGTCATAGTCTTTAATAAATGTGCCTAAAATTTAATTTTACCTTTCAGTTCCCGCCATAATAATTCTCTGGTAAATTAAAATTTAGTTAATGGTTACAAGGGTAACGGGTTTCAAAACATGTAATCAGTACATTTTTTATTAAAAATAAAAAAAAAAGTTATTAAGCAAAAAGTTGCAAAACTTGATAAAAATACAGTTAAATACCTATTTATTGTTGGATTTTGCATAAATATTTTCTATGGGTTTTAAAGCTTTTTTCCTTGATTTTTTTAAATGTTAGTAGAGAAATAGTTATCGTTAACGGATTATCGTTAACTTCCGTTAACTTTGTAGTAAAATTATCGGATTATCGTTATCGGAGTTAAAAATTGGGGTTAACGGATTATCGTTATCGAAGTTAACTTTTTGGTTAACGGTGCCCACCACTGCTCACTGGTACGGTACTAACAATCCTATCCCCATCGTCTATCAACATGATGGTGCTCCTTGTCACTATGCCAAAATTGTTCAGGATTATCTAAATGGACGTTTTCCAAATCGCTGGATCGGACGCGGAAGCAACAACAGACCTTGGCCAGCGAGATCACCAGATTTAACCCCTTTAGATTTCTTTGCATGGGGCTTTATCAAATCGCACGTCTATCAGACGAAGATTACGAGTCTTGAAAACTTACGTACACGTATACGAACTGCTGCAGATAACATAACCCCGCAAATGCTCCAGAATGTGTTTAGAAATGCTGCGGAACGATTTGAGCTGTGCAGGGATACTGATGGGCGTCACGTCGAATCCTACTCTTAATTATTTAATAAATGTTACCACTTTATCATTTTATGATTGAATTCCATATAATTTCCAAGTGCTTCACAAAAATAGATCCTGACTTTATGTACACCCTGTACTGTCTATAATAGAAAACGAAGCTAAACCCATATTGCTGAAACATGTTACAAAGAGAAAAAAAAAGACGACGTGGCAAGCTCGAGAGAAAAATCGGAATATTATTTAGACAGCGGAAACAAACCTTTATAAATATCCACGGATGCAGAACTGAAGAAAGGAGACTCAGGCTAGGGAAAAAAACTATGCGAAGTAGATATGACCAAGAACAAATATTCATTCCCAAGACAAAGAGGAAAATAAGATAGTAGAAAACATAAAAAAATAACTTAATATACTTATACACGTTTGCGAAAAGAGAAATGTGGTGTGAAGAGAGTATTGGTCCGTTAAAAGATAGGACGACTGAATATGCAAACAAATGACTCAGAAAAAAATGAGCGAACTGCTTAAGGAACAGTTTAGCTCTACTGTATATTCAGCACCCCTTTGACCGTGAAAAAAGTAGAAAATTCAGAAGATTTCTTTGGTATAGATATAAATCAGCCAAGGACAAGTTTGGACACGAATCTATTATTGGATTTAAAGTTATTGGAAGGAGACGTAATTAAGGCTGTATCGCAAATACGAGAAAATTCAGCACCAGGGCCACACACATGGTAACATTATTACACTACTCAAACCAAACAAAAATCCAACAGAACCAGTTTCCTATAGACCCATTACTTTACTATGCACACCTTCCAAAGTAACAGAAAGACTAATCTTACAAATCACCAACCCACACATACCACTATCGCCTACTCAACATGGAGTCAGACCTCACCACTCAACCACGACATTACTCACTAACCTCACGCAGCACATCATGGATGGCATCAACTCCAGACGACCAGCTCAACGTACACTATTAGCAATAATAGACATTAGTAAAGCATTTGATGCTATCCCACGCTTCCCTCTCATAAACAAAATACTCAACACAAACATGCACATTGCACAATAACACTAAAAGATGGCTGAGCAACTATCTTTCAGGAAGATACTCACATGTCATATTTAATGGCAAGTCATCCAAAAATAAGCTTTTTCTGAACGGGGTCCCTCAAGGCTCTGTTCTCTCACCAACACTGTTCAACTTAAACATGCATGACATTCCAACACCCACAGATAACAAGCTTACCTTATCATCATATGCAGATGACATCACTCTAACAGTCTAACATCCACCCACAACAACATCGACACCGCTACAAATAACCAACAAACATACATAAACAGTATACAAGACTGGCTCACACACAATAGACTCAAAGTAGCGCCCACAAAATCAACCATCACCTTGGTTACAAGCAATACAATAGAACACCAGATAACTCCACAGCTTACACTAAACAACACCAACATTCCACACACACTCAGGACCAAAATACTTGGGGTCACATACAACACATCATTATCTTTTGCAAACCACATTAGATAGATAGATAGAATAACCTTTATTAATAATAATAAAATAAATACATTCAGGACATTAAAAACAAATGTACGTCAAGACTTAACACGTTTAGGGTGCTAACAGGCACAAACTTTGGACACCAGCAGGAAACACCATCACTCATATACAAACAGTATATTCGCTCAGTTATGGACTATGCTAGCCCATGCTGGGCACCCATTATTTCAAACACACACGCAAACACCTCGCAGACAATACAAAACAACGCACTTCGTATCATTACAGGATGCACTCAAACAACACCAATAGAACACCCGCACACAGAAACAAATATACTGAAAGTTAGGGAACATTTAGACATGAGGGGAACACAATTCATGGCAGCAGCGACAACTAACTCAGAATACCCTTAATGGTACCTCGCACCATTAAGGTAACACCAGAGAGACATTATAACCAAATACTCCATTCCATACCACGCCCCACAGACTTCACACAGTACAGAAACACACACACACACACCTAACCCACAAAGCACTGACACGACTCGGTCCGAATGCGGTCCTAGGTGTGCGAAGCCGCCACCCATTAACAGGTCAGAGATCAGCCTGAGCAGATCGGATCGAGTTAACTTAGCACGATTCCGATGTGGACATCACCCCAACTTACGGACACAAACACAGACAAAACACAGACTAGACGACTCCACAGACGACACCTGCCACCTGTGCCAGGACACACCACAAACAATTGAACACATTATAACAGACTGTACCGCTCTAGTACAACAACGAACACAACACAACACAACATCACTAGTGCGCTGAACCTCTGGTCCACTCCGCAGAGGGCGATCGGTTACTCGCGTGCCGCCAGCTCGCTCGATCAGGGTGGGCTGATCGGCTAAACAACAACAACAACAATAACAACACATGCAGTGCCATGTTTTTGAAGAAATGCAAAGAGTATCGCCAAGCCACTATATCTACTATGGCGAAAATCACTCGACAAGGGACAAATTCCACTTCCATTAAAGAACGCAAATATTGCCCGTTTATTCAAAGGACGTAATAGAGCAATGCCCAAGAACTATTGTCCAGTAGCTCTCACCTCCCACATTATAAAGTGTTTCCAACGTGTAATTAGAGACAAAATTGTTTACTACCTAGAAGAATTTATTCACTCCCGGCCAGCATGGCTCTAGGGCTGGAAGATTATGCCTATCACAGTTATTAGACAACCAGGAGATCATGTGTATTGGAAACATTGTGTCAAGATCAAAATATGGATATATATACTGACTTTGCTAAAGCTTTCGATAAATGTGATCATGGAAATGTAGCACACAAACTCAAGAATACAGGAATTACTGGAAAGGCGGGACGATGGATATTTTGTTTTCTGACCAAAAGAGCACAAAGAGTGGTAGTAAATAGAGTCGAATCTGGAGTATCAGAAGTCGTCATTACGAGTAATGATGATATAATATCAGATTCAAGTTTTTGTGTGTGTGTGTGTGTGTGTAGTGTAGTGTAGTGTAGTGAATTTTAAAAGACTTACTTCTACTCTTCGCTTTCTTTTCATTATCGCTCTTTCTTACTATTTGTCTCTCGTTTTTACTCTCGTTTTTTCTGTCTTATGTGGACGCGGGCAGACGGGTTGCCGGATAGCGTGGCCTCCATTAAGATTTCGAATAGCGAAGGGACACCGGGATAAACTACGCATCATTATCACTATTTACGGACTTTTTACTTATGCCGAAACAATTTGAACAAACGGGGGATCGTGAGTGCCGAATTACCGTTAACATTTTATCGCGGAGAGAGGGAATTAAATCTTTTAGAATCGCAATAACGTATTAATAACAAAAACCACCAAAACTGGGACACACCCCGTCCGAGGACTGATTTTGGGCATTTCAGCCTCCAGCCTGGGCGCATTTTGGGTGTTGCCAACTAGCATTTTATATTTCTTAATTTCTTACTAAACATTATTAAATTTTTATTTGTGTACAAAACATCATTAAATTTCTTATAAGACATCATTATCTTCTTCATTAAACAAAACATTATTAAATTCTTATTAGACATTATTATCTTCTTTATTAAAAAATACCAATACACGACATAAGCAAGGTCGTGTGTGTGATGATTCACGGATGTAGTCGGGTATTTTTTGTGAGGTAACACCCTTGGTACCTCAGAACATTAAGCAATTTGTATAAAACTAGACAAATTTTTATTGTAAAAAAATATATGTTGGATCTCGTTAGGTTAGGCTAGGCTAGGCTAGGCTAACCAGTACATCACTATCTAATGATTTAACAAAAACCACCTTTACGTTGCGTCCGAAACACTTATCACACCCTTCTCAGCTCGATGGCACTACAGATTTAAAAACGTTAGTACCTCACTTATGCGGAGATGCGCACGTTGTGTGTGTGTGTGTGTGTGTGTTTCGAAACCTTGTGTACACACACACACACACAATTTGTCGGGGAAGTCGCGCACCATAGGCTTTATTCAAACTTACAAGGTTTACAAATTAGCCTATGGTGCGCGACTTCTGATACACCCTGTATATATCTGACCATAGAGTAGTACTTTAAGTACAGTTAATAATTTCTATTTCACTTTATATTTTCTTGTACAGCATATATATATATATATATTATGCGCCTCGGTGGTGTAGTGGTTAGCGTCGCTGACTACGAATCCATCTGCCCCGGGTTCGAGGCCCGGTGACTGCAGCCGGCGCGCAGCAAAACCCAGCTGTTCATCCTTCCACACAATAAAGAAAGTGGTTGGTAGATAAATGGGTACCCTGGGTGGCCTAGACGCTGGGCTGCTGGTGGGGCGTGGTTCGGATTCCACGTTAAACTGTAGGTCTAAGGTGGACTGAAAAGCTTGATCTTCGTCAGAATGAACAATTCGGGCGGAAGCTAACCAAAGGTGTGTGTGTATATATACCGGGTGTCCGAGAATTATCTGTACAATTTTTGGCTGTTATTAAAAGTCAACCATGAAGTGTAGAAATTCCAGTGTTGTCCCATTTTACAGAGAATCTCATTAAGTTTTTCCTGATACCACGTTTTGACAAGTTTTTTAGAAATGTACGCGGGTGACAGACATTGATGATTTAAAAGCAAGAATCACAGCTGCTATTGAGCGAATTGATGTGGATATGCTGCAGCGTACATGGCAACATTTGGAGTATCGATTGGATGTTTTGCGAATCACTAATGGTGCACATATCGAATGTTTGTAACAACGTTACTGTAATAAAAGAAACTTTTGAAAATACAGATTCTAAATAATATTGTTTAAGAATTTTACGTGTTATCAAGAATTTTATTAAAAGATGAAATTGTACAGATAATGTTCGGACACACTGGAATTTCTAAAAAACTTGTCAAAACTTGGTATCAGAAAAAACTTAATGAGATTCTCTGTAAAATGGGACAACACTGGAATTTCTACACTTCATGGTTGACTTTTAATAACAGCCAAAAATTGTACAGATAATTCTCGGACACCCTGTGTATATATATATATATATATATATATATATATATATATTTTGTATATACATTAAGATGAAGTATGAAAGATAATTATTTGTGGGGAAACGGAAGCATTAAGGATTGGGGCTTGAATCTTTGCACGTTGCGAGGTATCATAAACTACCGTTTTAACTCATCGAACCACCCCAGATTCAAAGACCAAACACAAAGAGACCATTCAAACCCACTGAAGTCTTAGCAAAATTTTTCCAATGATTGCCTTTTCTGATTTTTCTTGATCTTAAAATTTGCTATAAATTTTTTCTGCTCTTATATACTCTTTTCTTCTCCTTCTCTCTCTCTCACGCACTCTCCCCTCTCACAGAGAGCAATGTGATCCGCCTGGTGCGTGAGAGCGGCCTAAGCAAGGTGCTTTCCCTTTTGGAGTCTTGGGAAAAGGTGGACGAGAGATACGAGACCAAAGTTCTCCGCTCGCTCCTTCACGTTCTGTCGCACCTGTGTGACTCCAGTAAGCGTGTTAACTGCAGTCAACGCTGCTTATTGTAGTTTTTCGTGAATCATCTCCGGGACATGACATAAAGAAAGGACCCGTTTGAGCATCCTTTCGAAGTCTTAGGACTACGTCGTGGCCACGTTGCGCACCTCTTCCCGTAAGATCAGTTAGGTTGAGCGACATTGGATCTGTTCAGTAGTTGGATGGGTGATCTTCCGATGATTTATTGTCCCGTAGATGGTTCGGAACCCGCGTAAAGCGGTACTCTAGGTCCCCGTTGACCTATGACTCCCTCTTCTTCCTGACTGGTGGAACGGAGGCAAAAATCATGCATTCAACAACAATTATTTTTATCCCTAATTTTAATCATAGAGTTCCTGTGGCTCGGTTGGGTGCAGATTGAACCTAGGATGTAAAGGCTTGGATTCGACTCCCACTGCCGCCCCCGTAGTTGGAGTTCACGCCTAACCCCCTCCGTGTAGGGAAACGGGAGTTCCGGATGTTTTATGCCAATTGCACTCATTCATTTAGTGAATAATAATAATAATAAATGATTTTTCATTCATTGAGTTAATAAAATTCCACATTCTATGTTCTCTCTCGGTAGAACATGGTCGCAAAGCAGTTATGGCTCTGAAAGGGGATGAAATCCTACACCGATTCGTGGTCGCGTGTCCCACTGATCCTAGGTTCGACTCCCTGCTGGGAGTTGCCCTGAATGTCTTCCTTAAGGTCTCGTCGAAGGGGGAACTGCCTGTCATGTCCCTCAAGGGGGCAATCACCTTCAAACCCCCTTCCAAGGACACCTCTTCGCAGGCGAATGCGGGTAAGTATTTGATGCATGTCCTTACGGAATAGTAACGGAACGGCGTATGAAAGTGTTTAGCTTTCTCGGACACCGTTCACAGTCCCACTCCCATTACAGAAATCGCCGCCTACGGAGGCTGGCCCTGTATATCTTTCACAGACGTCTATTAATTATGAATTGTCCAATCAGTGACTTTGTTTCATTTCTAAAGGCTGACCAGTCTGAGGAAGGAAATTTTTTTTACACCTTAAATTCAACATTATTTCATTATCATTATATATATACAATTATACATATATATATATATATATATATATATATACATATATATATGTATTAGGGTGTGACCGTTGCCCTCCAAAAATAAAAAAATGGTCCTACAATGCTGTTCAAAGTTTTAGTGTTGTGTATTTATCTAGGAAACACCCCTGTAAATTTTCTTGGAGATCGGTGCATGTTTGAGCTAGCACCGTCGTACCAGCAAGTATTGCTATTTCAGCTTATGAACTTCATAAATAAGTGTGAAAATAGCACATTTTATCAGATTTTCATTTCCGGGTCTGGAACGCTGACCCACAAATTTTCCACGTATTATTTTATTGCATTTAATTTTAATGATGCTCTTTTCTTTTCCCTTGACAGTGATTTGATGTTGTGAATAGAGAATTTAATCATGGATACACGGCAAGATGATGAGTATGTCAGAATGTTATTGGGCACCGTACCCCGAGAAGAAGAAAAGGAAATAAAGGGCTGCAAACTGCCAACTAATAGGCAGGTCTTACTATGTCTGTTAACAAACCTTCGGGATATGCATTGGGACCAGGCTTTATCTGCCACCATTGACAATGTGCTTTTGCATTACCAGAAGGCGAATGTCCCGACCATTACAGGCAGGAACAATATTGGCCGAGTGATTAAAACTTACTATGACAAAGACTACATGATGCTTATGAAAAAGAATGAGGATAGAAGGCGGGCTGATGATCCTGGAATTATGAAGTTTAAATCAGAATTGAGCCTGACGATGAAATTTTATAAGAACACAGTGTTGAAAGACATGGCTGCTGCGAAAAAGGGGAAAACTCAGGCCGAACAAGATGCCATCGATACTGACATACTCTATGAAAAGCATGCTAAGTGACAGAGTAGCTACCTACTCTGGGGTAAACAAAGTACTCACAGAAAAGGTTCAGAAGCGACAGAAAAGGCAGATGCGAGAAGAGAAGCGACAAGAGAGAGAGCAATGTGATCATGCTGAGAATGTACAGGCTGATATTGATTCACCTATTAGCTCTGATGAGGACGATGACATTGATGAGGCCAGCACTGCTGAACCAAAGAGAAAACATCGGAGAACAGTGAAAGAGGGAGTTTCAATTTTTGTGCCCCATGATATTCTGAAGTCGGCAGAACTTGTTTCATGCAGTGTTCGAAACAACATCTCGCCGACCCAGCTGAGTGCAATTGTGTACTCCCTTGTATCTGCATGTGGTGGAGTTACATCAAAGCTGAGTCTAAATGCAAGGACGGCCCACCGATACCGAGCTTCCATCGTGTCAGAAATAAGTTTAAAAATCATGGATGAATGGCAACCATCAGACAAAGTACTGGTGCACTGGGATGGTAAACTTATGGACACGCTGGATTCCAAAGGCACTGATGACCGCCTGCCCATTCTTGTGTCTGGTGTCAATGGCACAAAGCTTCTTGGAGTCCCACCTCTTCCGCATTTGACTCAAAAAGCTGGCCTGGTTCAAGGAGACTTGATATCAACAGCAACCAAACAACTTCTGGTCGATTGGGAGTGTGAACAGAATGTCGTTGGTATGGTTTTCGACACAACTTCATCCAATACAGGTAAACCTATTTCAAACATCAGCGTGAATTTATCACGACATTAATACCAAAATACAGTGAATGATTTAACAGAAATCTGCAAAAAGCACGTGCCTGAAATGGTGGCCTTAAACTACAATTACATTTTTTTTTCAGGACAAAAAACAGCTGCTTGCGTCTCCCTCCAAAAGGAATTAGAGCGTGCCGTATTCTGGTGCGCCTGTCGCAGGCATGTGGGCGAAGTCATCCTAGGTGTTTGCTGGGATTGCTTGAAAGTGGAGGGCTCTTCAAGTCCAAACATAATGGTTTTCCAGAGGTGAGTCATAACTTCATAAGCTTTACAAAATAACAAGGAATATTATTATCTAATGAACAAATTTAGTGGAATTTCTTTTATTAGACTTATAAGATATACTAACACCAAGCAAATGATCGATCATATCAATCTTAATACCCCTAAAACAATATTATAGATTAGTACGAAATACAATAATCCCGATAATTGCATTTCTAGGTTCAAGAACCATTTCTCTCAACTGGCGTACAATGAAAAAAAGAAATACTACTACCCCGCAATGCCTGGAGTGTTTGAGGAGCACCAGCAGGAGATGGCTGACTTCTTCCGTGAATCTCTAGCCCAACCATTTACACGTGGCGACTACAAGGAGCTGGTAGAGCTTTGTCTGCTGCTTGTAACTAAAGGATCCGAGCCAGTGAACTTCACAATGGTCTACCCCGGCGCACTTCACAAAGCAAGGTGGATGGCTAAACTGCTCTATACCCTCAAGATTGTTCTTTTGTCAGGCCAGATCAAAGAGCAGTTTCCCAAAGCCGAGGTTGTGACTAAAAGTCAAATCAGCAAGTTAGAACGGTTTGCTGTGTTCACAGTCGCTGTTTATGTCCCATGGTGGATTGTTTGCCCCTTTCCAGCAAGTGCGCCACTGAATGACTTGAATTTGGTCGAAACCTTGGCTGAATTTGCCCCATATGACGCCACAATAGTTGACAAAGCACGTGTGGCACTCGGTAGACACACTTGGTACCTAACTGAGGAGTTGGCCCCACTGGCTTTGTTCTCGTCCCAAGTACAAGAAAGGACAAAAGAGGAGATGAGGAAGGCCCTTCTTTGCCATGAAGGCACTGAAGTTACTAAGAGAGTGGGGCTCAATCATGGGGGCTATGGAAAGCCATATCTTCCCCCTGTCCCAGAAAGTGGCACTGCCCTGGTGGACCTAATTGGGCCTGACTCAAGCCGGTTCTTCACCATTTTAGGCATGCCCTATCAGTTTCTCCACAGTCCAGCCAGTGAATGGGCGGATCATGACGACTACCTGAACGTGAAACGGGTTGTGGACAAGCTTCAGGTCGTCAATGAGGCTGCAGAGCGTGGTGTAAAACTTTGCCATGACTTTCTTAATGTTGCCAGGGATGAGGAGCGCTTTCAAGAAGTCCTTCAAGTAGTTGAAAATGACAGACTCCGCGTTCCTAATCAGCGCAAACGATCATCTGTTTCCGAACAGAAATCATGGTTTCTTGCTCTAGAGAAATAATACCTTGTGAATATATGATAAAACCCCTTAATGTACCATGAGAGAATAAGAATGATTAACTTTTTTGTGTTAGTGATAACAGCTTTTAATTAAGACAGGCAAATGATTTGTGTTAATATCCCTTATGATGGTTGTGTAATCTCATATATAGGCGCGTATGCCGTATAAGCAAAATCGCTATTTTTCAAATTGCTGGTGCTCACTCGAATATGCATGAATCTTCAAAAAATTGCACGTGGGTATTTTTTATGTCAATATGCAACACCAAAATTTTGAACAGCATTGTAGGACAAAGTTGGGGCAACTGTCACAGCTATATTAATATATATATATATATATATATATATATAATATATATATAATATTTAGGAGAAATCCAATGACAAGGAGGAATGTAAATGCCATGAAAAGTCTTCTTTAATGCGCAACGTTTCGAGCAATACGCTCATCAGGCTAGATAATAACAATATGAAATTAGAATCAATAAATAAATGTGAACAAGACAAAATAATTTCTATAAAACCTATTCATTAAAAGCAAATTTTAAAAAGACTAAAAGAAGAGGGTTAAATTCAAAGTTATAAAAATTTACATATAAAATTACAAGAAATTTAAAAAGCTATTTTTAAATTACATATAGTAAATTTGAAATTAGTACACTGGAATAATTAACACTAATACAATGGAATAATTAACACTACGAACCTTTCAATGCTGGTTCCGAGGCACGAGTAATTTAAAACAAAACAAAACAGGTAAAATTTTAAATAAAAAAGAAGCCTCTAGTATTCGGGAACATAGTATTAAATGCAAAACTGATGTCACTTTAGATAATTTTAAAATTCTCGGTTGTAATTCTTGTCCTATCTCACTTAGAATTTTGGAATCTCTTTATATTAAAACATTGACCCCTTCTCTAAACGTGGATTCCTCAGCTGTCCCTCTAAATTTTTTATAATCCCCCCTCCCCAACTTATAACTCTCCAACCGCCCAACCCATAGTTTGTTTCCTGTTTTGTTTTGTTTTAAATTACTCGTGCCTCGGAACCAGCATTGAAAGGTTCGTAGTGTTAATTATTCCATTGTATTAGTGTTAATTATTCCAGTGTACTAATTTCAAATTTACTATATGTAATTTAAAAATAGCTTTTTAAATTTCTTGTAATTTTATATGTAAATTTTTATAACTTTGAATTTAACCCTCTTCTTTTAGTCTTTTTAAAATTTGCTTTTAATGAATAGGTTTTATAGAAATTATTTTGTCTTTTTCACATTTATTTATTGATTCTAATTTCATATTGTTATTATCTAGCCTGATGATGAGCGTATTGCTCGAAACGTTGCGCATTAAAGAAGACTTTTCATGGCATTTACATTCCTCCTTGTCATTAGCAAAATCTGCTACCATAAGGTCGACATTCGACCTTATGCAATGTAATGATTGGGTTGTTTAACCTCCTTCGCAACATCTAAGGTCATATGGCGGAGGGGACCAGGGCTACCTCTGAGACAATTTCAGTGGGTGGGTTAAAATTGTTTTTTTTTGTATTTGTATTTGATCACAAATACACAAATCAAATCAAATGTATCTGTTGATGCATATATACTCATATAGAGTATATGCTCTTATTTTATTTTAGTAGGTGGGCAGCTACCCACGTAGAGAACGATTTCACCCACCTATTAAAATAAAATAAGGACATATATACTTGTATATATGAGCATAGAGATGCATCAACATATACATCTGATTTGATTTGTGTTGTTTATGATCAAATACAAATACAAAAAAACAATTTTAACCCACCCACTAAAATTGTCTTAGAAGTAGCCCTGAAGGGGACCTACGGCTGTACGCGGGATCCGAACCACTGGTCGCTACATGGTCTGGACGCAGCGGATGGTCTCCCATCCGAATACTATCCGACACAATGTCGCTTAACTTCGCCGATCAACGGGAAGCGGTGTTATGACATTGGTTCCGACGTAGCCCGACCTTATGCAAGTATATGGATCTCAGATTTTCAATGAAAATGATGACGACCCCAACCTAACCTAACCTAACCTAACCTAACCTAACCGAGCGTAACCTAACTTAACCTAACCCAGTTTAAACTAACTTTTCAGTATCGACATTGTGCAGATCGACTTTGTTCCGCTACCCGTATCTTGTTATAGTGAAGTAGTCGTTTTCTAGTCAATTATCCGACGAAAAGCGGGAGATAGTTTAAATGAAATTGTAGTTTGTATAAACGTGAAATTCTGAGATAACATAATCCTCTTGGGCTACGTCGTAGCCACGCTGCAGCACCGCTTTCCGTTAGATCAGCGAAGTTAAACGACGTAGATCTGTTCAGTAGTTGGATGGGTGACCTTCCTTCCTCCACGTTCAGATGATGTAGCGATCCTTAGATGGTTCGGATACCATGTAAAGCTGTAGATCTCGTTGTCACGCGATCTTTGCCGTTACGAAGGAGGTTAAATAACTCCAAACATGACTACTGAACTAATTTCTCCCTTCTCGTTACCCGTTCACGTGTCACAATTTACTGATTATGATTCTTTGTCGTAAAAAGCGTCGAGATTGGCTTTCTGTTTAGATTCTCGCAACGCTTTTCAGATTCTCGAGAGACTACTCCGGACCCCGAACAAGATTCGTCCGACGAAGAGGATTTCGGTGACAACGACGATGAAGACGACGAGACTTCGTTTTATTCGAAGGGCATTGATCTGGCCACCGCCTACAACCCTCAAACCACTCGAATAGACGACCTGATCAAAATGGCCGCCTATTTTCTCGAATTCCAAGATTCAGACGTCGAGAGTGAGAAAAGCGAGGCCAAAATCCGCATTAAGAAAGGTAATCACCAATATCAAAACGAATTATTTATTGTCTGTCTGTCTTTACGCCGTCGTGAAGAACGACAGTATTGTTCAGTGAGTTGGGGTAAGATTATATCTGTGGAGACACCTTCCCACGAACGGTACATGAAATGAGCTTCAATAATCATTGTTAAAAATTATCACCATGTACCATTTTTAGTGCTTGCGTAACTTCATTTCTTTTACCTCAGGGGAAATTGTCGCCCCAGGGAATACCCCTGATTTGTACCTTCACCTGAGTTCTGCCACCAAGTCCCTGATTAACTTCGTGAAAGTAGCCTACCCTGACATGGTCGGGGCTGAAGGGCCAGAGATCCTGGAACCCCTCTACCAGAAAAACTCAAAAGTTATCAGGTGAATGAATGGCTTCAGATTAATTTTTCTATAATAATAATAATGATAATAATGATTATAATAATGATTTCTTTAAACCTTTTTTATTCATTCTTTCACTTGATGATGATGTGAGGAATTCAAGCAATAATTCTACCTTTTCCATCCGATTAGAGAAAAAGCCTTACGCACTGTCGATAGAGTTTTAAATGCCAGTCACTACCAGGAGAAAGTAGTGTTCGATCTGGACTACCTTTTGGAATCTGATCATACGAGACAATTAATAACGCCAACCACTCCCCCAGTACGGTAGGAAATCTCGGTTTTTTTTATCATTTAATTACGGCATGTATAAGTCACTTAATTATCATTTTTTATCATCATAAATAATTGTTAAATGTTTGTGTGAACTACTACTACTACTACTAATAATAATAATAATGATAATGATAATATTTGAATTTAACTCTCCATAACATTTAAGGTCATATGACGGAAGGAGGTTTGTTTGCACACACACACACACACACACACACACACACACACACACACACACACACACACACACACACACACACACACACACACACACATATATGAGGGGTCGCGCGTCTTATGGTAGCTAAGCGCCACCACGGGCGAAAACGTGTTTTTGATGGATATCACTATTTTCACCCTTCCTCTATCGCGTGGTTTGGGTTATAATGACCTTACGACACTAGAAGTATGGTTGAAAACCTTATGAAACGAACTACTTTTTTCACCTCTATCGCCAGCCAAAAGTTCACCCAAAGTTCGGCATAATAAGAAAAAAAAAATATATATATATATAAAATATGAAAATCTATTCCAAAAACTCATCAACATCTTCATTAGCATACTTAGAATTCTAATTTAGCCAAAAATGAACGTTCTAGCTCAATTAATAACAGAGATACTATTGCCAGAATATTGCTGAACTTTGGAGGCGATTTCTGGCGAATTTTAATTTTGGCGCTTAGGTACCATAAGACGCGGGACTCCTCATATATATATATATATATGAAGAAGGTGATTGTACAGCGTGGTAAACAATGATTGCGCCCCCCCCCCCCCCCGCACAGATGAAACTAATAGAGGTACCAAAAAACTGATTGTTGCATCTTTCAGACAATTTAATTCTACGTCTAAACAAAACCACTCAATAGTTGGTGTTGCCTCCTTGTGCTTGGCGGACGGCTTCAAATCGGCAAGGGTAGGAGATGAGGAGAGACTCGAAAAGGTCAGTGTCGTACTCAAAATTTCGGAGGATTGTTTCGATGTGCTGCTCCATGGTCCGGCGGCAGAATCGGGTGGCTAGTGGTTCAGCAAGCATCAGGGATTCCACTCGGTCTTTCAGGATGGATCCTAAAAGATTCTGCCGCCTGACCATGGAGCAGCACATCGAAACAATCCTCCGAAATTTTGAGTACGACACTGACCTTTTCGAGTCTCTCCTCATCTCCTACCCTTGCCGATTTGAAGCCGTCCGCCAAGCACAAGGAGGCAACACCAACTATTGAGTGGTTTTGTTTAGACGTAGAATTAAATTGTCTAAAAGATGCGACAATCAGTTTTTTTGTACCTCTATTAGTTTCATCTGTGCAGAGGGGGGGCAATTATTGTTTGCCACCCCTTAGACACCAATCAACCAGGGGAACGTTAGACAGGAGACAGAGTGCTGGAACTCTCGTTTCTGCTGTCACTGTCCTCCCCAGCTGATCTTTTTCCGTGTCTCATCTACCCTGTGAACAGTCCAACATGCTCTCAAACAGACACTTCTCTCACAATTCCTCACTACACATACACTCATTATACACAATCTTTTAAAAATTAAAAACAAAACAAAAAGTGGCATCGACCTCAAGAACCTCGGAGTCCCTTGGGGAGGGGACCATAAATGTTCCCACTTCTGGTTCCCTCGCCGACACCAGGAACGCAGACCCAGGGAGCGGTGCTGGTTCCGCTACTGCCCATTTGAGATGTTCTGGGCTTCTGCCCGATTCACTTTTCATAAACTTCTGCAACATCCGTGGCCTCTCCTCAAATTTCCAGTCTGTTGAACACCACTTCTCCACTAAACCTCACCTCTTCCTCACTGAAACTCAGGTGTCTGGGACGACTGACAGCAACCCCTTTTCTGTGCCCTCCTACTTCCTCTATACTCAACTTCATTCCAAAGGTGGATGTTGCGTATATGTACGCAACGACCTTACTTGCTCTCGTCTTCCTGAACTTGAATCCTCCGAATTCTGCACCCTCAAGCTGCGGCATACATGCCAATCTCAAACTACACCCGCTTCACAAAGCCTCCCTCTCAGCAGTCACTCCATGCTTCGCGTAGGGCGGTTATGGTACACCTGACCTCTGAGCCTTCTACCATCTCTGATTGCGGCAGAGAAAACCTTGCGGCTTTCAATGCCTCAAAAACTTGGTTCCTCCATTTGTCTATTCGTCACAATCTCCCACACGACTATCCCCTTACCTTCAACAATACATAACTCAATCCTTCCTATTCTCTTAACCAGGGCTGTGGAGCTGGCACCAAAATCTTAAGCTCCGGCTCCGGCTACAGCATTTTCAAATTTCTGGCTCCAACTCCGGCTCCGGCTCCAGCATTTTTTTATGCCCAGCTCCGGCTCCGACTCCGGCTCCAGCTCCTCTCACCTTATATTAATGATTGATAAATCTCTTGAAATTGTACCTTAAGTTTCTAAAAATTAACACATTTCCTGAAAAAAATTAAGTCCAATTTAGAAATCATTAAAAATAAAAAAAAAATAGCATAAAAAAGTTTGTATCTAAATATGAACTCTTTGTATTGGGCTGGAGCCGGAGCTGACACATTTTTTATCAGCTCCAGCTCCAGCTCCAGCTCCAGCTTCCCAAAAATAACTGGCTCCAGCTCCAACTCCAGCTCCACTCACCAAAATTGCTTCAAGCTCCAGCTCCTGGCTCCGGCTCCAGCTCCAGCTCCAGCTCCACAGCCCTGCTCTTAACATTCTGGACGTTAACCTTTTCTCGTGATCTTTCCTGGAAAGATCACATATACTCTCTTTCCGAAACAGCTTCTAAGAGGTTAGGTGTGCTGTACTGCCTCCGCAGTTTCTTCACCCCAGCTCAGTTGCTGTCTCTGTGCAGGGGTCTTCTGTGGAGTGGCTCAACCCACACAGCCGTACTTGACCGGGTGAAATCAAAGGCTTTTCGTTTCAATTCCCGGTCTCTCTCTGTCTTCAATCCCTCTCTTCGCCGCAATGTTGCCTCATTCTCTCTTTACTATCTCTGTTATAACGGACATTGCTCTTCTGAACTCTAACTGTATGCCTCCTTTAAGAAGAGCATGCAGCACCGGACTTTCGACACATTCTCATTACTTTTCTGTCCAACTCTCTAACAAAGGTTAACCGGTATTTTCACTCTTTCATCTACTCAACCAATGAACTCTGGAACAATCTTCTTCAATCCATCTTTCCCCCTGTCTATGACCTTCCATCTTTCCCCCTGTCTATGACCTCCCATCTTTCAAACGCAGAGTGTCCAGGCATCTCGAAAACCTTGTACCTTGATTTTGTCTCTCTTCTTCCCCTATTTGCGGGCATTTTCTTCCCGGTAGGGTCACCCATGCTGGATTGGCTGCAGGTGAGATGCCAGACTAAGTAGTTCCCTTCTTTTATACATGACTTCTACCCATGATTCTTTACCCCTGACTTTCAGAAGGCCAGGGACCGGCAGTGTCCCATTCCCAGATGGACGTGGGCTCGGTCGTTATCCTGCGATCTTTCCCCATGACACTCTGGCTTCTGACCCGGTGCGTTTATTCGCCACGAATACGAACCCTTCCCAACGACTTCCAGTTCCTAGTGTAGTTATGGTATCTTTTCGGAAGTCTTGTTCTCCGGTGTCCTATCATCCGTTTCTTCCTCCAATCACTGTTCCCCTATACCATCCCTTTTAGCTTCTTCGTCCATTATCCGAGAAATCTTTTTAGGATGTCTCCCTCTTTTCTGTGCATGATGACCTTGTTCGGTCTCTTCGTGGAGACACGAAATCGATAAAGCTATTACGTAATGGATCCCTTTTGGTTCAGACTTCGATTCCTCATCAGGCCTCCGCGATTGCTTCCATTCAATCTCTTGATACGGCGTCGGTTGCGCCTGTTCTTGACCCCACGCTCAACTTCTCCAAGGGGAAGATTTATGCCCGAGAATTTCTTTGGGAGGAATTAGATACACTGAAGGAGCGGCTGTCCTCTCAGGGTGTAACGGATGTGTATCGAGTTCAGACCCGGTATGAGGGCGCCCTTTCCCCGTCCTCTCTTCTGATTTTAATTTGTAATACTCCACACCCACCGGCATCAGTTAAATTTGTATGGCTGTCCTATAAGGTACAACGGCACGTTCCTTTGCCCATGCTATGTTTCAGCTGCCAGAGTCTTGGCCATGTTAAAGCGAGGAATCCCATTGTGACGCACCTCTGAACTGCATCAATTGCTCGGGCCCTCAACCTTCGTCTTCATGAACTTGCCTCAGTTACCTCAATGAGAAAGAGGTATTAGCTTTGTCTACCTACCGGAAGATTAGCCGCAGGGATGTCCGCACCTTGGTGGGGGCATCTCGTCCCAGACAATCTACTTTTGCGGAAGTGGTGAAGAAGGCCCGCCCTGGGTTTGGTGTGAGTCCCCCAGTCCAGACATCTACTGCGAATACCATTGTCCGTCAACTAGTTGTCCTCTCCATTGCCTTCCACTTCCACTTTGTCGTCAGTTCGACATTAGAAGCCTTGTCCGAGCCCTCGAAGCAAAAAAGCTTTCTCGTCCACAGTATCATCACCGAAGAGAAAGCAACTCAATACCAAGCATTCTCGAGGTCTACCCTTAAACTTGAATACCTCAGGATCTGTTCGAGATGTTGGGTTGCCTCAGCAGATAGGGCAACCTCCGTCGTCTCGACTACTTTCCCAGCATCCTTGTGAGGATGCTCCTGGTCGTAAGCGGTAAAAAATTCTGGTTTAGAGGGCTCCCTCCCGTTCGACAACTTCGATTCCCTTGGGCTCTGTACTCCTACCAGTTGGGAGACCTTTGCTTACTGATTGGCTCCTTAAGTGTCCGCTTCCACCATAACCGGTTGCGGAAGTGGGTGATACATCTGTTGTTTTATCGTGTGATTTGGATGCTCCGGCATTCGGTGCGTCTGTCCTGCATTTACCTTTTGCTGGTTCGGTTTGCGACGGATCTGCTTTTCCAACACGGCTTGTGGGTGCGCTCTCTGCATTCCCGCCGGCAAGTGTAATACTTGCGGGTAATAGGCGGCCCTCCATCTCATTCTCTGTTCCTCCTCTTCATGGGCACAGCTATTCTCATCAAGTCTACCATTGCTCATCAACGTTTTCCACTTACTACCTCCCTGGAAGTTTGCGCTATTAGGATTTTTCTTCCCCAGCACTCTTATACCCTTTGCTCCCTTTATTTATCTCCCGAGTGTACTGTTCCCGAGTGATGAATTGAACGATTTGGTCTCGCAATTGCCGACTCCGGTTCTTTGTGGTAATTTTTTCTGTGGACATTCTCTCTCTCGGGGGACTCCATTACCAATACTAGAGGACGGGGTCTGGAGTCTTTTTTGCGGGATACTCCGTTGGTTATACTTTACGATAATTTGCCAACCCATTTCTCTCTCAGTAATGCCTCAACTTCAGTTATTGATTTATCCCTCTGTTTTCCACTATCCCATCCTGTTAACCCTTAAGCAGTCTTTAACCCCTCAGTTTGTATCACGATGGAATTTGGGGAGGGCTGATTGGGCGAAGTACACAGCTTTGCTGGGCTTTCCTAATTCTCCGTCGGATTTTGACGATACTGATGACGCGTATGCCAACTTTGTTGCGACTGTCTTTGCTGCGGTGATCGGTCGACCCCTCACCCCTCCCATACTTCGCGGAGGAAAAGCGTTCCCTGGTGGAATCTAGATTGTCAGTATGTTGTCTCTGAAAAGAGGCGTGCTTCTCGACGGTACTATCGCACTCGCAATTCGTGTGAAAAACTCTCATTCCAACGAGCTAGGGCGCAGGATTGTCGTGTTTTGAAAATTGAAAGACGGAAATCGTGGCAGAATTTTGCTCTCTATCCTCGAGGAATCCCATGCCCTGAATGTATAATCGTGTGCATAAAATGGCTGGCATATTTGCTTACCCGCCTTCTGGCCTCCTATCTCCAAGATAGGAGAAGATTACTGTCCTTTGGGAAATTGCTGAGACCTTTGCGGAGGAGGTTTATCGTGTAAGAAATGGCTCTTGTTTTTCAGACACTTTTGTGCAGAGGAAACTTCATGCGGAATCAATACTCTAAGATTTTGCCGGATGATTCTGCATCGTATACTGATGTCTTCACAATGGGTGAATTACAGACAGTTCTTCATAGTGCCAAGAATTCTTTTCCCGGTCCTGATGAGATTCCATATATGATGCTCAAGAATCTTTTTACGTCGGGACGACAGTTTTTAGATTTTTATAATTCTCTTGACTTCCCTCAACTGTGGGGCCGGGCCTTTATGTTGATGTTTCCTAATCCGAATAAAGGTGGGTTAAGTCCGTCTAATTACCATCCAATCTCACTTACTTGTGCTGCTTATAAGATTATGGAGAGAATGATCCACATCCGACATACCTAGGTTTTGAAGAAGACTCGTTTCTTCCATGCGTCCCAATCGGGGTTTCGATAGGGTTGTAGTACTATTGATAGTTTAATTTATTTAGAGACTTCGATTCATGATGTCTTACTTCGGAAGCAGTAGTGGATGACGGTGTTCTTTGACTTGGAAAAGGCGTATGACACTACCTGGAAATATGGCATCTTGCATCACCTTCATACGGCTGGCCTTCGGGGTAGACTGTTTAGATTCCTTGAAAATATAAGATATCTTAAGCTGTAAATTTAATTTCAAACACTATAAAACCTTAAACTAAGGCTTCACTATTTGAAATGAAGAAATAAACAAAATAAACCATGTCCAAGGGCCTCTAATATATACTGAGTAGAGATTTAGAGGGTCACGGGGTGCTATGCAAGACCTACCAGGCAGCGAGCCAACGTCAGCTATAAATTTGAGGGACCTCTGAAAATGATGCAAATTTAATAAAAGTTGGTACAAACACGTATCATGTAAGTGAGAACAAGAATATTGGAAGGGAGAGCGAATATTATTCAATTAATTTTTCACCCCCTCTTTTTAATCACCCTACTGTAAGATCCCCTCCGTCATATGACTTTTACATACAGTAGATGTTACGGACGAGGTTAAACAACTCCAGTCATTATTATGAACAGTAAGGAGGAGACATTGTTTACAGATTGAATTTTAGACAAAACGAAATCTTCATTTTTTACAAAGCATTATTTATACTCTGTTTTTTTCTGAAGGAATTTGAGCAATTGGGATGAGAAGAGAGTCGGTAAAAAGGATATTGCCGTCAACCACCTCAATTTTGAGTCCAGGTTCGAAAGCGGCAACCTCAGAAGAGCTATTCAGGTACATTTCTCGGAGGAGGAGGAGGAGGAGGAGGAGGAGGATTTTTATTGTATTCATTGAACTGTGAATGTGTTTCTACTCTCGTTGAAGTTCATAAAGGTTGGGCCCCATCCTTTGAAGAATGGGGAATGGGCCGTATTTGGTAACGCATATAAAGTATATTTCTAAATAATAGCCTAATTAAAAAACAAAAAAAAACCGGGTAATATTCAACCCCCTTATTTACTCACACGAAGGGGGTGTAAATTCTGATACTCGTAGTTAACGGATCCGATCAGACGTGACGGCGATGGGAGTCGAATCCGGGACTTCGCTCTCCGAGTCCAGTCTCCAGTCCAACGGACTACGGAGGTCTTAGTTTTTAAATATTTATTTATTTATTTATTTATTTTGTTTTTGTGGCGGTCAGATAGCGCCTTACGAGTACGACTTGGTGTTGAATTCGGACGTGAATTCGTGGCATCATCACCAGTGGTTTTACTTCGAGGTGTCCAACATGGAAGCAGGAATTCCGTACATCATTAACATCATTAACAATGAGAAGCCGAATAGTGAATTCAATTTTGGTAAGGAATTTAATTACAGGACAAAACTGTGTCAAATTAAAACGAACCTAACACAAAGGTTCGAGGAATTTTAATTGTGTTCAGGATTTCGGGTGTTACTCTCGGAACAACTTGAACATTGTAAAGATAAATTGGACACTTGGAAGTGAAAGTGACTCTAGTACTTCAATCCGTACTCTGCACGCTAATTGACTCAAATCTCGCTTTATGGGAAGAAGAAAACCGTGATCAGAGGTAACTCGAGTACTTGACTCACTTCTTGGGTTTTGGCGTTCTGAATTCACTTAAATCACTTTCACTTCAGAGCGTCCAATTATGTTGTCAACTCTGAATAAATGATAATTGTTGTTAAAGTTATAAAGGTCGTTGTAGACTGAGCGTTCATTATATGTACGAGTATATGTAATTATTCTTATATACAGTATATGTTAAATGTGGGTATGAACTTAGCCTTTTTTATTGTGTGTGTGTGTGTGTGTGTGTGTGTGAACTTAGCATTTAATGAAAGAATTTTTAGTGTAGAACTTGTTCTCATTGTTTTTGAAAATCGAAGGCGACGCAAAACCTATCTATATTTAGACGGGTCAAGTGTGTACGCTTCAAGTAAATGTTAAGATATCATTGGCTTAAAAGTTACTGTTGAAAATCGTTTGTATGAAATTATTTAGATGTTATAACAACGCTAGCGTGGACTGGCAAGGTGGAGGTGGGGGGATTCCATTACAGAAAACCAACTTTTAACTTCGACTCTGAATTTTGATTTTGACATTGACATTGGCTCCGCATTTTGACTTTTAATTTAAATAAATTTAAATTAAAAAGCCAGAACGTAAACTCGCATTCAGTCAAAATTAAAAGTGAAGGCCAAGCTTCAGAATTATATTTAAATATAAGTGTAGATTTAGTTCATTATTTAAAGGACCTCTAGTTTACTTTTAAATTAAAACACTATGTTAAATACGTGTGCTTATATATATATATATATATATATATATATATATATATATATATATATATATATATATATATATATATATATATATATATATATATATGATATGATAAAACCACGAAGGGAAAAGAAACACAAAGTGGTGCTCAAGCACTTTCGTCTAATGACATCTTCAGGAACACTGAGGAACACTTTGTGTTTCTTTTCCCTTCGTGGTTTTATTCATCATAAATATTTTTCACGTGTCACTTTCGTGAAATAATTTTCATATATATATATATATATATATATATATATATATATATATATATATATATATATATATATATTATATATATATATATATATATATATATATATATATATTATAAGGCATTGTAGTAGTTTCATTCAGGCTAACGAAGCTGAAATTCATGAAACAATTAAACTCCATAGCAGTATTACTCTTCTTATTTTACTCTTTCTTACTATGAATGCGTAATAAGTGCAATAACCGCGCTTAAATAAGAGGCAATAAGTTCTTGGGGTTTTAGATGCTGTGAACATTAACTCTGAAACCACGCAACGCCTGCTCGAGTCCCACTCGTTCCTAGTATCCCACTACATTACCTTTTTCCTTTCCATCTTTTTTCCTACTTTCTTATAATTCTCTTTCGTCACTTTTCTGTTCTGTCGCCAGTGGTTGGTGGAAGATCATCTACTACTACTACTACTACTACTACTACTACGCATGTTATGAGTTTTTAGTTTCCCTTGTTTTCATTTGTTTTTTCTTTCTCTATCTTCTTTCTCTCTTGGACTAACCTAGAGTAGATTTTAGGATCTTGTTACCCTGTAACTCGTGTAACCTTTATAATTTCTTTTCAAAAGGAATGAAACCCGTGATCTTCAGTGTGAGGGAGGCGTTATTAGGGCGACGCGCCTGGGTTCGAACCGGGTACGACATTTGTTACCACAAGAACCACTTCGTCAGGTTTCCCAAAAACTCTGAGAACGCAAAGTTCCGAAGAGGGAACGGGAAGTGTTACTATACCGTGTCTATGACCATCAAGTTCCCCCACGCTAATGACGTTGTGTATTTAGCCTATCACTACCCCTATACCTTTACCAAATTACAGGTAAATACATTGTTCGTTAGTATTCAGTTTTAAATCAAATTTAACATAATCACTTAACATCAAACCCGTTTTACATTAAGGTCAACTTATCCAGAGAGTCCTCTGCAACTGCAAGAGCTTGGGTGATTTTCGTAGTTTATGGTCAGCTTCCCCGAGCGGTGGGGTGTGGGGGATAATAGGTTTTTTAGATGTCAGGCGAAGTTACCTTAGTTATTATTCTTTATTTCGAGTTAAAATCTTTTTTTGTTCTTTGTCAGACATTCCTTACTGCCGTTGATCCCGAGTGTCTCCCCAGCGACACCTTCTACCGGAACCAAACCCTGTGTCATTCTCTCAATGGAAACCCAATTCCACTTCTTACCATCACCAACAAAAACAAGAAAGCAAAGGTAATATATATATATATATATATATATATATATATATTATATATATATATATGTTTGTGGTGCAGTAATGCGCCTCGGTGATGTAATAGTTAGCATCGCATCCACCAGCCCTGAGTTCGATTCCAGTGATGACAAGCGGCACTCAACTCACCCAGCTGTTCATCCTTTCATACAAAAAATTTGTTAGTAAATCCACGAGTACCCTGGTTAGGCTAGTGGTTAGGACGCTGGACTGCTGATCGAGAGGTCATAAGACCGAGTCTGGGCGAGGACTTTGTAATTTCTGATCACCCATAGTGGGTCGTGGTTCGGATTCCACGTTAAGTTTTAGGTCTAAGGTAAGACAATAGGCTTGACCTTTTTAAGAATGAACAATTCGGGTGGAAGCAAAACTAGGTTACTAAGGTGTGTATATATGTAGGTATTCCTAAATCGTTAAAATCCTCCTACATTTTCGTTGGTGGTCATGCTTCTGCATGTGATGTCTTATTTTCTAAAATTTTTAATCACTTACGCTTGCGTTAATGTAGGGAAGGATTCCATTAAAAATTTTAGGGGATGAGCTTTTTTACCCTATATAATGATCATTTTTTCGAATTTCACTCGCGTTATGATTTTAATTAGAAAAACTGTAAATCATATTACTACTACTGTATGCTACCTAAGGATTTTACACACCCAGGTTTTTGTTTTATTTTAGGTTAGGTTATATAACTTAACCTAACGTAAATTGAACTCAAAACAACACGTACAACAAAGTAGTAGTTATTTTCCGTGTAGGAGGAAAGTGATACAAAGGACATCACCTCACCGAATTGGAGAGAACGTAACTTATATATATATATATATATATACACAGTACTGTGCAAAAGTCAGGGACCACTGTCGATCTGATAACTATTAGATAATCTGTTGTATGAAAATTGGTTTTGATATTAAAATATATATTAACTAGAACCTCTGGTTCATATTAACGTATAACTAAGTTATTACTTAAGTGTATAAAGTTGTATAAGCTGGATGACCCTTTAGTCTGTATAAATTGGACTTGAGGGTTGATTCATTATATTACTTATAACACGTGTTTAAAGATCTAGCGAACTATTACTGATGGATCTGCAGTAAATGCTCCTAAGCTATTGTTATATCAATATTTACAATTAAAAGTATTGACATATTCACATAAATTCTGCAAAACAAATTTATGCAAAACGTTTCTCATTATAATCCTAATTCATGCTGTTTTTTTTCTTTCACAGGCTTAAGAAATGACAAAAAGTACAATTTCTGATGAGATTAGATATAAAATAATACATTTGCATGGTGAGAGACTGAGTCAAAGTTTTTAAAAATAAGTGAATCTACAGGCGTTTCCAAAACTGGTGTACAAAAAATCTTGGCTCGTCACAGCTCAAATGGAACCCCAGCTGATCGCTCTAGATCAGGGAGGCCCTCTAAGCTTTCTCCATCTGATCTACAATATCTAAAGATTACTTCCCTTCGAGACAGACGCAAATCCAGCACTTCACTTGCAGCAGATCTCGAAAAAACAATAGGTGTCTCAGTTGATCCCTTTACTGTATGAAGGAAACTTAACTCAGTAGGTCTTAAAAGACGTGTTGTAGCAAAAAAGCCACTTTTAAGGAATGGAAATAAAGAGAAGAGAAGAAAATGTGCTTTGGAACACAAGTATTGGACATCTGAGACCTACTGAATTAAGCTTCCTTCGTTCAGTAGAAGGATCAACTGAGACACCTGTTGTTTTTTCGAGATCCGCTGCGAGTGAAGTGCTGGATTTGCGTCTGTCTCGAAGGGAAGTAATCTTTAGATATTGTAGATCAGATGGAGAAAGCTTAGAGGGCCTCCCTGATCTAGGACGATCAGCTGGGGTCCCATTTGATCTGTAACGAGCCAAGATTTTTTGTACACTAGTTTTGGAAACGCCTGTAGATTCACTTATTTTTCTTTGACTCAGTCCCTCACCATGCAAATGTATATTATACATATATATATATATATATACATATATATACACGTGTGTGTGTGTGTGTGTGTGTGTGTGCTGCTGTGATTTAAATTTTTGTTTATTGTGTCGGGAATGGGGTTTTGTTGTAGCTACGTCGTAACACCGCTTCATTTAGTTTAGCGAAGTTGCGACGTTAGGTTTGTTCATTGTTTGGATAGCCCTGTGGCCACCCGCTGAATCATTCAGATAATGTAGCGACCCAGGATCCCACGTAAAGCTGTAGGTCCCCCTTATCACAGGGCCTTTGTCATTACAAAGTAGGTTAAAGTGACCCGTTAAACTATTCCAGACATTATTATTGTACATGGAATGATTTTTTAAGTATCCCCACCGGGGATTATAGTGGGACCCAACCCGTGTCTGGTATTATTCGACTGTTGTTATAATACATAACCGTTATGGTAAATTTTATGCAAATTAATAATCGGTAATTTGTGTGAAATCGGTAATTTTGAAGGTTAATCTGCTTCGGTCCATTTTCCAAACTATGAACAAGTTAACTGCAAATGATTTGATTTCGTGTCATTCAGACCAAGTCTCTTTTTTTCCTTCGTCAGGATAAAGAAGTTATATTTCTAACAGCGAGAGTTCACCCGGGGGAGAGCAACGCCTCGTGGGTCATCCAGGGAACCATTAATTTCCTGCTGAAACCTTCGGAAGAAGCTCGTGCCCTAAGAGACAACTTCGTATTTAAGATTGTCCCGATGCTCAATCCGGAAGGGGTCATTCATGGCAAGTAAGTACCCACATAGGAGTGTACTTCCGGTTTGAGTGAGTGTGTGTGCGTGCGTGTGCGCGCGTAGTTACTATCGGTATGAGTAAGCAAGCATGTATGTGTGTGGTTACTTTCGGTTTGAGTAAGTTCGGTGGTAATAAATTGAAAATGCCATTGGTCCGGTTTGATTTGATTGGTTTTATAAGGTAGTGTGAAAAAGTCATCTCACGCAGAATGAATGAAGTTATCTATAGAGAGACAATTTAAGTTCGGTATGAATGTGGTAACGGATAACATCGTAAACCCCTATTTTTTCTGCATGGGAGGAGGGGGCATGAACTCAGTCACCTGAGCCAGGGCAGTCACGGAGTACGTGACCCGCCCAACTCCAACCTCAGGGCGGTGGTGAGAATCGAACTAAAAGCTTCGCAGCGTGAGTGCAATCTCGAACCAGCCGAGTCACCACGGGATCTCCTAATGGTGTTTCTTAAATAAAGGTACGTGTCGTTAACACGAATTTAAAAAAAAAGGAATCCGTTTATGCATTTGTGGTCAATACGAGTTCAAATTTAAGATACGACACAATTCGTCGACGATCTTCGATAAAAGAAAATATTTTGGTCTCTAATCCTGATCATTCTTTACTGGTTGTAAGAGTTACTCTCGGCATGTACCAACGCCGCTTTCTGTCGATCACCGAAGTTAAGCGACACTGGGTCTGGGTAGTAGTTGGATTGGGGACCGTCCTCAGCGTCCAGATGATGTAGCGACACGTGGTTCGGATCCTAGGTAAAGCTGTAGGTCCCTTCCGTCATATGACCTTTGTATTTACGGAAGAGGTCAAACGTATTCTTCGTTCTTTGATAACTCGCTCATTGTGGTATTTTGTCGGTTGTAAATATCTGACTGAATCTTTAATTTCCCGTATTTCAACTTTTTACCTTTGTTGTGCTTGTATACATGTTTTTAGTACCTTTGGTTACGACCTTTCCCTTTCCCTTCTCTAAGTTGAAATAGCGGTAAACTCCTCAATAATAATAATAATAATAATAATGATGATGATAATAAAAACTTGTCTTGAAGTTAAGTTTGTTCAAATATGCCGATGATTGGGTTGGTCGCATTAATCATCACCTTTTGAATTGAATGAAATTATTCGCAACTGATGCAATAAAAGTTACATTTATTGAATTGGCACTCGGTGTTTACGAGTGAATAGTGCTACAACCTTTCTTAATAAATTTAGATTAATATTTATTATTATTTCAGTATTTTATAATAAAGGTGAAACGCTCGAGTCAAACTTGGAAGAAAATGTACGGTAATTGTGGTCGCTCAGAATGCCAGAATTTAACATACTTTTCGTTGATTTGTGCTGAAACAAAGGTCAGTTTTAGGGGAAAAATATAAAAATCAACACCGCATATTCTTTATTATTATTATTATTATTATTATTAGTGTTTTAATGAAATAAATGAAATCGCAACTTAACTTAAGAAGGGTTTATTGTAGAAGATTGTAAATGTTCAAGTTAAGAAAATTGGTTTGTACCCCTCACGTTCATTGGTTGGTGTTGAACGTACCCATAAAATTCAAGAACTGACCCCAACCTTCAACGTGATAGAGTATCTCAACCAACAACTGAGTGAAGTATTGTACAAATGTTCCTCATTCACTTCAAAACACCTTAGTATAAATTAATTAATTAATTAATGTAATTCCCGTTGAGTAAAGACTTTTCGGACACCCTGTATTTAATGTTCTTTATTGTTGTGAGGTTGCCTCTTACTCGTATATAAGCAATCACCTTAAGGCTAAATGTCTTCAATACAGGATGAACTGAGAGAGTGGCCGCGTGTGGAATAATTATTAATTCCATGAAGCCGTTTACATATATCACTCGTCGTGCATGAGGTACTAAGGACATTATGTAACATTCTAGTACGGACGTGGGCACAGTTACACTTCTCTCGAATGTTTATTTTTGATTCCTCAGTGGTACGTGGCTATGACTCGTAAACCACAAACTTCGAGTGACCCCATAAAGTAAGTGAATGTTCGAAAAGATGTGCCAACGTCTCTACCAGAATGCTACACAAATGTCGTAGTGGCTTACATAAAAGAAATGGCATATTCACGGAAACGGCTACGCATCCTTCACTTCGAATATTTATTGAGTTAATAAATATTCCACATGGGGCAGAACTTTTGGTTCACCCTGCATACGTACGAAAACACTTTCGGGTCTTAAGAAGTGAGGTTAGTCACTGTAATAATTAATTGTAAATAGACAATTCTTCCACCCTTAAATAAGGTTTATAAATGACACGAAATTGTAGTAAATTGCTGCCTGTTTAAAGTCTTCGTAGAGGCACATTGTTTCCACTTTATTTCTTCCAGTACGGATTTCAGTGGTTATAAAAATTGCCCACCTATTCTGGGCATAGTTTGCCCGCCTTTTAACTAATTGTGTCTGGGAAATGCCCAACTGAACTCCTCTTTCCTTTGTAGTCTCCTGAATTTGAGTTCACTTTTGTTAGTCCTTACGACCTCCGCTCGTCGTCTTGTCTGGTCAATGGGTGGAGGGAGTAGATGTCGAGAAAGAAAGGGCACGGGAGGTGGTATAATTTCATTCTTGTTGACCAAATTATTGGTTGAGAGAGACGACTGATTGTTGTGGTTTATTGAAGGAAGATCTCGGTTTGGTTGAATGTTTCGTTGGGGATTTCGGACATGTAGCGTTTGCGCATTGATTGGTTTTATCTTGGTTGGTATATTTGGTTGGCTGGTAAACTTTGGTCGCATTTTGGCCGATTGGTGATCCGGATTCATTTTAGGAAGGCTTTGAATTTCTTGGGTAGTTTGGTTATTGAAGTTAATCGAAGATGTATTTGGGTGCGGTTTTCTTATGGTTGAAGAATTAAGTTTATTTTGGTCGGGCAGAAGTCGTCGTCTTACCCTAAATGTGAAAAATAAAAATCATTCAATTTCGGTGCTTTCTCATTACTTAAATTCACTTTTGAAATTTTATAATAAAAATTAAAGTTTTGATTTGGTTGAAAAGTGTTTTCTCTTATTTTTCATACAAAATATTTTACTAATTTTCTGTAACGAAGATTTAGCCAAAGAAAATCTTGGAAAAATCTCGTGAAAATAGCCAAATTACAAAGTTACTTAATTCATTATAATTGCGTGCATTTGTTTCCTTTTAATTGTAATAATGATAAAAAATGATCAATAATTAAAAAACTATTTCATACTTCAAATTAAAACCGCTTAATATTGCCTTATTATTATTTAAATTATAGCCAATTCAAAAGTTAAAAATTTAAATAAATTTTTTACTTTTTTTTAAATATAACTTTAGATCAAATATTGTATATGAAACTATCGGCTAATATGCAGTTTTGCGGCGATCAGATTTTTGACAAACTCGAAAGCTACGCTCATATCATAGGCGATACCGAGCATGGTGAATTATAGCGATTCGGGTTAGGCGCACGTTAGATTAGGTGGTGTAATAAAAGATTGGTTAACAGTTTCCCACTTCATCAACTTTCGGCTAATCAGGGGTTGTGGGTGGGTCTTTCGACTTTGCTAAAAAACATGCGGCCACAAAACTACATACTTATCGAAACTATATGTATAAAAAGGCAATCTCCCAGTAAACCGAGTACGTACCACGGTTTGACACTGAAAATACGCTAATTTGGCTATCCTCACGAACGTTTTTTTTTAGAAACATCCGAACGGGTTTTGTTTTTGTCCGGGGAACCGCTGCACTTTATTTTAATTACCTGCTTACCCCTGTCTGGAGTTTCCCGTGTTGGTGACGGCGTAATTAAAGAAATAACACCTCGTCAGTTGGCAAACGAAAGCTTTTTCATCCATACAATTGGAGGTGTGCCAAACGTCGTTTTGTAGATACATGCAACTATTTTCAGATTTTCTGTAATAAAAGGGATTCTAATTTTGTTATTTCTTTTATGTTATTAAGATCGAGTAGAGATCCCTTGGTGGCTCGGTCGGTTGGAGACTAAACTCGGATTGCGAAGGTCCGGGTTCGATTCCACTGCCATCACTTACTTCGTGATTGTTCGGGCTAAGGCGACTCTCGAGCTTTCATACTTTTACCCTCTCCGTCGGGGGAATAAGGTTAGATTAATAATTATTAATCTAACCTTATTCCCCCGACGGAGAGGGGTAAAGTATGAGGAATTGGTTTATTGTTCTTATAAATACTGTACTCGATTATTGGCTGAACCTAATTAACGGATGATTGTTGGATGAATACTCCATTAAAGTAACTCGTGGTCCGGATCCCACGTAAAGCTGTAGGCCCCCCCCCCCCTGTCATATGACCTTTGCCGTTACGAAGAAGATTCAACAACCGAAAATGTTATGATTCGCTAAAATATAATTAAAAAAAGTGACGTTTATAGAGAGAGAGAGACGAACAACCAATTAAGTAAAATTAATTTGGGTGATTTTTACGGTATATTGTTATTAAAAATGAGTTAACGCGTATTGGTCAACCCTTAATAGGAAATCATAGGTCAGAAATGAATTGCGTGTCGAATCTGTGGGACTCGTGAATTCCTATCCAGAGTTAACATGTTGAATCCATGTTATGGAACGTTTTATAATTAAAATGTCTACTTTGAGATCATTTACCGATTTGTATCTCGTAAAAAGTAATAGAACGTTTCTTACGTAAATGGGGTACTGCCTTGTGGCCAGAAATTGAATGTGGCGTTAAAGGGTTGACCAGAAGTCATCCAGATCCACATGTGGGAACCCAGTTGGTTTCCACTCGTCCAGTAGGAACTCACAGACTTCCCTGAAATAAAGAAATAAATGAGTTGCTTCTCTCCCCCCCCCCCTCTCTCCAGAAAAGAAAGGGTTTGAGGTGAAAGCCAAAATTTGCATCCATTCTCTAACTCACTCCTATTCTTCCCGGGCCCCTAAACTAAACTGGGGATGGCCTAGCGTGAAACTAAATGAAGAACGGTACTAGTTGCGCACTACCAACGAACAGAACATAACTATTTACCGCAATACGACTCGAAAGGAAAGAGCCGTATTTGAAATTCTTATCAGACTGGTAATGCCGTGAAAATCCACATACGCAGATTTGGCGAGCATTTCTTGTTCGACAAATCATTTGAATATAAACCATTTTCATGATGTGATGGTTGGCAAATAGCTATATTGGTTGGCAGTTACGAGTATAATGATAGTTTTTTTTCCCATTTGCGTGAGTATAATTGAGATAAGATGATGATTGATTGATTGATTGCGAGAGATTCATCATTCTTTGAACGAAACAAAACAGGATTTTTTTTTGTGTGTTTTAAAACGATACGTATTTAGTGAATTAACTAACGAAATCATCGAAACTATAATCTCTTAGGTCAGGTTAGGTTAAATTAGGTTGAATTAAATTTCAATGATTTCGAGAATGAGACTGTCGCTCCCTCTGGTGGCCTTCCGGTTTGATTCCCGCTCAGTACTATGGTTGACGTTGGTTGGCATTAGTTCACGTCGCCTTACCGTTCTTACGGAGATAATCCGTGACTCGTTGGACATCTTCATTGCTGGGCATAGACAAGAGGTCCATCCCAATGCTCCTGCAGTACTGGTAAGCCAAGAACCAGTTAAGGCGTGGCGAATAGGGCGTTGTGTCCGAGAAAAAGTACTTGTTGTTATCAATTTCTATAGTCTCGACTCGCTGACCTGAAATGACGTCATCAAATTACCGGGCTGGGGTATTTTTCTCGAAAAGTGGGGTTGTTATTGTTGTTTTCGAGTTGTTTAACCCTCGTTCGCAATATCTAATGTCATATAACGTAGGGGACGTATAGTTTTACGCAGATTCCAAACCACGGCTCGCTGCATCATCGGGACCCAACACCGTTTAACTTCACCGATCTATCTGGAAGCAGTGTTACGAACATGCGTCGTAGGAACTACGTACCCCTCGAAAAGTGTGAACTGTTTTGGTTTTTGGGTGTTTCGTATTTGTAACATTTAAGCAGTAAATGTTCCGATGAAATGCTAGTCACTGCTTTTGTCGACCATCTCGTTTAAAAAGTTGCTCTTTTTTAATGAGAAAATGTATTATTAATATATTTCTTTACAATAAATATATTTTTCAGTTATACTCGTATAATATAATTTCGAGTGTATAATATAATTTGCATTCATACAGTATATCGATTTAGTAAAGTATATGACAGCGTTGATATCAGAAAAACGCAGGACCGAGTGTTTCCATTATTCTGTCCAACCCCCCCCCCCCCCCTGTATGTATTCCCGCGTCACTGAGTACAGTATATACAGTATATATCACATTAATCTGACATTAAAAAAAATCTACCTGAAATGCTGTTGATGCAGTTGAGGATCAGTGCTAAATACAAGCACATCGGTGATATACACTTCATTATTATTATTATTATTATTATTATTATTATTATTATCTGAAAGATAAGTAAATCACATTCCTTTCGTCGCCTGAATTTTTCTCACTGGTATTGGGTGACAAGGGCGGAACCAGGGACATTTCCCTAAGTGTGGGAGGCACCACGACTGCGAGGTGTGGTGTACGAGAGAAAGGGGGTTACTGATGTTCATATTTTTAAAAGTTAATTTTAGTTGAGGGGAAAGCTATAACTCGGGTAATAGTGGCAACATTAGTCACCGAATTTTGGGGTCTATATCCATCTAACCATATATATGATACAATAAGGTGAAACTAATGATTTCATGAAATTCCAAAATTTTTCAGTTATTTCGCGTAAGTACTGTTTCACTCGGGGACTTCAGGAAGTTGAAATACTTAAGAATTTCATGAAATATCCACAATAAGTACCAGGGATTAGGTCAGGTCAGATCAACAGTTTCACAATCTAACTGTAATATATATAAGTTAGTGGATGTGTGAAACCAGTCATTTAACGTAATGCCTAAAAGTTTCAGGCATTTCGCGTTCCGCCTGTCACCCTTAATTATTTCGTGAAGGTTAAGCCTGTGATTAAGGTTCGCAAGCATAACACGAAATGCCTGAAACTTTTAGGCGTTACGTCAAATGACTGGTTTCACACATCTTCCACTGTAATATATATATATATATATATATATATATATATATATATATTCAATTTTAAAAATTGAAAAGGAAGCAGTCTCGTTGCCACACAAGTGAATCACTGGAATCAGTCCGAAAGAACGTGTTTGTGGCGAGCCATTTAAGCTCTGACTGACCTCAAACATTTTAATTCTACTCCAAGAAAATGAAGGGGTAAAGTGGGGGTAGGGGGGGTTTCCCAATCAAATGTTGGGCATCCAGGATTACCCTTGGGGAATACCTAATAAGACCCCGTGGCTGATTCGCATCATACGCAGGGGTTGTCTGATGGGGTAGGTAAAGAGGAAGTGGAGTTTGTGTGCGTCGTTGTGGAATTTCTCTACAAGGTGAAAACAGTAATTTTTTCTTCCATTATGAAGTGGGTGAATATTTACATATTGAGTACTTTATTATTATATTATTATTATTATTATTATTATTATTATAATTATCATTATTATTATTATTATTATTATTATTTACCAAGATCGTTTTCCTTTTACTTTTTCATATTTAGATTTGTGGTGTAATAATTAATAATAATAATAATAATAATAATTGAGAATTAAGAGTAATAATTACATAAATGTATCCGAGATTAGAAGTGAGAAAATACTAATACTTATAAACTACGAACACCAGCGAGCTTGGAATGTCCGTTCTAGTTGTGGTCAATGATGACCTTGAGAATGACCTTAGACACTCTTCTTTGCCCGACGCCCACCACTCTCGCCCTCAACAGACGTATCTTAATCCGGTTTGAAGTACCGTTTAATCGTAAATATCTGACAAAATATCGGGTATTTTCCTCGATAAAAATCTTAATCCGGATCCAACCAACCAAGCATTTGTGAATTGTTCGCTATTCCTATATTTTCCTTTTTTTTAAGCAATTTCACTACTTCCTCTGTTTTCCTATATTCTGGAAAATAGTCTTATCTTTTCCTACATTTCTGTTATTTCGTAATAATTATTGGTAACTTGTTAAAGTATATATACAGGGTGGGCCGAAAGTCTGGATCCATAGGAAAATATTTATTTTAATACATAAATTACAACAAATGGTAAATACTTAAAATGAATATCAACTTTAACTCATAAATGCGTATCCGTGATACTGTACAGTGGTTCGTACTCCAGTAATAAACAACAAATTATAACAAATGCTCAAATTGGCGGCCTCTGACATCGAGACACTTAGGGATGGAATTTATGATTTTTAATAATTCTTCGAATTGACGTTCTCGAGATGCGTGTTTCATTTGATAATCTTCTTGTTGACTTTACTGGACTATTCGTTAAAGTTTCACATACCATTGCAGAGGTATTTTCATCAGTTGCAGTTTTTGGACGACCAGAACGCCGTCGATCATGTACACTTCCTGTTTCTTTGAAACGTTTAAACAACTTGCCAACAGTCGCATGTGTTACTGGATGCTTATCAGGATGATTTCTATTGAATTCGGTAGCAACTTCTCTGTGTGTAGCGCCCTATCTTGCGTACATGAGCACAAGTTCTACCCGGTCTTCTGTTGTTAGATTCGAAGCCATTTCTGGGCTGAAATAAAAAAGTATTTGAGTATTTATACTGGAGTACGAACTACTGTACAGTATCACGGATACGCATTTACGAGTTAAAGTTGATATTCATTTTAAGTATTTACCATTTGTTGTAATTTATGTATTAAAATAAATATTTTCCTATGGATCCAGACTTTCGGCCCACCCTGTATATAACTTTACAACCTTACAAAGGTTCCGCGCGATGATTTCTCATTTCGCGAAGGTCAAGCTTGTCGCCCCTCCTCTCGAGTTGGCCTGGTGAAGTAGTGAGTTGGATTCTTGCGCTCTCCACCTCACATAGCCAGGTACGCCCGGCTCATCGGGGATTGTTCTGAGCCAGGCGTCTAGTCTTCTTTTGAAGATTTCCACTGCAACTCCCTTCGTGTTTCTTTGGTCTTTGGGCAACTGATTAAACAGTTTTGGTCCTCTCACTACAAAACTATTTTCTTTCAGGGTTAAGGATGTTCCCTGTCTCGCCTTCAATTTGGGAATACGACACAGTCTACCGCTTCTACTTTCCATCGTTGTTTGGGGAGTTATGGGATTCAGAGTAAGATTAGGGACTAGTTTCTCCATTATTTTCCAAGTGTAAATAATGGTGTATCTCTCTCTCCTCTTTTCCAGTGAATATAGGTCTAGTTCTCGTAACCTTTCCCAGTAATTTAGTATATATTATATATATATATATAATATATATATATATATATATATATAAAATATAATATGATACACACACACCTTGCATGGAACCATGCACGGTCTGTGTGTAACAAAAGTTTCTCGGGGGACTATTGTGAGTTATCATATATATATATATATATTATATATAATATATATATATATATATCAACCATAGGGCTGAAGCCGAAGCATTTAGAAAATCACGAAACCGGAGCTGAATCTTATAGAACCAAGACCGGAAGACGAGTTCCATAGTTAATCTATTCTAAATTAGTATAGGTTAACTATTTTTGGTTATTAGTATTACTAATAATCAAACATATTAAAATAGTTAAATAAAAAATAAAACCCCTCAAAGTATACGAGTACAAAGTCGAAGCCAAAGTCGAAGCCAAAGTCGAAGCCAAAGTCGAAGCCAAAGTCGAAGCCAAAGTCGAAGCCAAAGTCGAAGCCAAATCCTGCCATTTTCAAATTCTCGAGGCCGAAGCAGAAGCTGGCTTCAGTCCCATGGCTGAATATATATACACACACATTTGGTTTCTGCCCGAATTGTTCATTCTGACGAAGTTCAAGCTTTTCACTCCACCTTAGACCTACAGTTTAACGTGGAATCCGAACCACGCCCCACCAGCAGCCCAGCGTCTTAACCACTAAGCTCTATATATATATATATATATATATATATATATATATATATGAGGTGTTATCAAAAAGTTTGGTAAATAGTCCCGCAACGAATGAACGCGTGTCACTAGATGATGTCAGTGTGTATGGCTGATGACGTCACCTTGGCCACTTGCCAGATGCCAACAAACACCATTCAACTACGCACCAGTGCGCAGTGTCATTGCTTTGTGTGAGGGCGATTTTGCAGCGTCTGGCGATTTTGCAGAAAATGTCGAAATTTGAGCAACGTGCAAACATCAAATTTTGTTTTAAACTTGGTAAGACAGCTACAGAAACGCACGGAATGCTTGCAGCTATCTACGGAGATGAAGTTTGTTACAAACAAGACGGACGGACGACCACTTCTTTCATCATCTTCCAAAGACTTATTTCCTTCTCGAAACCTTCCAAACCACTTGCAAACAGTCTTGTTTGTAACAGCTGCAAGCATTCCGTGCGTTTCTGTAGCCGTCTTACCAAGTTTAAAACAAAATTTGATGTTTGCACGTTGCTCAAATTTCGACATTTTCTGCAAAATCGCCAGACGCCACAAAAACACCCTCACACAAAGCAATGACACGGCGCACTGGTGCGTAGTTGAATGGTGTTTGTTGGCATCTGGCAAGTGGCCAAGGTGACGTCATCAGCCATACACACTGACATCATCTAGTGACACGCGTTCATTAGTTGCGGGACTATTTACCGAACTTTTTGATCACACCTCGTGTATATATATATATATATATATATATAATATATTGGCGTTGTCACGGGGGAGGATTTGGGGGTTAGAACTAGTGATGTACTGATTCCAAGCCGTAGCCGATGCAAGTGCCGATTCTATGAAAAACTGCCGATTCTTTGCCTAGATTTTAAAAAATCAATTACCTGTCGGATCTTTGAAAAAAGAACAGTGTTTTATCGGATGATCTAACAGAAGTATCTGAAATATTAAGAGCTCAGTACGAATCATCTTTCAGTATCCCAAAAACACACAAACTGATATACGATAGAAACGCGTTCTTTGAAGAAGAACTACAAGGGGAAAGTATAACAGACTTCGACTTTACGACAGATGATATTCCACAAGCTAAAGGGAAACTAAAAGCACACACGGCTGCAGGACCGGACAAATGGAATGCACACTGATCAAAAACTGCAAGAATGCAATCGTTGAGCCCCTATATTGGATATGGAGACGATCACTAGACACGGAAGAAATACCGGGCATCCTGAAGAGCGCGAACATAGTCCCAATATAGAAAGGAGGAGATCGATCCGAGGCCAAAAACTACAGGCCAGTGTCGCTTACATCTTATCTCACGAAAATATTTGAAAGAATAGTTAGATAGAAAATCTATGACTTTTTGGAAACTCGGAAAAAATTAAACGATAACCAACATGGGTTTCGGTCAGGCAGATCATGCCTATCACAACTAATGGAACACTACAACAACATTACTGATGCACTTGAAAGTAATGAAAACTATGATGTAATATACACAGACTGCCAAATCGTTCGACAATGTGATCATGGAATCATAATACATAAACTGAAATATATGGGAATAAGAGGAAAAGTAGGGAAATTGATATATAATTTCCTTAGTGAGGGCGGCAAGTCGTTTCAGTACAAGGAGTATCTTCATCAGAATCAGAGGTCTTCAGCTTAGTACCACAAGGAACAGTATTAGCTCCACTACTCTTCATAATCATGCTAACTGACATAGATGAGGTCGTTACCAGAGACAGCACAGTAACATCCTTTGCGGATGACACAAAGATCAGTAAAAAAATATGAAACCCAGAAGATATAGGATCTCTACAAACCGACATAAACAGAATCTACAAGTGGACGGAAGACAATAATATGAAGTTTAACACTGAGAAATTTCAGCTGTTAGAGTACGGAAAAAGGGAGGACCTAAAATCCATGAAATATTATACCCCAAATGGACAGGAAATTCAGAGAAATTCTAACGCAAAAGATTTAGGGGTTGTAAACTTGTAATGACTGATGATGCGAAATTTGAAACACAAAATAAGATAGCAGTAAACAGAGCAAAGAGAATAAATAACTTCGCAGATACTGAGAACCTTTAAGCGAAGGGATAGGAATATAATGATTCCTCTACTGAAAACACTAATCATACTCAAATTGGAATACTGCTCGGTCCTAACATGCCCATATAAAAAAAGAAGACATTAGACAGCTAGAAGGGATTCAGAGAAGCTTCACAGCCAAGATCAACGGGTGCAAAGAACTAAATTACTGGGAAAGGTTACGCGAATTAAACCTATATTCACTGGAAAGGAGAAGAGAGATACACCATTATTTACACTTGGAAAATAATGGAGAAACTAGTCCCTAATCTTACTCTGAACCCTGTAACTCCCCAAACAACGGTGAAAAGTAGAAAAGGAAGACTGTGTCATGTTCCCAAATTAAAGGCGAGACAGGGAACATCCTTAATCCTGAAAGAAAATAGTTTTGTTGCGAGAGGACCAAAACTGTTTAATCAGCTGCCCAAAGACCTAAGGAACACGACTACTTCAGCAGGCCAACTCGAGAGGAAGGGCGACAAACTTGATCTTCATGAAATGAGGAATCATCCTACGGAATATTTTACTAATGAAATCGTGAAAATTTTCAATTTTCACATTTTTACATTTCAAATTTCAAATTTGTTTAAATGCTTTTCCTTAGCTCACTTCACAATATTACAGCACCACAATGTGTTACTCGTATACCGTAGCTAAACTGATGGTAAATAGTTTTATTATTCCGTAAAATGATAAAATAATTTTACTTTAGTTTTATAAATTGAATACCAATATTTAAAGTAATTGTTTTCCTGATGTTAAAGGTATTTTCTGTCTTTAAAAGTGTCAACGACAACAAAAATTTTCACTCAAATTTCAAGCCCTTGGTGGCCAATTTGAATAAAATAAATGGATATAGAATTTTAGGTTCATAAAGTTATTAAAATACTTAAAATAAAGTCAACATAATAAGATGGTTTAATATATAAGTTATAAAGTACAACTTTATATAGAATTATTATTAACATAGAGTAGAAGAATACAGTACGGTAATTTATAATATTTAGAGATTTAGCTAGTTAGAGAAAGTGTAAATTTATGGGCAACTTAACTTGTTAAGCTTTGCCTTATTGAAAATGAAATGTTTTTATATAATTACGCTTTGAAATAAGTATAAATTATCATAATGGTTTTGTCTGTTCTATTTTCTATAAATATAGATTTAGTTTTGTAATGAAAATTTCAAAGAATCGGTGACAGAATCAGCTAAATTTGGCCGATGCCAATGCCGATGACGATTAATCGGTACACCACTAGTTTTTATCAAAGGAAGCCTCGCATTTTTAATAAATACATTAACTTGTTTCTACCTAACGTGGATTTTATACAAAAAATATCTTCATCTTTTGGGGGGGCATATGCCACTTACACGATGCCAGGCGTAAGATTTAATTTTCCTACACTACTTTTCCCATTTATTTTTTCACCCTATGATTTTTCCATAGTTTTAACAATTACTGACATTTTAGAGAGATATAGTTTAACATGTTAACGATTTAACCCTAAAGGAATCTTACCCTCTTATAAATGTTACGATACAGCGTATCTTCCGCACTCTTTGGGCACGAAGAAATTACGAGTCGAATCATCCCACCGGCACCGTGTTTACTGTCTTTTTCACGTTTGATACGTTACAGAAATTAATTTATTCTTTTCATCTAATGTTTTTGGGTAACTGGTATTTTGTAATTATCTAAAATTATTCAGAATGAAACAAACAATTGAATTCATTGCCTTATTGCTAAATTACACTGATATTTAATATTAATATTTTTTAAATATATTTACTGAAGAAACTGACAAATTTCTTCCACAAATATGAAAAAGGAAGCGGCCATCTTGCCTTTAGTTCAAGTGTTATTTTTCCATGAATAATTGTTTCTTGGTTAATTTATAACCAGTAATTAATTAACCTTATTACATTTTTCATATATAACAATATATATAAAATGATAACGGGGGTGTCTGGAATACAAACTAACGAAAATCGCAATAAATTGAATACGAATAGTTTGTTTATAAGTCGTGAGGGATGGACGATTTGTTTCTCTGCATTAATATCAAATAAGGGAATAACGTCTCGGTGGTTCATTCTGTCTGCACTCAAAAGTGTATGACGTATCAGTAAATCCGTGCATATAAATTATAAAGTGAAATTCATTGGATGTAAGAAAATGCAATATAGTTTACACGAATTATGACAAGTTAAAATATTCGTATGTATATTCAATCGAAATATGGTAGTCATCTTAGAAAAGCTTGGAACAAGGCAGGGAAAAGGTCATAAAACCAAACCCTCCTGAGTGACTTCCACCCAAACGAAAAAAAAATTGTCAGTCTGTGTATTAAACGATTACGGTAATAAATAACGTGGCTATGGGTCCAAATTCTCGCCTAAATTGCATCTTCTGCAATCTAGCAACAACTGAAAACGAAGCAGTTGGGTGTGATTTTTGTCAAGAATTGCGAGACTTCAATTGTATGAATTGGGACGATAGGAAAATATCCCTTGTAGCGAACGCGAAACAAATTACGGACATCAAATTTGTGCGTGACTTGTGCACGGAGATCGTAAACTAGATTCTGGTATTCAAAGAAATGGAAAGTACGAATATGAGTACGATAGAGAAAGAGAGAATAATGGGAGGAAAAGATGACCAGAATGTCCCGAAGGAAAACGGTGTGGATGAGAGAGAAACAAATGAAAAATAATACGAAGACACTATTGTAGAAGAAAGAAAAGAAACAAGTACAACCTGTGATGTGGTGAAACTACCAAATGAAGATAGTTATAAAAGACTAAAAACTAAAAATGTAGAAAATATCGTATGCTAATATTATGCAAAAGGACATTACAGATACAGGGATGCATCTATGCACACCCCACTTTATGTAACTTCCATTACAAAAATGGATAGTGTAAATTTGGAAAACCTGCAAGTTCCACCACCTTAGTTAGTATCTGCAAAACTTATACAAGATACGGGCAAAAAGGCCGTTACCACCACCCTCAAAGGAACACGACAGTTGAGCAGCCAAAAACCATCAGCAAACAAGATTACCAATTTTTTAGATGTAGCCAACGCAATTCAGCTACTAAATACTATTCAACATATATAAAGACAACTGACAAATACGGAGATCCGAGAGCCATACAGAATAACTAGAAAGAAATTACATATGATATCGGGACAATACACTATGTATCAAAACAGATAAAGAAGGGAAAATTCTCGGAGGATCACGAGGCAACGAAACTTCATGGAAACTTATCTGAAGGAATGCCAGACAAACTGAAAACTGAGTTTTGTATCGACAAAAAAGAAATACAAATTGACACCTATAACCTAGTTCGAGCCGACAGAACACCAAGACGGAAAGGAGCATGTGCTATTTATACACACGAAAAACATGGCAGAAATGACTAAGTACTTAAGACAACTACGTAGAATTAGTAGCATCAAAAGTTAAAAAAATTAAACATGGTACTAATTGTAATATATAAACCCCCAACACTCCAACTACAAATTTCAGATACCATTACCATTATTTGAGGTTGGGGAGTGTAGAGCTTTTAAGCTCTACACTCCCCAAACTCCCCAATCTCAAATATTATTATCTGCAGTGATTTTAATTTCCCATTTATGAAATATAAAAGGATAGGAAGAAATATATGTATAAACCAAGACCAATGAGGCACACGGGAAGACAAAAATGCTGCTAGCTGTAGCTGATGAATTTATATTAACAAGAAATAATGGGAAATACAAGAAAAAACAACTGCCTAGATTTGGTATTCACAACCAACCAACCAACCAACCAACCTAATTGTTAACAGAAATATCCCCAACTGTAATATCAGATCACATCGTTATTGAAATAACTAATATCAAAACAACAGGGAAGGAAAGAACATGCGCTATAGAAAAAGGCAGGTTCGAAACTTTTAATTTTCACTCCAAGGCTGTAAATTGGGAAGGCATTGCATCCAGCTTGGAAGCAATAGAATGGAGAACCATCTTTAAGGACAAGACAACGGAAGAGATGCTAATTAGAAATTGTAGAAAGACATGTCCCAATAAAACAACAAAGAGGAAAGAAGCAGGTTCGAGAGACAAAACAGGTCAATGTTCCGCAAGAGAAAAAGAGTGGCTGTAAAATTAAGAAACTGCAAAGACATCAGAAAAATGTTAAATGATAAACTGGAGAGTATAAATTGCGTCATACATGGTCTAATTGAGAACCATACAGAGGGAGAAGATGAAGACGCGATAGAAGCGATAAATATTAACTCAAAATACTTCTTTAATTTTGCCAAAAGGAAGACGAAACATCACGAGACTATCGGACCTTTGAAGACTGAAAACAATGTTTTAACCGATGATCTAAAAGAAGTATCTGAAGTTTTAAGAGCTCAGTATGAATCATCCTTCACTATCCCCAAAACTGATAACTTAATATGCGATGGAAACGCGTTCTTTGAAAAAGAATTACAAGGGGAAAATATAACGGGAATATGGAAAACGTAAAGCACACTCGGCAGCAGGACTGGACAAATGGAATGCCACACTAATCAAAAACTGGAAGAATGAAATCGCTAAGCCACTATATTGGATATGGAGACAATCACTAGACACGGGAGAAATACCGAGCATCCTGAAGAGAGCGAGCATAGTTCCAATATATAAATGGGGAGATCGATCCGAAGTTAAAAACTATAAGCTAGTGTCGCTTACATCTCATTTCATCAAAATATATTAAAGAATAGTTAGAGAAAAAATATATACATTTTTGGAAACTCTGAAAAAATTAAATGGTAACGAACATGGATTCCGGTCAAGAAGGTCATGCCTGTCACAACTAATTGAATACTATAACATATTGATGCACTCGAAAACAATGAAAACTATGATGTAATATTAATACTAGTGATGTAGCGAATGTCATTTTTTTCACATCCGCGGATGCGGATGAGGATGTTTGATTTCAACATCCGCGGATGCGGATGCGGATGTCTACATTTTCGTTATTTTTTAGGATATATTCGAGATTTGTTGTGTTTAACGTATATAATAAGTTATTATATAGAGAGAGCTGTAGCTATAATGTAGTATAATTGATTAATTGTACAATAATTGTTGTACTTTTCTCTGAACATATAAAATAATATCAAGCATCTAACTAATATAGAAATCAATTAGTGAATTCGTCTGCAAATAAATTCGTTATATTTTGTTTCAGCCACAATTAGAAACCATAATTGTGTTACCAGGATGCGGGACGTGAACCCAACTCAAATGCACCCCACCGACCTCTTTCCCCAACCTCCACCCTTATAGAAAGAGATCTTTAATTAGCTTGATAACTATTTATATTAAGTTTAAAGTTTTATTAGGCATATTTATAAATGAGTGATTCAAATAAAGTAAACTAAGATGTTCATCGTTTAATGTTCAAACTTAATTATAGGAAGGTTATGCTTAAGGAACATTAATTTTTCTGCCTTTTCTGCTGCCAGTCTGTTTCTCTTTTCATCATATATTAATCCAGCACTGCTAAATAATTTCTCGCTTGGTACGTTTGTTGGAGGACAGGCTAAATGTTTCCTTGCAAGTTTACTCAAGTATGGATAGATATTCTGCGTATTTTTCCACCAACTAATAGGATTGTCACATGCAGCCAGGCGTTTTTCTTGGTGATAGCTCTCGATCATTTTTACTACATCTTTTGACATCGCGTAGGTCTCGTCATTGCTGCTTGACTCAAGAAACTGAGAGACAGATTCTGTGATAGATTTGCTTGTTGAAGGTGTTGGTTCTGTCACTGAAACTTTTATTCTTTTGGTGGGTGGCGAAGCGACAGATTCAAGAGATTGAAGCTCTTCAACTGCTTTGCCAAGTGATGATTTAACTCGTTCTAATGTACTAGGTGAAAATAACTTAGCTTTGTAACGTGGATCTAAGTAGGTTGCAAGAGAGTAACTTCATACAAGAACAGCCTCTCGTCTTGTCGCTTGCATCACTTTTGCGCACAATGAACTAGTTCTATTAATATAGTAGAATTTGATAATTTCCGCTTATTAATGACATTTTATCTCAACGGTCCACATCCGCAGTCCAAAGTGCGGATGCGGATGCGAGAAAATGTGCGGATGTTCCGCGGATGCGGATGTGACCTACATCACTAATTAATACAGACTTTGCCAAGGCGTTCGACAAGTGACCATGGAATCGTAACAGAAACAAATATATGGAAATAACAGGAAAGGTAAGAAAATGGGTATATAATTTCCTCGGTGAGCGGCAGCAAGTTCTTACAGTTCAAGGAATGTCAGAGTCAGAGGTCCTTACCTCAGTACCACAAGGAACAGTATTAGCTCCATTATTCTTCGTAATCATGCTAACTGATATAGATGAGGTAGTTATCAGTGACAACACAGTAACATCCTTTGCTGATGACAAAAACTAGTAGATAAATAAGAAACCCAGAGGATATAGGATCTCTACAAACAGTCATGAACAGGATCTGCAATTGGCCTGAAGGCAATGATATAAAATTTAACACTGAGGAATTTCAACTTTTAAGGTATGGAAGAAGGGAGGACGTAAAATTCATGGAATACTATACCCCAAATGAACAGGAAATTCGGAGAAACTCTAAAGCAAAAGATTTCGGTTTTAACATGCCCATATTAAAAAAATACATTAGTCAACTGGAAGGGATTCAGTCACAGCCAAGATCATTGAATGCAAAGAACTAAATTACTGGGAAAAGTTATGTGAATTAAATGTATATTCGCTGGAAAGAAGAGAGGGGTACACCATTATTTATAATTGGAAAATAATGGAGGAACTAGTCCCTAATCTTTGAACCCTATAACCACTGAAACAATAGTGGAAAGTAGGAAAGGAAGCATGTGTCGTGTTCCCAAATTAAAGTCCAGACAGGAGTAGGATGACTGCAAAATGGGAGAGTGCAAGTTGCAATGCAATGTTGATCAAATGTTGTAAAGGGGAGGGGAATTGGACCCATGGGGGGAGGCGTTTATCCCCAAGCTGCATGAAGGGGGAGGGGGGGTTGGTCCGGGAGAGTGACTTCTCCCCAAAAGGGGTTCCCTAACCTGACCCAGGAAGGTAGCCTGAGAGAGAGGAGAGGTGGTCATCATTTCGCAGACATATCTCGTCGCATACAAGACCTCTCGACAGCCTCAGATGGCTTAGAATTCTTAATCAGCCAGTTGGCTTAATCTGGCTTAGAAGGCGTAATTGGCTTGTTTAGAAAGATATATATATATATATATATATATATATATATATATATATATATATATATATATTGAATCGATGTTCGGCCAAAAAGAAAAAAGGTTGGCTTATTTAGAACGCAATATTTATATACTGTGTATATTATATTTATCCGATGCAGTCTATAAGAATAGTTACCAGATTGCACTATTTATTTAATTTGCATATATTTAATGGTAAGATGATGTTCTCCATATAAAGAGGTTCTTGCCAGTTCCAGTCCGCTAAGAAGTTGATGCAAATATGTGTAACTTTTGTAGTGCCCTTAATTTTAGCATAGCATAATTAAATAATATCATTTATATATACTTTGAATAATAAAACACAACTACGTCATTCTGTTTATTAGTTGAGTTATTTAACATGGAATCAATTATTTAGCATACACTTATTCGAAATATATAGGATAAATATACAATAAAAATAATAATAGTAGAAGAAATCTGTATACACTCAAAATACACACTTTAAGCGAAGAATATATATATATATATATATATATATATATTATATATATAATATATATATTTTCTTTAATAATAATAGTACTGTAGAAATCTATATCCATGTTTAATATATGTACGCGCATCTACACACTCATACAAGCATCAAAAATAATAATAGTACAGGGGAAATCTATATACACGTTTCATATATGTATGCGCATCTACACACTTATATATAAACTTCAAAATAATAGTGCAGAAGAGCTCCAATACATGGATAATATATACATCAAAATATAAGCGCTTTATGTTCTACTGCACTTAATTAAAATATTAAACTTGCATGTGATCGAGTCTACAGTTACATCCTCGTTGCTTTGTACTATGCAATAAATACGATTTAACATTATTTCACCACTGAAGGCACGCGGGTGTCTATACTTAATGTAAAGGGTTTTCAGTTCGTTTGACGCTATTTTGGTACCCACTTTACAATTGGCTGGTAAGTTAACACTCTCCTTAAACACGGTTAGAATACATTCAAAAGCACACACAAAGAGGGCATGGTTTGCCACATCATTATTAAATTCCAGTTTATAAACACTCCTTTCCAAACGAGGGCTTCTTCTTTCCAATCCGAGCTTTTCAACCGTGAACTCTTCACAACGCTTATCGACAATTGAAGTAATCTTCTAAATCGTGCCGACAGCTGCCCATTATATAAGGAAATAGCTCTTCAGAGTGAACAGTGTAGGTGAGCTTAGCCCTGTACCGCTCAAGTCCTTTGTACTAAAGTTCAAGATATCTCGAAGAATCTATACCTTTTAAATACACATCCAGTTCCAGTCCATTCTCACCTTGTTCAGTCCTACACTTGGTAAACCCGTCGAGCAGAGCTGTGTATGCGTATTCAAGAACCGTGTCAAAATAAAGCATATCGGCAACACGCGCGTCTAATATAGGCTTTAGCTTGCGGAAACCGACGATTTCAAACATTCTGTCGAGAATGAAACGGTTTCGCGTGGGGACAAGGACGTTATTATCAGATGCATTCTTTCTGCTCTTCTTGTGCCTACACCTGCATGTATTTTATAATGGTCCTCACCCCACTTCTCAACCGCCACGAGGATTCTGTTCATCTCCTCAACACTTAAATAGATTACGTTCCGTTTACCAGTTTGTCTACAACTCGTTTCAAGTACATAATTAACAGCGCCGGTTTTACGCCTGAACACACGCACTGACTTCGTCACGGACACGTCGTATACGGCATTGATGATACTCCTCAATGGAAGCTCCATCATATATTGGTTTTCTATTGTGAGGAGTGCGCGTCCAGTCGGGTCAAGCTCTGAGGTGACAATGAGCAGCCGGTGCGCGGTTTCGCTCGGCGGGAGGTGTCGGGGAACGAGTCACACGGGCGTCACCAAGCGTTAGTGATTCGTGTACGGGGTTGTTCCAACATGAAACAATCATACGAATACTTGTATCCCATTATACCGGGCAATCGTTTAGAGAATTTTTCCATCTGCGATACATGAAGTAATATCGGCTTTACTGTTTTATCACTCCCACTCCCTGGAATGCGCACCAGACATCTTCGTTCAGGGGTATTCAACATTGTATTTTCTCGAACTATGCACATTTTATTAACACCAGCGCTCTGTTTGAGAAAAACATGTGTCCATATCTGTCCTTTTTGCTTAACAAGCGATACTCATCCCTAAACTCTATTAAAAACTCGCACAAGCCTTTAGCCACAACCTCACTGCGAACCCAATGATATATGAACGTAATGATAAAATATTTGAGGCTCCATGATAATAAGATTTATATTCTCAGACGCAGGGTATGCGTACTCGGTGTGATGTAACATGACAATACCGCTTGTCACACCATTCGTCAACAAAGTTCATAACCCACACCCGTTGTTTCTCTTTGCACGTGATGCTTCTTTCACTTCACGGTGTATGTGCGCCTTTAAGCAGTTTAGTCCTATGACGCAGTCCATTACATCGTTTGAGCCACGAAACCCCCATTGCCCCTCAGAATATCAGTAGAGTATTTGGACCTCCTGCTCCTCACGCTTCGCTCGGTTCAATATGGCATTAAAAACCTCAAAGGAGGGAGGACGAGCGATTCTTTGAGTGTTCACCACATCTAGACTATCGAATACCACTTCATGAATGTCGAGCATGCAATATCAAAGGTAGCCATCGCTGTTTTCCGTCTACGTGAGAATTTTTCAAAATACACGTCTGAGCTCCACGGCTTGTTGAGTTCAACTGAGGATGCAAGGCTGAGATATGACCAAATAGTGACAGGAGTCACGTGATCCCTTTGACTGGGTATACAGTGGGCGCTGCATAACTTTTTTACTGCACACACACACACACACACACCACACACACACACGCAAAGGAGAAAATGAAACGCCAATTGAAACCTGATTTATTTTAAATAAACATATCGTCAACAAGTAAATAGTCTCTAATTCATGGCATATATTCAAATACACGTAATAAATAAATAACATCCTCAATAAGTAGACATACACACACACACACATTATATATATATATATATATATATAGGGTGAACCAAATGTAGGTGGACAGTAAATGATAACGTTTATTTTGAGAATACATATTTAATTTTTTTGTATACTATAATACAAAATAAAATTTAAATAAATTTAGTTATAATATTTAATATAATAAAACACAAACACCATAGTTATAATGAACACCATAGTTATAATATAATATAACACAAACCGTATTCAACCTACTGTCCACCTACTTTTGGTTCACCGTGTATATATATATATATATATATATATAATATTCAAGGGCCATGGTACCCAAAGGGTACAGTATCGTAGGTGCCAGGCACCTGGTAGACACTTTCGTCCCCCGTAAGCTCCTTCACGCACTCGTCAGTTTCTGTGCTCGGAAATTGAGTCCCTACAGTCAGTTGGGGTGCCTGGTCACCCTCATCTTATAAGCTCACTAGCTTCTTCAGCGAATCAAAGTTAACAATCTGCCGGTTCGCCTGGTTAAGCGTGATGCCTTTAGCTTTCACGATATATCTCGCATCCTCCCCCACCTTCACCCGTACCCCATATGATTTTGGACCTGTTGAGACAAAAGAGTCGGCGTATGCGGTGTCTCCATACTCATCCTTGATCTCAGTCAACTCACCGAGAATTCCCCAATAGGTGGCATGTAATCACCTTCCCTCTCCGTGAATATCACACTATCTGTGTCTATGTACAGAACCCTCCGCCCGAGAGAATGCAGTAGACCGCGGTTTGATGCGAGCATACGCTGTGGTGAAGCTGGCTACAGCTATGTTTGTAACACGTGATGTATGTATCCAATTCGGTCCTGTTGTACTTTATTATGTACGTATTACCCACATTCACGATCTCCATGACCTCTTTATCGGGAGCGTTGGAATAATCCCACACCTCCTTATAACTTTGGGCTAGATCAATGGTTCTCAACCTTTTTTTAACCATCGCCCCCTTGAAAAAATTTTTGCCCACTCTATTTTCAAATCGCCCCCCCACACACAAAAAAAAGTGAAATAAAAAACTTTCAAACTTACTATTTTATTTAATGAGATCCTTGAGATTGGTGTTTTTCTACTAAATATGCAATGTTCGGTTCAATGTCGCTGAGCTTAATTCTTATGTCACCTCTTCTGCATACATCCAATCTGTTTCTTTCCTTTGTTAGTAATTTATTCACTGAACTAAAGCCAGTTTCAACCATATATGATGTTGGAAAACAGACAATTATTTTGGCCATTTCGGTCCATAACCTTGGATATAGTGTTTTACAGTCTTTTAATGACCAGAATTCAGTCTTTCCTACTTTATCATACATGTATTTGAGTTATCATTGCATCGTAATTCAATTAATTCTTCTTGAATTTCTTCTTCAGCTGAACTAACATCACAATTAAATGGGTCTAACATCCATGGTTTTACTTCAAAGGAAAATAAATCAGAATCTTTTGTTCATGTCACTTTTTAACGAACATAAGTGTCCAGAATACGTTTCAAGATCCATTTTGGTAAGTGAAGAACAAATTTCTGCCAACTCAGCCATGCTGTGAAACATTTTTTTAAGTAAATTATCTTGAAAAATTTCCAATTTTCAGTAAATGCTTCAATACTGTTTTACAATCAATCAATGTAATAAATTTTCCTTGAAGTTGAAGTGATACCTCATTAAGCTTTCGAAATATCCAAGCCATATAATATGTTATTTTTATGTTTTCTTATTTCTTTAGCAATATCTCCGTCCCCTTCACTTTCTAGAAAGTTAACTATGGTATCAAAAAGGTTTATAAATCTTGCTAAGCAATTTCCTTTGGAGAGCCATCTGACTTCCGTATGTAAAAGAAGTCTTACATACTGTTCATCATGATCAGAACAAAACTTCCTGAATAGGCGATCATATTTGCTATGTGATTTTATTTTATTGATAGTTTTAATAAATAACTATACCAAGTGAATAATGTAGAATTGGACTCATATCTTTTGCTACAAGATTATGTCTGTGAACAATGCAATGTATTGCAATGATTCCAGGACATATTTTTTTCAAATGTGCTACGAGGCCTTTATGCCTTCCGACCATTGAGGTAGCACCATCAGTTGCAATCGATATCAAATTTTCTAATGGAACTTTATTTTCATCAAAGCAGGATCTTAAAGCAATAAAAATAGATTCCCCAGTAGTCAGTTTCTAGGTATTTCACAAATAATATATCTTTCAATTTACAATCATCATTAAAATAACGTACATACGCCATGAGAAGGGCCTTGTTATCAACAATTGTGGACTCATCAACCTGAATTGAGAAATTAGGTTTTTTCAATCTTTCAACTAGTTGTTCTTCAATATTCACTGACATTTCATCAATTCGTCTTCGAATTGAATCGTTGCTTAATGGTAAACTTTTTAAGATACCTGAAGGATCTTCATGCATCACATTTGAAATAACAGTTTCTAATATAGGCTTTATGACTTTCTCAGTAATTGTATGAGGACAGCCATTTTTTGCAATATCATATGACGCAAACATTGGCTTCATCTAATTGGTATCTTTTTTTACAAAAATGTGTAAGTTAGGTTGCTGCTCAAAGTTGGTTTTCAATTTTTTGAAATAGTCAACGGTTTTATTAGCTTTATCTGGATGCTTCCTTTTGAAATGGTCAAGAAGTCTTGAAGGTTTTAAAGCTTCATTCGAAAGAGTACTATACATAAAAGAGACAGGCTTTTTGGATCGAGAGGGCTTCAATAAAACCGTAAGATAGGTATTCACCAAGGTATTGGCGACACTTTTTCTTTGCTCCACTTGACATTACTAAGTGGTCTTGTGCATTATGTAATTACAATAAAAAATTGACAACGATAAAGTATTTAAAAAATATCTGAAATTTGAAAAAAAGGGTTTAGATATGTCATTAGCAAGGCTGTGGAGTTAGTACACAAAACCTCCAACCTCAACTACTCAATTTTTTGTCCTTCTGACTCAATCTCCAACTCAGACTAGCAAACGATGTAATAGGCCTAATAATTGTACTTTTAATTTTGCTATGATGCTAGTTATACAAGATGTCATTTCATCACAATCATGTGAATCATCAGGCTACTTTTTAATTAAAAAATTTAAAAGGCACTAGTTTGGCAGCTAAAAAGCACTAAAAGCGCACTAAAAATAATAATCACGTTATCATTTTAGTAGCGCAAGCCTAATTTTAAGTTCAAGTAGTCTCATTCCCGAGAAGTAGGCCAAACTGGCATCCTCCGCCTTAAACCTTGCAACGTTTTCAAAGGAAAATCACATTTATACATGTGTTAACACTCCTTATTTATGAATTTTTATCAGATAAGAAAGCGAACATTCGAAACTATTTTATTCTTAAGAAGCACTAATTGAGTGATTAAATTGAGTGACTAGAAACGTGACAACGAGGTCATTGTCTCCGTACTCGAAACAAGGGACAAACGCGAAAATTAAGAAGCACTAAAGCACTAAAAGAAAAATCAATGATAATAGATAATAGCACAAAAAATAACACCCGCCCACGCTTCTAATTAGGTAAGAACTGACGCACCGTATGCGTAACCATCACTAAGCCGCTATAGAATGCTTTGAATGACGACCCCGCCCCACTGCACCCACTGCACTTCTCATTGGTCAATTCCCTTTAACGTCATCGACGGCACAATACATACTCCGAATAGTGTTTCAAAACCATTGATGAGCAATTCGAAAATAATTTAATTTTAATCGTTGCCTAAATAAATTTTCGCGGCCTAAGAATTACATTTTCGCCCCCGTTGAGAAACCCTGGGCTAGATGGACGTTCCCCTTGCCTGTATTCTGAGAAAATTTTCCCCAAAGACTATTTAGGCATAACTTTGCACTGAAGCGCTTGCTAGGGTTCTTTACAATTTGGGAGCGGTCAAGTTGTATCCCTTCACGATCACCGTAGCGCTGAATATACGCCGATTTTTCATTTTCGGCCTCAATTCCTCGCGGGTACCCTGATGCTTCTGGTATCAGGACAAAATCCCCCGTGGACAAAATCCCCTCGCGGACAAAATCCCCATGGACAAAATCCCCCCGGACAACCCCCCCGGACACAATCCCCCGCGGACAAAATCCCCCTAAGGCTTTATTAAAAAAAGAAGAATACGACTGACTTTATTAAAGAAGAAAATAAAAACACATAAGAATAAGAAAAGAGGCTTACAGAAGCGGATTACAGAAAAAATATCAAGATGACAATGATTTTGCCTTAAAATTCGAATGATACCTGCTCTAGCTTTTGTGCCTCCAGAAAAAGTTGTTGATGCTTTGAACAATTATACGATTTTATACCAGTGGAAGGTTTGCCAATTCTCGATTATTTTGAAGATAATTATATTGGAAGGCCATGCCGACGAGGACGAAGAGAACCCACTTTTAGCATTTCTATTTGGAATATGTACTCAAGAACAATTACAGAACTTCCACGTACAAATAACTCTGTCGAAGGCTGGCATAGACGCTTTGCATCTCTAACAGGATGCTCGCATCCAAACATATGGAAATTTTTAAAAGTTTTAGGGCAAGAAATAAGCTACCAACAGGCATTTATTTCTCAAATTATCGCTGGCTTGCCGACAGAACCGCAAAGGAAGAAGTATAAGTCTTCTTCTTCTCGCATTTTGAAAATTGTACAAGACTATAACAACAGGTCTATTTTTGATTTTCTTAAGGGAATTGCTTTTAATTTGTCTTTTTAAATTTTGAATTTTGTTTGACTGTTTTTAATTTTTCTTCTTCAATAAAGTCAGTCGTATTATTTGTTTGCCCGGTTAGGTAATTGTACGCCCTTGACGATTGGTTAGGTTAAGTCGTGATGTTTTTGTTAAAACTTTAATAAAGTCAGTCGTATTCTTATTTTTTTAATAAAGCCTTAGGGGGATTTTGTCCGGGGGGATTTTGTCCGCGAGGGGATTTTGTCCACGAGGGGATTTTGTCCACGGGGGGATTTTGTCCTAGAAGCGATGCTTCTACCTTATCCTTCAAAAAGTGTTTATATATGGTGTGAAAAGGTTCGGGAGCTTCTGAAACCTCCACACCTCATATATCTTCAATATTCTGTAACCGTGGCGAACGGCTAGGGACAGCTCAATGCTTGTATATACACCTCTGATATTCCGCTGGTTGGTTGTGTGATTACAGGCCCCATTGTTCTCCTCTGCGCACTTCACACACAGGGGAAACATGAGTTTGTGGTCTATAACGACGGGTAAGATCGGCATTCGTAAGTCGCAAGGGGGGAGCACATCTATGAAAGAAAGACGGAAATAGTTCTCGTTCAAATTAGATGAGAACTCTTCGATGGTGGGCAGGGCTGGTCCCACCAGTTTTTCAGGTGCTCCTACAGAGTACGGATTGTTCTTCATTACGTAGGGGTATAAAGAACAAGTAGTAATAGAGTTTCACGCCCTCTGCAGGTGGAAAGTATAGTTTGTACGCCCACCGAACAAGCTATCGCCGCAATTGAGAGGGTCCAACACCATTGAACGTTTGATGGTGTTTATTTCTTCGCGGTGCTGCCCATCTGTTTCCATCCGTGCATTATATTCGTGCTCACAAGACCTTGTGGGTGAACTGGGCGCCTATAAACTGATCGCGGGTGCAGATCCATGCAAGACTGTCGGCAGATCTACCATGGATATCTACGATTCCACACTCAGGACGTGGGCATCCATGCTACCAGCACCCGTTAAAGGAGTACGCAGTCTTCTCACCAGTGGCACGGTCTTTGCTTAGACTATCCACCCAAAAAACACGACCATTGACTTTAATGGGGATTTCCCCCGTGTTGCGGGCATGTTTTATGTATACACCGGTCTGTTGCTGTAGGTGTATGAGCCAGTAAATAGCCTTATGCCCATAACTGAGTGAGGTGTTTTGTAGTGATTCCCTTTCCTTCATTTATAATTCATTATTTACTTCAATTTCTATTCAATTTCCCTTTATCCCCGGCACATACCCTGACTCTAATATTTCTGTTGGCCTCTGATTTTAAAGACAGGGCTGTTCAAAATTATAACCTAGGGCCGATATGGAGCAGCCCTCCAAAGAGATACCTTTCACGAAACACATGACTTGTGCTGCTTGATGTATCAGCTGAAATTGGAGAAATTGAACGATGGCTACCCTCCCCCAGACATGTGCTATATTTACAGCAATATCGAGGAACATCAGTTTGTTGGGGATACCCAGGCGTGCCTGCTGCGTATCGCTCACATTCCCAATCGTAGAAGGAGCTTAAGCATTACATATGACAAGCCTCATTATGTCAATGTCGCAACTAACCTACTAACCAATATCTCAATATACGAGGGTAATTCAATAAGTATCCGCACTTTTTATTTTCACATCTGATAGATTATAAACACATCACTTCTCAACATAGTCTCCCTGTTTCTCAATACACTTAGTCCAGCGATCTACAAGCTTCCTAATGCCATCATAAAAGAATGTTTTTGGCTGTGTGCGTAGCCAGTCATGCACCGCCTCCTTCAGGTCATCATCGCCTTGGAATCGCTGACCTCTCAAAGCATCTTCTAGTGGTCCAAACAGGTAAAAATCCGAAGGTGTCAGGTCTGAAATGTAGGCTGGATGGTCGAGAATTTCAAATTTAAGTTCTTTTAAGGCATTTTCTAGTTTGTGCAGCGGTATGAGAGCGCGCATTGTCGTGTAACAGAATAACACCTTCCGACAATCTCCGTTTTGTGCGAATTGCTTGCTTTAAATCATTCCGAAGCATGTCAGAATACGATGCACTTGTTACTGTAGTTCCACGCTCTAGATAATGTTCAAGGATAGGGCCTCGTGTATCCCAAAACAGTGTTAGCATAACCTTTACCTGCTGACGGCTGCGCTTTGAACTTCCTTGCAACGGGAGATGTTGGATGCTTAATTTTGAATTTGAAGTTATCGACCATCCAGCCTACAGTCCAGACCTGGCACCTTCGGATTTTTACCTGTTTGGACCACTAGAAGATGCTTTGAGAGGTCAGCGATTACAAGGCGATGATGACCTGAAGGAGCCTCTGCATGACTGGCTACGCACACAACCAAAAACATTCTTTTATGATGGCATTAGGAAGCTTGTAGATCGCTGGACTAAGTGTATTGAGAAACAGGGAGACCATGTTGAGAAGTGATGTGTTTATAATCTATCAGATGTGAAAATAAAATTGTGAAAATTAAAAGTGGGGATACTTTTTGAATTACCCTCGTATATAAGAACGATTGAGGGGAAAAGTTTTACATTCGGTGAAGAGAGCTTAACAGTGAAACTGCACTTCTGTCGCACTGTGATATAATGACCCGTAGGAGTTGCACAGTATATCGAGGGGTGAGATACCATCGTGGGAGTGGGATTGGATTCATTTTTTCAACCATACTGCGTACGGCTGTCCCCTTGCTGAAGAATGGTGCCAGCAGATATCTCGGCAGGAAAGCGTTACAATCAGGTCTAGACACGCTAGAAGACAATGGCGGGGACTAAGCCTAAAGAAGCTCTAAAAAAGCACTTAAAGTGTACACGGGACGAAATCATCAAAGATAGAGAAAAATGCGTGGCGGTGGGAAGAAGAGGCCTGTCCGGAAGAAGAAGAGGAGGAGGTTACCAGCATGTGGCGTTAAACGTAAAAGGACATCAAAAAAGAAGTGTTCTAAGTGAATAAAATCTATGGTCGATAATTTTTTTTAACTGATATAAGCTAAGGACATTGGTCTCATGAATCATAGGCTGTTTACTAGCCGAGAGAGGTGTCACTATTTCTGGCTCGCCCTGTCGCGTTTCATCCATCCGTGTAGTTCACAATGTTGTAAATCGGAGCTGGCCCTCTTTCACATGCCCCCAATTCAAGTTTCTATTGAGCACAGTCACTTTATTACAATTAATCCGTTAAACACCATTAACTCCCCGAGTGCTCCTATAGAGTTCGTGATCCCTAGCGCTCAGGCCCTTACTTTTTTTATCCAAGCTGTGGCACATGTACGCTAAACTACGAATAGCACATTCAGATGGAACGGATTGCGAAGACAAATACGTTGTATTCCCAGAAACAAACTTTCTACACTCCATATTCAGTCAGTGCGACGTGTATTTAAACCAGTTCAACATTTCGGCAGGATCTGGCTACTACCACCTGCGAGCCTATCTGGAAAATGTCCTCAACTTTTCAGAAGAAGCGAAGGATACCTTTTTAACTGCCGAAGGTTATTATCAAGCTAAAGATGAAAGCAGTATAAAGGACAAATTTAAAAATTCTAAAAAGATATGTGAATGCTTCAGACGCCTGCACACACATTTCACATTCCAGGAGCTGCTGCTTGTGAATGGGGTCGATATGAAAATAAATCTTACTCGTAGTGGTTAGCGTCGCTGACTGCGAATCCATCGGCCCTGGGATCGAGACCCGGTGACGGCAGGCGGCGCGCAGCAAAACCCAGCTGTTCATCCTTCCACTCAAAGAAAGTGGTTGGTAGATAAATGGGTACCCTGGGTAGTCTAGTGGTTAAAACGCTGGGCTGCTGGTGGGGCATGGTTCAGATTCCACGTTAAACTGTAGGTCTAAGGTGGAGTGAAAAGCTTGACCTTCGTCAGAATGATCAATTCAGGCGGAAGCAAACCAAAGGTTACCAAAGGTACTAGGCCTGAGATTTGTTTAAATCTGGGGCTGACCAACAAGAGACCTCAAAGCCCGTGGTGATTCATGTTATGGAAACATCTTCGCGTGTGTCGAGTAAAATTAAACTCTGCTAAACAATTAGAAATTGAAAAAAATTTACTACACGCCAAAATAAAATACCCAATTAACAGAGTACAGCTCAAATTATACACGGTGCCATCAGGGTGGCTGACATCGAAACAGAAAATGTTGCCCTTGACACTACTTAAAAAGTTATTAATTGGAATGCAGGAGCACGTTTCTGTGAATGGAAAATATAAAAAGAAAGCCTTTAACTTCGAAAATTTCGGCCTTAAAAACAACCCTATACATCAATGGAGTCGCCTTAGTGAGGACATTAGAAACGGATTATTCAACAGAAGCCGTGTTCCCGCTTTGCTCGAGAGTTTATAATAATCTTGCACATATTGCCGGTACTTGCAACGAATTAGGAAGGAATTCGTCGAACAGGTTAACCTTTACCCGTTTGACATCTCGGAAGACTTATCTGGGAGTATAAATACGCACATAAACCCACATCAGTGTGAAAACATCTCAGTCAGATTGGAATTCGCCAAGCCGCTAGACACTCCTATTAGTGTACTAGTTTACCTGGAATCGCAAGCTCTAATAGAGATTGATAGGTTTAGAGGTGTAGTCACAGATTTTAAAAAATGGATGCGAATACCATCCAGAGTAATGAATAGTGACCGAATCACACGCTCCAAATTTATCGGTGTTTGCGAATGAAACGCTGAAGCGTACAGCTACGAGACACTGCGGCGCACTTATTCTAAATACGGATGTTAGTGACGGAGAAGGGCTTCATTGGCTAGCCGTTTATTTTAAAAATAGGGAGCGAATATACTATTTTAATTCACTGGTGGGCCATCCTTGGAATGACTTTGCAATTGCTCGAGAAATTTTACAATAATCTCCAAATTGTCTGGAACCCTTTCCAATTCCAGGGCTACTATAGCAATACTTGCGGCATGTACTGCCTTTCCTTTCTCATGCATAGGGCCCGCGGGAACGAATTTACAAATTTTTAAAAATTATTCGATCTGTACGACACCGAACGGAGTGATGAAATGGTATGCAACCACATAAAAAACCGGTTCCCGTTTGTACGCACTCGGTGTATTGTGTGAATTTTTTGTGTGTATATATATAATTGTAGCCTCATCAATTGTAACAATATTGTGTAAAATTATAAAGTGTACCCAATAATATTAGTTTGTGTAGCGTTTAAGGACGAGGCTTATGTTCTGTAGCTTATTTAAAATGTAATAGATGCTAATTTTGTAAATAAATTAAGTTGGATATATATAATGTATAAAAGAAATTTATACCAATGTCACTCCTATATGTGTAAGAAACATTGAAAACGTGATGTATACATACAGTAAACGCTATTATGTATTAATTTATAAAACATTCCTCATAGCTTTATCATTTAATAAAATGTTGAAAGTACAAGACTTATTTTTATCCCGAAACGCACAAGAAAAAGACAAAACTCGCATTACTTCGACGACCTGGCATTCGTTGGATCGAATGTCCAGTAAAACTTCAACCCCATGCTCTTTTCCTCGTCCACAATTTGAGTTTCTTCAAAGCTATTACGAAAAGAATATATAACCCGTTTCAGCCCCGCCCGCGTCCTTTAAGAAAAAAAAGTACGGTTGTAGACATTTTCAAATTATTTTTTCTGAAGAAAGTTTCCCGGGCTCTGAATTATGAATATTTAGTTTCAGCTTCAGATACAATCAATGTTCAATCTTATCATATATACCCAGGGTACCCATTTATCTGCTAACCACTTTCTTTATTGTGCGGAAGGATGATCACCTGTGTTTACTGCGCGCCGCCGGCCATCACCGGGTCTCGAACCCCGCCCGATGGGATCATAGTCAGCAACGCCCTTATTATTTTAAACGACAATAGCCCTCTCAAACATTTTAGCGTTAGGAGTCAATAATAGCTTTAATTTCTAAAAATGCTCACATATCTGTTTAATATTAAAACATTATAATTAAGAGAAATAACTACAATGATAAAAAAAAGCTTTTTCCCAACATAACAAAGGCTTTATATCTATAATCTACGATACCCATATAACTTACACAATACGTAACCAGCAGAATTCAGTAGATTTGGTAATTGAATTGGTTCGACATTTTTCTGGGGTCCATTATTATATGCTTGAGTTAGTATTTAATGAGCAGCTGTTGATTAGAAATAATACAGTAATGCCGAAGTTAAGTGGAGCTACAGACAGGCGTTTTTGTACCAAGAATTCCATAGCTTAGAAGATAAACGGCAGGACTCATAGATAGCTTGGATAATCGGGTTGGTCGAATTTTTAATTCTTGTATCAGACTGTATTGAGCACGTCTTGTTACCTTCGGGAAGCTCGGGACATTGCGGGTAGCAAACTTTAGCGAAGCTGAGCATCTGGGGGTAATTTATGTAAGTCTAAAAGACCTGTTGCACAGCAAATTTAGAGTTCTGGCAGAGCCTTTTTTATAATTCACCCAGAGTTGCTGTCCGTATACTGTATATTACTGCAGAAAGTACAAAAGAGTTTCTTTAGCTTCACTTGTACAGAACCGAAAGTTCATTATAGTCATATTCGCTTTAGCACAAAGGCTTCGAGATTGTTTTCTTATATCCGAGTCATCACTCAAGGAGCTGATAATAGTTTGACCCAAATACTTAAACTCTTGTATTTCCTCAGTTACTTCACCTTTCATTTTAAACCTAATATCAACTGGCTGATTACAGCTTTTAGGATGAAATTGCATAACCTTAGTTTTTGTAACATTAAAAAGAATATCATGTTTCTGCGAATACACTTCGCAGACTTTTAGTAGCCGATCCAGACCTTTAACAGAGGTCTATACAACATCCCACTTTTGCCTCATTAAGTGAAGCAATTAATCCGTCAGTATACACATTAAACAGCATAGGAGAGAGCAAGGAGCCTTGTCTCACCCCGCAAGAGGAGCCAAAACATTCGGATAGTATATTGCTCCACCTAACGGTAAAAGATAGGTGGGAATACCAAGATTTCAATAAATTTAATATGTACATAGGAACCTTCCTGTCTTCTAGTTTTTTAAATAAAATATTGTGGTTCACTCTATCATATGCCTTACTTATATCTAGGAAACAGCTATAAATTGTTGAATTACTGTCAGTGTATTTCGATATTGTTTCTTTAAGTACATAGATACACAGGTCAGTTGAGTGGGACCTTTTAAAACGAAACTGATTAGGTGTCCATAGGTAATCATTTAATCGGAGTAACAAGAGTTTTTCTATAGTTTCGAGACGCGGGAGGCGACAGCAATAGGCCTGTAATTATTGCTAGGCAGAATGTCTCCATACTTATTTTTTACCACGGGCAAGATATATACCCTCATGAACTCTGCAGGGATATGGCTATGAGCAAGCATGGCTGATAAGAGCAATGATATATACAGACATACTACGTCATTGGCATATTTTAAGTGCTCATTCGATAGGTCATCTACCCCTGACGCAGAACCAGTCTTTAACTCTTTAATTAACCTCTTTACTTCAGGAACTGATATCAAAGTATTTTCCCTTGTCCCTCCCACAGGCGTTTCGCTGAAATCTATCTTATGATTATCCCTACTCACACTTAAAAATGTTATAGTGGTTTTTCCACAGCTTTGCAATTTCATCCTCCCCCGACACCCCATCGATTGTCGGAGGGGGGACACTTTTGACACCCGTTCGATTCTTAACAAATTTCCAAAATTTGTTATCGTTATTTATGCGAGCTTCACAGGCTTTTGATGCTCGAACAGACGCTTCCTCCTGTTTACATCGCCTTATGGCCGCCTTATACTGACCCCTACTTCTACACATATTCATGTATACTGGTCCTAATCTGGGTCTACCATGAATGCACCACAAATCGTAGGTGTGTGTCTATTCTCTTCAGGTGGGCAATAAAATCATTCCATCCAGGAATAATCTTAGTATGATAGTTGTAAGATTTAATTAGGGGGCTCCCTGCTTCTCTTAACAGGGATACTATCTTACTATAATACCTATCTATGAGTTTACAGAGAATAATTTGAGCAAGGATTATTACAGGCAAAATGCAAAATTTCTATATTATTAAAGAGGTGATCTGTTCTGCCGTTGTATTCTATTCTCTCTTGCATATTAACATTAGACCAATCGACGCGATTATTCCTACCTATTGAATTCTTGTTATGTCGTGTTGCGCATAAATTGGTAAAATTAATTAATAGTTCTAATGGTCTATGATCAGAAAGGAGGAAATCATGCAGAATATGAACTCTAACAATTCGATCCTTTGGATTATTACTAGTGAGACAATGATCAATCCACCTTGTGGTACACTCATATCACCAACGTATATAAAATTACCACTGGTTACCCAGAATACATTTACATCACTTATACTTAATTTGGCCAACTTGCACATGTTACCCAATTCTACAAAGAATTCAGAGTTCACATGCGCGTTAAAGTCCCCCATTATTATACAGTGAGAATATTTGGGGTTATCTGATAATGACTTAATTTTATACAGCAAATCAATGCATTCATCTAGTTTACTGCCGTTGTTGTATGGTAAATAACAGTTTACAATTAATATGCAATCATTTCACTTGTAATTCATTGCCTAACAACCTTACATTATCGTTTGTTAAAAATTTTGTATGTTTTTACAAATTTTTCCTTATTAAGAAAGCACCAGCACCAAAAGGCCTACCGTACATTAATTCATCTGACAAGTCTACTGCTGACGACGCATGGTACATAAAGTCATCATGGATGGTTGGGAGGAATTTTAGCTGTTGCTTAGGTAGCCAGTGCTCTTGCAGGAGTATCAAATTTGCACTGTCACAGATTTTATGAACATCTGCAATTGAATTCCTCACTGACCTTACGTTATATGAGACTGTTTTCAACAAGTTATCCACCATGACTGATAGAAAACTTATTATTAATCTGATTATTATTATACACAGTACAAATTTCAGGCATTACCGTTAGGACGCCTATTATTATTATTATGATGTTGCCTGTTATCAAATCTGGAAAAGTGAATAAACTCCTTAACAATAATACCGTCTGGCCACTGACTCATATTGTACGGGTTAAAATGCAAATTTACACCTTTGATTATTACTTTAAATGAGTTATAATACGGAGATTTTGTGTTTAGTTTATTAACTAACAGTATACTGTGTTCACCACAGACATCTTCCATCATGTATCGAATATCGTTTCCCTCGTTCGAGAGCTGAATTCGCGACACAGAGGGTGAGATTCCTCACTGGTGGCCTTGCCGTGCAGACAGGTTGAGGAACCCCCCGTGAAGAGCGACTGTTAACTGTGACCCACCCGTCCTCTTCCCTCAATCTCCCTGAGGCAGGGTTCGCCTGCCTGGGGAATGGGTGGCACGACCTTGGGGAGATAGGATATATATATATATATATATATATATATAAATATATATATATATATAATCGCGGTATCCCTTTAAAATTATAAAAATTTCGTCTACTTATTGTTCATTTACAATTTGGTTTATAAAATTTTCGCAACCAACTGTAATAAGCATTTTATAGCTTACAATTTTATAATTAATAACAAATAATATATAATTACATATGAAGATAATGAAAAAAGTAAACCACTCCGTATTGTTCACCCATACGCGAATCAGACATGTACAAATATTCAAATTGCTTTGCTCAATAACCACATCTAATTTATTTTAGTATGCTGTAACCGGCTGACCAATCCTTGGTTTTACTTACAAATTTTGAAAATTCAGAAGCATCTCTTTTGTCCATTATATATATTTTGGGTGAATTTGATGCAGATAATGGTAATATTTTGGATAATATTGTCGTTAGTGAAGGGGAAGTAATGCGCTATATTGATAAAATGAAAACGCGTAAATCACCGGGTCCGGATTCCATATATCCCATACAACTAAAAGAATTAAAAGAGCGTTGTTGTGCCGCTAACAAAGATTTTTAATGCGTCTATTTCTGAGGGGTGCGTACCAGATAATTTCAAGTTAGCAAACGTAACACCTATCTTTAAGAAAGGCGATAAAGGTGCGGCGGAAAATTATAGGCCAATCAGTTTAACGTCTGTTGTAGGTAAGCTACTGGAATCAGTAATTAGGGATCGTATAGTCGAACACTTAGAATTGCATAAACTAGTTAGAAATACTCAGCACGGTTTTAGGCGAAACAAATCTTGCTTAACTAATCTTTTAGAATTTTTCCAAAGCGTGGTTAACGTTTACGATAGACATCGGGCGGTTGATGTAGTGTATTTAGATTTTCAAAAAGCGTTTGACACCGTGCCGCACAAAAGACTGATTGAAAAAACTAAGGCTCATGGAATCAGGGGTGTAGTAATAAATTGGCTAGAAGAATGGTTGCGAGGCAGGAAACAGAGGGTGGTCGTTGATGGAGCGGAGTCGTGTTGGGCTAATGTAGCGAGTGGCGTTCCTCAGGGTTCTGTATTGGGCCCCTTGCTTTTTCTTATATATATTAACGATTTAGATGTCGGCCTAGTCAGTACAGTTTCAAAGTTTGCGGATGACACGAAGCTGGGTGGTAGGGTGATTAATGACGAAGATAGAGGTAAAATTCAGGAAGATCTGAATAAAATCGTTGATTGGTCAGTCACATGGCAAATGAGATTTAACGTGGATAAGTGCAAAATTATGCATATAGGTTCGCGTAACGGTAATTTTGCGTATAGTATGTCAGGGAAAGATTTAACAAGCGTAGAGCAGGAAAAAGATTTAGGAGTTATAGTCACTGGTGATTTAAAAGTAGCGAAACAAAGTACAGCGGCGGTCAATAAGGCGAACAAAGTGTTAGGTTTTATAGCTCGAAATTTTGAGTACAAATCGCGCGATATTATAGTTCCTCTTTATAAATCATTAGTTAGACCCCATTTGGAGTACGCGGTCCAATTTTGGAATCCGCATATGCGCAAAGATATAGACAAAATCGAAAGAGTTCAAAGACGAGCAACTAAGATGATTCCGTCTCTTAGGTCAAAGTCGTACGAGGATAGGCTTAAAGAGTTAAAATTGACTACACTCGAGACTAGGAGGTTAAGGGGTGATCTAATCCAGGTTTTCAAAATTATGAATGGGTTTGATAACGTAGATAGAGATAGCTTTTTCGAAATATCTCAATATAATAGGACTAGAAATAACGGGTGTAAGTTGACAAGTAGAAGGTTCGAGACAGCAGTTGCGAAAAACTTTTTTACGCATAGAATAGTAAATAGCTGGAATAGTTTGCCGGTAGAAGTAATTAGTAGCACGTCTATAAACATGTTTAAGAATCGATTGGACGCGCATGTTGATAGAAAGGGTATAGTTTAAGGTAGTAAAATTAAGGCTTTGTGGGGATAGATCCCACAGCTCAACACAAGTGTTGTGGGATATAGGGAGGCAGCGTCTTGGGTTAGGGGATACTCTGTCCTTACACACCCCATTTAAAGAGATTCCTCTGCCGAGCGGTGCCCCACATAGTACTGTGAGGTATTGAAAAACTCATGATCTTCACTTGCCCCACAAACACCTTTAAATGGGTGCACACACATTTCTACATTACTGTACAGTCTTTACAGCCACACCTACACTTTTCCTCATAAGTGTATATATTGTAATGTATATGGTTGTAAATTTGACTTGGTCCGCAATCGATATGAACCGTGACTTGATGGATACCGTAATGAAATTGACTGGATTCTTTGGATCTGATATATTTGCATGTCCGTTATATAATAGATATAGAGTGTAACATATTTGTGGATAGTAGTCTATTATGACTTGATCCTCTGGATCGAGATATTCTATCTTTAGTTTTAAATCGATAATTAATTATTTTTAAATTGATAATGTATATGGTTGTAAATTTTGACTTGGTTCGCAATCGATATGGACCGTGACTTGATGGATACCGTAATGAAATTGACTGGATTCTTTGGATCTGATATATTTGCATGTCCGTTATAAATAGATATAGAATGTAACATATTTGTGGATAGTAGTCTATTATGACTTGCTCCTCTGGACCGAGAGATTCTATCTTTAGTTTTAAACCGATAATTAATTATTTTTAAATTGATAATTATTTAGTTTCGTAAAAATTGGTCGTTGCCAATTTACCGGCAGTTTTTAAATAAGTTTATGTTCTTGTGGTTCGGAACCCACGTAAAATTGTAGGTCCCCTCCGCCACCACAGAGGACATACACAATACACGATTACGAACACAGTTAGGTAGACCAGCCATGAGTGGATCCTAGGGTCTTTGTTGGTCTGAAACATTATAACATTATATATCATCATAATAGGAGAGAGAGAGACGCTTAAGTTAAACAGCAATGTTACCCGATCAAATAATGGTTAGATTAATTAACAATATACATATTTTAGGTGAATTTGACGCAAATATAATATCATAATAAGAGAGAGAGACACCTAAACAGCCAGGGTACCCAGTCAAATAATGGTTAGGTTAAGTGATTGTCCGGTTAGTTCAGTTGTACGCGTTTGACGAGGGGTTAAATTAAATCGTGATAAGCTCAGGTAAGCAAATAGAAATTGAAAAATTTACTACATACCACAGTTAAATTTCTATTAAAAAGAGAATATGAATACAGATCTTAACCTAAAAAATGAATATCCATTCGCTTTATAGAAGCTAATTTACGTAATTTACAGCCACCCGCAATTTGTTTATCATTTGACCGGTATATATATATATATATACGTGTAGTATATATATATATTAGGCCGGGTCGAAATTTTATATTGAAAAAGTACATATTGTTAGGGGTTTGAATGGAACACAGGAACCCCCTCATAAATTATTTTCGCTGTTTAAAGCCTCCTACCCCTGGCATAATTTTTCACTTTTTGATCTATATTGAAGAATATTCCATTTATACGAGACGCTCTACATTCAGGTTTTTGATGACCAGTTCTTATTAACGTATAATATTTTACTTAATTATGTACAGTATTAGTAAAATTAATTAAGTACAACAATATATTCAGAAGAAAAAATTAGAGGCATAATAAATGTGCTAAAATTCAATTCACTTTTTCATTGTTCCTCATCACATCAAAAGGGAAGAAATTTTCAATATGATTAGGAAATTTTATTTCACGTTTCTTACTCATTCCATTTGGGTCTTTCATTCAAACTTGGGCAGTTTTCGCCTTGATTCTAATCAGTTTAAGGTAAGCTTTTGACGGTTGTCATATCCTATTCTTTCCTGACATACCTTTGTTACTAGGTTCACTGCCCTTTCCACACATTGACTGTGGCATGGAAAAGAAGCTATCTCAAGTGGCTTACAGCGAGCCTGTAGTAGCTCATCGTCGCTAAAATTGTTTAGCAGCGGAGGAGTAATGATCTCTTTTTGCCAATCGATCATCTCGGCGTAGTCAGTAGATTGGAAATTGAGGGCTCGAGGCAACTCAAAGTTTCTGGTACCTGAAAATCCTGTTCTTGAAAGGATGATTTTCTAAATAGCTTGCTCCCTAATTTCTAATCTCTTGTCAGTTACCATTGATATGAGTATATTTTCTGGGTGGGCAAAGTAGGCGTTATTCTTTAATACTGGTTCTATTATTGATCTATGTTGTTCATCTAAATTTCGAAGCAAGCACATTAAATGCCAAAAGTTATATGCGCCATCAGTTGCATTAGGATGAGATTTTATCCAAAACCACCCTGGAACATAGAACTGCATAATAATCTTGAGTATATCTTGAAGGTTTTTATCGGGATTTGGCGTTGAGATATATAATCGAAAGATCCTGTTCGTTAGAGTTAGCCAGCGAGCATGGTGAAGGGTACCTGGGGATCGAGTGGACAGATCTTGAGAAATGTTTCCATTTTGCACTGCCAGACACACATCATAGAGATATCTTTGATCACTACCTCCAATTTTGTTAAATCTGTTTTCAGTTTATTCCCAATTGAACTCTCAAAAGTATTTGGACCTGTTGTTTTACCATCAATAGCTTTGTAGACGTGCATAAAAGGCAGCTCATTCAAATGCAAGAGGCACACCAACCACTGCACTGGTCTGTTAAGATGAATTTCAACCAGTTTTATGGCTCCAATTTTTCCTGTATTTACAGGAGTACCATCACACAGTAAAGCTTTGATAGTATCTGTGCTGTTCGAGTCTGTAATAACAGTTATCAACTCTTCTACTATGCAGCGAGCAGTTCCATTATCCGGTGTGACATGGTCTATATAGATGCTTACAGGTTCTTTCACAATAACATAGTGTTCTTCTTTTATCTTTCCACTTTTAGTTAATGTGCTATCTTTCCTTCCATCAAATCCAAAGCACTCCATCTTCAGATTTTCGGATTTAGACCTAAAAGTATTTGTTTCACCCATGCGATTTCTTTCTCTTTCTAATTTCTTTCTGTGAAGCATGTTGGTGTGGTTAAAGATCCCCATATTCTTTAAAGCTGCATTGACTATTGCAGCTGCAGCTCTACAACTTACACGATAACGATCTGCTGTTAATGCTAGGTTTTTATAGGAGTGCCTGTTCTGAATATTCTCAGTCATTTCTAAATCAGCCTCATAATCTACATCCTGACTCTCTGAATCTACATCCATGTCTTCGTATTTTCTATAAATTCCGATGGTAAAACATTAGTGGCTTCAGTCATTTCTTCTTGTGCTTTTAGTTGACGGTTTTGTGCTTCTTGGGCTCTTGCTAAAGATCTCTTCTTTGTTGAACTAGCTATGCGATCAATTGGTCCTAACTGATTTTTTTTTGTTTTTGACCCACAAAAGACTTCCATTCTGCCTTTGGTATTTTATCTTTACACAAGCAAGATTTCCTATCAGTTCCTTTATCATAGCATTCACAAGAAGATATATCAAACATTTCATCATACTTGAGCTACTTTTAAGGCAAAACTCATTTCTTCGATGTAACGGCACCTTGTTCAATTTTGAGGCTTCTTCTATTAGTCGACTGACTTTAAGATAGATACCTTTCGTGTTAATCGTAGGAAAAGAAAATTTCATCCAAGTGTCTTCAATATCTTTTACAACAACCCTGTAACCAGTGGCGGCTCGTGATAAAATAAAATGGAGGGACTGCAAGCTTCACACAACGGTAGGGTACACAAATTTGACCTACCTCAGGTATGAGTTGATGTCCACGGATTTCCAGGGCATGGTAGTAGTGGTGGTGGTAGAAGGGATGGTGGGGGTGGTAGTAGTGGCGGTAGGGATGGCTGAGGTGGTGATGGTAGTATTACTTGAAAATAAAATCTGTGCGTCGGCTCTTCGATGTGGCAAAATGGTTTATTACTTCTTCATTAAAATCCTTCATTTCTGTTATCATTTTATTTTCAATGGATATCATTGCTGAAGCAGACAGTCTGTTATTCACCATGGTACTGCGCAAAAAAGTTTTAATTCTCTTCAAAGTTGAAAAGCACCTTTCTGCTTCTGCCGGTGTCATTGGAGTTGTTATTAAAATTTTCAGCAACTTGACAGTGTCTGAAAATGTTGTCTGTAGATGATTGTCGTTCATCATCTCCAACAAGTGTATGAGACTTTCTGATTTACGCAAATCTTATCTTGTGTACAGTACAGTAAGTTTAGTTCTCAATTTGTCTTTTTCAAGCAAGGGATAGGCTGCAACTGCTTGTGCAAGTTCATTACTAGGGAAATTTTTGGCACACACTGGAAAATTATTCACTAAAAGTAACTTGCTTGCTTCCAAATGATTAGTAAAGCTGAATCTCTCTCTGCACTGCAGCAAAATTACGTCACAGACCTCCTTTGCAGCAGCTGATCTATCTGTATTAAATTTTCTTCTCTTCTGCTCAGGAGGCGACACTATGGCATCACATTCATCTCTTAACTTCTGAACTGCGGAATTAAAAACTTTTAAAGAGGCGTTAGCCTTAGCTGCATCAATATTTCTAGACTGAAGCTGAGAGAACATGTCGTCAACATGAAGCATTACTTTAGAGAAAAATTCCAACCAAAATTCGAATTCAGGATCATTCACAATTCTTTTGATACCAGCTGCTGCAGATCCAGTGTCTCTTGAGTTAAATGCTTCCAGTGTGCTGCAACATTCAATTAGTGCATTTTTCATTTCATGCACAGCATTGACTGTTCTGCTCTTGAAATTCCAACGTGTTGCAGATGGCCTTGGAATTCGATGGCCAGCAACATTCTCCAATGCAGCCATTCTTTGTGAAGACTTAGAAAAAAATGCTGGTATTCCTGACAAGCTATTGAAAAATACTCTAACATTAGTATTCTGTGATGTTGCCTTTTCCAAAATCAAGTTCAGTTGGTGTGCATAACAGTGGATAAAGTGGGCATTGTTATACACTTTTTTTATTCTGGTTTGCACACCTTTATTGACTCCACTTAGAGCAACTGCACCATCGTAAGTTTGGGCAATGAGCTTGTGTGGATAATCACCAATTAAAGTCTGAAGCTCTTTAAGTAACACACTTGATAAGGCTTCTGCTGTCTGGTTGGTAGGGTTAAAAAATCCCCAGAATCTCTCAACAGGCTTCCCTTGTAGCTCATACCTTAGAACAATTACCATCTGTGTTTTTTATCGTAAATATCCGTTGTCTCATCACACATAACTGCCAAATATTCTGTATTCTTTACTTCTTCCTTGATCTTATTTTTGCAGATTTCCAACATAGATTCTAAAAGCTCATTCTGTATTGATTTAGATGTTCCTTTAAAAACTGTAGCCGTCTTTAAATGAGCATCTAAGCTAGAATCCAGTTCACAGGCAAAATCAACTAATCCACGAAATACTCCCGGATTCTTGGAGTTCAAATTTTCCACAAAATTTTCCACAGTTTATGATTTTGGATAACACATCTCTGTTTTTTCTCAACTGTTCATTGTGTTTCGCAACAGAGAGCTTGTATGCTGTGTCAATTTGAGCTGCAATGTTCACTTTACCCATCAACGATAAATCAATCATGTTATTCACGTGTTTGGCTGACTGCTCATGTTTCATTATTTTCTGTGGCAAATGCCTCAAGTCAGTCACACCACTTTTCGTTCATGACGAGTCCCCACCAAACAATAAGCATGGAAAGCAGAATAAAACATTTGTCTCGTCACAACCACAGAGCCATTCACATTTCTGATAAACACTGATGTTAAACTGGCTTGTATATTCTTTGTTCCTGCTTGTACTATTCTGTTGAATGGATAAAACTGGTGTAGGTCTTCCTCTTGCTTTGATTTCAGTCTTTTCATTTAATGTCAGCTGGGAAAAGTTGATGCTTTGCAAATACTTCACTCGATTTTCCATCGTCAAAGGGTAATTAAAGAAAGCACGACTTAACCGCACGGTCCGCACGCAATGTAAACGCGAGACTGAGCTGCACCGACTGCAGCTCATTGTTTCCACATGTGGCGCCAATTAATAACAGACATGAATCGTACAGCAACTATGAAAGTAACTTAAATTTGGTCTGGTTTTAATGAAAATTCACTTAGTAACGTATTGAAAATAACATACAGGGTGTCCATAAATTATTCACCCCATTATAAGCCTTAATAAATTCGTTATTATAGGAGCTATCTTAAAACGGTTTGCGGCAATTAATAACACAACTCAAGAAATTTTTGTTTTACTTCCAAACATTAAGAAGCATGTCTTGCGTGATGGAAGCTAATGTCTCTTCAATCCGGTGTCTTAATTCTGTGATGTTATTAACCTTCTTTGCATACACTCTGTCCTTTGTGTAGCCCCATAAAAAGAAATCCAGAGGCGTGATATCCGGGGAACGAGGAGGCCATGGAATAGGACCATCTCGCCCGATCCAACGAGAAGGGAACTTTTCATTGAGGAACCTCCGCACTTCTAATCCCCAGTGTGGCGGTGCCCCATCTTGCTGAAAGAACACACGGGGCTGCATATCCTCAAGCTGAACTGCAGCATACCATTCAAGCATATCTAGGTAATTTGTAGCCTTCACAGTGTTCTCATGGAAGAAAAATGGTTCAATCACACGGTTATGGGAGAGAGCACACCAAACGTTTATCTTGGGACTGTTGCGTTCGTGTTCAATAAATTCATGCGGATTTTCTGATCCCCATATACGGCAATTGTGTCTGTTGACTTTACCAGATAGATGGAATGTCGCGTCATCACTGAAAACAACATTGTTCAAAAAATGGAGATTTGGTTTCCCACATCCACAGCACACACATTGCTTTCTCCTTCACTGTCGCCATTGTGCCCCTAGTGGATGTTCTGCGAAATAAAGAAAAACATTTCTTGAGTTGTGTTATTAATTGCCGCAAACCGTTTTAAGATAGCTCCTATAATAACGAATTTATTAAGGCTTATAATGGGGTGAATAATTTATGGACACCCGATATAATGACTTTTTATTACGATATATTTGTTAGTAGTGTATTATTCTGCTGTGTCTGAAGGAATCATACGCCTGGCAGTGAGTGTCTGGGGGGACTGCAGCTCTGCAGCTCCTAGGCACGAGCCGCCACTGCCTGTAACAATCATTAGCAGTTGCTGATCCTTTTGATTTAGCTTCTTCACGACGGCGCACAAAAAGGTAGTGTCTCACAACATCTGCTTTTGAAGGAGTCATGGCTGCTGGGAATTCCGTAGGATATCCAAATGCTGCATTTGAGGACTTGCTTCTAGTAGTCATAGTTTATATTCAGAAGTAAAATCAAATTATACGATTTATAATTTATGATAATTCAAATTATAATTAAGCAAATGCAAATTATTTCTATTTATCTGTAAAATTATTTCTATTTATCTGAAACATAAAAATATCAAGCATTAAACAAACAACTTATCGTCTAACATATAACAACATTAAACGTGTGCAAATATGAAGGTAAAAAAGGGGGGAGGGGCATGTGATAGGGTAATAGGGTAGCACATGCTTGATTTTTTAATATTTTGTTAGTGATAAAAAAAAACTCACATAGTGTACTTTTTAAGAAATAACATTTTTTCCCATTTAAATACATGCAAATATGAGGGTAAAAAAAGGGGGGGTATGTGCTAGGGGTAGCAGGGGTAGCACATGCTTGATATTTTAATATTTTGTTAAAATGATAAAATGAAACTTCTCACATAGTGTACTTTTTAAGAAATAAAAAATTTCCCATTTTCGACCCGGCCTAATACATACATACATACATACATACATACATACATACATACATAGAGAGAGAGTTACAAGGAGTTACAAGGAAAATAAGTACCTCAAAAGGCCTTGCGGCCCATACCGAGGAGGTACCAATGGCAACGAGTGCCACGGAAAATTTCTACACCCTCAAATAGTGTGCAAGGTTTGGTCTAACCTTTTCTTGAACTGATCCACAGAGGAACTGTTCACAACTTCTGAAGGTAAACTGTTCCCCGTGTCACAGATCTTATACGTAAAGTAATTCTCACACATACTAGTCCGAAACCGTTTCAAATTCAACTTCCAACCATTGTTGCGAGTTGGGTTATCATTTAAACTAAACATGCTTCTAAAATCGACATCGTTGAACCCGCTAGAATGTAGCTAGAAGAACTAATCTAACGTATGCGCCGAACGTCACGTAAAAGGAGCCATGATTTTTTCCTACTCAGCATCTCATCGGAATGTTTGTTTAAATTTCTCTCATAGGCGGAACGCGCCGGAACGCTGTGTAAAAAGCCATGATTATTTTCCTACTCAGCATTTGAGTTTATTTTTCAATTCAAGTTTTATATTTTTCGGTTCAATTCAATTTAAATTTCGATTCCAGTTTTTTTTCAGATTTCTTTAAGAATTTCTTTGTACTCTTTATATTATTTTTTGGGAAGTACCCTATTGACAAATTCGATTTAATTTTATATTTGTATTTGCATTCGATTTCTGTTTTTCAAAGAGAGAATTTGCTTTAGTAACTATCTTTACTTTTGTATGATTAAACGTGTAAGCATCTAGAGCCAACTGAATCAGCACGAAACACATCTTTTTTTTTTAACTTATTCGCTTCATTTCTTTCACACAAAGTTTTATTTAACAAAAACTTTCAATTCGAAATGTTTTATTAATTCGTACACTTTTTAAATTTTAAAGCGCACGGCATATATGAAATATATAAGTAATAGTATTAGAAAGGGGATTAAAATAATTAAATGTACCTCTGTTTATTAGATACAAAATACAAATACCTCGTAAACTTACACGTTAAAATTAGAGCGAACAATTAAAATATTGTGTGTTTTCGGGCAACAAATTGTTTCTTTGATGACTTAAAATCAATCTAAAAAGAGAAAAAAGCCGTTCCACACTAACTTGTGTCACTGGAATAGCATGTACAACTAAAGACAATTTATACAGCTCCTCATGCTTTATCTTCATTGCGTTCCACCAATTCTTTCAATATTCTTAAAATCTCGAGGAGCCGAAATGATGCTTCTATTCGTAGCACAGGTTGAGTTTTTTCTTTATTTTTGCAACAGCTCTAAGCATGTTTTCCAACTCATCCTCAGATGTACTGGATGCTAAGCTTGCCGAAGATGTCGATTCCATTTTCGTGTAAAGTTGGGTCAAATGAGTAATCGCACGCTCCTGTTCTACTTCGGATAGCGTAACATTGAACCTAGGATCCAGATATAACTATGATATCACTACTTCCTTTTGTAGGAGATCCTTCTCTCTAGCATTCATTGCTTCTAAAAGGTTGTGAGCCAGCGCGCATTTAATTTTTGATATATCATTTTTACACAGAAACCACAATTTGTAGAAGTCTCCTGGAGTCAAATTTTCTTCTTGCAGTTGTACTGTAGCTTTTTTTTTAGCAGGCTCTAATACTTGCAAAATTTCTTGCAGTTTTTTCCAAGCTTGAGGAGAAAGTTTTAAATCGGTTCCTATGAGTTCAATAAATTCATCAATGAACGGTCGGAGTTCCATTAAACGAAAGATCATGTCATATGTTGAGCACCACCTCGTCATGACGTCTACGATAGGCATATGATACTTTTGTTTTTAAAATATTCATAATAACTGGAGTTCGCAGCTTCTTAGCAAGTTTCGCGAATGAGCTATAATATTTACGAGCAATCCTGCATTTAAAGAGTCTTTTATTGCAAGTTGCAAAGTATGTACAGCACATTTAACAGAAAGAACATTTCCTAATTCCAACTCATCTAGTTCACTGATATCACTTTCATCGTTTACAATGTCATTTCCTTCACTCGAGATCAGTTCTACAGTTTTCACCATATTTCTAGCTTTATCAGTAGTAATAGACTACACTTGAACGCTTAAGTTATATTCCAATAGCGCAATTAAAACCAGTTCCTTGATGTTTTCACCCGAATGAGCATGAGAAAAGTCTGTAACGGATAATGTTCGTAATAGATAATGTTCACAATGTCTGCAGCTTTCTTATCAACTAAATTCGACATTTTCTTCATGTCCATTGATGTGTTGAGTGCGTTCTTAATTCGATCTATGATTTTACATAAACCACCGTCTTCTACTGCAGAAAATGGTCTTCCATTTAGAGTTACCAGTTCAACCATCATTAAACGTTTTTATATTAACATTTGAGTTGAAGTTTGGTCATTCCCACGGATTATCTCACTCACTCATGTAGATATAGATAGTAAAGCTATTATCGAACTGAAAAATTTAATGCTCAGAAAAAACTGAAGGCGTCCTTACCAAGTGATTAACTTAGGTCAACGAAAGGAGCACAGTCATTATTGAAAAGTATTTTGATATGGGATAAATATTTTCCTCCCCAATTCTTTTTCTTTCATTTTTAAAACCATTGTCTCTAGTACTCTCAGCTGCGTTATTTTCTACATCGAATTATGGATATTTTAAATCCATACAAATGTTAAGTCGCAAAAAAAGGAAAATAATTCACGATATTTATATTATTTTGCAATCCAAATGCTCCTCAAAACTGAAACGCAAAACTATTATTTTTAATCTATTCGAATTCAGATTTCAGTTTTTGGTTGTTTTTCAATTTGTTCGAATTTCAATTTTAGTTGTCAGAATTTTTTTCAGTTCGAGTTTTTGTCGATTTCACTTCATAAAATAAGCTAGCGAAACGTAACGAAGAACTACGGGTGGCAAGCCTCTGCAAGGGGAACCCTAAGGAAGCGGTGTTCTGCGGACCTCCGACGCGGATATCGCTAATGTGCTTAATGAGTACTTTGCTGGAGTAGTCACCAGGGAGGACACCCGCGTCATCCCCGAGCCAGACGTCAGGCACGAAGGTGCTGGCCTGGATAGTGTTCGATGTACCGCGACAGTCGTTGCCGATAGAATAGACAAACTGAGCGCGTTTAAGGCTCCTGGACCAGACCAGTTTCTTCCCAGAGTGTTGCGGGAGGTGCGCAACCAGGTGGCTCCCCACCTGGCTACAGTCTTCAACAAATCGTTGGAGACGGGCCAGGTGCCTGGTGACTGAAGGGAAGCCAACGTGACCCCTATTTTTAAGAAAGGGGATCACGAAAGTCCAGGGAACTATCGTCCCATTAGTCTCACTTCAGCTGTAGGTAAATTATTAAAGGGGATAATAGCGGATACGAGCGTTGACCATTTGGATTCCTACAAGCTGCTTGGGGACTCCCAACATGGGTTTAGACGGCATTGGTCGTGTCTCACCAACTTGCTCGAGTTTTTCCACGTCATGTTGAGTGAGTATGATAAGTAGAGTTAGGATTGATAGGCACTAAAAAATCAATAATAGGTAGGCAAAAAGGCACTAAAGAAGCCCTAAAAAAGTCGCTTAAATAGGCACTAAAAGCTAAAAAAGGCACTTAATAGGCATTTCTATTTTCCCACTTTTCTCTTATTATTGTTGACTTACAGTAAACCCATTTGCAGTTCTGATGAATATCAGGATTTTTATTGTAAAAAATAAACTAAACATCTCAAAACCCATCAAACATTTTATTTGAATCAAAGTAAAATCCAAACATTTAAACTATCTTCTTACAAAAGCTCAACTAAACTATAAATTGAAATGGCAATTGATGATTAAAAAATTTTCAAGGTTCTGTGGCTTAAATTGACATCGCCTGTTACTCAATACATTTTTATATCGAGAAAACGACCTTCCGACATCGCAAGACGTAATTGGTGCGAACTTCAAAGATGTAATTCGCTTGGCTCAAAGTCCAGAACCTCCTGACACTCTCCTTTGAACACTATTGAAACGTTCACGTTTGCCAACCAGGATTGCGTCTGAGGACATTTTCAAATTTTGCTACCACTTCTTTCCCTACGTTACCAGGAACCTGGCTCAGCTCCTTCCTTAAATTTTGAACTATTTCCACTGCTTCAACAAACGGCAGGCCTCTCTCCTCCAGCTTGGTTATGGTCCCTGGCACCCGTCCGAAATTGGCCATGATGTAGGCCAGGTCTCCTCGAAGGGTTAGACACGATAAGGCCTCCTTCGCTTCTCCTATCACGACTGCCTCATGCTCGTCTAAGTTTTCAACGACCTGCAACAAAAAACAGAATTAAGATGAAATGTGCTTTGCTGCTTTTGAAATGGCTGTAGAAGAATGTACTAATTAAACTGAATATGTTTCGTACCTTGGCAATTTCGCTGATATTTTCAGCATAATACATGGCAGCTTGAAGCCAGGAAACCCATCGAGTCAAAACTGGCTGAGGTGGCAAAGGTGTTTCTGGAAGAGCTGCCTTGAAAGCAGCAATTCGTGAAGGTGCCTTGAGAAAGACCTTCTTCACCGACGATACAAGTGCATTTACGTTCCGAAAATGTCCCCGGATGTTTTCTGCCACCCGATGGAGAGCATGAGCCAGGCAAGTCACATGCTGAAAAACATTACTGAAAAACAAACTTAATTACTGCGCCATGCATTAAAATAAATCAAATTAACAACAAACAAAAAGCTATTATTCTCTCTTCATTATAAGAACCCAACTTAACTTGATAATTTCTTTAGATACCAATCTTTTTTTTTTTTTTCAGAAACTACAGAAAACGACAATTTTTTAGGGTAACTAAATTATAAAATGCATTAGTCGAACGTCGAAGTTGGTTGTTCGATTAATTAAATTAATATTAAAATAATTTAAAACAATTTGTTTTTCACCACTCTTTACCAATTTATCTTTAGGATGCTATTAAATTCGGAAAAGCTCACATTATCACTCATTGTTGGAGCGTCAAATTCCCTCGCATGCATTTGTTTACATCGAGTGGGTTTGTTATTTTGGATAGAGAATAAAAAATGTTGCAACGTACCTCTTTGGAACAAGGTTGGCAGAAAATAACTCTACCATCCGTAGTGAAGTTTGAGTCCTTCTTGATCCACTGCCTGAACAGAACACTTTTGGCTCTCTTGTCCTTAGGCATTTTTTCTCACTTATAAAAATAGCTGTAAGCACAAACGTGAGATTTTATTTAGCAAAAGCATTTGAACAAAGACACCACTTTGCACGCACCAAACAAAATGATCGAGGCCGAACGCGTCACAATGACGCATTGTGATCTGATTGGCTGTATTTGGCTGACGTATTGTGATCTGATTGGCTGTGCTGGTTGCCTCAGGACTAGCCTCAGTTTTTCCATCCCCTGCCCTATTTAGGCCTACAAGTTTCAAAAAAATGCGAGTTATTTTGCTTTACTTAGTACAATAAAATTAAAAAAGGCATATATAGGCACGTATTTTAAAATTAGGCACTAACCATCAAAATAGGCGTTTATAGGCACTATAACATTTAATTATATACATCCCACGGTCCCGAAATGGATTTCTCTAAAAGAAGCCTATGAATCTATAAACGGGAATAAAAAAGGCGAAAAGGGCAAAATCCGGTCTCTAATGATAAGAGTAGGCCGATTGATTTACTTTATCTCGACTTTGAGAAAGCCTTTGATAAGGTACCTCCCCGCCGGTTAATGGCCAAAGTCCGCGCGCTGGGTGTCGGTGGGGAAGTAGGTAGCTGGATTGAAAACTGGCTGAAGAATAGGCAGCAGAGGGTTATAATTAAAGGGGTTAGTTCGGGTTGGGCCTCGGTCATTATTGGGGTTTCTCAGGGTTCCGTTTTGGGGTCACTGTTGTTTATCATTTACATAAATGATATCGACGGTGGCATCGTCAGTCGGATCGCCAAATTCGCTGATGACACCAAGTTTGGGGCCAATGTTGCGACGCCCGAAGCGATTGAAGAACTGCGTGCGGACCTTGGTTGGATAGGAGACTGGTCTGAAAAATGGCAAATGCCGCTTAACTTAGGTAAAGGCAAAGTGATGCACATTGGCTACGCCAATCCCAAGTCGGACTACTCGATGTTGGGGAGTAATATCGAGGCGACTGATTTGGAAAAGGACTTGGGTGTGCTAATTAGCAGCGACCTTAAGTTTACGAAACAGTGCGTAGAGGTGGAAAAGAAAGCCCAGATGCTGTTGGGTTATATCAGGAGGCAATTTCAGTTTCGGAACAAGGAGATTTTGCTCCCTCTGTACAATTCCCTGGTTCGCCCGCACCTGGAGTATGCTGTGCAGTTCTGGTCGCCCACCCTCAGGAAAGATATTGAGAAGCTGGAGCGAGTGCAGGCGAGGGCCACAAAATTAATCCCTTCCGTTAGGCATATAGGCTACAATCGGCGCTTACGCTCCCTGAACTTGTTTTCGCTGGAAACTCGGAGGCTGCGCGGTCAACTGATCGAGGTTTTCAAGTCCTTACACGGGTTCAACGATGTCGATTTTAGAAGCATGTTTAGTTTAAATGATAACTCAACTCGCAACAATGGTTGGAAGTTGGATTTGAAACGGTTTAGGACTAGTGTGTGTGGGAATTACTTTACCTATAAGATCTGTGACACGTGGAACAGTTTACCTTCATAAGTTGTGAACAGTTCCTCTGTGGATCATTTCAAGAAAAGGTTAAACCAAATCTTGCACACTATTTGAGTGTTTAGAAAATTTTCCGTGGCACCCTTTGCCATTTGTACCTCCTCGGTATGGGCCGCAAGGCCTTTTGAGGTACTTCTTTTCCTTGTAATTCCTTGTAACTCTCTCTCTCTCTCTCTCTCTCAGTTTATGGTGCTGCAGTCTGCTGCCATACCCTCAAAACCGGTCACCCCTGCTTCAACGCAGCCTAAGTGGTTCAGTCGGAACATCGCCTCGGGCTATCCGAAATAGGAAAATAGCGTATAGGAGGGCGAAGGCCAATCGTTCCCATGAGAACACTGAAGCGTATGTCCGCTTTTGCAAGGAAGTGAAGGCGAAGGTTAGGCTAGCCAAACGTAACGAAGAACTCTGGGTGGCAAGCCTCTGCAAGGCGAACACTAAGGAGATCTTCAGTTATGTTAACAGTAGAAAGCTCATTAGAAACATAATAGGCCCGTTAAAGGACCCCAGCGGCGCGCTGCGGACCTCCGACGCGGACATCGCTAATGTGCTGAACAAGTACTTTGCGGGAGTGTTCACCAGGGAGGACACCCGCGTCATCCCCGAGCCAGGCGTCAGGCATGAAGGTGCTGGCCTGGATAGTGTTCGGTGTACCGCGACAGTCGTTGCCTGTAGAATAGACAAACAGCGCGTTTAAGGCTCCTGGGCCAGAACAGTTCCTCCACAGAGTGTTGCGGGAGGTGCGCGACCAGATGGCTCCCCACCTGGCTACAGTCTTCAACAAATCGTTGGAGACGGGCCAGGTGCCTGGTGACTGGAGGGAAGCCAACGTGACCCCTATCTTTAAGAAAGGGGATCACGAAAGTCCAGGGAACTATCGTCCCATTAGTCTCACTTCGGTTGTTCGTAAATTATTAAAGGGGATAATAGCGGATAGGATCGTTGACCATTTAGATTCCTACAAGCTGCTTGGGAACTCGCAACATGGTTTAGACGGCATAGGTCGTGTCTCTTCAACCTGCTCGAGGTTTTCCAGATCATGTGGAGTGAGTATGATAAGAGTAGGGCGTTTGATATACTTTATCTCGACTTTGAGAAAGCCTTTGATAAAGTACCTCACCACCGGCTAATGGCCAAAGTGCGCGCACTGGTTATCGGTGGGGAAGTAGGTAGCTGGATTGGAAACTGGCTGAAAAATAGGCGGCAGAAGGTTGTAATTAAAGGGGCTAGTTCGGGTTGGGCCTCGGTCACTAGCGGGGTTCCTCAGGGTTCCGTTTTGGGGCCGCTATTGTTTATCATTTACGTAAATGATATCGCCGTTGGCATCGTCAGTCGGATCGCCAAATTCGCTGATGACACCAAGCTTGGGGTGAATGTTGGGACGCCCGAATTGATAGAGCAACTGCGTGCGGACCTACGTAGGATAGGAGAGTTGTTCGAAAAATGGCAAATGCCGTTTAACTTGGATAAATGCAAGGCCATGCATATTGGCTACGCCAATCCCAAGTCGGACTACTACATGTTGGGGAATAATATCGAGGCCACTGATTTGGAAAAGGACTTGGGTGTGCTAATTAGCAGCGACCTTAAGTTTACCAAAGACTGCATAGAGGTGGAAAAGAAAGCCCAAAAGCTGTTGGGTTATATCAGGAGGCAATTTCGATTTCGGAACAAGGAGATTGTGATCTCTGTACAATTCCCTGGTTCGGCCGCACCTTGAGTATGCTGTGCAGTTCTGGTCGCCCACCCTCAGGAAAGATATTGACGGTGGAGCGAGTCCAGGCGAAGGCCACAAAGTTAATCCCTTCCGTTAGGCATATGAGCTACATTCGACGCTTACGCGCACTGAATTTGTTTTCGCTGGAAAGTCGGAGGCTGTGCGGTCAACTCATCATGGTTTTCAAGCTCCTACACGTGTTCAGCGATGTCGATTTTAGAAGCATGTTTAGTTTAAATGATAACTCAACTCGCAACAATAGTTGGAAGTTGGATTTGAAACGGTTTAGCACTAGTGTGTGTGTGTGTGTGAATTACTTTATAAGATATGTGACACATGGAACAGGCTACCTTCAGAAGTTGTGAACAGTTCCTCTGTGGATCAGTTCAAGAAAAGTTTAGACCGAATCTTGCACACTATTTGAGGGTGTAGGGATTTTTTCTTGGCATCCGTTGCCGTTGGTACCTCCTCGGTATAGGCCGCAAGGCCTTTTGAGGTACTTCTTTTCCTTGTAAGTCCTTGTAACTCTCTCTTAGGCTACCTTCCTGGGTCAGGTTAGGGAACCCCTTTTGGGGGAGGTCACTCTCCCGGACCAACCCCCTCTCTCCCCCTTCATGCAGCTTGGGGGCTAAACCCCTCCCCCTTTTTAACATTTGATCAACATTGCATTGCAATTTGCACTCTCCCATTTTGCGGTCATACTACTGACAGGGCACAGCCTCAACCCTGAAAGAAAATAGTTTTGTTGTGAGAGGGCCAAGACTGTTCAACCGGTTGCCCAAGGAACTAAGGAACACGAGTGGTGTAGCGGTGGATATCTTCAAAAGAAGACTGGACGCCTGGCTCAGAACAATTCCAGATGAGCCTGGAATACCTGGCTGTGTGAAATGGAGAGCGCCAGAAATCAACTCTTTACTTTAGTTCAAGAGGAGGGGCAACATGCCTGACCTCCGTGAAATGAGGAATCTTCGCACGGAACATCTGAAAGGTTTAAAGGAATATGGATGTTCTTTGACTAGACTAACACAGAGCCTTGTTGCTTTCAGTGATGATGAACCTCGTATGAAACCCTCGTCTGTACTTTGACCCCCCCCATTTGCTTGGCAGTGGTCCTGCGAGCTGCTGGCACCCGAAATGGACGTATGGGCGGACTGGTGCTTTATGTAAAAAAGATGTTTAACTTCATATTTCCACTTAAACTGTGAATGTATCGATGAATGATATATATATATATATATATATATATATATATATATATATATATATATAGTGGTGGACCGGATATCCGCATCCATTTTTAACATCCGCATTCGCACTTCTGACTGCGGAATATATAGTGGTGGACCGGATATCCGCATCCATTTTTAACATCCGCATTCGCACTTCTGACTGCGGATGTTATGCTGATATTGCCTCTAACAAATTATGCAATTTACAATTAAATTAGTTTATAAAGTAGCTTATAAGGCTCAGTCATGCACATTTCATGTAAAGTATTAATTATTTATTAATGAACAAACAAACATATAAACCTCAAAATATAAATAGGTGGTAACACAAAAAATTGAATGAAACTTGTTTAATTGAATTTTCTGTGGCTAAAACTCTTGAGAAAGTTATTATTTTTATCATAATGAAAACATTAATATTAATTTTAATTCTTATGCATTGCCTGCCATAATAGTAATATCACGAAATTTGAAAAATTATGTCATATTCATAATTCTATATTATATTGATAGATTAACTAAATATCCGCATCCGCGGATATTGAAATTAAAAATCCGCATCCGCAGATATTGAAAAACTCACATCCGGTCCACCACTAATATATTATATATATATGAACATTTTTTCACGAAAGTAACACGTGAAAAATATTTATGATGAATAAAACCACGAAGGAAAGGAAACACAGAATGGTGCTCAAGCGCTTTCGTCTAATGACATCCTTAGGAACACTGAAGTACATAAAGAGTTACAGCCTATATATAGGTTACAAAAAAAAAATATATATATATATATATATACACAATAAACGGAAAAAAAAATTAAAGGATTGTGGGAGGAGCATACAAATTTGTAAGGAAAAACTACCGATTTTAGCACTTTGCCCCAATCCAACACAAGATCAAATGAATTGTTTCCAACCAATGTTATAGTTAATTGAAAAAAATAATAAATTGAAAAATAAAAATAAAACTTGTAAGAGGAGCATACAAATTTATACTGGAAATCTGCCCAGTGTTCCTGAGGATGTCATTAGACGAAAGCGCTTGAGCACCATTCTGTGTTTCCTTTCCTTCGTGGTTTTATTCATCATATATATATGTTAGTTAAAGTGTGTAACCAGCCATTTCGCGTAATGGCTGAAACTTTTAGTCATTTCGCGAAATGGCTGTTTTACTTGGTCATTTCGCGAAATGACTAAAATCTTCAGTCATTACGCCAAATAGCTGAAATTCCACCTTGGTCATTTCGTACAAGATCATTTGCCCGGTTAGGTCAACTGTATGCCCTTGACAATTGGTTAGGTTAAGTTGTGTTATTTTCGTTAGTTTTAACGAAAATAGCACGACTTAACCTAGCCAATTGTCAAGGGCAGACAGTTGACTTAACCGGGCATACAGTTGACCTAACCGGACAAATGATGTTGTAAGTTGTGTTATTTTCGTTAGTTTTAACGAAAATAACACGACTTAAACTAACCAATTGTCAAGGGCATACAGTTTGTATTTGAAAACCTCTCTGTTGAAAATTCAAATGTGTTCATGTGTGTATTTGAAGTGTTTCTCACTTATTTGAACAGACCTGTGGATGTATGTATGTTTTAGCAGATTTAGTTAGTTAAATAAAAGTTTCCAATTTTATTGTGATGTTTGTTATTTCTATGAATTCATGACAAGTCATTTTAGCCATTTCACGAAATGACCAAGGTGGAATTTCAGCCATTTCGCGTAATGGCTGAAGATTTTAGTCATTTCGCGAAATGACTAAAGGTTTCAGCCATTACGCGAAATGGCTGGTTACACACTTTGACTGTAACATAATATATATCCGGATTATATATATTTCCGGATTTTTTAATTTTTAACATGAATTTTGTGATGCCTCGGGCAGTAACTGCTTCCATATTCGCATTCTAGTTTGAATTTCTTCCGCCCACAATTCTTTCCTTTGGAGTTCCCGTATGAAAGAAGCGTTTTATCTTTTGCGTTTTATAAATATCCCACTCGCATCTCATTACTATTTGGGTATGGAGAGCCGGTCTTTTATTGTGTAATAACTTAGCGCCTCCCCTCCCCCAGCACCCTAGGAGTATAACAAAATAATAGCAAACATTTATTCACGGTCCATTACGATAACGATCAGTTACTTTTAAAATTAAGTTTCAATTAGAAATTAGACGAAGTGATATTGTTATATATGGGGATTGTAATAAGGTCAATTGGTAAATGTTTAGAATAACTCCAAACTGTTAAATTTCCATAAATTATGCATTCATAGATTCGTTTTTATATCAGGTTGCGCAAATGCCCAAAACTGTTATGTATGATTTAAGTTTTACGACATTTGCGGAACCTCAGACTACCAGAAATGCGTCTCTGATATAAAAACAAATCCCATGAATGCATAATTTATGGAAATTAAACCAAACCTAACAACCTAACCTAACCTAACAACCTCCATCGTGTAACTTACCCGTTAGTGAGGTGGGTAAAGTTTGGCAACCGAAAGCTTTTTTATTTTTGTCGTAATTACACAAATGGCCACGGGTATTTTCTTTATCATCCTTTTTTTGAGCACAACAATTCACTTAACAAAATCCTGTGATCAGAGAAAAATTTAAAGGCCGCATCTTCGTCTACAGAAAATTTCACAATGCTTCGCAAAATGTATAGGAACAACCTTCGCGCACACAACTCGTGCTAAACTGCTTACCGGAAGAGGATTTTTTTGGTTTGTCGGACTGCTATCTCCCCACCAAATTTGATATACCATATATAACAGGATATAATTGTTCGGTAAAAGTTGCTTAAAATTAATCGAAGCCTACAGAAAAATTATTGAATGCCCGGTTAGGTCAGCTGTACGCCCTTGACGATTGGTTAGGTTAAGTTGTGATATTTTCTAAAAAAAAAATATACACACACACACACACACACACACACACACGTATATATAAAATAATAAATAAAATTAAGTTCAAACGTAATTACTACTATAATTCACCGAAAATATGTCTGTTTGTCTGTCTGTCTGTAGAAAAAACTTTTACGTTTCTGAACCGATTTCGATCAAATTTCGTATGGTGGATGGGGGTGATGAGTAATGAACGAAAATATACTCATGCGTTACCAACCACCCTCCTCCCCAATTACCACAATAAAACTATAGAAAAGAACGCAGTCATTAAAATCCTGAGCTTCACATTGCCGCCCGTAATAATAAAAGAAAAATAAATACTTGGTTCATACATATTCAAAATAAAATTTTACTATTAAGGAACTGTTATCATATCTGTGCTCCAGCTCCCCAATTACTGGGCCCGAAGGCCCCAGCATCGCGGGTCTAGCTAAATGGTGTTTAGCTAGTAATATAAATTCAGAGGTGTACATAGTTCGTATGCACCTGTTTACTGTTTTGCGCTTGATATTTAGTTTATTTGCAAGGTGACCTTTGAAAACGGTAGTTTGCATACGACGTGCAAGTAGAGAGTATAGCAAAAACTACTTGGTTAGCTTTGGAAGCATTACTCAACATCTACTGAGAGAGTCATGTCAGCACAGAAGGTATACTATCTCACTTTGCGAAAACACAACGTGGTTTCAGTTTTCGCTTGGAGTAATTGTGCTCTGGAAGATATGCTGTTTGGATGTTTACAAATTGTTCGCTGTTTAAATGTATATATTTATGTCTAGATATTTACAAATCTAGATTCCTGTACTGCATCTGAGATGTAACGTATATGTACAGTTGCCCGCATATGTAATGTTCCTCGCCTCACAGGCGACTCCGTACATGTGGCAACGCCGCAGTGTTATTCAAGGTACCCCAACTGGGGGATGGTGGGGTGGAGAGGGGACAACCGAGTCCAAGTCTGTCTTCATAAAGATAAACAATTAATATAATCGTGAACAGCGTTTGAACTCCACGTAGTTTACTGGTCTTATACAGTAATAAGGTTCTATTATGATTACTGCAAATCTATATGAACAGCTACTACAATAGAACTTTTTATATACTAGTGAATACGAAATGTTCGCCTGCAGGAAATTTTCGCGTTTTTCGCGGAGGCTATAGTTTACGCGAAAATATCCACCAGGCGAAAATTTGACAATTTAAACTGATCTTTGGAAGATAGTAAGAAAATAAAACTTAGATCATTAAAATACCTTATTTGAAAAGTAAATTCAGTATATTGTAATAAAACATTGTAATAAAAATAAAAGCAGTAAAAACATTTTAAATTATACTGTATTATTACTGTATAAGAAGAATGTCATGAATGCCGCTAACTTCCCAACCCTTCCGAATGGTCTCCCTCATTTTGTGTAGGTTATCCCATGAAGAGACAATCCATTTAGCATGAATAGGTTTCAGTGTGGAGAGCCTTCAAATCTATCTTACCGAGAGATTCATTTACGTTGAGTGCTGCTGAAACTTTATCCACATACCAAGAGGTAAAACTTGCCTTGATATACGACCTCAACCTCGACCAATCACAGTCCAGAATAAATGTTGTCATTTTAATCTGTAAGATTATAACTAGCAACTGTTGACCACGAAATTATGATGCCGCGAACTCGTCCAAGGATATGAAAGGGCGAAAATTTGCTGCCGCGAAATTAACCTGGTTTACAGTATATATACTTATAAACTCGTACAATATTATACTAATGTTTGTGAAATGACGTTCATGGGCCAAACCGAGGTGTTGACATGGTTACTGGCATGATCTATGTTCATACCATATTTCTACACCACATGACGAACACTGACTCTGAAAATGAATTCAGCTCAAGATAAAATTGCACAGCGAAGCGGATAATTGGTATGCGGGAAGCGGGCCTCTCTCTAGCTGACATAGCCGTGGAACTGGGAATTTCGAAGCCTACTGCTCGACGCTGGGTGCAGAGGTGGCAGGAGATTGGGAATCTGCTAGATCGTCCTAAGTGTGGAGCACCAAGAAAGACCACCCCAGAAGAAGACTGGAGAATAATCAACGAAGTGCAGAACGATCGTATCAACAACGCAGTCGCCATCCGGGAGACACTACATTAGGCGTCTCAGTGGACACCGTAAGGAGACTGTTGCATGAAGCAAGTTATCACCACCGTAATCTTGCTAAAAAAGAGAGGATCGAGGAACAACATCGTCAGGACAGGCTCTCGTTTGCTCGCCAGCATATAAGTGATGATCTCGCATACTGGAGCAGAGTTATCTTCTTTGACGAGAAGACGTTTGCGTCTACAACTCATGGCCGTCTTTGGTGTGGCGACAGGACAACACGAAATATGCCTGCCAAAGTATTTACGAAGTGGCACCAAGTGGGCACGTGACGGCGAATGTGTGGGGATGGATGCACCTGCAAGGACTAGGAGAGCTGACTGAGTTCCACGGGAGGTTTACGGCAGGTCAATATATAGAGATCATGGAGGTGATGATGCTGCCTTCTGTACGCGCGTATGCCTTGCCCTATCCTGAGCAGTTTATCTTTATGCAGGTATGTTGTATTTGTGTGTTCTCGAATATTATGCTATTACTAGAGTAAGATTTATGTAGTACACGCATTTTTATGTCCGGTTTCCACATTTACATGGGACGAATAATGATCATAAAATTGTTCTTTAACTCTTTCATTTCTATGACAACACTTTAGGATTTCATTCTGGATAACTGCAGACTGTATTATTTGTATAACTGTGCACAATTACATTTAGCTGAGAGAAACCCCTAATACATAGGTGTTAAAACCTATCTCGAGTAGTGGGTTACTGATGAAGCGTATGGATGATATATAATTCTACTTTGATAATGCAACAGGAAATCTGGAAAACATTAATGGGCTTATCTGTCCATCGTGATTAAATCATTATCTCTCCACACTGATAATACAAATACAATATGGAAAACACTATTAATATGATAGGTATCAGCCACAAAGCGATGGTGATATCCTGCTTCATGCAACCGTCACCTTACGGTTTTTACTGACACGCTCATATGTAGTCTCTCCTGGACGGCAACAGCAAGGAACCATGTCACCACCACGGTTTGGCCCATCAACGTCATTTCACAAACATCAGTATAATATTGTATGAATTTATAAGTACATATTAATATGTTTATGCTAGTATAACCGTGGATTATTCTTGTGTGATTTTGATAATCAGTTACTGTTATTCAGATCGAAACTGTTAACAAGTTCTTTGTGTAACAATCGATAAGCCATTTCCCACTAACTCTCTCTGCCCTTCTACCTCGCTTTCTCTCACACTGTCTATATCTTTTTTTCACTCACTGTCAGTACATATAAAATCGTGTAGATTCGTAAGTTAGTAAAGGTTTAAAGCTGCACACGGACTCTACAAACAGCTTTATTAATATTGTTACATAATGATTTAATATATGCGAGACTGGTGGGTGGGGAAGGGGAATGACGGAGTGTGGAGGATGGTTGTGTAATGTCTACTTTTGGTTCAAATTCACTAGTATAAAGAAGTTGTATTGTGGTATCTGTTCATATAGATTTGCAGTAATCATAATGGAGCCTTATTACTGTATAAGAAGAGTAAACATTGTGTCCATAAAGATAAACGATTAATATGATTGTGAACAGCGTTGAACTCCGACATTACATTATACTCAGAGGTTGTTAAAAAATTACGTAACGCTATTTTTGCTAAAACTTGGCACCTCAGATCCCCCAGGAACAGTCTGTAACGCTAGACCTGGCACCCTCTAAGATGTTATGTAACACTTCCCACACGTTACGGAACGTTACAAGGGGGCTGTCAGGTTTTAGCAAAAATAGCGTTACATAATTTTTGAACGGCGCCTTACCTCTATGTCAATGTTATATGTTGTTGGACTCGGTTGTCCCACCTTCCCCCAGTTGGGGTACCTTGTCTATCGTTGCGGCGTGTAGTGATTCCCATTCCTTCTCTTTTATAATTCATTATTTTCTTTTTTTTCTATTTATCACTTGTTTTCTCTGCGTCTTTATACGGACGCGGCTGCCGGTTGAGCCTGTGGGCGCCATTATACTTTGAACAAGGCGAGGGATACGGGAGATTAATTATACACGTAATTACGCTTTACTGACTTTTATTTATACCGAAACACTTTTAGATAAACGGGGTAATGCGAGGGGGGAATTAACGTTAACATTTTTGCCGGAGAGAGAGAGAAAAGAATATTCTAAATTTACATCATCTTAATACACAAAAACACCTTATTTGGCTAACGGCCGTCCGATCACTGTCGTTTTTGGGCATTTCTCTCTCGTCCCTAGACCCATTTCGGGTGTTGCCAACTAGCCTTTTATAACCAAACAATTATTTAACTTAATTACATTTATTATTAACATTATCTTCTTTATTAAACAAACATTAATAAATTCTTATAAACAAATATTTTAATTCTTAATTAGACATTACTACAGGCGTTGCCACATGTACGGAGTCGCCTGTGAGGCGAGGAACATTACATATGCGGACAACTGTACAAGTACATATCATCATTGGCTTTGCATGCTTTTAATAAGATCTACAGATCTACAGAAGCTAAGGCTAACAAAGACCATAAGATCTACTCTAAGGTTAGCCCGAGAGAAAGGAAAGAGTAGGGGGTTAAGAGAAGAAAATAAGGGGTTAAGTAAGTAGCAACACCTATCACTCATGGGTTAACATTCATTCAGAAAAAGAGAAAAAAGACTTACCATCATCATCCGCCGGCCACTGCCGACAAGTCAGAAAAATAGTCGGAGAGAATAGGAAAGGGGTGAAAGATGAAAAGAAGTAAAATAAGAACACTTACAAACCATGCAAACACAGTCTTAACTCACAGTCATACCATACAAACTACAGACATGCAAGTAGAGAGAGTTACAGACATGCAAGTAAGGAGAGGATAAGAAAAAAAAGAGTAGGTAAAGTTAAACAAAAAGTGGGTTAGTTTACTCTACGAGCTACATCTACTTCATGTTAGTCTAATTTTTTTTTTTAAATTTTATTGCTGGCATCACACGCTGGCATGTCACAAGCTGACATTAATCGTCAACAGACTCATCCTCGACCACCACTCCCAGAGCTCCTGTTACTAATTGTTTTTTTTTATTTTAAACGTTAATATTTTTAAAATGCCTATCTAAACGGTTCTTAAACATATTAACGCTGGTAGAGTGAACGACTGACGCGGGAAGATTATTCCATTTATCAATTACTTTAAACGTAAAGAGGTTTTTAGCGATATTAGTAATGAAACGTCTGCCACGCAACTTAAATCCGTTATTACGAGTATTGCTATTATCGAAAGTGAACAGTTTGTCAAAATTTACGTTATCAATGTTATTAACGATTTTGAAAACTTCAATAAGCTCCCCGCTTAATCTCCTAGTTTAGAGTGAATGCAAGACTAACTCTTATCCTATCTTCATAAGGCTTGTTGCGCAATGACGGAATTAGTTTCATGGCACGACGCTGAACCCTTTCTAACCTATCAATATCCTCGCGCAAATACGGGCACCAAAACTGAACGGCATATTCTAAATGAGGCCTGACTAGGGACTTGTAAAGGGGCAATATAATATCCTTCGATTTAAATTCGAAATTACGCGCTATGAAGCCTAACATCCTATTAGCTTTTGCGCAAGACTCCAGGCACTGGTTCCTAACTTTTAAATCCTTAGATACGCGTACGCTAAATCTACTTCCTTGTCAACGCTCGCTAACTCTCTATCATCCATCGTGTACATGTAATTATTGTTACGAGAACCTACATGCAAACCTTTACATTTGTCTACGTTAAATTGCATCTGCCACTTATCCTTCCACTCCATAATCCTATTTACATCGTCTTGGAGCCTATTTCTATCGTCCTCGTTAACAACCTTACCGCCTATTTTAGTATCGTCCGCGAATTTTGACACGTTACTAGTCAATCCTACATCTATGTCATTAATGTAAATTACGAATAGCAATGGGCCTAACACTGAACCCTGTGGGACACCGCTACCTACGTCCAACCACCCCGATTCCCTACCATTAACAACGACCCTCTGTCTCCTAGCACGAAGTCATTCCTCTAACCAGTTAGCTACCTGACCGCGTATACCGTGCGCTTTAACCTTCGCAATTAATCTTCTATGCGGAACTGTATCCAACGCCTTTTTAAAATCTAAATAAATAACGTCAGCCGCTCTATGCCTATCGTATTCGCGCACTATTTCGTTATAAAATTCTAACAAATTAGTTAAACAAGATCTATGGCGTCGAAATCCATGCTGACTACTATTAATCAAATCTCTACTTTCTAAATGATCGATGATACGATCCCTAACTACGGATTCCAAAAGTTTACTGACAATTGACGTTAAGCTAATGGGCCTATAATTGCTAGCTACTGTGCGGTCGCCTTTTTTAAAAATGGGCGTGACGTTAGCTAATTTGAAATCTTCAGGAATAATCCCCGTTTCGAGTGACTGATTAAAAATCTTCGTTAAAGAGCCTTCGATAACGTCTTTCAAATCTTTCAAATGCCTGGGATAAAAAGCGTCAGGGCCTGCAGCCTTGCTAACTTTTAGCCTATCGATATAATGCGCAATCTCTCACCCTCGTAAACAGTTATTATTGGTGACACAGAGTTTTATCAGTTCTAAAAATACAGATGTGGGCACCTCTTCGTTTCATGATACCATACACACGACTGAGGCTCTGAGGGAAGTGTCTCTCATACCACACGCATTACCCCCAAAATTTTTAAATTTACCCCATTTGGGGTAATTTACCCCTGTTCCCCGACCACTGAGTTAGACGGATCTCACGTAGATAATTTTATTTTATGCCGTAGTATGCTTTTACGCATAAGGGATCAATGAAAGAAAGCCACCCCCAAACGGGTCGGGGGTGGCTTTCTTTCGTTGACACAATTCGGGGGTGGCTTTCTTTCATTGATCTGAAAGTTATTTAGGTTAGGTTAAGTTAAGTTCTGATAAGCACACCGGACAAAAAATTAGTCACCCCTCTCAGAATGTACCTAATAACGTGTGACGGCGCCTCTGGCCTTGATAACCGCACGAATCCGGCGAGGCAGAGACTCTACGAGGTTGTGCATGTACTGAACATCGATTTGCTGCCACTCGTTCATCAGCCGGTCCCGAAGTTCCGCCAGAGTCCGTGGGTGTCTATTCCTGCGCTTCACTTTCTGTTTCCAGCCTGAACAACACCTTCGACGCATTTAGGATTAAAGGCTTCATTGGACCTGCGATGTACTCGTCGCCTCCCATCATTGGAGAACAAACAAAAACGGGACTCATCGGACCAAATTACACGTTTCCAATCTGCCGCAGTCCAGTTTTTGTGCCTCTGAGCCCATTTATAACGTGCCAATTTGTGACTTGCTGTTAACAGCGGCCTCTTCCGTGGTACCCTGCTCCAGATGTCCATCGCATGCAGTTCTCGTCGCAATGTCCGTTCGGAAATTGGTCGCTGGAGAACCTCATTGGTTTCTTGGAGCAATTGTTCTCTGGTTTGAAAACGATTTTCAGTTACTAGACGAGAAACATGGCGGCGGTCACTATTGTCGAGAATTGTTTTCCGGCCACAGTTACGCCGTCGATTTTCAGTTGATTGCGAACTACTACACTCTTTGTAAACTCGCTAGACAGTACGCGTTGACACACCAACAAATTGGGCTACTTCAGACATTTTGTGTCCGTGGGCTCTGCCAAACACGATGGCTCCTTTTTGCCACTGAGTAACGTCTGCCTCACGACCCATTTTGCAGACTATATCCAACACACACTTTGTTCTTCACCACCTCACGAAACAGATCTGATCCTGTGTGCTACGTCACCGCTACTTGTCACTTACCAATGCTACATCAGCGCCCTCTGTGTGACCTTGAACTTCCTACTATCGGTGCTATTAGGGGTGACTAATTTTTTGTCCGGTGTGCTTATTTTAGTTAGTTTAAATGAAAATATCATGACTTAACGTAACCAATCATGAAGGGCCTACAGTAATAAATAATAAACAATTCCTCATGAAGGTGTTTTTACTTACATTCTTTACTTTAGTGATTTTGGGGGGTGGCATTGTTTACTTGATAATTTTTTAGGGTGGCATTGTTTACTAGAAACTTTTGGGGGTGGCTTTCTTTCATTGATCCCGCATAAGTAATTGCGGGGGAGCCTGCTAGAAAAGAACGCAGCCATGAAGATCTTGAGCTTCACATTGTGTCAAGATTTGTGAAGCTTAAGATTTTTATGACTATAGTTCTATTTACCAAATAATTGAACCCCCAGTAGTTGGGGGACCGCAGATGTAACCGCAAATGTAACTTTAGCTATATATATATATATATATAGGTGTTTCAGGTCGACCCTAGAAATATGGAAAAGAAACACTTCATATTAGTTATGGAATTACTATGACAAACTTCAAATACCAAATACAAACTACAAATTCTGGAATTTGTAGTTTGTATTGATATCCAAAAATGTCGTAAGTAACCTCCACAAAAAGGGAAAACCCGAATCATGTGTAACATATTGTGAATATTTACAAGCCTTTCAAACCTAATTGTTACGAAAGACAAGGAATAAGAGTGGATTCTTATTTTTGTACGATTATATACAAATACGAACTACTGTGTAGGAAAAATTGAGGAAAAAAAAGGTTTGGTTGAAGGTAGCGCTTACAAGGTTTGGAACCTGGCCAGTGTGTGTGTGTGTGTGTGTGTGTGTGTAAACCAGTTGCAAATTGCGCGATGAATAAGCATCTCCGCCGACCTTTCAGTCCTTTTGAGGAAACCCTGACTACTCATAGACTGGATTTCATGTTATATATTAATGACTAATGTCGAGTATTTAAGGTATATTCGTGACTAGATATGGAAAGTATATGATAGGATTGAATTTTTTAATGTTTTTATTTTTTTCCGTGTGGGGTGGGGGGGGGCTGTATGCGATAAAATACCCGTTTACATAGAAAATAAATATATAGTTTCCGTATTGTTTTATGTTGTAGAAACAAAATAATAATCTGTATGTATGGTTTAAATATATAAAATATATATTTTTTAATTAATAATTAAATGTAGATGAACAGGCTACAACATAGGCTTAATAACTTCTTTCGGGTTGTTGTGTATTTGAAATGAAATACATATGTTGATAAGTATGTAGCTAAAATACTTTTTAAGCGTTGTAAAAACAAAAAATATGAAGCATGCGTGTAAAATTTCAATTTTGTTTTTTCGTGTGCGCGCGCGCGCGCGCACTCATTAATTATTTTGTTTAAATCGTAATTTTCTCTTGCGTATACTTCATGGCAGTCATAACGAGGGAATTTCCGTATTTGTATTTGTTCTTTAGAAGAATTATTCGATTTTAACCAGTTATGTAAATTACGCAAAACGCGAGAAAGCTGATTTATTTCCTCGGACAGAGAAGTTTCAAATTCCTCAAGTTCCGTCGAAGAGACAACTAAAATTTTTAGGGTTAAATTTTCCATTAGCGTTGCGAAAGCTCCCTCGGGTATTAGCTAATGCGCTATTAAAAAAAATTATAAAATTATTTGGAATCGGCTCTGAACTACAAACCTTAAGCGCTCGTAAGAAAAGATAGAAATTTCTCGTTTAATTTGTACTGAGTGTGACGTACAGCGATAATCGCAAAAGTGGTTCTGTGGTCATTTTGGAGGGTGTTAACTCCACTCAAATTTGAGATAAACACTCGCATTCTCGGGATTAATGAAATTTTGACATTCAAAATAAATAAAAAAAAAATAAATTGTGAGAAGGAAATTAGTGGGGCTTCGGGATTAATATATTTTTTACTTGGAATTTTAAAAAAAATTTAAGAAACGATGGGACAGTGCTCAGCCCTTCGGGATTGTCATTGATCAGAAGGCCTGCAGGGAGTTTCTGGGAGTGTGAGCGAAGCGAGCTTGTCTAGTTATTATTATTATTGAATTGGGTCTGTCTCTTTCTCCATCGGTTTCTTGCTCTTTGCTGACGTCTGTTGACGAAGATGTTCCCAAGTGCTTGAATGAAACGTCAGTAAAAGGAATAAGGCGAGAAACCGTTGGAGAAAGAAATAAGCAAATTATTATTATTATTATTATTATTATTATTATTATTATTATTATTATTATTTCCCGCAGTCAGCGTTGTGGTTTAACGGACGAAGATTTGAATCGTCGGTGGAGGAGTCCAAACCTCTTCCAACACCCCACCATCTATTACACCAAGGTCAGTGTAAATTAATCACGAATGTTGTCATAAGATGGTCACAAAAGTGAATACATACTCGCTTTGATGGGCATTCTGTGCAATTAATATATGTTGCATATACATTATATAATCATAACGTATTTCATATATGACATACCTGTACATAAACTTTGCCTAATATATATATACTGTATATATATATATATATAGCCTTTAGTTAGCTTCCGCACGAATTGTTCATTCGGACGAAGGTCAAGCTTTTCACTCCACCTTAGACCTACAGTTTAACGTGGAATCCGAACCACGCCCCATCACAGCCCCAGCGTCTTAACCACTAGGCCACCCAGGGTACCCATTTATCTACCAACCACTTTCCTTTTTTATTGTGTGGAAGGATAAACAGCTGAGTTTTGCTGCGCGCCGGCTACCGTCACCAGGTCTCGAACCCGGGGCCGATGGATTCGTAGTCAGCAACGCTAACCACTACACCACCGAGGCGCATGTATATATATATATAATATATATATATATATATATATATATATATATGTTTATTTATTTATTAAAGACCTTGGTTTTGTTTCCGCCCGAATTGTTCATTCTGATGAAGATCAAGCTTGTCACTCCACCAACAGTTTAACATGGAATCCGAACCACGCCCCACCAGCAGCCCAGCGACTTAACCACTAGGCTACCTCAGGGTACCCATTTATCTACCAACCAATTTCTTTAGTGTGTGGAAGGATGAACAGTTGGACGCAATATATATATATATAACACACACACACAACTTACCTTACCTTACAACCTTACAAAGGTTTCGCGCGATGATTTCTCATTTCGCGAAGGTCAAGCTTGTCGCCCCTCCTCTCGAGTTGGCTTGGTGAAGTAGTGAGTTGGATTCTTGCGCTCTCCCCCTCACATAGCCAGGTACGCCCGGCTCATCGGGGATTGTTCTGAGCCAGGCGTCTAGTCTTCTTTTGAAGATTTCCACTGCAACTCCCTTCGTGTTTCTTAGGTCTTTGGGCAACTGATTAAACAGTTTTGGTCCTCTCAGTACAAAACTATTTTCTTTCAGGGTTAAGGATGTTCCCTGTCTCGCCTTCAATTTGGGAATACGACACAGTCTACCGTTTCTACTTTCCACCGTTGTTTGGGGAGTTATAGGGTTCAGAGTAAGATTAAGGACTAGTTTCTCCATTATTTCTCAAGTGTAAATAATGGTGTATCTCTCTCTCCTCCTTTCCAGTAAATATAGGTCTAGTTCGCGTAACCTTTCCCAGTAATTTAGTTCTTTGCACCCATTGATCTTGGCTGTGAAGCTTCTCTGGATCCCTTCATATTGTTGTCTTCCGTCCACTTGTAGATTCTGTTTATGTCGGTTTGTGGAGGTCCTATGTCTTCTGGGTTTCTTATTTTTCTACTGATCTTTGTGTCATCGGCAAAGGATGTTACTGTGCTGTCTCTGGTAACGTCCTCATTTATGTCAGTTAGCATGATTATGAAGAGTAGTGGAGGTAATACTGTTCCTTGTGGTACTAAGCTGAGGACCTCTGATTCTGATGAAGATACCCCTTGTACTGTAACGACTTGCCGCCGCTCACTAAGGAAATTATATATCCATTTCCCTACTTCTCCTGTTATTCCCATATATTTCAGTTTATATATTATGATTCAGTGGTCACACTTGTCGAACGCTTTAGCAAAGTCTGTGTATAGTAAGTACATCATAGTTTTCATTACTTTCAAGTGAATCAATAATGTTGTTGTAGTGTTCCATTAGTTGTGATAGGCATGATCTGCCTGACCGAAACCCGTGTTGGTTATCATTCATTTTTTTCTGAGTTTCCAAAAAGTCTCAGATTTTCTGTCTAACTATTCTTTCAAATATTTTAGTGATATGGGATGTAAGCGATACTGGCCTATAGTTTTTGGCCTCGGATCGATCTCCTTTATATATTGGGACTATGTTCGCGCTCTTCAGGATGCCCGGTATTTCTCCCGTGTCTAGTGATCGTCTCCATATCCAATATAGGGGCTCAGCGATTGCATTCTTGGAGTTTTCCATCAGTGTGGCATTCCATTTATCCGGTCCTGCCGCTGAGTGTGTTTTTAGTTTCCCTATGGCTTGTGTAATATCATCCGTCGTAAAGTCGAAATCCGTTATACTTTGCCTTGTAGTTCTTCTTCAAAGAACGCGTTTCTATCGCATATCAATTTGTCATTTTTTGTGATACTGAAAGATGATTCGTACTGAGCTCTTAATATTTCAGATACTTCTGTTAGATTATCAGATAAATCACTGTTCTCATTTTTTAAAGGTCCGATCGTCGCATAGTTTTTCGACTTTCTTTTTGCGAAATTATAGAAGTACTTTGAGTTATCCTTTATCGCTTCTATAGCGTCATCATCTTCTTTTTCTGTATGTTTCTCGATTAGTTCCTGTATGACGACATCGATACTTTGCAGTTTATCATTTAATATTTTTCTGATGTTGTTATCTTTACAATTACTTAATTTTGCAGTCACTCTTTTTCTCTTTCGAAACAATGCCCTCTCTTGTCTTTCGAACCTGCTTCTCTTTCCTCTTTCCTCTAACGTCATTAGCATCTCCTCCGTTGTCTTGGCCTCGAAAATGGTTTTCCAATCTATTACCTCCATGCTGGATGTCACATCTTCCCAGTTTATAGCTTTGGAGTGAAAATTCAAAATTTGGAATTTGCTTCTTTCTCTTGTGCGTGTTCTTTCCTTTCCTGTTGCCTTTATATTAGTTGTTATTTCAGTGATGTTGTGGTCCGATATCATAGTTGGGGATATTTCTACATTATCAATTGGATTACTGTTGTTTGTGAATACCAAATCTAGGTAGTTGTTTTTTCTTGTGTTTTCTGTTATTTCTTATAGCCATTTCTGCTATGTGCCTTTCGCGTGTATAAATAGCACATCCTCCTTTACGTCTCACTGTTCTGTCGGCTCGGAGGATGTTATAGTTGTCAATTTGTATTTCTTTTTTGTCAACACAGGACTCACAATTTTCACAGTTCGCCTGGTAGTCCTTCAGATGAGTTTCCGTGAGGCATGCAAAATCTGCTCCGGCTCCTTGCATGAGTCCTTTCAGGTATACAACTTTGTTCGTGGAATGGTTTGATTTAAGGCCCTGTATGTTGGGTAGGATTATTTTTATTTTTTCTCTTTCTTTTTCGCATACAGGTGGTTCCGATTTGTTTTCCAATGGGGGTGCCGGTTTCCTTGCCTTGTAGTCCTCCGAGAATTTACCTCTTTTTATCTTTGTCGGTACCTGTTGTCCCGATAACGCATGAAGTGCCTTTGTTCGTACCTTCTGTCCGGCTCTCGGATTCCTATATTTATATTTGTCAGCTGGTTTTGTAATCACTGGATGGTATTTAGTAGCTGAAATGTGTTGGCTGCGTCTAAAAAATTGGCACTCTTCTTTGATGTTCGTTTTTCTGTTCACTCGTTGCGTTCCTTTGAGGGTGGTGGTATCGGCATTTTTTTTCGTATTTGCAACTCCCATATCTTGCATAAGTGTTGCAGACCGTAAGATGGTGGAACGTGCATTTCTTATCAAATTTGCAGTATCCACTTGTGTAATGCGTTTTGCATGATGTGGGATGTGCATATATGCATTGCCCATCCCAATATCTGCAGTTTCCTTTCGCGTAGTATTTACATACGATATTTTCTACGCTTCTGCTTCTTTTATTATTATTTTCAAAGTTCTTAATTTTGGCATTAACATTATTTTTCTTTGGCTGTTTATTTTCTACGTTTTTAGTTATTATTTTTTTATCCTTTCGCTCGTTGGACCGTTTGACTACTTGCAACTTTTACTTATTTCTTTTCTTTCATATATGTCTTCCTTCCGTATTATATTGTTTATATCGTTATTTGTTATTAAATTATTGTTCGTTATTATGCTGTTATTCGTTATTTCGTCTTCTCTCTCATCCACCCGGTTTTTCGTTGGGACCATTCCGGACCCATGTGTCCCCATTATTTCATTTTTTGTGACATTCGATTCTGCTATCTCCATTTCTTTAAAGACCGCGAAAGAATTTACAGTCTGTGTACATGCGCCACATAGAAATTTGATCCCCACGACGTGTTTCGCGTTCGAGACAAGAGTTATTTCCCCAATCATTCCAATTCATGCAGATAAAGTCGTTTAGTCGTTGGCAGAAATCACATCTAATCGCTAAGTTTTCCGTTGTTACTAGATTGCACAAATTACAGATTAAGTGAGAATTTGGACCCATATCCATGCTATTCCTTAATTAGCGTAAAAAGAAATACCCACACAAATTATTTATTTATTTATTTTTATTTTTGTTTCTGTTTCTGTTTCTTTCCTTTCGATGGTCGAGGTATTTCGAGGGTTTTCTGACTTTTGCGTTTTATGACCTTTTTCCTGCCTTGTTTCAAACTTTCTCGAATGCCACCCGTATTTCGTTTTGAATATATACGTTAAAACTGGTGATAAGTTATGTAAACTGTGTTGTACTTTCTTAATTTTAATGAATTTCACTTTATAATTTATATGCACGGATTCACTGATACTTTATACACTTTCGGGTGCAAACAGAATAAACCGCCGAGTAGATTATTCCCTTCTAATTTGGGTGTTAAATAGAGAGAGCAAAACAGCACGTCCATTCACCACAGGATATATATATATATATATATATAATATATATTATATATATATATATTATATATTATATATATATATATATGCATTTAACTGCAATGACCACGCAGTATATAAATGAATAGAAACGACATAATATTAAGGAACGTCTCTGCACACGCGGAAGAGAAATAACGAATAAATGAAAAATGAGGCGAACCGCCCGGGAATCGAACCCAAGGCCTTCCAATTGCCGGTTGCCGGCAATTGGAAGGCCTTGGGTTCGATTCCCGGCGGTTCGCCTCATTTTTCATTTATTCGTTATTTCTCTTCCGCGTGTGCAGAGACGTTCCTTAATATTATGTCGTTTCTATTCATATATATATATATATATATATATATATATATATATATATATACAGCGTGTTCATAACATGTGGGAGCACTTTCAGGATGGATTCAGGACCTGAAAACAATGAAAAAAGTTTATATAAACATATGCCCGAAATCGCTTCGTTTCCGAGTTACAGCCCGTTTTGTGTTCCAGCAATTCTTTCCGCAAACTTTAAAAACACTGCTTGCCGACAAAGTTTGTGTGTACGAAACTTATTTCATGTATGGCCTTGCTGATTGCAATGTTTCGCACACTCTATGACATGTTTCAATATCGTTGAGTGTAGAGCCATCAGTCAGTCAGAAATGCATCGCGGTGTTTCACTGTTCGTATTCGTAACTTCTTACCGTGAATAAGTGCAGTCCAATGAAAAAAAAAAAACCTTAAGTTTTTGTGCTATTCAGTAATAGTGTACATTTGAAGTGAGAATGGAGGCTTATTCAAACAGAGAAATGGCAGACATGCGTCTCATGTATGGGCTTGCCGAGTGTAATGCGGCCGCAGCAAGACGTCTGTATGCGGAAACGTTTCCGAATCGCCGTTTGCCAGATAAGAAGACCTTTCAGAGAATAGACGAGCGTCATTCAACAAGCGAGTGGTGGTAGACCAATCAACGCCAGAACTGTTGAGTTGGAGGAGCGGGTCCTGAATCGCGTGGAGGAACATCTTGGTGTCAGCACCCGAAGGATAGCAGCAGCAGAGGGTGTAAGATACACAACTGTGTGGAGAATTTTACGGGAACAACAGCTTTACCCATATCACATTCAGAGTACAAGGTCTTACTGAAGCTGATTTCCCACCACGAGAGGCTTTTTGTTCATGGTTCCTTCAACAGTGTGCTCGCGATCCTCTTTTTCTATCCTCCGTGTTGTTTTCTGATGAGGCTGCCTTCACAAATCAATGATCAGTTTTCATAACACTCATCAGTGGGCCGAAGAGAATCCGCATGCCATCATCCAGTCAAGGCACCAACAACAATTTAGTATCAATGTATGGGTAGGACTTATTGCCGACAACTTAATCGGTCCTTTTGTTTTGCCTGGAAGATTAACAAGAGAATCCTATTCCAATTTTCTAAGGAATGATTGAAGCAATTTACTAGATGAAGTTTCTCTTGGTGTCCGACGTCGTATGTGGTTTATGCATGACGGCGCTCCGCCTCATTTTAGTGGAGTAGCCAGAGATTATATGGATGACCATTTCCCTGATAAATGGATAGGCCGTGGAGGACCCATTCCGTGGCCTGCTCGCTCCCCGGACCTGAATCCGCTCGATTTTTACCTGTGGGGTCATCTGAAATCCATCGTTTACGTGACACCCATTGACAACGTTGAAATGCTTCGCCAACGTGTAGAACAAGGATGCCAGAAAATCCGAGCAATACCTGGAATGTTTGAACGCGTCAGGTAGTCTATGACGAGGCGTGTTCAGGCGTGTATTCAAGCGCAAGGCGGTCGTCATTTTGAGCACTTCCTTTAAAGGTAAGCGGATACTTGCTGGAACACATAACGGGCTGTAACTCGGAAACGAAACGATTTCGAGCATATGTTTATATAAACTTTTTCCATTGTTTTTAGGTTCTGAATCCATCCTGAAAGTGCGTCCCACATGTTATGAAACACCCTCTCTCTCTCTCTCTCTCTCTCTCTCTCTCTCTCTCTCTCTCTCTCTATATATTATATATAATATATATATATATATATATATATATATTGCTCTTGAGTGTTCTTTGTGCTCGTTTGTACGTGCTTGTTCCTGGAGGTTTCTCGTGCGCCCTCCCGGCCCTAGCACCCAAGGATGATGGGGCTCGACCCTGCAGTCCTTGTCATCCTTGGTCTTTTTCCACTTCGACTGTCCCCTCCACCCTTTCTTTTTCCTCTGTCTTTCCTCTCACTTTTTCTTTGTTTTTCCGCCGAGATATGCCCTTTTAAATAGAGGCGAATCAGTTCTTCCCGAACTTAAAAAAAAAAAAAATATATATATATATATATATATATATATATATATATTATATATATATGGGAATGAACTCAGAATGGTCCCCTGAGTTTTTATGATACACACAGACTGCATGGAACAAGGAACTCTTCTGGGATAATTAAATCCACTATAGTCCGAATAAGTAATGGTAAATGACAAATACCATAGTTTTTCTTTTTCATGATGCTAGCCCGACGTGGGCAACGGGTCACTCGCAAAGAGGTCCCATAAATATAGCTTCCCTCACCAGCTATCTGCAAAGCAGACAGGATCCAGCTTTGGGACATGGATCTAGGGTTTAAAGCACCTAGCCATGCTACATTTAGAACCTCAATATAAGCAAAAGACTCGCTGCCTTCACGTCAGATTGAATGCATCAAAGAAAAGAAAAAGGGGGTAACTATTATATTTTTAGCCAGTTGAGGTTTAAGTTTTGGTTTTTGGCTAAAAATATAATAGTTACCCCTTTTCTTTTTCTTTTTCTTTGATGCATTCAATCTGACGTGAAGGCAGCGAGTCTTTTGCTTATATTGAGGTTCTAAATGTAGCATGGCTAGGTGCTTTAAACCCTAGATCCATGTCCCAAAGCTGGATCCTGTCTGCTTTGCAGATAGCTGGTGAGGGAAGCTATATTTATGGGACCTCTTTGCGAGTGACCCGTTGCCCACGTCGGGCTAGCATCATGAAAAAGAAAAACTATGGTATTTGTCATTTACCATTACTTATTCGGACTATAGTGGATTTAATTATCCCAGAAGAGTTCCTTGTTCCATGCACTGTCTGTGTGTATCATATATATATATATATATATATATATATATATATAAAGGCGTCGCAGTACAAGGGACGAACTCGCCAAACCAGTTTTGAGATAGACGCGTTTAAACTTTGAGACTCTTGTGTACGAGGGGCACATGGCTCAAATACACGCATTGAAAATAACTGCATTTTGAGCGTACGAGGTGGGTATTTGGTATACCAACTTGTCTGTGGATGGGGGCAGGGTTGAATTATTCATTTGTGGAACAATCGCAAATTTGCCAATGTGGCGAGTTCGTCCCTCGTAATCGCGATGCCACACACACACACACATACACACACACATATATATATATATATATTAGGGATGAAACGGGTACCCGATCGGGTAATTGCTCAAAAATCGGGTAGTAAAAACCTAGGTACACGGGACTTTCTTCGCGACTTAAAGCAGTCGTGAAAAGCCGTCGAAAGTCGTGAAAATACTCCACATCCATTTCTTGTTTATAATTTTTTGTATTTATAAAACAAATGGCATAAAATTGTGAAAAATTACCTGTATTTGCATTTTGCAGTGCGTAACATTCAGTATTACTGTATACTTAAGTTTTTGTGTGTGCGTAGTAGAATAAAGTATTATGTTCCAAAAATGGCTGTTGTTTTAATTTTAATTTAATTTTAATGATAATGTTGCGAGACCCTATCGGGTATTACACTTCGGATACCCGAACCCGATTACTTGGTAAAATAGCTACCCCTTTCATCCCTAATATATATATATATATATATATATATATATATATATATATATATATATATATATCAGACTTGGGGCTGAGGTCTGGCCTCGGCCTCGGACCTCAACAGTGGCCTTGGCATCGGAGGCCGAGGCCAGTTGAAAAGTGGAAAGACCTTGTAACTTTGTGAGGCATCTCCAAATGTAGCTCTGTTTTTCAATGCTCGCTAGAGTCGCTAATAATTGTAGCCATTCAGAAATTATACGATCAACATTAGGTGAGTTAGTACAATCTTGAAATATTTTGCTAGATCATCTTCGCATCATAACTTTCCATAATATTATTATAAATACTTGAAATATTGCGGATATATTAAAATGAGAAATAAAAAGTTATTGGGCTAATGTATGGTGCCCAGGAAATCTTGTTCTGGCAACTGTGTCTGACTGTTTGACCCGGCAAATATAAACACACGGCATGTCGGTGTTGTGGTGTGGCCGCGTGTGATAGATGAGCGTGCTTAATGCTTAATAATTCCCTTTTATTCGGTAAGTGAAGTGAGCTACGTCTTTGTTTATTAATTTTGAGTAGAATCTTGCTTTTCCTTATGGATTTCAAAAAAAGAAGAGATACAGGCTTGTTGGAAGAGCTTTAGACCTAGGCTAGGCTAGGGTAGATTGTTGAGTCTTCCCAAAGCACGGAGGAGCTTATTCGTAAAAGATTTCGAAGGGAATATCTGCACCCAGAGGTGCAAATACTGCATTCGTTATTTGCATCCAATATCACACCTCTGGATGCAAATACCTTCAGCCTAACAATCTTAAGGCCTCGTGAGGCCTCCCCTAAAAAGGCCTCGGCCTCAGCCTCGAGGCCTGAAGCCAGGCCACGTCCCCATGTCTGATATATAATATATATATATATATATATATGAGGACGTCTTAATTAACTATTAATTAATAGTTAATTAAGTTAATGGTTGCTTTGGCTCAAGGTAATCAGATCTTTGCAGATCAAATAATGTTATTAATTAGGAAATTAACAGAGCGAGTTTTGTTCCTTTATTAAAGAAAACAATGAGTGGTGAAAGTGACGTTAACGTTTAATTAATGTTGTGCAGTGAATGGCGTTATAATGCTTAATGAATTGCTTGCTAAGAAAATGCTTGAACTACCGATTAAGGTTGATAAGAAAAAGAACAGATGCGCAGTAATTAATGAAATAACAGGCGCCCGTAGCAGGCATTCTTTGATTACTTCTGGGATGGTGCGAAGTGCCAGCTCGACTAAAGAGTGGCTCACTCCGAGATGAATTGAATTGAATAACCTTTATTATTAATTAATAAAATAAATACCGTACTTTTACAATTTACAGTGACTTAATAATTGTGAAGTTGGATTATTTAATTTAATTTAATTTGGCCCTCAAGCTTTAGGCTTTACTGGGCTCTTAATTAAAAGTGGGGGTTCTTGCGAAGGCGTCTCGACTGAAGATGCGATGTGATGTCATCTTGGTCGCGCTGTGTCGATAGAACAATTGGCTTATCGTGAAGGTAGAAGTCGCGAAACAATCTGAAAGCGTGTATATATACAGGGTGTCCCATAAGTCCGGCATCATAGGAAAAATAATAAAAAAAGGCAAAACAAAAGCTTTTATTTACAGAACGTGCTCAATATGTATTGTTCCGTAGCCCATTCACAAAATTCCATCCGCCGGTTGGAATCATCTTCGCTTAATTTCTGTAGGCTCTGAAGTTTATATGGATGCCATTTGTGAGCCTGAAGAATGCGATGGATGCTACTTTTCGACACTCCTGTCTCGGCGGACAATCGCCGAAGAGACTTATTGGGACTTCTGTTAAAATGAACCAGGATAGCAGTCGCTGTATCATCGTCAGTGGACCTCCTTGAAGGTCCACTGCGTGGTTTATCTTCTATGGATCCTGTTTCCTTAAACTTTGCAACAAGTCTGCTAACACAACTCTGTGTTATTGGCTCGCGGTCTGGATGCAGTCTGTTAAATTCAGCAGCGGCCTCTCTTTGACTCCGATTTCCTATGAGTAGAATTATCTGGATTTGTTCTTCCTTGCTCACAGACATTATGTCCTGTAGAAAGAGAAAAATATGAATTATGGTTTGCAGAAATAGAAAAATATGAATTTCTCCTATGATGCCGGACTTATGGGACACCATATATATATATATATAACTGCAAACACGCAGTACAATTAACGTAAAGAACGACGCTTGTATAGGAGATATTCCGCGCAAGATATGAGAGAGAGAACGAAACAAATGAAAAAATGAGGTAACCACCCGGGAATCGAACCCGGGATCTTCCGATTGCCGGTCAGATATGATAACCACTACACCATGGGCCTCACTCATTCAAATGCCGTAATTCTTTTACATACGCGCAGAAACCAATGCCCCAAGGGGGCACCTCCCGCATCTAACATTATATACATTTAACTGCAAACACGCAGTATAATTAACGTAAAGAACGACGCTTGTATAGGAGATATTCCGCGCAAGATGAGAGAGAGAGAACGAAACAAATGAAAAAATGAGGTAACCACCCGGGAATCGAACCCGGGATCTTCCGATTGCCGGTCAGATATGATAACCACGACACCATGGGCCTCACTCATTCAAATGCCGTAATTCTTCTACATACGCGCAGAAACCAATGCCCCAAGGGGGCACCTCCCGCATGCCGTAACATTATATACATTTAACTGCAAATACGCAGTATAATTAATGTATAGAACGACGCTTGTATAGGAGATATTCCGCGCAAGATGAGAGAGAAGAATTACGGCATTTGAATGAGTGAGGCCCATGGTGTAGTGGTTATCATATCTGACCGGCAATCGGAAGATCCCGGGTTCGATTCCCGGGTGGTTACCTCATTTTTTCATTTGTTTCGTTCTCTCTCTCTCATCTTGCGCGGAATATCTCCTATACAAGCGTCGTTCTTTACGTTAATTATACTGCGTGTTTGCAGTTAAATGTATATAATGTTACGGCATGCGGGAGGTGCCCCCTTGGGGCATTGGTTTCTGCGCGTATGTAGAAGAATTACGGCATTTGAATGAGTGAGGCCCATGGTGTAGTGGTTATCGTATCTGACTGGCAATCGGAAGATCCCGGGTTCGATTCCCGGGTGGTTACCTCATTTTTTCATTTGTTTCGTTCTCTCTCTCTCATCTTGCGCGGAATATCTCCTATACAAGCGTCGTTCTTTACGATATATATATATATATATATATAATATTATATATATATATATATATATATATACATATATATATACAGGGGTTAGACAAAATAATATGAACACCCGCCGATTTCACCGGTTATCTTTACGGACTGCTCAGACACAAAGTAAACGGTCAAATGACTGGCAAACCTATTTAAATGCGTAACAGAGTTTATACGTCATGTTATAACCCTCACTTTGTTTTTACAGATCTGAGTGAATTATGAATTAGCACTTATGAAAGACCTGTCAGACTTCCAAAGAGGGCAAATTGTCGGAGCGCGGATGGCTGGTGCATCGGTGAAGAAAACCGCTTAGATGTTCAATGTATCCAGAGGAACTGTCTCTATGGTCATGTCTGCATACCAAAACCATGGAAAGACAAGCACCGACAAATGCAATAGTGGACGCAAGAAGAAGCTGTGTGATCGAGACCGCCGGGTGCTAAAGCGCATTGTGACAAAGAACCATAAGACCACAGCTCCAAAAGTGACTGCAGAGCTTAACCAGCATCTTGCAAGCCCGGTATCGACCAGAACTGTACGTCGCGAGCTCCATGGAGCAGGATACCATGGGAGGGCTGAATACACGAAAGGCCTTGGAATCGTTTTTCTTTTTCCTTGGGTTTGCAGCATTCATTCATTTCACGTGTTTAATTGTGATATTCATCCCATATATATATACCGTATATGATACACACAGACCCTGCATGCAACAAGGAACTCTTCTGGGAAAATTAAATTCACTATAATCTGAATAAGTAATGGTAATATATATATATATATATATATATATATATATATAACGTAAAGAACGACGCTTGTATAGGAGATATTCCGCGCAAGATGAGAGAGAGAACGAAACAAATGAAAAAATGAGGTAACCACCCGGGAATCGAACCCGGGATCTTCCGATTGCCGGTCAGATATGATAACCATTACACCATAGGCCTCACTCATTCAAATGCCGTAATTCTTCTACATACGCGCAGAAACCAATGCCCCAAGGGGGCACCTCCCGCATGCCGTAACATTATATACATTTAACTGCAAACACGCAGTATAATTAACGTAAAGAACGACGCTTGTATAGGAGATATTCCGCGCAAGATGAGAGAGAGAACGAAACAAATGAAAAATGAGGTAACCACCCGGGAATCGAACCCGGGATCTTCCGATTGCCGGTCAGATATGATAACCATTACACCATGGGCCTCACTCATTCAAATGCCGTAATTCTTCTACATACGCGCACAAACCAATGCCCCAACGGGGCACCTCCCGCATGCCGTAACATTATATACATTTAACTGCAAACACGCATTTGAATGAGTGAGGCCCATGGTGTAATGGTTATCATATCTGACCGGCAATCGGAAGATCCCGGGTTCGATTCCCGGGTGGTTACCTCATTTTTTCATTTGTTTCGTTCTCTCTCTCATCTTGCGCGGAATATCTCCTATACAAGCGTCGTTCTTTACGTTAATTATACTGCGTGTTTGCAGTTAAATGTATATAATGTTACGGCATGCGGGAGGTGCCCCCTTGGGGCATTGGTTTCTGCGCGTATGTAGAAGAATTACGGCATTTGAATGAGTGAGGCCCATGGTGTAATGGTTATCATATCTGACCGGCAATCGGAAGATCCCGGGTTCGATTCCCGGGTTGTTACCTCATTTTTTCATTTGTTTCGTTCTCTCTCTCTCATCTTGCGCGGAATATCTCCTATACAAGCGTCGTTCTTTACGTTAATTATACTGCGTTTTGCAGTTAAATGTATATATATATATATATATATATATATATATATATATATATATATATATACACACACACACACACACACAGGGTGTCCCATAAGTCCGGTATCATAGGAGAAATTCATATTTTTTTTATTTCTACAAACCATAATTCATACTTTTCTTATGCTCGGGATGCCAATTTCCCGTCCACCATTCTGTTCAGTGACGAGGCTGTTTTTTATGGAAATGGTGAGGTAAATCGACAGAACACCCGCTACTGGTCTCAAAACAACCTTCACTGGTATACCTCTTCAAAGGAACAAGGTGAATCTCGGGTGATGGTATGGTGTGGCATTTGGAAGGATTGCATCAAAGGCCCCCGCTTTTTCGATGAACATGTCACTGGAGGCACCTACCTACGTATGTTCAAGGAAGAAGCATTTCCCAGTGTCTTGAACCAAGAAGGAAATTTCCCAACATGGTTCCAGCAAGACGGCGCTCCTGCACATTACAGCACCGAAGTAAGGGAATACCTGTACCAACAATTCCCTGGTCATTGGATAGGACGTCGAGGGCCTGTGGAATGGCCAGCTAGAAGCCCGGATCTCACGCCACTAGATTTTTATCTCTGGGGCCACTTGAAAGCGCTGGTATACGCAGAGAAAATTAGGAGTGTTGAACATTTGCGGCAGCGCATTATTGGGGCATGTAACACCATTACTCCTGACAGCATTCACCCTGTTTAAAAATCGATTAGACGCGCATGTTGATAGAAAGGGTATAGTTTAAGGTAGTAAAATTAAGGCTTGTGGGGATAGATCCCACAGCTCAACACAAGTGTTGTGGGAAATAGGGAGGCAGCGTCTTGGGTTAGGGGATACTCTCTGTCCTTACACACCCCATTTAAAGAGATTCCTCTGCCGAGCGGTGCCCCCATAGTACTGTGAGGTATTGAAAAACTCATGATCTTCACTTGCCCCACAAACACCTTTAAATGGGAGACCCATAATGGGTGCACACACATTTCTACATTACTGTACAGTCTTTACAGCCACACCTACACTTTTCCTCGTAAGTGTATATATTGTAATGTATATGGTTGTAAATTTGACTTGGTCCGCAATCGATATGGACCGTGACTTGTGGATAGTAGTCTATTATGACTTGATCCTCTGGATCGAGAGATTCTATCTTTAGTTTTAAATCGATAATTAATTATTTTTAAATTGATAATGTATATGGTTGTAAATTTTGACTTGGTCCGCAATCGATATGGACCGTGACTTGATGGACACCGTAATGAAATTGACTGGATTCTTTGGATCTGATATATTTGCATGTCCGTTATAAATAGATATAGAGTGTAACATATTTGTGGATAGTAGTCTATTATGACTTGCTCCTCTGGATCGAGAGATTCTATCTTTAGTTTTAAACCGATAATTAATTATTTTAAATTGATAATTATTTAGTTTCGTAAAAATTGGGCGTTGCCAATTTACCGGCAGTTTTTTACATAAATTTCTTACGTTCTTGTGGTTCGGAACCCACGTAAAATTGTAGGTCCCCTCCGCCACCACGGAGGACATACACAATACACGATTACGAACACAGTTAGGTAGACCAGCATGAGTGGATCCTAGGGTCTTTGTTGGTCTGAAACATTATAACATTATAACGTCTGAATTTGTGTATTGAAAACAATGGTGGACATATTGAGCACGTTCTATAAATAAAAGCTTTTGTTTTGCCTTTTATTATTTTTCCTATGATGCCGGACTTATGGGACACCCTGTATATATATATATATATATATATATATATATATATATATATATATATATATATATATATATATATATATATATATATATACTATATATAATATATACATACATACACACACACACACACACACACACACCACACGAGGAGTAATAAAAAGTATCGATAATTTTATTGCTACGGACAAATGAATTCAAATAAGAAATAACCGTTTACATACGAGTCTTCCTGCCCTGTGGCGTCTGCAGTTTGAAGCAAAATCTGCAACCATGGGTCAGTATTTGGTTGGAGCGCTTAAAAGGAAGGTGTGTTTTTGCAGTACGTATAAATCTCTGAAATGGAACAACGCGCGTTCGGAGACGAACAAAATTATTAAAACAGCTTTTGGAAATGATGCTCTCAGTGTAGCTAACGTTTAAAAATGGCACAAAAAGTTTAAAAATGGAGAAACATTTGCTCATACCAGAAATCGAATCTGTTGGACATTTTCATCCGTACGAGAAGTGGAAGGGCGGCCACTGCGTTCCTTGTCTTCAAGCGATGTTTCTCCATTTTACATTACAAAGAAATTCTCCCAGCAACAAGTTGAGGGAATCCACCTAACCCAAGAGAGAGAAGAGACTGTGGGAGAAGGTAGGATGTCCTCAACCCCCCAAAGAGGTATACCTAACCTGAGAGAGAGAGAGAGAGATAATGTTCTTGCTGACATGTCGCATCGCATAATGAAAGCTTTTCACAGCATCACTTGGCTTAGAAGTCATAATCCGCCATTTGGCTTATAAGGCTTAATTTGGCTTAGAAGGCGTAAATGGCTTGTTTTGGTGTATGTATATTAAGGTCGAGTGAAACTATTAAACCGTCTTGCCTCTCTCATGATTTGGTGTATTGACCCTCTAGAAGTTTTAAATAGATAACATTTTCTTTTTAGGACCCTCCACCCGCCGCATTTTTGCCGAAAACAAAATGGCGGAAAGTCATATTTTGAAAGACCCCTAGTATAATATCTATCGGTTTTTGAGAGAAGATATCACGTTATATTGTGCGTTATTTGGTTATAACTATGATAACTAGTAAATATATTCACACAACACAAGCGATACTTACTAATCACCAACTACTTAAGAACACTCACAGACGCTTATCTAAACATCAGTCTCACTCGAGGTCAATGACATCTTGCATATGGCTGATAAAGGATGGGGGTAGGAGCCGCATGCTGCATATTGTAGCATGGGTGGCTACAAAGACTATTGAGTAAAATATGTTTACATTTTAGTTTTAGAGCTTATATGAAATTTGTTTTAACTGATTTCGTGTTTTGTATTTTTTTCAGATTTTCATAGTGATATTTTTGTAGAAATTTAACCTCAGATCTAAATATGGCAAAATCCCTACTAACTAGACAGTCAGTGAAGCAACATTTTCTGTTCGGAATTCCAAGTGAATTGCCACAATGTCTTACCATCTAATATGCAGGTTGGGAGATATTTTCTTCTACTGAAGGAAGCTCATCTGCAAAATTGACAAATAATGATATTCTCGAAACGATAGCGGAAGCATTGGTCGAAGTGTGGAAACGTTCAACAATACCCTCAATGAGTAAAAAATCCATAATTACCAAGCTGAAACGCTTTACCGACAAGGTTATGCAACTCAATCGATCCAAAAGCAGTGCGAAGCTTATTGAATTGTTAAAAAAATCATTGGTAGAACTCTCTGACATTTGTGCCTGTAAATGCAACTTCGTTTTGCACCAAGATTTTGGCTGCCGAAAAAGCGGATGTAAATAAAAACATATTTGTGGTTGTCCAAAAGAATCAAGAATACCCAAAGAAGAACTGGAATTCCTTGAGGATCAGAGGACTATGCGAAATATGGTGATTGGAGGTGTGGATGTTACCCTTTCAAGATCTATAGCAAAAAGAAATGCAAGAAAGTTGAAGGAGCAACAAGGAAGTAAGCGAAGAAAAATAATCATGCATGAAGAATTCGAAAAGGTAGTCAATGATGATGTGCTTTCACCTGATACTAATACTGATCTCTCTAGTACCGAAGAAAGTTCAACAACTGAGTCTGAATATGAATGCTCCAACATTCAAATGAGAGCCCCTTTACCCAATCTCGCCATGGAAGCCGACAGATTTGGTGTTTCAGATAGGGCTGCATCGGCCAATGCTTCAGCTACTTTGGTGGATTTGGGTATCATTACCGAAAAAGACAGTGACTTTTTTATTGATCGAAGTAAGGTGAGAAGAGAGAGAGAGAAATTGAGAAAAACATTACAAGTTGAAGCTGCACAAAGTTATGGTGATGTTGAAGCTTTATATTTTGATGGGAGAAAAGACAAGACGTTGGTCAAGACAAATAAAGATGGTAAATGGTACCAGGATATAATTGTTGAAGAACATTATGTACTACTGAGTGAGCTTAGTGGAGAATACCTTAACCATTTGAGCCCTAAATCTGGAAAAGCAAGTGATGTTTCAGAATCGTTGTTCGCTTACTTGAATGAAGTGACACTAGACCAGAATCTCCAGGTGATAGGATGCGACAGTACGAATGTCAACACTGGGTCTAAAGGTGGCATAATCCTTTCATTCCCTTAAGGCATCTGTTTGAGCGATACGACGGGAAAGCAATTGAACCAAGATCATTCAGTGAATCTATTGGTAATGCTCTTAAGACTTGCCATGAGATGCCTGTGGTAAAGTTCTCCCCAATTACGGATGGGGCCGATAGCATCACAGTTCTCACAGATGAGCTCATAGAAGATTTAAGTCATGATCAACAATACATGTTCAGAATAATTGGGGCTATAAGAGAAGGATATGTTGACGGAAGCTTAGAGAAACTCAAGCCTGGTCCCCTTAACTACTCTAGATGGTTATCTCTAGCTAACAGACTATGTCGTTATTATGTCTCCCAAAAGAATCCCTCCAGAGAATTACGTAGCCTTGTTCTGTTCATAGTAACAAACTATGGTCCTAACTGGTTCAGTATAAAATTTAAACCGTATCTGCCTGATGGACCCAAACATATCTTTGATGCGATAAAAAGGTTCAACCTGTTACCCCAAGATATACAAAAAGTTGTCCAACCTTATATATCACGGAATGCCTATTTTGCTCACTCAGAAAATATTCTTCTATCAATGCTGTCAGGTAGTGAGCAAAAGCTGCGCAAAGTTGCAATCGATCGAATAATACAGACAAGAAAGTGTAAGGAAGCCAATACAAGGAAAATCAGAGAATTTAGAGTACCAGAATTGAACTTCAAAGCATCACATTGGACAGACATCATCATCTGGGATAGGATTGATATCAGTGAACCACCTCTCGCTTCTAAATTGTGTGATGAAGAATTGCTTGAGTACGAAACAAAATTTTTCAAAGTTGAGTAATACCCCATTCACACAGAACGTCGAAAGAGCCGTGAAGATGATTACAGATGCATCAGCATCAGTAATATCACAGGAATCAAGAGACGGATTTATTAGGTCAAGGATAAAAAGTCGCTCTTTGCTTCCCTCACTCGAAACCAAAAAGGGTCTGATGCCTCTCCTGAAAAAAATAATAATATTTGAGATGAGCGGGTTTTATATCGCATTCAAATGTAATTGATTTACGGCATCCAACCGAGACCAGATAGAATTTTATTTCAATACAGTGTATGCACAATGGTGTTTTTTAAGTATAATTTTGCATTATAAAGCGTTTTTCTTCAATTATTTTTTTTGATAGAACAACTGGCTGATGGCCATTTTGCTTTTATGTAAAAATGCGAGAGATGGTTTGAGTTACAGACATTAAATGACTGAATACAATATTTTTATGTTCTAATACACCAAAAAACAAGTGAGGCAAATAAATTTGAAATAAAAAGTTGTTTCACTCCGCCCTAATAAATAAATAAATAAATATATATAAATATATATATATAATATATATATATATATATATATATATATGGGCTACGTCGTGGCCGATGTCGTAACACCGCTTCTCGGAGATCAGCGAAGTTAAGCGACATTGGGTCTGGGTAGTAGTTGGATGGGAGACCGTCCTGTGCGCCCAGATTATGTAGCGACCCGTGGTTCGGATCCCACGTAAAGCTGTAGGTCCCCTCCGTCATATGACCTTAGATGTTGCGAAGGGGGTTAAACAACCCCAATTTAAATATATATATATATATCTATATATATATATATATATTAAACTTTTGAGTTGTCAGATTGCGCTATTTATTTAATTAATGGAGATGTTCTTGACAGCAGAGCTGGGCACTTGCGTTTTTTTTTGCGGTACTGCGGTACTACCGCACTACCAAACCGGTACCGCATAACGCAGTACCGCAAAGGATCGCTGAAAGTACAGCCTGTACTTTCAGCGATCCTTTGCGGTACTGCGTTATGCGGTACCGGTTTGGTAGTGCGGTAGTACCGCAGTACCGCAAAAAAAAACGCAAGTGCCCAGCTCTGCTTGACAGTTGGTTTAGAAATCCGTCTGTCGGCTTAGAAGGCATAACCAGCCATTTGGTATACTGTATACATATATATACTGGTCAAAAAAAGAAACGCAATTAGCTTGCATATGGTGTAAAATTTAAGTTGTTAGTGGTATTATCACAGTTTCAAGATTATGGTTAAATGTTTGTTCAAATCTTTTAAAGCCACTTAGTGCATGTTTTTAAACCTGACTAATCCCGGCTAAGACGCCATTTTGTTACAAACAATAAACAGAGATTAAATTGAATGTATTCTTTATGAAGACATGCATTTTTTCTTTGACTTCACAGAATACACACTGCCCGTTGAGAAAACCAAACTTTTTCCCGCGATTGAGGCATGCCACGACTCTCAGAGGTCAACAGAGGTCGTGCCTTGGGCATGTTGGATGCAGGCATGTCTGCTGTCCAAGTTGCACAACGAATGCATGTGCATCCCAGCACAATCTCTAGGCTTGTTAGACGGTACAATGTCACAGGAAGTGTTCAGGACTTGCCAAGACGTGGGCGACCTCGTGTGACGACCCAACGCCAGGATCGCCACATTGTACTGCAGCACCTGCGTCATCGGCAGCGGAATGCTCGTCAGACAGCCAGAGAGACACCTGGTATCCACAACAACAGAATTAGTGACCAGACCGTCAGAAACCGACTCCGTAATGCAGGACTCCGATCCCGCAGGCCTTACAGAGGTCCTTTTCTCACTGATGCAAGAAGGCAACGACGCCTGCAATGGGCCTATCAGCACCGTGACTGGACACAAAGAATGTGGAACCAAGTCCTCTTTTCTGACGAGTCTCGCTTCAGACTGTCCAATTCTGATGGTCGTGTCAGGGTATACAGACGACCAGGGGAGCGATACTCAGATGCTGCAGTAGTGGAGCATGACAGATGGGGAGGACCAAGTGTCATGGTTTGGGCAGGAATTGCCTTTGCTTCAAGAACTGAGCTGGTGGTTGTTGATGGCGCTCTGACTGCCCAGCGCTACAGGGATGAGATTCTTCACCCACATGTTCTTCCATTCATGAGGCAACATCCAGAATTGGTGCTCCTGCAACAGGACAATGCCAGACCTCATGCAGCCAGGATAGTGCAGGCGTACCTGCAGGGACAACAGGTGCAGACCTTACCATGGCCAGTCTTCAGCCCAGACATGTCACCGATAGAGCACGCATGGGATGAACTTGAACGGCGAGTTCGCAGACGTCAGCATCAGCCGCAGAACATCAGGGAACTGACCAATGCAATTATTGAAGAGTGGAGGGCCATCCCTGTTGCTTTCCTGCAGACACTGTTGAGGTCGATGAGGGCCAGACTCCAAGCCTGCATTGTGGCTAGGGGTGGCCATACGCGTTATTGACTGTTTGTTATGTTAAAGAATCATTTACTATATACTGAGTCCTCATGTTTATTAATAAATCTCAAAAATTGCGTTTCTTTTTTTGACCAGTATATATATATGCTGCAAACCCACAAGGAAAAAGAAAAACGATTCCAAGGCCTTTCGTGTATTCAAAGCTACACCTCGTCAGGGAATGAAGATAAACGGCGAGATACCCATAAATATATACAATGTACAGGAAAAACAAAACAATTAGCACATACTTAACAAGGGTTAATGAGGCAAAAGAAATTTTAACATGATATCGTCAATTTTATACGTCCCCGCACTGTTATTGAAATTGCTTTTAAAATGAATAAATGCACATTCTAGAATATTTCGTTCTATTATATATCTGTTTTTAACAAGCGCTTTAGAACTACCCCACTTGATGCTATGGTTACATCTATACGTGATTTAACAGTATTATTATACTTAAAGATTACATTAATGCCAATTGCTTTAAGTACAGTTGGAAGGTATTGAAAATTAACATGGTAAGGTAGGCTAAGGATATTTTTATGCTGAAATTCCTTTACAATTACATTATTATAATACCTATTCATGGCTTTCTTAAGACAGTTATCTAAAAATGAAATAGGATAACATAATTTAGTACCAATATTCATGGTATTGCATAACTCGGAATCTAAAAATTCAGGACTGACAACTCTCAATGCTCGAAGAAACATAGCAGAGAAAATAGAGGATTTAATCGAAGGATGATGGTCAGAATAAAAATGCACGTAAGAGTTATTATTAGTAGGCTTACGGTAGACTTCATATTTGAACTGATTAGAGCATCTCCAAATTTTTAGATCAAGAAAAGATAGGCTTCCATCATTTTCTTTTTCAACTGTAAACTTAATAGATGGGACTAAATTGTTGAGCCTACCAAGAAATAAGTCCACATCCAAATTATTAGGCCAAAGGCATAAAATATCATCTATATACCTGTACCAAACCAGGTTAAAATTAACAATCGTAGGCAAAATTCTACTTTCAAAAATTCCATATATAAATTAGCTAGTACAGGTGAAAGGGGATTTCCCATAGCCAATCCAAACGACATAACATAAAACTTATTTTCAAACTGAAATTTACAATCTTTGACACACAGCTTAATTAACTCCATAAGAGTGTTGTGTTGAACAGGGAAAGAATATTCAGAAATCTTATCTTTTAAAAAATCAAGTAGGTCATCAACAGGGACTTTTGTGAATAGCGAGCATACATCGAAGCTTAACAATTTGAAATTAGGGGCATTAGGGAACTTCAGTTTGTCAATAAGATCCATGCTATTTACAATATGTGACTCAGAAATAGAGCCAACTAACGGTGTTAATAAACTAACTAACCATTTTGATAGCTTATAGGTTACGGAGCCCACTGAGCTAACAATAGGCCTCATGGGATTATTAACTTTGTGTGTTTTTACTAAGCCGTACAGATATGGTAGTGACGAATTGATACTAAGAAACTGCTGTGAAAGCCCATTATAGTTATTTTTTAATATTTCTCTTAATTTTCTGTTAAACATTTTATTAACATCCTCCAATGGGTCTCTATTTAGAGGTTTGTACGTGTCACGATCACTTAATAACGTATTCATCTTTTCAACATAACGTTATTAAGTGATCGTGACACGTACAAACCTCTAAATAGAGACCCATTGGAGGATGTTAATAAAATGTTTAACAGAAAATTAAGAGAAATATTAAAAAATAACTATAATGGGCTTTCACAGCAGTTTCTTAGTATCAATTCGTCACTACCATATCTGTACGGCTTAGTAAAAACACACAAAGTTAATAATCCCATGAGGCCTATTGTTAGCTCAGTGGGCTCCGTAACCTATAAGCTATCAAAATGGTTAGTTAGTTTAACAACACCGTTAGTTGGCTCTATTTCTGAGTCACATATTGTAAATAGCATGGATCTTATTGACAAACTGAAGTTCCCTAATGCCCCTAATTTCAAATTGTTAAGCTTCGATGTATGCTCGCTATTCACAAAAGTCCCTGTTGATGACCTACTTGATTTTTTAAAAGATAAGATTTCTGAATATTCTTTCCCTGTTCAACACAACACTCTTATGGAGTTAATTAAGCTGCGTGTCAAAGATTGTAAATTTCAGTTTGAAAATAAGTTTTATGTTATGTCGTTTGGATTGGCTATGGGAAATCCCCTTTCACCTGTACTAGCTAATTTATATATGGAATTTTTTGAAAGTAGAATTTTGCCTACGATTGTTAATTTTAACCTGGTTTGGTACAGGTATATAGATGATATTTTATGCCTTTGGCCTAATAATTTGGATGTGGACTTATTTCTTGGTAGGCTCAACAATTTAGTCCCATCTATTAAGTTTACAGTTGAAAAAGAAAATGATGGAAGCCTATCTTTTCTTGATCTAAAAATTTGGAGATGCTCTAATCAGTTCAAATATGAAGTCTACCGTAAGCCTACTAATAATAACTCTTACGTGCATTTTTATTCTGACCATCATCCTTCGATTAAATCCTCTATTTTCTCTGCTATGTTTCTTCGAGCATTGAGAGTTGTCAGTCCTGAATTTTTAGATTCCGAGTTATGCAATATCATGAATATTGGCACTAAATTATGTTATCCTATTTCATTTTTAGATAACTGTCTTAAGAAAGCCAAGAATAGGTATTATAATAATGTAATTGTAAAGGAATTTCAGCATAAAAATATCCTTAGCCTACCTTACCATGTTAATTTTCAATACCTTCCAACTGTACTTAAAGCAATTGGCATTAATGTAATCTTTAAGTATAATAATACTGTTAAATCACGCCTAATAAAGAATAGCCCTGATAATGTTGTTGGTTTGTGTGTATTCGATCGGATGTACACAATGTAACTCAGTATATATAGGCCAAACCGGTAAAACGTTAGATATTAGGGTAAAACAGCATAAATATGCTTGTAGAACAGCTAATACTTCCAATGCTTTATTTAACCATATGTATAGATGTAACCATAGCATCAAGTGGGGTAGTTCTAAAGCGCTTGTTAAAAACAGATATAATAGAACGAAATATTCTAGAATGTGCATTTATTCATTTTAAAAGCAATTTCAATAACAGTGCGGGGACGTATAAAATTGACGATATCATGTTAAAATTTCTTTTGCCTCATTAACCCTTGTTAAGTATGTGCTAATTGTTTTGTTTTTCCTGTACATTGTATATATTTATGGGTATCTCGCCGTTTATCTTCATTCCCTGACGAGGTGTAGCTTTGAATACACGAAAGGCCTTGGAATCGTTTTTCTTTTTCCTTGTGGGTTTGCAGCATTTATTCATTTCACGTGTTTTATTGTGAAATTCATCCCATATATATATATATATATATATATATATATATATATTAAAACTGAAAGTGCATTGGATAATAAATAATAAAGTGCATTGGATAATAAAACACAACTACATCATTCTGCTTATTTAGAGGAGTTAATTTCATGAAATATATAGGAAATAAATATACATTCAAAATAATATGCAGCAAAACTACACACATTAAACGATATATATAAATATATATACATTCTTAAACAATAATATTAGTACAGGAGAAATCTATATACACACTTAATAAAATTTTAAATATATAGAAAATAAATATACATTCAAAAATTAATATATAAACATCAAAATAATAATAGTACAAGAGAAATCTAGATACATTATGTTCTACTGCGTTCAACTAAAATACTAAATTCGCACGTGATCGGATCTACAGTTACATCATTGTGCTTTGTACTATGCAATAAATACGATTTAACATTATTTCACCACTCAAGGTGTGCGGGTGCCTATATTCAATGTAAAGGGCTTTCAATTCGGTCAATACTATTTTTGTGCCCACTTTACAATTGGTTGGAAAATTATCACTCTCTTAAATACGGACACAATACAGTCAAAAGCACGCACAAAGAGGGCGTCGTTAGCCACACCATTATTAAATTCAAGTTTATAAACACTCCTTTCCAATCGAGGGTTTATTCTTACCGAGCTGAGCTTTTCAATCATGAACGCTTCTTCACAACGCATAGCGGCAGTTGAAATAATCTTCTGAGTCGTAACGATAGCTGTTCATTATATAAAGAAACAATTCTTCAGGGTGAACAATGTAGGTGAACTCTGCCTTGTTCCGCTCAAGTCCTTTGTACCAAAGTTCATGATATCTCAAAGAGTCTAAACCTTTTAAATAAGCATCCAGTTCTAGACCATTCTCGCCATGTTCAGTCCTACACTTGGTAAAACCGTCAAGCAGAGCGGTGTATGCGTATTCAAGAACCGTATCAAAATAAAGCATATCGGCAACACGTGCGTCTAATATAGACTTTAGTTTACGGAAACTGACGATTTCAAACATTCTGTCGAAGATGAAACGGTTTGGCGTGGGGACAAGAACGTTATTATCAAACGCATTCTTCTACATCAGTCGTATATCAATGCATGGCTGGTCGCGATTTATACATAACGTACAAATAATGGCATATGACGCGGTATCACTAATCTGTTCTCTTCTTGTACCTACACCTGCAGGTAATTTATAACGATCCTCGCCCGATGTATCAACTATCACGAAGACTATTCATCTCCTCAACAATTAAATAACAACATTCCGTTTACCAGAGTTTGTCTACAAGTCGTTTCCAGTACAGAGTTAACGGCACCGGTTTTACGCCTGAATACACGCAATAACTTCGTCACGGACACATCGTATACGGCATTGAGAATGCTGCTCAAAGGAAGCTCCATCGTATTGTGAGGAGTGCACGTCCGGTCGGTTCAAGCTCTGAGCTGACTATGAGCAGCCGGTGCGCGGTTTGGCACGGACACAGGTATGGAAAATGAGTCACACGGGTGAGTCATACCAAGCGTTAATGTTTCGTGTACAAGTTTGTCCCAACATGAGTCATGTCAATATTTGTGCCCCATTATACTGAGCAACCGTTTAGAGAATTTTTCCGACACACGAAGTAATATCGCCTTTAATGTTTTATCACTCCCCAGAATGCGCACCAGACATTTTCGTTCTGGGTGATTTTCACGAACTAAACAGTTTATTCACACTCCGGCGCACTATTTGAGAGAAACATATGCCCATATTTATCCTTTTTGCCTAGCAAGCGATATTCGTTTCTAAATTCTATAAAAAACTCACACACGCCTTTAGCCACAACCTCACTGCGAACCTCTTCATGATATATATATGAATGTAGTGGTAAAAATATTTGAGACTGTCCATTATGACAAGATTTACATTCTCAGCCGCAGGGTAAGCGCACTCGGTATGATGCAGCATGACACAATACCGCTTGTCACACCACTCATCAACAAGACTCGCTACCCATACCCGTTGCTTCTCTTCTGTACCTGTTGTTTCTTTCACCAAACGGTATATGTACGCTTTATACAGTTTAGTCCTACAACGTAGTCCATTACGTACATCGTTTGTGCCGCGAAATCCGGCAGTACTCTCGCCAGAATATCCATAGTGTATTTGAACCTCTTGCTCCTCACGTTTCGCACGGTTCAATGTAGTCTTAAAAGTCTCAAAGGAGGGAGGGCGAGAGAGTCAGTATTCACCACATCTTCCGACTTTACCGAATAGCACTTCATAAACGTCGAGCACGCAATATCAAAGGTAGCCATCACTATTTTTCGTCTACGTGAGAATTCTTCAAATACACGTCTGAGACCCAGGCCTTGCAGCGGTCAACTGAGCACGCTGGAGTAGAGATATGCCCAGGTAGTAGCAGGAGTCACGTGACCCTTTGATTGATTGATCTTACAGTGGGCGGAGCTTAGGCCTTTTCCTGAACACCCACCCACACAAAGGAGGAAATGAAACTAATTGAAATATGATTTATTTAATAAACATTCAAATACACGTAATAAAATAAACATATCGTTAACAAATAGGTATATATATATATATATAGCAATACATTCAAGAGCTATGGTACCCAAAGGGTACGGTATCGTAGGTGCCAGGCACTTGGTAACGTTTCCTATAGGTGTTACGGCACACCTTCGTACCCCTAAGCTCCTTCACGCCCCCCAGTTTCTGTGCCGGAAAATTGTGGGTCCCTACAGTCAGCTGTGGCGGTTGGTCACCCTCATCTTCCAAGCACACTAGCTCCTTCAACGAGTCAAATTTAACGACCCGTCGGTTCGCCTGGTTAAGTGTGATGCCCTTCGCCTTCACGATATATTTCAGCTCCACCCTCACCCGTACCCCATAAGTTTTTGGCCCTGTTAATACAAAGGAATCAGCGTATGCTCTATCACTATACTTATCCTTCATCTCGTCAGTCAACTCTCCGAGGAATTCCCCAATAGGAGGCATGTATTCACCCTCCCTCTCTGTGAATATTACACTATCTGTGTCTGCGTACAGGACCCTCCGCCCAAGAGAGTGCAGTTGTCCCCAAAGTTTGATGCGTGCGTATGCCGTTGTGAAGCTGGTTGCAGGTATGTTTGTAACACGTGAGGTATCTGTGGCCAATTCGGTGATGATGTACTTTATTATGTAAGCATTACCTACATTCACGATCTCCATGACCTCTATCAGGGGCATTGGCATAATCCCACACCTCGTTATAACTTTGGGCCAGATGAACGTTACCCTTGCCTGTATTCTGTGCAAATTTTCCCCAAAGCCTATTTAGACAACTTTGCACAAAAGCGCTTGCCAGGGTTCTTAACAATTTGGGTCCGGTCAAGTTGTATCCCATCACGGTCACGGTAGCGCTGAATATACGCCGATTTTTCACTCTCGGTCTCAACCCCTCGCGGATACCCTGATGCTTCTACCTTGTCCTCCTTCAAAAAAGTATTTATATACGGCGTGAAAAGGTTGGGTAGCTTCGGAAACCTCCACACCTCATATATCTTCAATATTCTGTAGCCATGGCGAACGCCTAGGCCCAGCTCAGGGCTTGTATATACACCTCTGATCTTCCACTGATTGGCTCTGTGATTACAGAACCCATTGTTCTCCTCTGCGCACTTCACGCACAGGGGAAACATGAGCTTGTGATCTAGACGGGTGAGATCGGCATCCATAAATCGCGAGGGGGTAGCACGTCTACGAAAGAAAGACCGAAATAGTTATTGTTCAAGTTTGCTAAGAACTCTTCGATGGTGGGCAGGGCTGGTCCCACCAGCTTTTCAGGTGCAACTACGGGGTACGGATTATTATTCATCACGTAGGGATATAAAGAGCAGAAGTCGTAGTAATGGAGTTTCACGACCTCCATAGACGGAAAGTATAGCTTGAATGGGTTTGTACGCCCTCCGAACAACCTATCACCGCATTTGAGAGGGTCCAAGACCATTGAGCGCTTGATGTTGTTTATTTCTTCACGGTACTGTCCATTTGCTTCCATCCGTGCATCATACTCATGCTTCCACAATATCTTGAGTGAACTGGGTGCCTATAAGCTGATCGCAGGTGCGGGTCCATGCAAGACTGTCGGCAGGAGATGTACCGTAGATATCCTACGATTCCACATTCAGGACGTGGGTAGCCGTGCCACCAGCAGCTGTTAAAGGAGTACGCAGACTTCTCACCATTGACACGGTCTTCGCTTAGACCATCAATCCAAAAAAAACACGACCATTGACCTTAATGGGTACTTCGCCCGTGTTGCGGGCATGTTTTATGTATACACCGGTTTGCTGCTGTAGGTGTATGAGCCCGTAAATAGCCTTGTGTCCATAACTGCGAGGGTTGTTTCTGTGAATGACGACTAAGGTGTCTTTAGGTATGAAATTGTTCTTGAACACCGTAAAGCACAATGAGGCGATGGTGGTTGCGACTTGTAGCGGATCGCAGTTGAAACGGTCTATGTACAGTTGCCGGCATATGTAATGTTCCTCACCTCACAGGCGACTCCGTATATGCGGCAACACCGCAGCGATAGTCAAGGTACCCAAACTGGCGAAAGGTAGGGTGGAGGGGGGACAACCGAGTCCAACAACATATAACATTGACATATAGGTTCAAAAATTACGTAACGCTATTTTTGCTAAACCTGACACCCCCCCCCCCTGTAACGTTCCGTAACGTTTGGGGTATGGGGTGGGGAAGTGTTACATAACATCGTAGGGGTGCCTGGTCTAGAGTTACAGAACGTTCCTGGGGGACTTCGGGTGTCAAGTTTTAGCAAAAATAGCGCCCTGGGCGCCAAAGATATGGGGGCACCAAAATTGCATTTGAAATTTTCTCCTTATTTTTATTTCTCAAATAAAACGAACAAGAATAGTAGAAAAACTTATTGTGCTACAGTTGCTACTGTCTACAAGACTGAATGTGCAGTCTGCACGAGTAATTTCGCTGTAGTTCAATTTGAGTTCAATAATTAATACATAATTATAAAAACAACAACGATATGCTTGAAATTAATTTGTTCAAACGTTGAGACATAACCCTAAAATGATAGATTATTAGCATTGTCAAAATAATCCTTATACATGCCACATTATTTATATCAATTAAAATTAAATTCATCAATGATTATGTGGGGGGGGCTCCTGCCCAGGCTCCCACGAGTTCACCACATTTCCCCACACGTCTCAGTGGGGTTGAGGTCACACCCTTTACTAGGCCAGTCCAGTAGTTCTAGATTTCGCTGCTCTTCAAACCACCTTCTAACAATCCTGGAGGTATAGATGAGAAAGATGTCCTGCAAATGGATTTTAAATATTAAAAGTGGAATTATATATCATCCATGCACTTCATCAGTAACCCACTTTTCGAGATAGGTTTTAACCCCTATGTATTAGGGGTTTCTCTCACCTAAATGTAATTTTGCGCCGTTATACAAATAATAGTCTGCAGTAATCCAGAAAAAAATCCTAAAGTGTTGTCATAGTACTGAAAGAGTTAAAGAACAATTTTATGACCATTATTCGTCCCATGTAAATGTGGAAACCGGATATACAAATGCGTGTAATATGTAAATCTTACTCTAGTAATAGTATAATATGCTATAACACACAAATACAACACCTGCTTAAAGATAATCTGTTCAGGATAGGGCAAGGCATACGCGCGTACAGAAAGCAGCATCACCTTCTCTTTGATCTCTATATATTGATCTGCCGTAAACCTCCCATGGATCTCAGTCAGCTCTCCTAGTCCTTGTAGATGCATCCATCCCTACATATTCGCTGTCACGTGCCCATTTCGTAAATATTTTGGTGGGCATATCGTGTTGTTCTGTCGCCAACACCGAAGACGGCCATGAGTTGTAGACGCAAAGTCTTCTCGTCAGAGAAGATAACTACTCCAGTATGCGAGATCATCATTTATATGCTGGCGAGCAAACGAGAACCTGGCCTGACGATGTCGTTCCTCGATATCCTGCTTCATGCAACCGTCTCCTTACGATTTCTACTGACACGCACATATGTAGTGTCTCCCGGATGGCGACTGCGTTGTTGATAGGATCGTTCTGCACTTCGTTGATTATTCTCCGGTCTTCTGGGGTGGTCTCTCTTGGTGCCCCACATTTAGGACGATCTAGCAGATTACCAGTATCCTGCCTTCTCTGCACTTCGCGCCGAACAATAGGCTTCGAAATTCCCAGTTCCATGGCTGTCAGCTACAGAGAGGCCTGCTTCCCGCATACCAATTATCCGGCGTCGCAGTGCAATTTTATATTGAGCTGGATTCATTTTCAGAGTCGGTGTTCGTCATACGGTGCAGAAATGTAGTATGAACATAGATCAACACCTCGGTTTGGCCTATCAACGTCGTTTTACAAACATTAGTATTTTCTTTATGCAGGATGGAGTGGCCAAGGGCAAATGTCCGGAAAAAAAGAAGAAAGCCAAAATCAAGGTCTTGGGTTTTCGAGATGCCTAGACACTCTGCGTTTGAAAAATGGAAGGTTATAGACAGGAGGAAGATTGTTCCAGAGTTCACCGGTTGAGTACATGAAAGACGGAAAATATCGATTAACCCTTGCATTAGATAGTTGGACAGAATAGGAATGAGAAAGTGTAAAATGTCTGGCACTGCGTGCTCTCATTAAAGGAGGAGGCATACAGTTAGAGAGTTCAGAAGAGTAATGTCCGTTATGATAGCGATAGTAAAGAGAGAGTGAGGCAACATTGCGGAGAACAGAGAGAGATTGAAGACAATCAGTAAGAGGCGGGGAATTGATGAGACGAAAAGCTTTTGATTCCACCCATTTAAGTACGGCTGTGTGGATTGAACCACCCAACACATGAGAAGCATACTTCTTACAGTGGCGAACAAAACCCCTGTACAGAGACAGAAACTGAGTGGGGGTGAAGAAACCGCAAAGGCGGTACAGCACACCTAACCTTTTAGAAGCTGTTTTAGAAAGATAGTGTATATGTGATCTTTCCTGGAAAGATCCCGAGAAAAGGAAACGCGAAGAATATTAAGAGAAGAGGAAGGATTGATTTGTCTGTTGTTGAAGATAAGGGGATAGTCGTGTGGAAGATTGTGACGAGTAGACAGCCGCCTCATGCGAATCATGAAGCGACTGCTGTGACGGACGCTTTGGGAAGCGGGTGAAGTGAAGAGTGGAATCATTGGCATAGGAGTGAATAGGACAGGAAGTGCGAATTAAAACATCATTGATAAATAAAAGGAAAAGAGTAGGTGACAGGACAGAAGCCTAGAAGGATAGAAACCGAAGGGGGGCAGGTTGGAAAATAAAGATTTGTACCAGACTTTATCTAAAGCTTTTGGTGTGTCTAGCGCAATAGCAAAAGTAGAGTGTCCGTTCCGGAATCCATACTGACGATCTGAAAGAAGATTGTGAGAAGAAAGGTTTTTAAGAATCTTCCTCTTAAGGATAGATTAAAAAACTTTGGAAAGGCAAGAAATCAAAGCAATTGGACGATAGTTGGAGGATTGAGAGCGGTCACCCTTCTTTGGGACAGGCTGAATGAAAGCGAACTTCCAGCAGAAAGGAAAAGTATCAGATGAAAGACAAAGACGAAAGAGTTTGCCTAGGCAGGGTTTCAGCACAGAAGCACAATTCTTAAGAACAACAGGAGGAACACCATCAGGACCATACGCCTTCCTAAAGTTGAGCCCAGATTGGACAGAAAAAAACATCTTTTAGAAGAGATTCTAATTTCAGATATAATAAAGTCAGAGAGGGGAGGAGATGGAGGAATAGCACCTGAATCGTCGAGGTTTGAATTGTATGAGTTTATAAGTATATACAGTATACTGTAAACCAGGTTAATTTCGCGGAAGCAAATTTTCGCTCTTTCATATCCTTGGACAAGTTCGCGGCATCATGATTTCGCGGTCAACAATTGCTAGTTATAATCTTACAGCTTAAAATGACGTCATGAATGACAACATTTATTCTGGACTGATTGGTCGAGGTTGAGGTCGTATATCAAGGCAAGTTTTACCTCTTGGTATGCAGATAAAGTTTCGGCAGCACTCAACGTAAATGAATCTCTCGGTAAGATGGATTTGTAGCTCTTCACACGGAAACCTATTCATGCTAAATGGATTGTCTCTGCATGGAATAACCTGCACAAAATGAGGGAGACCATTCGGAAGGGTTGGGAAATTAGCGGCATTCATGACATTCTTGTTATAACGGAATAATGCAGTATAATTAGAAATGTTTTTACTGCTTTTATACTAGCCCAGACTTCGCCAATATTTTGTTAAAGATTTCACGATATTGTACAATTTTCATTAAAATATCTAACTTCACTAAAGTAAATATCTTATTACTGCTGCGGAGAGACTTTTCGATCACCCTACGCTTTACAATGTTTTATTACAGTATACTGAATTTACTTTTCAAATGAAGTATTTTAATGATCTAAGTTTTATTTTCTTACTATCTTTCAAAGATTAGTTTAAATTGTCAAATTTTCGCCTGCTGAATATTTTCGCCTCCGCGAAAAAACATGAAAATTTCCTGCGGGCGAACATTTCGCATTCCACTAGTACAGTATATAAAAAGTTCAGATCACCTGAAGATACGACTTAACCTAACCAATCGTCAAGGGCGTACAGGCATTCAATTAAATTTATTATTAAAGCAAAAAACAAGAATACATGGGGGTCCTGATCTTCAGTAGATTTGCAGTAATCATAATGGAAACCTTATTAGTGTATAAGACTAGTAAACAACATGGAGTTCAACGCTGTTTACGATCATATTAATTGTTTATCTTTATGAACACACACATTACATTATAATTACCTGTATGTCAATGACTTTACATTCAATTGTCCTTTAGATATAAATGTCTGTGTTATATGTTGTTGGACTCGGTTGTCCCCCTCCTCCCGACATTTCCCCAGTTGGGGTACCTTGACTAACACTGCGGTTGCCACATGTACGGAGTCGCCTGTGAGGCGAGGAACATTACATATGCGGGCAACTGTACATCCTTTTAAAGGCCTGGAAACATACTCTAAGTACGCGTACATCATTCACGCAAAAACGCTCACATTTATCCGCTATATTGTGAGGATTATCTTCATTAAAACTGTTGTAGTAGCGGTCAAAATCTTCACGTTCACTATCACTCATGTTGGCGTAGTTAAAGTAATGTTTTGGGGGAGGTAGTCCCACGTAATTTAAAGTGTCGCTAGTGAGGAAACTTCGGCGGCTACACCCATCACCTTGGGTAGCTTGGCTAGTTTACAAGGTGTGAATAATAAAGTATCTTTAAAATGAACATTACCTCTTATTTGCATTTGTATAAGTTTGTTTCCTCTTTTCAATGGGTCGCCTGTAAATATCTCGGATGACTCGTGGTCAAGCAGTTCCTTATAAAAGAATTGTGTCAAATATTGCGCCGTTATGGGCAAGAATACACAGTCATTTTTTTTAACTTGTCCGCTAACTTGACAATATAGGACACAAAGAGCTTCACAGGGTTGTCGTGTGCGATCGTTTTAAAAACGTTTGTCCGTTTACCACATTTATGACACTCGTCACACTCAGCCTCCATGCACTCGTCGCAGATAGTCTGGCTTACAAGTAGATGTGGGATAACCTCTGGTTTCAGCAACTGTATATGTTTCTATATCGTAGGACACAGTTATACAAGGTCTATTTTTAGGCTTAGCATCTTTCATATAACATACATGCTTTGCACCATCTGCATTATATTTCTCATGGCATATAGGACAGTGAATTTCATCACATTTATGCGTGAATTTCCCCCAATTATCCATCAAATGAAACATACCACATTCACAGATTCTCATTTTCCTGCACGTGCCAAATGACTTATGGAGCTCGAAACAGTTATTATTGAAAAATGTTCGTCTACACACATTACAGTCCCTCTTCTCAGCTTCAACTACACGACTCATGTGGCATTCCTTACAATGTTTCACTATATCTTCCGCAAACTCGAGACACCCCTTACACAAATCATGATGCCTTCCATATTTTCAACTTTTATCATAACTCGCGTAGAGAGTCCTTATATTATGGATGGGGAGATACGTTGACCCTGACAGCCCTGAAATAAGTAGAGGTATTGTACGATCTCTCACACAGCTTTTAAAAACATACACAGTCCTACGACGATCATCCATTCCAAATACAACTATACCAACATTCATTTCCTGCTCTACCCTTCTCAGCTCTTCAGGACCCATATTACACTCAAACTCAAGCTTGCAATCTGAAGCCAGTTTATGGGCACGCTGTACAACCGTAGGCAACCAAATTTTTTGGGTCTGTGTATTTAGCACAGTAAACATACGAGCCAAGACTAATGCTATAAAGTTGCAACCACGATCGGAGTTTATATGCCGTCTGTAAATAGCCTGAGAATTGAAGTTAAGAGTAAAAGGTGTGACACTATGAAACACAACACGGAATACACGTTCAATATCTATCGTGAAGTTGTCCATGTTGAAGTTTGTACTACTTTAAGAGGCTTGCATTATACGGCTCAAAATATAATCTATATCTACAGCTGCCAAGCGTCTGAATGGTATTACTACCCAAAAATCATCTACATCCCCGTCATCTGACCCGAACCCAAAGGACAGCCTCGTTCTGACTTCACGTTCGTCGCTGTGCTGAAGGGGAGACTCCTCAATACGTTCAACTACGCGTCGCAGACCGTGTTCAACACCCTGACTATATACCGATTTCCAGTCAGGGCTGGGGTGGGAATGGCGACGCGCACCAGTTCGAATGTTATACCATCCTCTACAGAATGAGAAGCTGCTGCTGTTGTGGAGGTTGTGCCCGTAATTGAACATGAATAAGGGGACGTATTTTTATTTGAGGAAGGAGCTACTATGGGGGCTGTGTCGTAAGACGTAGAGGGTTGGGGCTCTATTACTGGGAGTCTAACAACCGGTGCACTCCTGGCACGCTTTATAACTGACGTGGAAGGCTCTTCATCATGCCTCCGCTTTGAACTGTCGCGTGGTGGTGCTACAGTTATTGCTGGTGTGGGTTCGTCAGCGGGGATGGAGTCTGTGACCACAACTACACTGTCATCGGGATCGTCTGTAATATCGATAATGGGGACATGATGCTGTACCTCGTCATTCACGGTTCTGTGGAAGAAGAGGAAAAACAAAACAATATAAGGAACACCACTTAAATTTTTATATTTTGTAAATGTTCCACTTACGGGTGTGACGTGTTGGAGATGGATTCTATAAAAATTCAGGTTCACGAGCCTTATGCTTAAAATCATTAAAGATAAGGGGAGATGTTCTCAAAATTTGTGCATAAAGTTATATGGTACTATTCGACGTACCAGTCAGTATTCAACGAGTACCAAGATGATATTCTGTTCCACAAAGGTGTATATGACGTTAATTCATTAAAGGGAAATGAACATATAGTCATTGTAATTGATGATCTCATGTTAGAAATGGATAAAACGTTTGCCGAGACAGTTAGTGTTTTCCTACCATCTTTAACATAAGCGTGTTTTTCATCAATCAGAATCTATTTTTCAAAAATAGATACATCCGCGATGTGTCGTTAAATACACAATATCTAGTCTTATTCGCACAACGTAGAGATGTCACAAATTGAGGTATTAGCCAATCAAATGTTCCCGAATCAGCGTAAAGAGTTTTTGGAAGTTTATAAAGAAGCTACAAGTCAACGTTACGGATATTTGCTTTGTGACCTTCACCCGCGAAACACGTTGAGAGTGCTTCTAAGAACGAACATATTCCAAAACGAGCCTGAAACGATGTATATTCCAGAATGAGAGAGAGGCTAAAGAAATACCATGAATTAATAAAAATCTATCATAATCTATCATAAAAATCTATCATTTGTTACAAATATCGACTCGGACTTTTTAAAATGCATCTGTGAAATCTGTCTTCATGCTATAAAATGTAATATACCAATGAACCCCTCAGAAGGCTCGCCTACGTCGTTACAAGAACATAATATGCATATAATATGCTCGTAAAAGTTAAACTCTGGAGAAGAAAAAGCGAATTATTGTACAAAGAGGGGGATCATTCCTCCCCATCTTATTTTCAGTTTTGGGACCTTTACTGACTAGATTAATATAATGAAGAAAGTAGTCGTGATTCCACACGAGGTGCATGCTTCACTGCAAAGTTCAAAGAATCCAGACACGGATCTAGATCCCCGTAAAAGCAGGCTTAAAAGAATGGAAAGCGAGTTGTTGTTAGACCTATTAAACAGTGAAAAGTCACCTGATGAGAAAAGAATCTTATACGAAGAAGCCCTGCAGAAATTTCTTCATAAGTACGAAAATTATAAGCATCCTACAGAGATCCCCGTCGTTTTTAGGCACAGCGCGGACAACGATGAGCATGGCGACATAGGACCTGTGTCCGACGTTAGAGATGACCAACCAAAGAATAACGGTGCGCCCCCACAAATCGAACATGTATTAAAAGGCAGTCTCCCACATACATTGAGGAATAAAGGCTTAAGTATTTATAATCTATTTAGTGAGGACCCCATCATACAGTTGACCGATACAGGCGAGGTCATTGTTGAAGGAACAAAGGTACAGGGCTCGAATATCTTCGACATCGTCCACGATCTGGTGAGAAAGTGGGATAGGCCCTCACCATCAGGATGGAAGCATATTAAAGCAAGACTACAACAAATAAATGTCCCCAAAACATTGATAGGAAATCTGAACAGGTTAAAAGACTTGGAGCAAGCCTCGCATGTGCCACAACTGAGCAAGCCACCCGCAGCGGTAGCACCTCTGAAGAGGCGAAAGAAGAGACCAAACAACAACAGTCAACCCTCTCCACGTGCTTCTAAAATACGTAAATGGCTAGCATATTAAGAAGACGCTATTATGACATTTCTAACCCAGCCTCCTACGGAGGCGTTGATAGACTGTACAGAGGTGTTTATAATGATGGAGTAGGGGAAAAAGATGTTGAGAGGTTTTTGCAGGAGCAGGATGCGTATACACTTCATAAGGCGGTGAGAAAAAGGTTTAAAACAGCCAAGACAACCGCGGCCTCGATTGACTATTTGGCAGGCGGATTTAACAGACATGCTATTTTTGTACGGATATGGGGAAGAATTTATAGGCCGAGCTTTTCAGAACACGCTGACAGAGTTTAATATCAGCTACTATACTACCAATTCTATACATAAGACCTCTTTCGCTGAAAGAGTTCAACGTACCATAAAGGAACGCATGCATAGCTATTTTACACACAAAAACGCATACAAATATATAGACATTCTGGAATCACTGGCCTCATCCTACAATCGTTCACACCATCGCACGATTGGGACAACACCTAACGAGGTTTTAGAAAGAAGTATGCACACAGGTGCGAGGTAAGGCGAGAAGAGATATTCATAGAACCATGCCACACACTACACGTTTCAAAATCAATGATTATGTAAGACTGTCGAGTTTGGGTAATAAATTCGCGAAGGGATTTGAGCAAGATTGGACACGTGAGATTTTTAAAGTTAGGGCTATGAGACCTAAAGGCGAGATAATGCTGTATTACGTTGAAGATTTGAATGGGGAAGAAATCGCAGGAGGCTTTTACCACGAGGAGTTGCAGAAAGTGACATTTAATTTATGAGAAAACGTTTAAAATTGAAAAAAATTTAGGCAGCAAAGGTTCAAGAAAGAGAAAAATGTACCTGGTGAAATGGCTAGGCTACCCAGAAAGTTTCAACACCTATATACGTAAAAGCTGATGCAATAATGAAGCTTAACTAGTATGCAACATGTCGCCTAACCATTTCTACGTCACACTACCGTCCTCCTCTTCTCTGTACATCCTAACAACACCCTGGTCAACTTTTTAACAGAACTCCATGGGCCCGTTGAATTGGGTCGTGAGCTGTATGAGGTGGGGATATGTGAAATTCACCTGGACACCATCTTTTTAAGTATTGATTTTAAAGAAACCGTTTTTATGGTTCTTAGAGACCTTGATGAGTGTGAAAAAGCCAGAGTGGGGATGCACGGTAGTACACGACAGGAGTAACACTAAGCCCGGGCCGTTATGATGCGGCCGAGGATGTTGTGAGAAACTTAAACGTTAGTTTAAAAAGCTCAAATCTTACGGCTGATTTAGTATACAAAATCGTGAACAAAGAAACCCCTGCACACACTCTGACCCTAAAATCACAAGCTAACAGAAATATTAAAGGCAAGGGTTTGTTCAAAATTATAACCTAGGAACGATATGGTACAGCCCTCCAAAGAGATACCTTTCACGAAGTACAACAGGATTTGTCCAACCTAATATATCAGCTGAAATTAGAGAAATTGGGCGATGGCTATCCACCCCCAGACATGTACTATATTTATAGTAATATCGTGGAGCATCAGATTGTTGGGGATACTCAAGCGCGCCTGCTTCGTATCGCACACATTCCCAATCAGAGGACAGAGCTTGAGCATTACATGTGTGAAACCTCATTATGTAAATGTCGCAACTAATCTACTAACCAATATCTCAAAATATATATATATATAAGAACGATTGAGGAGAAAGTTTCCTATTCGGTGATGGGAGCTTAACGGTGAAGCTCCACTTTCGTCGCACTGTTATAATGGAACGAAAGCCTTTCACAGTCTATCGAGGGGTGAGATACCAGTGTGGGAGTGGGCTTGGATCCATTTTTTCAACCATACTACGTACGGCTGTCCCCTTGCTGAAGAGGGGTGCCAGATATCTCGGGAGGAAAGCGTTATAATCGGGTTTTAACACGTTCGAAGACATAATGGCGGGGCTAGACCTAAAGAAGCTCTAAAAAAGCACTTAAAGCGTACACGGGACGAAATCATCAAAGACGCAAAGAGAAAATGCGTGGTAGTGGGAAGAAGAAGAGGGCTGTCCGGAAGAAGAAGAAGGGGTTACCAGCACGTGGCGTTAAACGTAAAAGGACATCGAAAAAGAAGTGCTCTAAGCGAGTGAAACCTGTGGTTGATAAATAATTTTTTTAACTGATATAAGCTAAGGACATTACTCATGAATCATAGGTTGCTTGCTACTTGTCGAGAGGTGGTACTATTTCTTGCTCGTCATGGCATGCTTCATCCATTTGTGTAGTTCACAATGTAAATCAGAGCTGTCCCTCTTTGACATGCCCCCAACGCAAGTTTCTATTGAGCACAGTGGCTTTATTACGACTAACCCGTTAAATACAATTAGTTCCCCGAGTGCTTCTATAGAATTCGTGATACCCAGCTCAGGCCCTTACTTTTTTGATCCAAGCTGTGTGCACATGTACGCTAAACTACGTATAGCACATTCAGATGGAACGGATTGCGATGACAAATACGTTGTATTTCCCGAAACAAACTTTCTAAACTCCATATTGAGCCAGTGTGACGTATATTTAAATCGGGTCAACATCTCTGCAGGAACGGTTATCACCCACGAGCCTATCTGGAAAATGTCCTCAACTTTTCAAAAGAAACTAAGGATACTTTTTAACTGCCGAGGGCTATTATCAGGGTAAAGACGGAAGCAGTATAAAGGAAAAATTTACAAATTCTAAAAAGAAGATATACGAATGTTTTGGGCGCCTGCATACAGACTTCACATTCCAGGAGAAGCTGCTAGTGAATGGGGTCGATATGAAATTAAAGCTCACTCGGCACGAATCCTGAGATCTGTTTAAATATGGGAGCTGATCAAGAAGAGGGCGCATGCCAGTTGTGGTTCATGTTATGGGAACATCTTCGCGTACGTCGAGTGAAACTAAGTTCGCCTAAACAATTAGAAATTGAAAAAATTTACTACATGCCACAATAAAATACCCAATTAACAGAGTACAGCTCAAACTATACACGGTGCCCGTAGGGTTGGCATAAAAACAGATGGAAAACATCGCCCTGGGAGCTCTACCTAAGGGGTTATTAATTGGCATGCAGGACCACTCTCTGTGAATGGGAAATATAAAAAGAACGCCTTTAAATTCGAGAATTTCGCCTTAAAATATAACTTTATATGTTAATGGCATAGCGTTGGGGGGGGGGGGGAATATTGGAGACGGATTATTCATCAAATGTCTGTGTTCCCGCTTTGCTCGAGAGCTTATAATAATCTTGCCCATATTGCCGGTGCCTGTGATGAGCTAGGAATTGGTGTAACGCAGAAAGAATTCATCGATCAATTTAACCTTTATCCGTTTGACATCACTCCTGACTTATCTGCTAGTGTAAATACACACTTAAGTCCACAGCAGAGTGGAAATATTTCAGTCAGACTCGAATTCGCCAAGCCGATAAACGCCCCTATTAGTGTACTAGTATACCTCGAATCACAGGCCGTAATATAAATTGACAGATTCAGGAGGTAGTCACTGACTTATAATGGATGCGAATACATTCCAGAGAGTAATGAATAGTGGCCGAATCACACGCTCCAAATTTATCGGTGCGTTTGCGAAGAATGAAACATTGAAATTACCAACTACGAGAGACTTATTGTGAACACGGTTGTTATTGGTGGCGAAGGGATTCATTGGATAGCTATCTACTTTAAAAATAGGAAAAGAATGTACCACTTTACCTCGATGGGGCTCCTCATTGGAGTGACTCTATTATTGTAGTCATTCTACACCCGAAATTGTCTGGAATCCTTACCGATTCCAGGGATACTTTAGTAATACTTGCGGTATGTACTGCCTTTCATTTCTCTTACACATGGCACGTGGAAAGGAATTTATAAATTTTTAAAAATTATTCGACCCGTCACACTGAGCGGAATGATGAGTTGGTATGCAGGCAGATAAAAAAAACGTTTTCCGTTTGTGCGCACTCGATGTATTGTATGATGTTTTACGTGTATATATACTGTATATATAATTTTAACTTGAGTAATTGCAACAATTTGTGTAAAATGAGTACACCTGTTATTTTAACTAATTTAAGTTGAATATAAAAATTGTACTATTTTATGAAACATTCTTTATGATTCTACCATTTAATAAATTGATGAAAATACACTGCGTTTTGTTCTTACCCGAAACAAGAAAAAGAAAAAATGCTTAGTTTTCTGACAACCTGGCATTCGTTGGATCGGGTATGCTTCGACCTCCCTATTCAGATCCACTGTCCGCGACTTGCGTTTCTTCAAAACTATAACGAAAAGATTCTATAACACGATTTAGTTCTTCATCGGTCCTTCATGGAGAAAGGATATGTAATTATTATGGAATTTATAATTAACACTTGCAAAAGAATCTTCATTATTGTAATGTTTAATAAGATTCCCGCTCTTTGCCTATAATATATATATATATATATATATATATATATATATATATATATATATACAGGGTGGGCCGTAAGTTTCCATACATAGGAAAAATTAAACGTTTGTTTTTATGTTTCAGATACCCTAAGAATATGCGTTTGACGTAAGATCTTGTTTACTGATGAAGCAAATTTTTACGTCAATGGAGAGGTTAATCGGCAAAACATACGTTATTGGAGTAATGCTAACCCTAACTGGCTGAGTCCGACGAAGATGCAAGGTGCCGGTAAAGTGATGGTGTTGGCCGGGATATGGGGTGACAGAATTATTGGACCAATTTTTGTCAGTGGAAATCTTAATGCCGAAAGGTATCTTAACATGTTGCAAGAAGAGATTTTCCCATCCCTGCTAAACGAGGAAGGTAACTTCCCAGTTTACTTCCAGCAAGATGGAGCTCCACCTCATTATGGTCTTCACGTGCGTCGGTATTTGGATCAGCAGTTTCCGGATGCTTGGATTGGTCGGCGTGGTCCTGTGGAGTGGCCTCCCAGATCCCCAGATCTCACCCCCCTTGATTTCTATCTTTGGGGGCACTTGAAGGCCATGGTGTATCAGGAAAAGATACGAGACATAAATCATCTAAAGGAACGTATCACCAACGCCATTACAAGCATAACGTCAACTGTGCTAATGCGTGTTCATCAACAGTGGGGAACACGTATTGAAATGTGTTTTCAAAACAATGGCAACCATGTAGAGCATATTATATAAATAAAAATGGTTGTCCATAACAAAATGTTTATTTTTCCTATGTATGGAAACTTACGGCCCACCCTGTATATATATATATATGAAGAGAGATTTACATGGAGTTACAAGATGAAGCCTCAAATACCTTCGAACCACTCAGGGAAGTTCGTGGTTTGTGATCCATTTAAGAGAAAATGACGAATAACATCACATTTCAAAATGAACTTATGGATTTTATAAAATTATTTAACAAAAATATCAGAACAGGACTTTTACCGTAATATTGAAGGTCTTTTCTAAAATATTAATTAAGGAATAACTGGGTTGAAAGGAATATATCGGGTGGCCCCCAAAAAAACGCCTTGAGATTTGAACATCAATAACTTCAAAAATATGCAGTTCACACTTCCAAAATTTACCTAACTTTTACCTCAATTTATTGATAAGCCATCATGAAAATTTTGGACATCTACATAAAATACTTTTTCCACAGCTGAGGGAACAATGAGGTATGGTGAAAAAAACGAATATCATAAACTGAAAAAATTTAGTATTCACATCTTATCAACAAATATGATCAATATGTCCGCCGTCCTGCTTACAAACTAATCTTAACCTTTTCTTCCACGACATGATACATTTTCTGATTTCTGCTAATGTTATTTTGTCCCAACATTCATTTTCTTTAATTGCATTTCCATAAACTTTTCTGTTTAGCCTTCATAAATCTTCTTTGTTAGAGTGTTCCAAATGCAATAATCCATGGGATTGCAACCAGGTGATTGCGGGGGCCAGTCGTTTTTTCCCGATGAAGTTGACTACATTCTGTTGTAGATAATCCTGTGTGAACTTGCTAGTATGAGCTGTAGTACCATCTTGTTGGAGTATGAAATCGTTTCCATAATACAGACGCCGACAATCAGGCAAAAGATTCTCCTCTAAGAGATTTACATAGGTTTCTGAATTAATTTTTTTATTTTCTGAAATGAAATGAATTTTCGTCTTTCCATTCCACGATACACCTGCTAATACCATGATTTTTTGGAAAATTGACTTGTCTGGTGGTAAAGTTTCGATGGAGGAATGTCTTTCTTACGCCAACCATAAACAACATCGTTCCGGGAGTTTCGAGCAATCTCGATGGTGAAATCTTTTTCATCTGTAAAAACTATTTTTTTAACATCATTGGCCGAAAATCTATCGAGCAATTTTCTACAACGAATTTTTCTTTTAGCTCTTACATTGCTGTCACATCTTGAAACACGGATCCTTTTAAATGCTTTAAGTCCTACCGTTCTCTGCATTCTTTGTATGGAACTTCGACTGATACCTAAATTTCTTGCAATTTTCTTCTGAGAGCAGTGTGACCCAGGTCGATCCTCTTGAAATAGGCTCATCATTTCGATCATTGCTATATTATCTTGAGTGTAAACTGTTTTAGGCCGACCACTTCCACGCTTCCGTGCCGTGGAACCGGTTGCTTTAAGTTTTTTAATTATTCTATTCACAGACGTAACATTACAAGTTATTCCTGGAAATTCCCTCAAAATTCTTGCCCCAGTCCATCTTTTTTTCAAAAAACACTTCAATCACCGCTTGAAGACAAGGAACGCAGTGGCTACCCTGCTACTTCTCATTACGGATGAAAATGTCCAACAGATTCGATTTCTGGTACGAGCAAATGTTTCTCCATTTTTAAACTTTTTGTGCCATTTGTAAACGTTAGCTACACTGAGAGCACCATTTCCAAAAGCTGTTTTAATCATTTCGTTCGTCTCCGATGCAGATTTTCCAAGTTTGGCACAAAATTTAATGGAATTGCGTTGCTCCATTTCCGAGATTTAGACGTACTGCAAAAACACACCCTCCCTTTAAGCGCTCCAACCAACTCCTAACTCATGGTAGCAGATTTGGTTTCAGACTGCAGACGCCAGAGGGCAGGAAGACTTACATATGTAAATGGTTATTTCCTATTTGCATTCATTTGTCCGTAGCAATAAAATTATCGATACTTTTTGATCACTCCTCGTGTGTGTGTATATATATATATATATATATATATATATATATATATATATATATATATATATATATATATATCAGGCATGGGGACGAGGCCTGAGCCTTCAGAAATCCACGAGGCCGAGGCCTTAAGATTGTTAGGCTGAAGGTATTTGCACCCAGAGGTGTGATATTCGGATGCAAATAACGAATCACAAGCCTGTATCTCTCTTTTTTTGAAATCCATAAGGAAAAGCAAGATTCTACTCAAAATTAATAAACAAAGACGAAGCTCACTTCACTTACCTAATAAAAGGGAATTACTAAGCATTAAGCACGTTCATCTATCACACACGGCCACACCACAACACCTACACGCTGTATGTTTACACTTGCCAGTTCACAAAGTCAGACACAGTTGCCAGAACAAGATTTCCTGGGCACCATACATTAGCCCAATAGCTTTTTATTTCTTATTTCATACTTTAATATATCCGCAATATTTCAAGTATTTATGATAATATTATGGAAAGTTATGATGCGAAGATGATCTAGCAAAATATTTCAAGATTGTACTAACTCACCTAGTGTTGATCGTATAATTTCTGAATGGCTACAATTATTAGCGACTCTAGCGAGCATTGCAAACAGAGCTACATTTAGAGCTGCCTTATTTTTTTGAAGTTTTGCAATTATGGTCTTAAAGTCTACCAAAGATCATTACTGTAATTGTAGCTTGTACTTATGTGAAAATGTTTGATGTACGGTAGGCCCATAGGCAGTGATGGGCAGTATCTGGATACATGTATCGCCGATACGTATCGATCGATACTTTTGTATCGGTATCGCTTTAGCTACTTGACAAAAGTATCGATTTATCGGTATCGCTAAGGTCAATTTTCTTAAATGTATCGAAAAAAATCGATACTTCGATACATCGATACATTAATAAGAATTTTTAAATATTTAAATAGATGTTATAATATGACACTACTGAGTTATATTTATGAATATACATAAATAATAATATTATTAAATATTTATTTAATGACAGTACTACTCTACTGGTCACGTCACACAGTACGGCGCAACGTTTAAACACGTTTGTACTTGTGTTATTGAGATTAATTAACCATAATATAGAAACGCTTATAATATAGAAACGCTCATATAATAGGGTAATAGTAATTACTTTTAATTGTTAGTGTAATATTTTCAGTCATTCATGTATCCTACAAAATTAAAACATACTTTCATTAAATAAAGCAATTGTTTTTATTTACATCTATAAAACCCATTAAAATGTCGTTGATTTTACTTACAGTGCGTACAAATTACTAGTATAAACAATAATATCTAATACCTACATATTAAATGAATAATTATAAAAATGTACCGGCGATACATGTATCGGCGATGCATGTATCGGTATCGGTATCGCTTAAGACATCTAAAAAAGTATCGGCGTATCGGTATCGCCTAAGACGTTCTTAATGTATCGATGTATCGGTATCGCTTTAGCGATTTTCATGTATCGATGCCCATCACTGCCCATTAGGGTGGATCGATTTTACATTTTTTCGATTTCCATATTCTAATAGAGACAAAAACTTGCGCATGCATGAGAAAATAGCCTCTGCAAAATCTTAGCTTAATAGGTAATCATCTTCTGCTATTTTCTCATGCATGCGCAAGTTTTTGTCTCTATTAGAATATGGAAATCGAAAAAAATGTAAAATCGATCCACCCTACAGTGCCCATAGGTATGAAGGTTATATCATGCCATTACTATATAATTATATATATACGATAATATTAAGAATATATTTGCACCTGATATTATCCATTATCAGACATTTTTAAAGTTATATGTATGATTACTTTATATTATTAAAGTAAATGAAAAAGACCGAAAAAATTATTTGCGAACAATATAATAATTTACATCTCGGTTATAATGCCGATATTAGCAAAATTATTGTTTGCATTCGATATTATATATTCATTTCAAATCATATTATTTAGAAGTTTGTGTGTTAAAATTTACGACGGGCGAGAAACAAAATTATCGACGCTAGTAGCTAGTTATCAGTATACCGGGTGGTATTCTTCTCTAGTTTGGCGTATTTTTTGTTACAGAAATAGATACAGTACAATAGTTTATACACATAAATAACACAAACACATTATATGAGCTCAGTTCAACCTATGACCAACTGATAAATTGCTTTCCCACAGTAGTTTTGCTACATTAGGTCTACTGTTGACTGACTAAATAATATTTATATACCGCAACATATATAATATTTATGTACCTAACCTCACAGTGACCTGTCACTAATCTGTTGGTCAGCTAACTGAATAGTATTTATCAAAGACTGCCGTCTGACTAGTTACCTGTCTGAATAATATTTATCAAAGTATGCCGCCACATAGGTCACCTGTCAGGTCATGGTCCTCACCTGAAGAATATCCACCCCGAGCGCGCCCACCTGAAGAATCTCCACCCTAATGCTACCGAGGGTTGAAAATTACAGAACAAAACAAATCAGCATTCCCTAAGGCCTCAAGAAAGTCACGAGGCCTTTCCACTTTTCACCGGGCCTCAAAGCCCATGTCTGATATTATACTATATATATATATATATATATATATATATATATATATATATTATATATATATATATATTATATATATATATATATATATAGTTCAAAATAGTTTTCCTACCAAATTTCTCAAATTTCTTAAAACTGAATAAATTGCAAATTATGTTCTTTTTTTACAGGCGTTAATCGAGCATCTGACAGCTGTGATTGGCAAACGGCCACTCATATTCTGCGATTTTCATGGCCACTCGAGGCAGAAGAACGTGTTTATGTACGGTTGTTCACGGCAGCAGTCCTGGTGGCTTCCGGACAGGGACATTCCCGAAGAAGGGCAGTTCATGGTAAGCTTTCCACTCCCCCTTTTTCTTACGATGTATCGTGTACCTTTGGTACAGGAGCGTACCTAAAGTATTTGGCACCCCCCATAAATAATTTTAAAATTTAAACACAGAAAAAAATTATGTTTGCAAGTAGATTTTTAAACAGTACAGTAGTGTCATAAGCAAATTGGAAATAAGAAAAATGCAGGACATTAAAAATTCAGTGAACAGGTAATACTGCATTTTATTTTATACAAAAAAACACAGGAAATTCAGTCTCAACGCTCAGCCTATTCTTCAAAGGTAAATAGAGAAGATTCACACACTGCTTTCGAGCCTTAATTTCTGCAAATTGATCAATGACCTCATCAAAATTCACCTTCTTTGCATATTCATGTTCAATTGAAAGTAAAGCCAGATTTGTCAATCTTGTCTGACTCATGGTCGAGTGAAAGAAATTTTTTATCAATTTCAATTTGGAAAAACTTCTTTCACATAAAGCAATAGACACACGGACAGTCAAAAAGAATCTCAAACACAGTGACAAGCTTGGCAAAGATTCACAAAAATCCCATTTCACAATAAACTCCAGAAACTGCAATGCTGTCCATTTCTTTGTCTCTTCAACGCTGATTTTGGCAGCTTCCAAATGCCTCTGAAGTCGTCCAATTTCCACACTGATATCTTCATCAGAGAATCCATCGAAAATCTGAGTCAAATTTGGAATATACTTCCGAAGTTCTTCTTCTGTTGCAACAACCAAAGTGTTTGGCTGAATAACAGCGAAGATTGACAGAATTTGATCCATTGCCTTAGAACGAATCTCCAATTCTTGATGAAAGCGATCAAGGCATTCAAACATAGCCCTTTTTACTTCCTCTGGCAATGTGAGACCAGCATCCTTTGCCATCTCTCCTGGCATCCTTTTTCGGAGCTTTACTCTCCCTCTTCTCTCCATAGAAATGTCCATTTCCTCACACTTTGTAGTTGCATAATGAATGGCCCTCTCCACAAGTTCATTGCGCTGATCTTCAAGAAACAGTTTTAGAGCTTGGAGCTTCACAATGCACGTTTCAAGGCTGATTCCAACTGTTTGCAAGTACTTTTGTGAGATTAATTTCTTCCAGGACTTCACACCAGAAAGAAAGGTAACTCAAAAAAAAAGAAATCACATACAGCAGACAGCAAAATCTGAGCTGATCCTCTTGTGTCCACATTTTCTTTGGGATCGCACAGTACTTCAAGGGTTGAGGTCAGCTTTTCAAAATTTGCCTTCACTGGTTTCACAGCGTCATAATGAGCACTCCATCTTGTCTGGGAAAGTTTTTTGAATGTCATGCCTACATTCTCCATCAGCACTTCCCATCGATGAGCTGAGACTGAAAAGAAGGAATAGACTCTCTCTAAGGTTCCCAAAAAAGTCACACATGAAGAAACGCTTCCAAATGAGTGCACTCCGCAAAGGTTCAGAGAATGATTTGCACAAAGCACAAACAAAGCCTTGGGATTAATATCTCTGATCTTGACGAACACCACCATGAATCCCAGCCATAGTTGCAGCATTGTCATATCCTTGACCACGGCACAGGTTTATGTCCAGTCCATCTCTCTCCAGATGTCTCAGGTTATCAACTGTGAGCTCAGCAGCAGTCTTTCCGGCAATAGGGAAGAAGCCCAAGAATGATTCCTTTACTTCAACTTTGTCGCATTCAATATGGACGCATCTGATCACTTCACACATCTGATCAGTGTGGGACACATCAGGAGTGCTGTCAAAAAGAATCCCAAAATACTTTGCTTTCTTCATATCAGCCACTATTTTCTCTCTGACGTAATTCCCCAAAAGGCAAATGAATTCATTCTGAATCTTTGGAGATAAATACGAAGCCACTCTCCCTCCCAGATGGAATAGAATGCTTAATCCTTACAAGATGTTCTTTCAAAACTGGATCATAATTTGACAGCAACTCTACCAATTCCATGAAGTTTCCTTTGTTTGCTGATGACATGTCCTCTTTGCGACCACGAAAAGGAAGATTCTGGTGAGCCAGAAACAAGGTTACGTCCAAGAGGCGATGTAAAATATCCCTCCATTTCTTTCTCTCCTTGTCCATTGTTGCTTGATGAACTTGATCAATGGTTTTTTGAAGCTTCAACCCTGCTCCCAAGGTCTTCCATTTCTCCAGGCATGAGAGATGCTGCTCAGAAGCCTCATGGTCAGACACCTTTGGGTTTAGCTTCCACCATGCTTGAAACCCAGTGACAAAGCTGGATGTTCCAATTCCTTTGTCATCAAGAGCAAACAGTCTGCAGCAAAAACAAAACAAAAACTTTCTAATTTTTATCAAATATTTAATTTTTCGTTTGTAAATTTTGTATTGCCAATAAAAATAAAAATTTATTTTATAGTGCAAATTAACATTAAGCTGTTGTAATAGTTTGAACATTTTTAATTTTTTTTTCTTACTTTGGCGAATTTTTCATTTGATTTAAAAACTTGCACTGGTACTTCAACTCTCCCGATGGCACCCCCCTCCTGGCTGTCACCCGGGGCGGACCGCCCCTCTCGCCCCCCCCCCCTTAGTACGCCACTGCTTTGATATAAAATTATTTCTCGTTTGAATCAGTTTTTTAATTTTGTTTGAGAAATGAACGTCCTCTTAGAATGATCATGACTCACTCGAGCAACAAAACGTACTTACGACGTGTCTGTAGTATCTCAATGATCTCAGGGTCGTCACGTCATCCGAACGCGGAGGACGTTCACCCATACAAATATTGAACAGACCCAACGTCGCTTTGTCTCGTCAGGAAAGACGGCTAGACGTGTCAGTAACATTTCTGTCGCGTATTCTTTGTCGCTTAACTGTACTCCATCCTTAAAGGTGTCCGTTTCACTTCATCGAAGGACATTTAGTTCGTAGTTTCGGAAACAAAATTTTAAAAAAATGACTAATTGGTAATAATAAAAACCCACTCTAATAGACGAGAGTTTATTTCCACAACAGTTTCGATGCCCACTGGCATCCTCTTCAGGTGGATTTGTTTTTCTGTATCCACCCGAAGAAGATGTCAGTGGGCATCGAAACTGTTGTGGAAATAAACTCTGTCTATTAGAGTGGGTTTTTATTATCATAATTTGACCTTCACGTAGAAAAGTGAAGTTTTTTGCATTTAATTGGTAATATTTTGTTCTTTGGATATTTCATTCTTTTAGTGACAGTAATAAAATAAAAAACATCATTACTGATTAGTAAAATTTTAGGCTTTTTAGAAATTTCATTTAGAGGCAAACTTTTTTTCCGAAACTGTACATTATTTAAGTAGAGAGAAACAAAAGTTTTTTCCACTGCACAAATAATGGGTCGCATTTGATGAACGAATATAGTGAACTAGAGTTGAGCGTCGCACCATATAATATGATTGTTCTGTGGTTTCAATATTTCACTACCTGCCCTTCACTACCATCTCGTTTTTGCTACTCTTGGCCACCTTATCAGTCTGTAAGAGTATTCGCCTTCAGACACTTTATTTTGATCTAAGGTCTTGCCTCGCTTGGCCGAACTCCACATGCGGACCTTCTCGTTGGCTGACTGTCGCTTCGACATAGAAAGGGCGCGGGAATCTACGGCCCGCGTAGCCGTATGGCGGCAATTCCAAGTGAAGCATTCCTACACCATGGAAGCCTCTACGTGCGGCTGCGACCGCGGACCTTATAAGGTAAGGCTTTTTGTGGCTTTATTAAAGCTTCATCGAAAAATTGTTAATTTTTTATAACGTTCGTAAGAGTGGTTCTATTACGGTTAAAGGCGTATCGCATTTTCTCACGCCCACCGCGACACGCACAATCGTCAATAGTAACTGAAACATCCTCACATTGGGTAAATGAAGTATATTAAAAATTTGTCGCGTAACGGAAAAGGTGGAACATTCGCGGTACTTTTATGGAGAAACGTGACAAGAACACGATGTTGAATCATAGTTGGAAAAAAATTAATTTCTTTCAAAAAATCCGCCGCACTCGGGTGTATTCCGGGGTTGGATGGGTTGGGAGTTCCAGTTAAAACCAGAATAAAACGGAGGTTTTCGTTGTTTTCGGGGGAAATCCTTTTTCTTTCCATATTTGTTATTAATGCAATAAACTTACATATATATATATATATATATATATATATATATATGCAATGCTTTGCCCGCTAACTACCATAAAATTTAGCGCCGCTAACGCCAATTTTTTCTGAAACCACCCCAATTTATATAATATGTTCTGCCTTCCGTAATTTACTTACATATATTAGCACACACCTCGATATAATTGGTTGCTAAGGTACAAAAAATGTGACGTTATAGTCTACGAAAATGAAAAAAATTTATGAAGGAGTCTAGTTCCTTTCATCTGTATATTAATAAGGAAAATAAACCAACGGAAAAATAAATTCCATTAAATTTACGAGTGGTTTCGAAAAATTAGCGGTTACCGATTGACTTTCTCTAAAAACTTAACGCCGCTACCCGTTTCGCTAACAATTCTTGAAAATTAGCGGCGCTAACAGTATCGCTAATAAAAAGATAGCGCCACTAATCCCAGCACTGTATATATGTATGCGTATGTATGCGTACTGTAGAAGTAAAGCAGTTCAAATGAGCATTACTCTAATAGGCCTAAATAATAATAATAATAAAATTACATTTTATTACCTCCACAAGCGAACATCCTCACTTTTACTATTTATCAGTATTGTTCTACATCTACATTTTCGTATTTACAGTTACCAAATATTTTTGTTGTACCCTAAAACATTATCATTCTAGGAAGTGACAAACCATAAAATCATGGTTAAGTTTAGGAAGGACATAAGCAAACTGGATTGGTTTAAATTAGTTAGTTATTTTTTACTCTGGAGAAAACTTGAAAACTTTTTTAGGATTGCGCGAGAGGATGGAGATAGGCAGTATTTTAAAACTTGTTCTCAGTAATTGTGAGAGCGAGTCGTCAACTGGCAACAAACTGCCGCAATTCCTAAAGTTTTCCTCGGACTTAAGTTATGTTGTCTGTAAGAATAACATTCCTAATGATTTTACTTCAATTTATTGGAGAAAGTTATGTAGATATAGCCTATTATACTTTCTACCCAGCTTATGTTACGTTTATAACCTTATAGCTTAAAATTAAATACATAATTCTCTCGTATAGTAGACAAAAAACCGCAACAAGTAGGCTAGTTTGAGTCTATATAAGAACCATTGGAGTTGAACTTACTGTAGTAACACAGTAATTGTACTAACCAAGGAAACCTTGTTAATTTAGGTCTCTTGACAACCTAGGTCAAATTCAGATTTCTGAAGTCCAACTTTGAGCCACAAGCCCAAAGTGGAATTTATCCAGTAAACTCACTCACTCACTCACTCACTCACTCACTCACTTCAGCTTTGGAAAACTTAACAAACTTCTAGTCCAAGCCTAGTACATAATGTTGGCCTGGATGCCTGCCCGCGGCAACGTCCTGGACTAACAGCAATTCGGTCAGTGAGACTCAAGTGGTAAAAGACAGAACTAATATAATAAAATAAAATAAGGCGTAACGAAGTACTAAAAAATATTATACTGCTGATAGTAGGCAGCAGCAAATTTCTTTTTAGACCTCAATGTGAATAACCGTGTAAATTATGTTTGCATTTTATATTTACGCACACACACACACACACACACACACACACACACACACACACACACACACACACACACTTTTAAAAGAAATCCGTTTGGATCACCAATTGATTTTTAGTTTGACATTGACTCTCGGAGTATAAAAGATTCCCTATCCCAGATTTAGGCCTTAGCTCAGCTATTTTAATCTCATATTAAATAGATTCTTGTAGTAATGTTCCACTGCTTTTTTTTACCTTCTGAGGCTTAAGTTTGTTTATGGTTTATAGATAATAATTACAATTAGACTATTGAAATTTTGGCCATATTTGGTCAAAAACTAGAAAAGAGGAGTTATTTGGCGAAAATTTATAAATATTACATAAACTATAATAAAAAGAGAAGTTTAAATTTATCATATGAATGGTAATAACCTAAATCCTTAAAACCGAAAATTTGGGTCTACAGTGAATAGGATTATAACATACTGTACAGGGTATCCAGAAAATCACGCATCATAGGAACGTAAGCACTGTCTATTTACTTGTCTCCATGACGCCAAATATGTTGAGGAACATTCAAAGAAACCCGCTTTTTCGTTTACAAACATGTTTTGAGATTGGTGGGAATCATTTCGAACAAATAAATAAAACAAAAAAAATAAATAAACAAAATAAATGTATTTTCCTCTGGGGCTACTTCGTTGTCAATGTCGTAACACCGCTTCCCGTTGATCAGCGAAGTTAAACGACATTGGGTCTGGGTTGTAGTTCGATGGGAGACCGTCCTCCGCGTCCAGATTATGTAGCGACCGTGGTTCGGATCCCAGGTAAAGCTGTAGGTCCCCTCCGTCATATGACCTTAGATGTTGCGAAGGAGGTTAAACAACCCCAATCATTATTACGATTTTCCCGTGATGCGTGACTTTATGGACACCCTGTATATTAATTTACCTTAAAAGATGGTATTTACATTTTTAAAAATTCATGAATTTGTAGTTTTGAAACCCAACTAAATGTTTTTTTTTAATGGTTTTTACAAAGTGGGTTTTTCTGATAACACTCACTGGGGACAATTGCGTTCGGTCCAATCAGGCCAACCTTACGTTCATTGTTCAAGATTTCCTCGTCAGTACGAGTATATGATAAGCTTGACTTATATGGTGTCCGAAAAGATTCTGCCCAATGGGAATTACGTTAATTATGATAATTCCATTAGAGTGCTTTCAACTGCTTAGAAGAGAACATTTTGAAAATTGAATAATATATTTTCTCTGATCCGTAAAGACAGGCACTGATTTATCAATATTTACCTCTAAGGACAATGATACATTTATAATCGTAAAGATAGATAATGAAACCACGTGAAAAGGAGATTATGGTAATGGTAATTTGTGTAGATTATATATCATAATGTTAATTAGTGAATAATTTTCACGTTCATTGGATAACTTATATTTATTCAAGTTTGATAGTTGTTGTTTTTTCTTTATATCTACCGTCATTTCAAGAACATATTTTGAAGAGGTGGAAACGTATCGACAGTTAGTGTCAACACGTGATAGATATCAAGTAGTAAATCTTGCTTTTATATGCCTTCTCGAAGAAGGAAATTTTGTAACGTATCATGGATGCGCCATTTTAATTTTCACTTTTCTAAATTCCTTTTCATTTGAATTAAAAAAAACAGACGCTTCTTAGAGTGGTTTCCTCCAAACTCGTGGCTCGCGGGCAACATGTTGCTCGCTGAGCCGTTTCAAGTAGCTCACAAGAGCTCGACAATAATAACGATCGCTAAATGCGATGAAATTGTAATTTTGCTCCAAGATCATCTCAGCGATTGTACGAGATTTGCAGTGACTCGCTAGACAGATAATATGTAGTGCGAGGTTTCCCATTATCAGTACTCGGTAATCGTTATTTTTTGAGTAACGGTAACTAGTTACATTTTCCGGCCGAGTAATTGGAACTGTAACAAGTTACAAACAAATCATGAATATTTTTTAACTTCTCCCAGTTACTTTTTTCTGTGAGGGCAAAAAGTCAGCAGCTACTTTTTTTCTCACGAGCCTCGCTCGATGTATATATATTATGCACAGTGCAAGCTATTGACAATATATCTAATGGTAAAATAAAATCGTGTTATTTATTTGTTAAATTACAATCAATTTGAAACAAATGAACAATCTTGACAAGTATCACTTGGCAGGGAAAGTACTTTTTCAGGATCAGATATTCGCTAAAACCCGGAAAATGTAGAAAGTAACTCGTGAAGTAACTAGTAATTATTTACTTGTTTAAAACAACGACTATCATAGTAACTAGTTACTTTTTTGAGACAGAAACTAGTAACCAGGTAGTTAGAAAAAAAAATAACTCGCAACATTGCCCATTATACGTAGACCTACTTACAGGATTTAGGTGGCTCGCTAGTCGCTACATATTTTGAACTTTTAAAGTCGCTCATATTTGAAACTGAAGGTTAGTAATGCGAGATGAGAACACGTTATGTAATAAGCACAGTGCCCTTCTGGTTTCTAAGTTTATTTTCTTTTATGTACGTATTTGGGGAGAAACTTTAGATAGTTTCCACTCACTATGATTCCCATTTGCAGTCAGCGAGAAATCTACATTTGAAAAAAGAGAGTTTCTTCATTTCAGAATATCACTCGCATTCGTGGTAAAGGCGCAAAATGATAGTGGCTAATATTTCCTAACCTAACCTAATGTAACATAACCTAACCTCACTCAGACCAAAGTGGGAGACAGTGTATGAGAATGAGAATGGCATAAAATGGAAAGAGACCGATTTGAGAATTGCCTCCTTTGAGATTCTCACTCTTGGGTCTGGAATGAAATGGGAATGACAGTGAATGGGATGAAACCACTTTATACACGGGATATTGTTGGTTGAACGTTTAATTAAATTAGGTACTAATTACATATATACTTTAACCAAACCAAGGTATCAAACAACCTGGAACGCGTGCAAATGTCAGGTAAATTAACTTTTGAAATGTCAGAAAAATTGTTTAGTGAAAAAAGTTACGGAATCATTATCGCTTTCTATGGTAAATTATGGCACATCGTGCGTGGCCTAAGGAAATTGCGCAAGATTGTAGCACATTATAAAGGAATGTTTTTGGAACATGAGAAATATTGTTACTAATCTCTGTAATGGAAGAAATAATGTTTGGTAGGCCTAAACAGATAACGCTGAACATTAGTCTAAAATTCCAAAAAGGTTAAATTAATTAATTTTTTACTTCAATTTAAAAGAAGGTATGGCATTTTTGCCAAGAATTTGGTAGTAATTGGCATTATAGTAATTCAGTTTGACCTACCTTTTTTGTGTGGCACAGTGTGCGTGTGTGTGCAAGTGTCAATTAGCCTAGACCAAGGACCTATCTTAGCTTCACCTAACTAAGTATTTCTGTGCACAAACAACGCAAAGTTATTTGGGTCTGAATAAACCCAGCTCAAATAGTTAAAAAGAAAAATTATTTCGCCTTCGTTTAACTAGCTTATTAACTTGGGATTTTAAACAGTAACCATAAAAAGTATTTAGGTAAATATGTTTAAGAATAATTTAGATAAATATTTTAATAGCATAAACTTAAAATAAAGGAAGAGTAAATTGGGATGTAACTTAGTTTAGCATAAAAAGTGGTTCCTTCCGTAGTAAATGTAGTACGAGGCCGCTGGTCGGGTCTGTGATGACTCCCGAGAGTCAAAACTTCAAGAATAACTAAACTTAGGGAAGGCTACTCTGCTTTGTATATAGTGTCCATGTCCCACAAAGTGCTTTTGCAGTGAAATTAACAGCATATTTGTATGATGCCCTCGTTTTTCATGCAAAGGGACTTTGTGGCTACCCTATAGAGATGGAAGCCATGATGCCCCTTTTCACGTAAATGTAGTGGGAGGCGCTGATCGGGTGTAGTAACGGAGCACAGAGTGTTGTCAATGTTGTTCACTGTTCAATGTACGAACGACCAGGAGTTAGGGTTGGTGATGCTCCCCCTTCCCTAAATGTACAGAATGTTGACAAAAGTAAATAGACACCTTCAGTTTTTCCATAGTTTTTGATTTGATGATAAAAGTTAAAAAATAATGAGAGATTTATCGAATCACTATATTTAGAATCGTGCTGCTTTCTCCTTTCCATTACGTAAAGGTGACACGTTCTGGCATTCCATTGATGAGCTTTGCCATTTGTTCTCGAGGACAATCATCATGGTGTCTATTTACTTTCGTCAACCTTCCGGAGTTGGAGGCGCTATTCGTGTCTGATATCAGAGCATTAGTTCTCGAGTGATAACCTTTTTATTTTTTTCTTCTTATTTTATTTACTTTTATTTAATTGATGGTAATGCTCGAGAGTCAAAACGTCCGAATAGCCGCGTTAAATTTCATTTGGAAAGCCACTCTTTCTCCGGTTCCAGAGCACTCCATGGCAGTTCTCTGATGATATTCCATTGGTAGAGACGGGAAGCTTCGTGGGAACTGTCGAAAGTCTGAATGCCCGAATAGATGTATTCATTTTTAGGATGTTACTCGGGGGTATTGTTTAGGATTGTTAGTTTTTTACAGAAATTGTGGTATAATTTCATAGTACAGTATTAGAATGTAAAATAAAAATAAAGTACGTACGGTGTCGGGAGAATTCTTAAATGGTGCGCGTTGTGGTGGGGTTAGGATGGGCTTGGGGTGCTAGCCGATGAAGATGCCTCTGAATCAGTGCTCCTTTATCTAAGTAATTACGGTGCGAAAGGTGTCAGTATAAATAATTAATTAATTTTGAAAAGTCAGTCTCTGAGCAAGGTGGCCAATGGCACTCGTCGAAGAAATGATGCAGTGATGAAATGTCACTCGTATATAATAAATAAATTTTAAAAATTGCGTGGTGCGGATTAGATTAAGTAGTCCAGCATTTCGTGCTACCTTTTATTTTCCACTCTTCTAATGCGTAACTGGGTACGCATGGTGTGAATGAACTCTTAAGGCTCCTTCAATATACTTTTCCTGCTTTCCTATAAATCTTTTTTTACAACAATTTTCCGTCACCAGTAACTGGCGGAGGAGGAGGAGCCTTGTCTAATTTATATTTTATTATATCAGGTCATCCCATAAGTAATGTCGTTTTTTAGATCGGAATTTGAAGGACAAAAAAAAACTCAACTGAAACTTTTTAATCTAGTATATATTTTCCATCGGAATCAATGACACTCTGCCAACGTCCGACGAGCTTTTCAATGCCATGTTTATAAAATTCAGGCAGTTTTGAGGCAAAAAACGTACAAAGACTGGTGTGTAGGTCATCTAAAGAAGCATACTGTTTCTCGTCAAGATAGTTTTGCAGACTCCTGAAGAGATGATAATCTGAAGGCGCAAAGTCTGGAGGATGTGGAAGTTTTTCCCACCCAAGCTCCTCAATTTTTGCAGAAGTGATCCGAGCGGTATGAGGACGTGCGTTGTCGTGGTGGAACACGATTCCTTTTCGATTAACCAAAGGTCTTTTCTTTTAGTGCAGTGTTCAATCGATCCAGTTGTTGACAGTAGACTTGAGCGGTGATTGTTTGGTTGTGTGGTAGGTTTCAAAGTGTATTACACCACCTTTATCCCACCAAACACTAAGCAACACCTTCCGAGGGTGAAGATTTGGTTTTGGCTGTGGTGTCGCTGGTTCTCCGGCACAAACCCACTGTCGACGGCGCTTAACATTCTGGTACAGTATCCACTTTTCATCACCAGTCACTAAACGGTGCAAAAACTGAGCTTGGAGTTCACGGGAATGAAGAGCTGTGCTAATGTTTACCCGCACCCTCAGATTGTCGACCGACAATTCATGTGGCACCCATTTTCCTAACTTAGGCACTTTCCCGAGTTGTTGCAAATGTCGATGGATGGTGGACGGGGAGGAATTGAGTTTCTGGGCCAATTCTTCGACAGTTGTTGAACAGTCGTCTTCAAGTCGGCTAACAGCAGGTCATCATTAAACTCAGCGGGGCGTCCAGAGCGTGCTGCATCTGTCAAACAGCAGTCACCATTCTTAAACTTTTGAAACCATCTTTGACATTTCCTCACATGCAGAATATCGTTGCCATAAACGTCCTGAATGTTTCGCGTTGCTTCAGTAGCACTATTCCCTTTTTTGAACTCGTAAAGCATTATATGCCTGATATGCTCTTCTGATACCGCCATGTTTATGAGGGGTTCACATAAAGCAAAACACACGTCTTCACTGGTCAAGGTCTGTAAAGTATGTAGCGAAACACTATAGATCTCCTCAGATATAACCTTCGGAAAATTTATGCTTAAACCGAGCAGGACTAGTTTAAACTTAATCCATTGTAAAAAACGACATTACTTATGGGATGACCTGATACTATTGCTACTGAAAACTTTATATGTTTGAGTGTAAGCATGGTATGAGAGTTTCTAGTATTCTGTATTTTCATTTCCTTGCGGGCTGCGTTGTAGCTAGCTGGTGTCGTAACACCGCTTCCCGTCGATCGAGGAAGTTAAGCGACATTGGGTTTGGAAAGTAGTTGGATGGGAGACTGTCCTTTCCGTCCAGATTATGGTTCGGATCCCACGCAAAGCTATAGGTCCCCTCCGTCATATGGCTTAGATGTTGCGAAGGTCAAACAACCACATTCTCTCTCTCTCTCTCGCCTAGAGTGTGGATTACAGTGTTTTTGTTAGCCTGTAATGTCTTTGTCGTCGTCGTAAACCTAAGAAAATACCTTAAATTTGGAGACACACCTCGTTATTTACTGAATATTATGAAAGCTTTTGTAATTTCTTGAGATTTAAAGATTTGCTTTTCTGCAGTTTAATCAAATTTGTTCCAATGAATATTTCTATTAAGTGTGTAAGTTTTGGGATGAGATTGTTTATTGCGTATTCTAATATTCTAAGAGCCTTTTACAATATTGTCATTAAAATGTTTGTTTATTTCGGTGAACCCGTCTTAACGACTCTTACAAAGTTACTCCTAAAATGAGAATGTACAGTATCTCTTTCCCGTTGTACCACCTACTAAGTAAGTTAGGAATTACGCCTCGCCAACAGTTATTTGGTATTACTTATTCATATTATGGTGGTGTTGCTACCATGATTATATCTTAAGGAATTTCTTCTCATTGGGGAAATCTGGGAAAAGTTTAGAAATTTTAAGATATAAATTTAGTAATCATTATTATTGATTCAACAATTAAGAAATGTTTTAAGTTATTTTTCCAACTGTATCGTAACTTCCGCTAAATATTAATATGAACACTATTATAGATTAATTGAATAGCAATAATTAAATTTCAACTTAATTCTCGAAAATGACTTTACAGAACCACCACCTGAGTCCAACATTGCTGCTGGAAACTGGAGAAGGATTCTGTATCGCCTTGTTTCATTTCGGGTGCCAGAGTCACAGTTTGCACAAAACATTAATTAACAGTAGGTGAGTCACGTGATTAGGTAAATTAATTGTTTTTATTAGGTTACATTTATTCCAGTTATTTTTTTAATTAAATATTTATTCTAATTTGATTCCAAGTAAATAATTATATTTAGAGTAAGTAAATAATAATAATAATAATAATATATGAAGTTTTAAATAATACACTACAGAAATTTCTAAATAATGTGTGTAATTCAGAATTTATTTTCTAAAACCTTTATAAATATCATCCGAAAGTGGTATTAAAAATAAACTCTCATTTTCTGCGTGTGTGTACGTACCGTATGTGTACTAATGTATGTATTTGTTGTCATGTACTAAATTTATGTATGTGCCTTGTCGTATTTAGTTTGTATGAAGTGGTCAGCAGTACGTTTTGTATGAAATGTATTTAAATCAATTACTTAGTTAACCTTTATTAAATTAGTCGATCCGCATCTTCCATTTACACGTTTTTACTGAAATTTGCTGTTTGGCACCTTCACTATCTCTGAATGTAGACATAATGAATTTAGTATTTCTTAGTTTTCACTGATGCACAGTACGTTAGTGGAGTCATAAATTCCATAAATCACTTTTGTTTTTACTTTTCTATCTTTATTTAAAAGTTTGTTTTGCGACCAAGTAATTCGATGAAACTTGTTTTGTTTTTTCTTCGAATATCGTTTCCATTTTTTTTGTTTTTTAAATGTTTGTCATTCTCATTTTTTTTCTATTAGTAAAAACCTTTGAAATTTTTTTTTTTTTTTCACGAAATGTCATCCATATCATCATTTTTTTTCTTAATCCAGAGTCAAAATAAATTTTACTAGATTTTTTTAGTTCAAAATTTTTTCTGTTTTAATTGTTTTTTTTTTACTACTTTTTTTTTTTAAAGATTCATTGCAACTTTTTAAGTCTCTCTATTCGCTTCACCCGGCCTAAATTCCCCCCAAATGTAGTTACTTTTTTTTTTTTTTTTTAAAACCTCGCGTACAACTTTCAAAAATGTAAAACCCGGACGTTTCCAAACATTTTGACTCTGTCTTCATCAAGTTTTTCGTCACTATTATAATTGAATTCGGGGGATTTTTCTCTATCCGACCCAGTGTTGGAGAGTTAAACACACTCACTGAAGTTGGTGTTAGTGACCGAGAAAGTGACAGTGATTGAGGAGCCTAATTAGCGTCACCCGCACACAGGTAAACCACTCTTTCTTCAGAAGAAATAAATAAATAAATAAAAAAAAAAAAATGGTCTTACGCGAGGACGCCCCATTCTGTCGATAAACCATTCGATGGATCGAGGAACGCTTACTTATCTACCGACACTTCGTAACTTATTAGGCTTATTCGTTGATCCATAACAACATCCGCACGAGTAGATCTTTTGTGGCTAAATATTTGCATGGTTGAACTCATCCAGTGGATTGTCGAGAATTTGGGGCGATTTGATAAGCCAATAGAGTCCAAACCATCTATTCATTTACCAGTTTAAATGCGTTGTTTCTACTTTTTCGCATTCTTTTTCAAGTAGGTATCGTCGCTTTGCACTTTAATGCTTTATATTAAGTTAAAATGTCTTTATTATGGAATGCGAGCTTCGCGATGAAAATCTTGCATTATAATTAGTAAATACTTTGTCGTTTGACAGTTCTTCTTCCATTTTTAATATAGTGTTTGTATTTAGACATTTGTCTTTCCTTCAGGTTATCTTGGATGGGTTCCATTTCTTCGAGTAGCGACGAGGGGACTGAAACGGAGAATGCTTCCGATGACCTTCCGGATGGTGACCTCGATTCTGAAGATGACCTCGATTTGGAACTTTATGGAATAATGCAACAACAGAAGAGAGAGAATGTTTGAAACTTTTTAAAATTTAGATAGACAATTTACCCTTAACTTAGGTCAAAAAGGTTTTATTTAACTTCGAGAGGTAAGTTAATTTTTTTTTTTTTAAATTGGAGTAGCTAAACCCAAGTTTCATTAGAAATTTTTCTCATTCCATTGAGTAAAGCAACCTTTGGTGTAGGTGAATATGAATGTTATATAATATTAAACCCTTTAACTGCTTCATTTCAATGCCATCATCGAGTCAGTGTTCTGGATTTCAGTGATCGATAGAAAACGCAAGTCGAGTATACTCGATCAGAGCACCACAGGAAGTCATATGAGAATAGAGGATACTCGATTGGAGCAGTTAAAGGGTTGAATGGGGTAATCTATTCGATAAAAAATGTTTGTCACTGTATTGGAACTAACTTTTAAAATTAAGTTTTCTACCCCCTCTAGATAGTTGAAAAGCGGGTTTTCAGATTGATAAATTGCCGTTAATGGTAGTATGGTAGGTCGTAAATGATATTAAGTTTGCATTTAAGATAGAAGTGATAATCCACTACCAATCCCGTCCTTTGCGTAGTGCAATCATTTCGTTGTTTTATTTTTTGTTAGTTAAAGTTTAAGATGAACCATTTAGAATTAAACCTTTTCGTAGGAGGCAGTTGTAGACCTAATCCTCGTTTCAGCTCCATTTTAGGATTAAATTTCTATTCTAGCGTTAACTGTGAAGTAAAAAAATAAAAGAAATCTTCCAATACTAAAAGGTGTCTTTCGGGAGAATAGGAAAGCTATCGAAAAATTGTGTGTAGCTTAACAGTAATTAAAAATCCTTCAGCAAACATTTTATAATAAAAGGTTAATGACTGACAGCGTTATGTATTTCTGATATTACAATAGATGACTATTATTATTATTATTCCCTGTATGTAGTTCCATAAAAATTAGAGAAATAGGCAATACCCTTACAGTTTATGTACAAGAAACAAATTAAACTAGAAACAACAACTAATTATTATTATATATGTATATATAAATGTTTAAGCATTCAGTTTTTGTATATGAAGTATATATATAATTTATTGTTAATGATATATACATTTTATAAAACTTCAAAATGAAAGTTAATATATTTGGTATTTTATCACAATATGCTACAGAATTGTCAGTAATAATAATAGGACCTCTACTAATAAGTTTATTTTTTTTTATTAACCTTTCATTTTCAGCCATGAACAGTGGTTTAATGCGTAGAATCACCAATTTTGTGTATTATTTAAGTACTACACGAAATTGGTATGTCCACTTTCGACAAATAAATATTTCTTTTACCAGTAAAGTATTGGAAAATTAAATTGCAGCCAAATGGGAAATAATAATAAAAAGGAAAATTAAAAAATTCAAGAAAACTTTATAGTTGATTGGGAAACCGTGACAAAGATAAAATGTAATAATACTATCCTTTCAATCAGTGAACTGAACTCGCACCTACACTGTGACCCCTACATCCCCGAGTATCTCGGAGAGCCGATGCAAATTCGCTTGCAAAGATTCTGCAGAGTTGCCAGGATAAGACCGATGAAGTAACTGTAGGGCATTGATGTATTCTAGTTCGGTGAATTGCTTCCCCCTGTTCACGATGTTGTTCAAAATGTCCTGCGAGTAATTAGGTACTGAATAACGAGCAAGTATAGAAGTAATTAAGCATCCAACGTAATATTCACAAATCTTTGCTATAGAAATGCAAGATCGCAAAAAAATGTTCAATATCTTCTTCATCGTTCTAGCATAACTGTATACATTTATATTGGGAGATATTGAAATTACTACTGCGCTTGGCAGGTGGACAGGCACCAGTCCTCTACAGAGGTGTACTACTATTTTTTTTTTTATTGAAATATAGAGGGAAATGTCCATTTTATGAAATGTATATGGAAAAAAACCCCTCCCTTAACATAAAAACTATCCTAATCGGAACCAGGTGCCGGATAATAAGGGTTCTACATAATGAGGCGTTGCGTGGAAGAAGGGCGACCTAGCCAAAATCAAATCTTTGAGAAAAATGCATTTTAAGTTGGAGAGGTATTTATCCACAATTAGGTAGAAGAAGGGCGACCCAGCCATTTTTGGCGAAAATGAATTATTGCTGTTTTCAGTAGCTTAATATATTATATTAAGCTACTGAAAATCAGCAATAATTCATTTTCGCCAAAAATGGCTAGGTCGCCCTTGTTCCACGCAACGCCTCAATATATAACAACAGTCGGCACGAAATGGTTTACAGCAATTAGTTCACGATGTTAGGTTTGCCATAACAGTCACGAGTAACATGTGGGATGTACCGGAACGAATCGCATATTTTTTTTGCGAACCTGAACCGAACCATTAAAATTACAGCAGTCCGTAAAAGGTCCTGGTCTTCTGACAACCAAGCTGTTTTCTTTCAGTGTTGAAGAGGTCCCTTGTCGGGCCTTTGGTTTGGGGACACTACACAAAGAGTACACATTCTGCCTTCCCTATTTTCCAATTTTGTTTGGGTGGTAACTGGGTTTAGTTTGAGGTTTGGTACCAGTTTTTCGGTCATTTTCCATGTGTATATTATGGCGTACAGGGAGTACAGACTTAGTTTACATAGTCTTCCCAGTAGTGGAGTTCTTTGCCGCCATCGATTTTGGCTGTGAAAGTTTCTGAATATCTTCCTTTATTAATTTCTTCCTTCTTGTATGGGGACGTCAAAATCTGAACAGTATTCAAGTTTTAGTATGATCAGTGTCTTGTCCCTTCCTTTAAAGGTTCTTAGTACCTGTCCCGCGACTCTTTTTGCTTTGTTTATCGCTATCTGATTTTGTGTCTCGAATTTGGCATCATTAGTCATTATTACCGCCAAATCTACCGCTCTCGTGCTTCGCTGAAATTCCTGCGTTAAATGTCATGTTGTCTTCTGACAATTTGTATATTCTGTTCGTTCCCTCTGCAAGGCCTCCACCTTTTACATCGCTGATTTTTCTGCTGATCTTTGTATTATCTGCAAAGGATGTTGTTATACTGTCGCTGTTTACTTCACTGTCTATGTCTGTTAGCATGATAATGAATAGGAGTGGGGCCAGTACTGTTCGTTGTGGTACTGAGCTGCGTACTTCTGATTCTGATGATGATATACCGTGAATTTTAACTACCTGTATACGTTCTCTGAGGAAGTTGTAGACCCATTTTCCAACTTTGCCCGTTTTCTCGTTTGTTTCATTTTATGCGCTATTATATCATGATCACATTTATCGAAAGCTTTAGCAAAATCTGTGTATATGACATCGTAGTTTTCATTGCCTTCAAGTGCATCTAGGATATTGTTAGAGTGCTCTATAAATTTTGATAGGCATGATCTCCCTGATCGGATTCCGTGCTGATTTTCGTTGAGTCTTCTTTCCAATAACTCCAAAAAGTCTCCAACTATTCCTTCAAATACATTGGTAAGATGAGACGTCAATATCACCGGTCTATAGTTCTTTGCTTGAGATCTATCTCCTCTTTTATATATAGGGACAATGTTTGCTCTTTTCAAGATGATCGGAATTTCCCCAGTGTCTAGGGATCTTTTCCATATCCAATATATGGGTGTAGCTATTTCATTTTCACAGTTTTTGATCAATAATGCGTTCCATTTGTCCGGACCTGCAGCGGAGTGATTTCATTCGTCCTGTAGCTCGCGCTATATCTTCTGGGGTAAAATCAAAATCTGTTATACAATCTCCATGAAATTTCTCTTCGAAGAACGTATCTATGTCAGGTATCGTTTTGTCACTTTTTGGGGTACTGAAGACCGATTCATATTGGGCTCTCGGTGTTCCAGATATTTCTTTTATATTGTCAGTTAGTTAATCATTTCCTTTCCTTAAGGGTCCGATAGTGGCGCGCGTTTTGTTTTTCTTTTCGCATAGCTATAGAAATATTTTGCATTTTCCTTTACTGCTACCGCCTTTTCCTCTTCCTTCTCTGTATGGCCCTGAATTAGGGCTTGTATTTCTCTATTAATACACTCCAGTTTTTCTTGTATTACTTTTTCGGTATTGTTGTTTCTGCAGTTTACTACCTTCTTCGCTACTCTCTTTTGCGGAATATTGTTCGCTTTTGCCTCTCGAACCAGTTCCTCTCTCCTTTTGGCTGTGCTTTCGGAGCATATTTTTCTAAAATTCCTCGCGTCTTCTCTTCTAAGATTGTTAGCATTTCTTCGGTTGTTTTATTCTCGAAAACTCTTTTCCACTCTATTTGGACCATGTGAGGTCCGATTTTTTCCCAATGTATCGCCTTGGAATTTAAGTTAAAGGTCCCAAATTTGCCTCTTTCTTCATTATGGGTATTGTCTTTAATGTTTTAGTCATAATTGTTGGTATCTCGATTATGTTGTAGTCCGAGATAAAAGTTGGGGTTATTTTTATATCAACAATAAAGTTCGTGTTATTCGTGAATACCAGATCTTGGCAGTTTTTTTCCTGGTGTTTTCTGTTATCTCGTGTGTTAACAAATTCGTTTGTTAGAGCCATCAACATTTTTGCTTGATCCTGGTCTTCTCTTGTGCCCCCCTTCTCTTAGTGTACATATATACAATATTTCTACGCACCTTTTTGTATTTTATAAGCGGAAAATTGGGGGATGGAGAGTTTACAGACTTTATTAGGTTTCTGATATCATCAATAGCATCCGAAAAATTTTCAGTTGGAGAGTTTGGAGGTTCACAGATGACTATCAATACCACGTTCAGTTTCTCTATTTTCAGTGCAAGGGTTTCCACGAAGCTGTTGGATTTACTTATTACCGTCTGTCATATGACTCGCATGTATATAAACAGCATAGCCACCTTTACGTCTCGCTGTTCTATCTGCTCTTAGCAAGTTGAATCCATCGATACGCAATTCTCCCTTATATATGCAATTCTTTCTTATCGATACAGTGTTCGCTGTTACCACAGTTTCCTTGGCAATCTTTAAGATGCGTTTCTGCCCGCCCTTGTTTCGTCCATAAATCCTTTCAGGTACGAAACTTTTAGAGAGTTGTTCGATTTTATTCCTCGAGTATTTGCCAGGACAATGTTTATGTTCTTCGTTTTGCATTGCCCTTTGTACATTTTCAGTTCGTTGCCCTTTGGTATCGCGTAAACGTTTTGTAGCCCTGCGGTCCTCCGAGAGATATCCGTTTCCGCCTACCTGTTCTAGTAGCTTCTTACCAGGAAGCGGTCCAGTTCGGGGGTTCCTAGCTGTGTCAGCTGCATGTGCTGTATGAGACTTGGCAGCCGTATTGTGTCCGAGACGTTGAAAAAAATTGTTATTTGTGTACATATTTTTTTTTCACATTTTTCCTGTTGTCCTTTGAACTTGTCGGGAGATGATGGTGGTAGCATTTTTTTCCCGTATTGGCAGGTTCCATATGTCGCGTAGGGCTTGCAAATGTCTGGATGGTAGAATTTGTAGTTTCCACCGAATTTAGTGACCGTTGTTGTTGTTGTAGTAGTAGTAGTAGTAGTAGCAGCAGCACAAAGGTGTGTGTTCGTATATACAGGGTGGGCCGTAAGTTTCCATACATAGGAAAAATTAAACGTTTGTTTTTATGTTTCAGATACCCTAAGAATATGCGTTTGACGTAAGATCTTGTTTACTGATGAAGCAAATTTTTACGTCAATGGAGAGGTTAATCGGCAAAACATACGTTATTGGAGTAATGCTAACCCTAACTGGCTGAGTCCGACGAAGATGCAAGGTGCCGGTAAAGTGATGGTGTGGGCCGGGATATGGGGTGACAGAATTATTGGACCAATTTTTGTCAGTGGAAATCTTAATGCCGAAAGGTATCTTAACATGTTGCAAGAAGAGATTTTCCCATCCCTGCTAAACGAGGAAGGTAACTTCCCAGTTTACTTCCAGCAAGATGGAACTCCACCTCATTATGGTCTTCACGTGCGTCGGTATTTGGATCAGCAGCAGTTTCCGGATGCTTGGAATGGTCGGCGTGGTCCTGTGGAGTGGCCTCCCAGATCCCCAGATCTCACCCCCCTTGATTTCTATCTTTGGGGGCACTTGAAGGCCATGGTGTATCAGGAAAAGATACGAGACATAAATCATCTAAAGGAACGTATCACCAACGCCATTACAAGCATAACGTCAACTGTGCTAATGCGTGTTCATCAACAGTGGGGAACACGTATTGAAATGTGTTTTCAAAACAATGGCAACCATGTAGAGCATATTATATAAATAAAAATGGTTGTCCATAACAAAATGTTTATTTTTCCTATGTATGGAAACTTACGGCCCACCCTGTACATTGTCCTCCCTTATATCTACAAATTCCTTTCACGTAATATTTACATATAGGTCCTTCCCCATTTTTACTTAGGGCCTTTGTTTTTGACGGTTTCAGTTTAATTTCTTGATTGTCTACTTTTTGTTTTTCCTATTGGTGCTAATGTCTTTTGTTTGAAATCTTTGGATTAGGTTTTGTGCCTGTTTCCTTTGTATACTCTATTACATTTATATTCTCGCCCTCCTTGCATGTTGGCACTTTTATTTCTACTTCCCCTTTACTCGTTTTTTCTTGTTCATTTTTCAGTTTCCTCTTTTACTATCTTCGTTCATTCTATTTTATTTCTGTTCGCTATTCACAATTTCCTCTTTTGCCTTTTCCTCATAGTAAACGAGTTTATTTCGATCATACAGCTTTTGCAGAAGAACTTGATTCCGTTCAATTGTTTTGTGATTGTTATAAGAGATTTCTTCGTCAATCCATTTCAGGCATTCGAAGTCGACTAATAATTGACAAAGGTCGCGACGGATTGTCTTTGATTCATCCGTTACTTTTTTACAGTATCCACAAGGTTGTAGGAATTTATTTGCCGTTGCCATGTTTCTAATGGTGTGTAAATGATTGTGCACGAAATATTGACTCAAAAGGGTAATTAAGAAAGGTACTCGATTTGACTTTAGAAGCGAGGGAGTGAAAGTTTTTCCGTTAATGCGGGGGGTGGGGGATGTGGCAGATTAAGGCATGGTTCTGATTAATCAGTTAATCATTGTTTCGAATTTAATCATTAATTAATCAAATAATATTTTTAGAAAATAATTAATTTTCCTCATAATTTCACCATCATTTTACCTTAAATTGTACTGTATCATTTGAATTTGGCACCTTTTTACATGTATAAACTGTCTAATCCGCCGATGCCTGATTTCTTGAACTAAAGCAAACAATGTTTGAGCAAAATGTTTTCTTCGGTCTTATCTCACGCAACAGAAACAATAAAGCTCTTTCTTACTCTTTTCAGAAGTATTTAATTTTTAATAAGTTTTAATCAGTTAATCATTGATTAGAAAATTTAATCATTCAACACTTTCAACTAAAAATGATTGAGTAACCATGCCCTACTGTAGATTCTCACTGACTGGTGCCCGGGAGTGTGCCGCGGGGGATAACTGAGGGATAACAGGGATATTGCCTTTCGATGGGCAACTAAATTCCTTCAGAGAGAAAACACACTGAAAAAACGCTGTATAGATTAAGTTGCTTTGATTTTATTTGCTTTATTTTAACATACGCCGCTATTTCATAACCACTGTGTACACCAAATCTTCACTCAAAAATTGGTACTGCTTAAAAAGGATTAACTGCAGGATTTCTATCGTAACATCACTTTTATTCGGACTTCAAACAAAACACTTGCAATAGTCACACTGGGCAGAAAAACTGTTCTTAATTAATTTTTCACTAAGAGACATACGGAACCCATTACGATATTTAAATTGTTAAATCGTACACACAGATTAGTGCCTGTCTGTCACTTTTATTTCTTAAAAACATCTGAACCCGTTCGAACCGGTAACCGAACCTATATATTTTCTAAAACTATTGAACCGGAACAAAACCGGAGCATCAAAATATTCTCCGAACTGATTATTTCAATCGGTTTAAGTCCCTGGTTCAGGGGTTCGAGAAGGCAACTAGAACTATGGTGTTTGACCGTACTGTTAGAAAATGACTAAAGAAACATGGAATTAAAACCTGTAAAGCAAGAAACCTTCGCTGTTAGAGGTCAATCGCAAAACGAGGCTGCAATGAGCAAAGGAGCTAGCTAATGTGCTTTGCTCTGATGAAAGTAACTGAGTCAAGTCAAGCGGAGTCTGGATGTGAGAAATGACTACCCATGTTATATCCAGATATGTTTTATCTATTTAAATCTTTCATTGTTTGACACCCGTTAACTTTGTTCTACAAATTTTCGGGCCCTCTTGGAACACCAAAGTGAGTAGTAGTAGTTGGTGAAGCATATTCCCCCGATTGCATAATCCCAACAATAAAATTCGGTGAACGCAGTATTATGGTCTGGGGATGCATGTGCTCATCATGCATCGGGGAACATGTTTCAATGCAAGAGAATAAATCCACTATTTGCATAAACAGGCTTGTAGTAGTTCTGAAGTCTTTCATGAACAAGTTATTCCCAGATTTCATGCAGTCAGGGATATTTCAACAGGACAATGCCATTCATCACCCATTACCAAGGACTGACTTGTAAGGAAGCAAGTCAGATTAATAAACCGACTTCCTCTCTCTGACTAAATCCCATCGACCACCTGTGGGGATGCGGAAACACCAGTGTTCATCAAAATTTGAGTTACATACAACGATACAGGAAGAATGGAACAAAATTAGGAATGCCACTTATAAGCTGCGTATGGACTGTGCCCCTAAATGCTAAAGAATTCATAAAACCGAAAGCAAGGAGTACAAAATATACTTACTAAGTTGTCAATGCAATTACTACCGACAACATTTCCTTGTTCTGGGGTCAAATTCAATAGGATGCTTAATAGGGCGGAGTGAAAAACTCATTTTTCGAATTTTCAAATTGGCTAGTGTGGAAAATGTGTGGAGTAGTGAGGAAATAAGCTGGTATAAATTTAAAATCATAACATTAATATCTTCAGGTGCCACAATGACCTTCAATATTGAAAAAAATTGAAAAAAGCAGATTTTAACCAATAATTACAGAAGAGTCCACGATGCACAATAGACAAGAATTTATTCACACTTGTATAAAAATAGCTCAGTCAACCTTTAAAAAAAGTTTCTATTCTCTAAAACACAGTTTTCTATAGTCAGCTCACTCAGCTGTCACGTGAGTACCTCGGTTCAGTGTAGCTGTCGCTCTCGTAGCAGGTGGGTGTTCTGTTGTTGGCGTTACTCAGATAGTCTAAACTATATTTCTTATATATTTTGCATTTCTGTATTGTGTTGCCCTAAGTTTGCCATGTACTATTAACTGAAATTAACGTATAATTGATATTAGCTCTTTCTTTTTCAGATTTGTATACTTTCAAAATGTCTCGAGTTTGTGCAAAATCAACCAGGGCCTCAACTGAGTGCCCCATGTTTGGTATGGGGGAAGATTTGTGGCACAGGAATCTTCCTACATACGAAGGAGTTTTTAAATATTACTTGTTTGTAAGAAACGATTTGAAACAGAATACTAATAAAGATCCTTCAATATCTCAAATATTAGAACAAGTTGTTGATAAATTGAAAACAATTTGGGAAAGTGCTTCCGTCCCAATTCTGTCAGACAGGCGAATTGAAACAATGTTCAGAAGCTACCACGAAAAGTATCGTGTCATTATGAAGCCATACCAAAGCAGAAAAAATTCTGAAGCTTACAAAGCAAAGATTGATATGTTCAAAAAAGAAGCACACACGAAACTTTTTGACATTGCAGCGTGCAAGTGCAAAGTACTAACACAATGTTCTTGTCCCAAAGAAAAAACGGTTCCAAAGGAAGAAGTGACGTTCCTCTTAGATCAAAGGAGTGAAAGAAAACTGTTTATTGATAGAGTAGATATTACACACTCAAAGAAAAAAGCATCTACGTTGCTAAGAAAGCAAAAAGAAGCTGTGAGGCTCACCAAAGAATCTTCACGGGAGAAATTGCAGGATACAAATGTTGAATTATCATCATCGACATCAAATAGTGAAAGTGAATCTGGCGAAATATCAGACGATACATTTCCAGAGCCAGTTAGCTCGAAGAGAAAGCTCGAACAACCTGAAGAACAATTATTCAAGAAAAGGAAAACTACAAATCTACCTTCAGTGGCTACTGCTTGTGACAGGACTGCAGTTTCAGATCGAGCTGCAGCATTCATTGTTAGTGCAGTATTGCAAGATATTGGAGAAGTTTCTATTGACAATACATCTGAAGTAGTGGATAAGAGTAAAATCAGAAGAGAAAGACAAAAGAAGAGATCAGAAATTATGAAAGATCAAAATCAGGTCCCAATCAGAGGAATCTATTTTGATGGTCGAAAAGATTCTACACTCTTCCAAGAAAAAAAAAGAGTCCAAAGTATATCAGAAGAACATATCACTTTAGAGAGAGAACCTGGTTCAGATTATTTGGGCCATTATTCTGTGAATTCTGGATCAGCTGAAGAAATATGTAAAGGAATGTTTGAGTATATTGGAAATAATGACATGAACCTGGAAAACCTTGTTGCCATTGGATGCGATGGTGCAGCAGTCAACACTGGAGAAAAGGGAGGCGTTATAAGGCTTATAGAATTGAAGCTGAAGAAGCCAGTTCAACATTTAGTGTGCCAGCTCCATGCCAATGAATTGCCATTACGCCATTTAGTTGCAAAGCTGGATGGAAAAACATCTGGCCCCCGCGGATTCACCGGTCCTATTGGCAGGGAATTAGAGAACTGTGAGAGTCTTCCTATTGTCGAGTTTGAAAGGATTGATGCTGAGGAACCAACTGTAGACTGTGAAGATCTTAGCACCGACCAAAAATATCTAATTGATATTCATCAGGCCATAACAAAGGGATATTGCTCTCCAGATCTTGCTCATCGTAGTCCAGGCAAAATGGCACATTCACGATGGCTGACTACAGCAAATCGTTTGCTTCGTCTATACGTTTCAACTGTAAGTCCATCTGAGAACCTCATGAACATTGCTTCTTTTATAATGAAGGTCTACATCCCAATGTGGTTTTCTATTAAGCAAAGTACGTCTTTTGTCAATGGCTCAAAACATGTTTTCAAAACTATTGAACTAACAAGAACACTGAATGACGAAGTAAAGGATATTGTAAACCCTGTCATACAAAGAAATGCATTTTTTGCAAATCCAGAAAATATTCTAGCATCAATGATTCATGATGACCGCAGCGCCATAAGAGAATTAGCGTGGAGGCGAATAAAGAAAGCAAGGCAAACAAACAAGGAAAAAGTTGTGAGGCGTTTCACAGTACCTGTTATTCAATTTGAAGCTACTGATTATACTGATTTAATTAATTGGCAAAAATGCAGTCACTGAACCACCTGTGACAAGACACCTGACAGAAAATGAGATTGAAGAATTCATAGAAAACAAGAGTACCCCTCCATTCGAGAAATTCCCTTGTCATACACAAGTAGTAGAAAGAATGGTAAAATTAGTGACTGAAGCATCATCAAAAGTATTTGGATTGAACGCGCGAGATGGCTTCATAAGATCAACACTTCAGTCACGTAAAAAAATGCCATCATTCGAAAGTAAAGCTGAATATAAAGTTTAAATAAAACGTTAATAGAAAAAATCATGCGCAAGGATGGGTGGTTGGGAGGGCATGGGTGGAGCTCGACACGCAGCAACCTCCTCGTGGTGAGTTCTGGATTATTTAGATCATTAATCAAAAGAACATTGATCTAAATAAACTAAGAGCTGCGTAATTCAGTAACTATTTTGGTAATTGGAACACTTAATATATAATAATAACAAGTAAGTTTGTTATTGTACTAATGCAGAATATAAGGAAATCATTATATTTCACTTTTTTCGACGGCTTTGTGGAACCTGAAGATATAATTTCGCAGGACTAATATTTATGTACAGTCATTATCTATAGCACCCACATATTTTCCGCACTAGCCATATTTGAATTTCGAAAAAAAGTTTAAAAACCTCATTTTCGATCCGCCCTAATGCTTAATACTTCTGATCATGTCACTATATATAAACATATATACCGTATATATAGTAAGAAGAGGTGGCAAAAGAATTCATTCCAAAGCATGATCATCATCCTCGGAATGGGACGTTTTGGCGCCGCCGTTAATTAGTATTAAGTAGTAATACTCGGTTATTAACCTGAAGTGCTGTCTGTCTTTTCAGATAAGATGTGTTGTTGCCCTTAATAGCATAAATGTCTGAAAATATATCAAGTAAGAAAGGGAAACAGAAGTTTTCACATAATGGATATTTGTATGTGTTTGATAAATGTAGCAAGCGCGACCCTTCGTTACTTTTTTGGCGGTGCGAGCAAAAGAGTCAGTGTATTATAAGGTGTATATATAATATGGGTACTTTTCCGTTATCTGCCCCCTTGACGATTGGTTAGGTTAAGTCGTGATATTTTGTTAAAACTAACGAAAATATCACGACTTAACCTAACCAATCGTCAAGGGCGTACAGTTGACCTAACCGGGCAGTGACGATTGGTTAGGTTAAGTTGTGATATTTTTGTTAGTTTTAACGAAAATATCATGACTGAACCTAACCAATCGTCAATGGGGCAGATAACGGAAAAGTACCCATATTATATATACACCTTATAATACACTGACTCTTTTGCTCGCACCGCCAAAAAAGTAACGAAGGGTTGCGCTTGCTACATTTATCAAACACATACAAATATCCATTATGTGAAAACTTCTGTTTCCCTTTCTTACTTGATATATTTTCAGACATTTATGCTATTAAGGGCAACACATCTTATCTGAAAAGACAGACAGCACTTCAGGTTAATAACCAAGTATTACTACTTAATACTAATTAACGTCCAGCGCCAAAACGTCCTAGATGGGATCATCCTACCTTCTGATTACTACTACTAGCTACAGCTATTACCACCATCACTATCACCACCAGTTTAGCCGGCATAACATTTCATTGATGCACGGCCTTGGTTCTCTCATATGGATTCAGCCAAATTTGTGTGTACAGTTATGCTAGAGATGATCCGGAAGCCACGCGAGGCAAGGAAACCCAACCCTATCTTAAAAACAAATACGTTCACTTCATTCCCTCAAAATTATAAAGAAAGAGGCTCGGATACATCAAGCTCGTAAAACACATCAAAGTTCATAGCTACATGGCCACGGTAAGGCATTTATTCCCTTTCACAGCAGCCAATCCATCATAACTTGAACAATGAAAAGTGCAAGAACACTGAATTCGCGACTTCACCGTAGTTGATTTAATTCTTGGTCTACGAACCAGTAATAATGAAATGCTCATCAACTTCTTCATCTTCAACTTGAAGCCACCCCCAAAGTCATGCGTATAATAAATATGATAATAAAAACCCACTCTAATAGAGTTTATTTCCACTGGAAATAAACTCTCTCTTAATATTAGAGTGGGTTTTTATCATCATATTTTGACCTCCACGTAGAAAAGTGTTTTTTTGCATTTAGTATAATAATTACATTTACAATAAATGTTATGCAGATTGTTTTTAATTGATGATCTTTTGGGGCGTCTAAAGCCAGAGTGAAATAAATGTCTTTTTGCCACCACATCCAACTTCGAGAAACTAATAATTTCTATACTCCCGAATACTTCGAAATTTTCTTTTTTCAAATAAGAATACCAACTCAAGCTGTTGCTTTTGCACTTCCTCACTCAGCTCTGACGCCAACGCCAAAGCATTTCAGTATTTAAATCCCTCAGCAAAAGCGTTAGTCTGAAGAAAATACATAAAATTCAAGAGGGACAAGTGTGTAACCTTCGGGAGTTTACGCACACACACAATCTTAGAATAATAAATAATGATGAGGTTGTTTAACCTCCTTCGCGACATCTAAGGTCATATGACGATGGGGACCGACAGCTTTACGTGGAATCGGAACCGTGGATCGCTACATGATCAGAACGCGGAGGACTACTATCCGACCCAATGTCGCTTAACTTCGCTGATCAACGGGAAGCGGTGTTACGACATTGGCTACGACGAACCCATTTCCTATTTGGACACGACGCTTGAACTGGGATGAAAACTTTCAAATCAATTACACACCACACAGATTCAAAGGGATCACCATCGGGAATAAGTTGCCACTCAATCCAGTGTTACCCTTCATAACCAGGTTGGGGGTATACTGTACCTGTAATGGCACAGAGGCGAGACCAACCATAGAAGCAACTAGGGAGTTTACATTAACACTCCAAAGTTAACCACATAAATAATAAAAGAAATTAAGGGGGATACCTCGGGTGATAAGTACAGAAGTTCGTAATACTGCCTCGCTTTGTCAAGTGCTAACTCTCTGGTCATTGTGATGTTGGTCAATTGCTGTTGGATACAGAAGATGTTTCGACACATTTTTTTAATTCCATTTTCATTAATCCTTCGAATGTGCACAACCCACGCCATCAGAATGTTCGATATTAAGGGCCCCAATCCCTCAAATATATACTGAAAATCGAAAAGGAAAAATCAGCCAGTCTAATTCCAAAATTCATAACATCGCGTATATATATATATATATGAAAGTGAAAATGTTTATTGGCAGACTATAGTCCATATGACAAATATTATTAATACAATGACAGTTCACATACTAAAGATAGAAATATATACAGTTGATTAGAAATAATACAGTAATGGATAGCTTGGATAATCGGATTGGTTGATTTTTTAATTCTTTGCATTAGACTGTATTGAGCACGTCTTGTTACCTCCGGGAAGCTCGGGACATTGCGGGTAGCAAACATTTGCGAAGCTCAGCATCTACAGGGTAATTTATGCAAGAGTCTAAAAGACCTGTTGTACAGCAAATTTTGGGTTCTGCCAGGACCTTTTTCATAATTCACCCAGAGTTGCTGTCCGTATATATTACTGCAGAAAGTACGAAAGTGTGTGTCTTTAGCTTCACTTGTACAGAACCGAAAGTTCCTTATAGTTATATTCGCTTTAGCACAAAGGCTTCGAGATTGTTTTCTTAGATCCGAGTCATCACTCAAGGAGTTGGTAATAGTTTAACCCAAATACTTAAACTCTTCTACTTCCTCAATTACTTCACCTTTCATTTTAAATCTAATGTCAGCTGGCTGATTACAGCTTTTAGGATGAAATTGCATAACCTTAGTTTCTGTAACACTAAAAAGAATATCATGTTTCTGCGAATACACTTCGCAGACTTTTAGTAGCCGATCCAGACCTTTAACAGAGGGACTTATTAACACCATATCATCGTCATGAACTAAGTTACTTATCCTTGTGTTATCTATACGACATCCCACTGTTGCCTCATTAAGTGAAGCAATTAATCCGTCAATATACACATTAAACAGCATAGGGGAGAGCAAGGAGCCTTGTCTCACCCCGCGAGAGGAGCCAAAACATTCGGATAGTACATAGCCCCACCTAACTAAAAGATTGGTGGGAATACCAAAATTTCAATAAATTTAATATGTATATGGGAACCTTCCTGTCTTCTAGTTTTTTAAATAAAATATTGTGGTTCACTCTATCATATGCATTACTTATATCTAGGAAACAGCTATAAATAGTTGAATTCCTGTCAAAGAAACAATATCTAAATACATTAAGTACATAGATACACAGGTCAGTTGAGTGGGACCTTTTAAAATGAAACTGATTAGATGTCCATAGGTAATCATTTAATCGGAGTAACGAGAGTTTTTCTATAGTTTCGAGAAGCAAGAAGCGACAGCAATAGGCCTGTAATTATTGCTGGACAGAATATCTCCGTACTTATTTTTGACCAGGGGCAAGATATATACCCTCATGAACTCTGCAGGAATATGGCTATGAGCAATAATATATGCGGACATACTACGTCACTGGCATATTTTAAGTGCTCATTCGATAGGTCATCTACCCCTGACGCAGAACCAGTCTTTAACTCTTTAATTAACCTCTACTTCAGGAACTGATATCAAAGTATTTCCCCTTGTCCCTCCCACAGGCGTTTCGCTGCAATCTATCTTAAGATTATTCCTACTCACACTGTTAAGACTGTTATAGTGGTTTTTCCACATCTTTGCAATTTCATCCTCCCCCGACATCCCATCGATTGTCGGAGGGGGAACACTTTTGACACCCGTTTGATTCTTAACAAATTTCCAAATTTGTTATTATCGTTATTTATGCGAGCTTCACAGGGTTTTGATGCTCAAATAGACTCTTCTCCCTGTTTACATCGCCTTATGTCCGCCTTATATTGACCCCTACTTCTTCACATATTCATGTATACCGGTCCTAATCTGGGTCTACCATGAATGCACCACAAATCGTAGGCGTCTTTCGATTCCCTTTTCAGCGGAGTAATAAAATCATTCCATCCAGGAATAATCTTAGTATGATAGTTGTAAGATTTAATTAGGGGGGCTTCCTGCTTCTCTTAACAGGGATACTATCTTACTTTAATGCCTATCAATGAGTTTACAGTGAGAATCATTTGAGCAAGGATTATTATAGGCAAGATACAAAATTTCTATATTATTAAAGAGGTGATCTGTTCTGTCTTTGCATAAATTGGTAAAATTAATTAATAGTTCTAATGGTCTATGATCAGAAAGGAGGAAATCATGCAGAATATGAACTCTAACAATTCGATCCTTTAGATTACTAGCGAGACAATGATCAATCCACCTGGTGGTACCACTCATATCACTAACGTATGTAAAATTACCATTGGTTACCCCTAATACATCTACATCACTTATACTTAATTTGGCCGACTCGCACATGTTACCCAATTCTACAAAGAATTTCGAGTTCACATGCGCGTTAAAGTCCCCCATTATTATACAGTGAGAATATTTGGGATTATCTGATAATGACTTAATTTTATACCGCAAATCAATGTTTTTATCTAGATTACTGCCGTTGTTGTATGGTAAATAACAGTTTACAATTAATATGCAATCATTGTTCACTCGTAATTCAATGCCTAACAACCTTACATTATCGTTTGTTAAAAATTTTGTTTTTACAAATTTTTCCTTATTAAGAAAGCACCAGCACCAAAAGGCCTACCGTACATTAATTCATCTGACAAGTCTACTGCTGACGATGCATGGTACATAAAGTCATCATGGATGGTTGGGAGGAATTTTAGCTGTTGCTTAGGTAGCCAGTGTTCTTGCAGGAGTATCAAATCTGCACTGTGACAGATTTTATGAACATCTACAATTGAATTCGTCACTGACCTTACGTTATACGAAACTATTTTCAACAAGTTATCCACGATGACTGATAGAAAACTTATTATTAATCTGACTATTATTATACACAGTACAAATTTCAGGCATTACCGTCAGGGAGCCTATTATTATTATTTTGCCTGTTATCAAATCTCCTGTAAAAGTGAATAAACTCTTTAACAATAATACCGTCTGGCCACTGACTCATATTGTACGGGTTGAAATGCGAATTTACACCTTTAATTAATTACTTTAAATATATATATATATATATATATATAATATTTAGGAGAAATCCAATGACAAGGAGGAATGTAAATGCCATGAAAAGTCTTCTTTAATGCGCAACGTTTCGAGCAATACGCTCATCATCAGGCTAGATAATAACAATATGAAATTAGAATCAATAAATAAATGTGAACAAGACAAAATAATTTCTATAAAGAGACTAAAAGAAGAGGGTTAAATTCAAAGTTATAAAAATTTACATATAAAATTACAAGAAATTTAAAAGCTATTTTTAAATTACATATAGTAAATTTGAAATTAGTACACTGGAATAATTAACACTAATACAATGGAATAATTAACACTAATACAATGGAATAATTAACACTACGAACCTTTCAATGCTGGTTCCGAGGCACGAGTAATTTAAAACAAAACAAAACAGGAAACAAGCTATGGGTTGGGCGGTTGGAGTTATAAGTTAGGGGAGGGGGGATTATAAAAAATTGGGGAGGGGAGTTGGGGAGGGGGGTTTATAAAAAATTTAGAGGGACAGCTGAGGAATCCACGTTTAGAGAAGGGGTCAATGTTTTAATATGAAGAGATTCCAAAATTCTAAGTGAGTTAGGACAAGAATTACAACCGAGAATTTTAAAATTATCTAAAGTGACATCAGTTTTACATTTTATACTGTGTTCCCGAATACTGGAGGCTTCTTTTTTATTTAAAATTTTACCTGTTCGGCAACTTATTCCCATATGCGAATAAAATCTAGTCCTGAGGGAGCGCACGGTGCTGCCAATGTAAGTACCAAGGAGACACCTTGGGCAGGTAAATAAATATACAACACCGCTACGCAACGAATCAGGAGTTCGATCCTTCGCTGAGAAAAAGCTACCTAAAGACATTTTGTTAATAAATATAATGCGAAAATCAGTATGATAAAAAAATTTTCTTAACAACTTTGTAAATTTAAGTTTAAATTCTTTATTCATGGGACCCATTTCAGGTACCAGGAAATATTTTATATCTTTAGGCACTGAAATACAAGAAAGTTGAGGGCTATAAACATTATTTAAGAAAGATCTTATTAGTTTATCTACATATTGAACAGGAAAACTATTATTGTTAAAATATGATCTTAAATTATTAAATTCATCGTTTAGTAAGGTAAAACTAGAGGTCAAATTATATCCTCTGAACAAGAGAGTTTTAATACACGACATCTTATAGTTAAAATCAGTAAAACTAAAGAAATTCATGCCCAAACCAGTAAAAGTGGGTTTCCTGTAAACTGATGTAGTAATAGAATCACCTTTTTTCGAAATTAAAAGATCTAAAAAGGGAAGGGAGCCATTTTTCTCAGTTTCCATTGTATAAGTTATATTGGGGTGCAGAGAATTTAAGAAGTTAAAAAATTGTTGCGCTTGTACAGCATTATCAAAAACAGCTATCGAGTCATCAACGAAGCGTCGATAGAAAATTGGTTTACAATGGGTGGGAGATTGTCTAATTCTCTGCACCCCAATATAACTTATACAATGGAAACTGAGAAAAATGGCTCCCTTCCCTTTTTAGATCTTTTAATTTCGAAAAAAGGTGATTCTATTACTACATCAGTTTACAGGAAACCCACTTTTACTGGTTTGGGCATGAATTTCTTTAGTTTTACTGATTTTAACTATAAGATGTCGTGTATTAAAACTCTCTTGTTCAGAGGATATAATTTGACCTCTAGTTTTACCTTACTAAACGATGAATTTAATAATTTAAGATCATATTTTAACAATAATAGTTTTCCTGTTCAATATGTAGATAAACTAATAAGATCTTTCTTAAATAATGTTTATAGCCCTCAACTTTCTTGTATTTCAGTGCCTAAAGATATAAAATATTTCCTGGTACCTGAAATGGGTCCCATGAATAAAGAATTTAAACTTAAATTTACAAAGTTGTTAAGAAAATTTTTTTATCATACTGATTTTCGCATTATATTTATTAACAAAATGTCTTTAGGTAGCTTTTTCTCAGCGAAGGATCGAACTCCTGATTCGTTGCGTAGCGGTGTTGTATATTTATTTACCTGCCCAAGGTGTCTCCTTGGTACTTACATTGGCAGCACCGTGCGCTCCCTCAGGACTAGATTTTATTCGCATATGGGAATAAGTTGCCGAACAGGTAAAATTTTAAATAAAAAAGAAGCCTCCAGTATTCGGGAACACAGTATAAAATGTAAAACTGATGTCACTTTAGATAATTTTAAAATTCTCGGTTGTAATTCTTGTCCTAACTCACTTAGAATTTTGGAATCTCTTTATATTAAAACATTGACCCCTTCTCTAAACGTGGATTCCTCAGCTGTCCCTCTAAATTTTTTATAAACCCCCCTCCCCAATTTTTTATAATCCCCCTCCCCTAACTTATAACTCCAACCGCCCAACCCATAGCTTATTTCCTGTTTTGTTTTTTTTAAATTACTCGTGCCTCGGAACCAGCATTGAAAGGTTCGTAGTGTTAATTATTCCATTGTATTAGTGTTAATTATTCCATTGTATTAGTGTTAATTATTCCAGTGTACTAATTTCAAATTTACTATATGTAATTTAAAAATAGCTTTTAAATTTCTTGTAATTTTATATGTAAATTTTTATAACTTTGAATTTAACCCTCTTCTTTTAGTCTCTTTATAGAAATTATTTTGTCTTGTTCACATTTATTTATTGATTCTAATTTCATATTGTTATTATCTAGCCTGATGATGAGCGTATTGCTCGAAACGTTGCGCATTAAAGAAGACTTTTCATGGCATTTACATTCCTCCTTGTCATTGGATTTCTCCTAAATATTAAATTGAAGCTTTGTAGAAGCAAACCGCATGACTATATATATATATATATATATGCTAGCCAGCATTGTGTCAGAAATTTTGCCTAGGGTGAACTATCCAAACTATATTATGAAGAACTTGACGAGTTTCGTCAGTGACTTGTTTTAACTAACAGTTCTTCCAGTAAAACTCCTACTGTTCCGTAATAATAATCGCGTAAACGCTCTACTAAGTGTATAAATCAGAATTTTAGGAGCTTTATACACCAATAAATTGTTTACTTAAACTAGTAAAATCAATCGTGCAATTCCAAATAGAGAAGATGTATCCTTCGATAAACATTTATTTCTAAACTCCGAATGAAGGTTTTTCCGTATCACACCAACCTTGCATTTCCTCTGCTGCAGCGTAGTATTAAGAGCTTCGTCAATCACGGATAAGTCTTTGTTTAATTTCACAACCTCCGAGTCGGGCTCCTGGGAATCCAACCCCGAGGCAAAACCTCCGCCTCTCGCCACTGGTAGCAGGTAATAAAAACAATGCAAACGAACCTTTTAAAAGAAATCGTATCGTTAAAAAGATCCTGATAATTTCTTCTTCGTATTATTCAAATACTCTATGTTGAATTCCGTAAAACTTCTCGTTACGCAGAGATATTTTTGGGAGAACCTTCACTACCAGCTTAAGAGTATCTAAATTCTCAAATGACTTAAGAGAACTTTGTTTCAAACTATCAAAGTCGTCTCAGTCAATCAAGTTCGAGCTACTAACGAGAATTATATAAATGTACAGTTGTAGGAAAAGTTTGACGAGGAAATAAAATTAACAGAATCGTACTAAAAATTACAAATTCAGAAAATTTATAACCGATTGGAATGAGATAAAGCGGCAGTGTGGTTTTTTTTGAAGCGAATTATTTTTCTAGCAAATTATGAACCCTCGCTAAATTTTGAATTTTCTTTACATTTTCCATCAAAGAGTATATATTCTTTCGGCAAACTTACTTCAGCGACTATAATGACAATTGCGCGACTCGTTTTGAAACAATGGAGTTGAGGGAAACGATCAAATTTTTTAAAACGTGAATCTCTGGGAAACGAGTTTTTTTTAAACCCGAAATCTTAATACATTCACCGCTTTATTTTGGTATTTGGTATTTTGTTTAGACATATCTTTGGTTTCAATTTTTGGAGAGACTGTAGTTGGGTAAAAACTTGCAAAAATGCTGGCGGTGGCTAGTTACGTTCTTAAAAAGAGCTGGCGGTAAATGTGTTAAGAGTGAAGACAATGTGTGTTAAAAAAAAAAAAAAAATTTGTACACCCAAAATGGATTTACGAATCGGATGGTCGTGTTTATCAACGTATCTTTATTTGGTCTACACCTGAAAACAAATACGGGTAATATCCGATAGCCCTACTTCCCTCCCACTGCCAACAAAAGGGTTATGGGACAGCGTGAAGTCCGAGTCATCCGACCACGAACAATATAGAGGGTGGTCCAAAAGTCCCTATCTATTTTCTGAAATAATAGTATTTTAGAATAAAAATGTAGTAACATAATTAGATGTATACCAAGTTTACGTCTAAAATTCGACGTGAGCACCATCAGTGTCTCTACGAATCTCAAATCTGTCCACTGCATTGCGGAACACATTTCTCAAGCATCTCTGGTGTTATTTTAACATCTGTCGCGAAAATGCGGGTTCGCAAATCCTGTCGGTTTGTAAACCTTAGACTTTATAAAGCCCCACGCAAAGAAGTCTAATGGTATTAAATCCGGAGACCGTAATGCTCAGGGCCTTTTGGGCGTTTAGTAAAAGCTCATCAAGGTACACCCGAACAATGTTTGCAGCCAGACCCCGATTTAAACATCCCCTCCCCCCCTTGTACAGAAAGTTGTAATATGTTTTTTATTAGTCCTTAGTGTTCAGTGAACACATTTTTAAGCGTTGTCCTCAGTTTTTGATGTGCGGTTGCCATGGAAACGCCAATATAAACAAACACCAGAAAATACCTGAAACTTTATCCAGATGATAATTTGTTTTAGTTCCCAACTGAAATACTGTTAACTAATCAACCCATACTGTTTATTATAAGTATTTACTATCTAGATACACAATTGAATTATCACATTAAAGTAAAACGTAATACAATCATGTATTGTTATAGGTTAGGCCCAGTTTTAAAATTACTTCCTCCTTTTACCACCACAATATTAGAATAAGACAAATGTGTGCTGTGACAAATATTGTGCAAATGTGTGGTATTGTTGAAAACCACAGTTTAATTATTGTTATTATTATTATTTCAGACGATCATCTGTATCAAACATGCCAGAACCTGACTCAAGTCCATTAAAATTTGTACAGGCGAAGAAGCAGAGGCTGTCAACAAATTGGGAGAAATGCGTTATATGTCAGCAGAGTCGCAAAGAAAAACTGGTTGTACCCACAAAAGTGGGTACTGAAACATCGTCATCATCATTGTTATGGGAGGATGACCTTTTACAGACTTGAATCTGAGTTTGACGACCTTACAAAATTACATAGTATATCTGTTACATATCATCGTAGCGGTTATCAATCATTTACAAGAAAAACATTTCTCATGTTACTACAAAATGTAGCACGCAGGATTCTGCATCACATGGTACTGAAGAATAAGGTGTTCGCACACGAGCTCAAACATCCAAGCTTACAGATTTTTCAATGTGTTTAAAATGAAAATGAAGAGATTTATTGGCAGACTATAGTCCATATGACAATATGTTTAATATGCAAAGCGCGAAAGAGGGACAGCATACATAAGGTACAAACAACTACGTGTCAGAGTAATCTCTATCAAGCAGCACAAACTCGGAAGGCTATTTCTATGCTTGCCAAAATTGAAGGAGACCTCATTGCAGCTGATGCTGTTTACCACAAATCCTGCATGGCAAGCTATACAAGCAAGCATAACATCAGTGTTTCAAGGAAAATGGAAGGAGAGAACATATACGAGAAAGCATTTATGGCACTAGTTGGAGAAATAGATGTTAATCTACAACAAGGAAAAGCTTACAAGTTGAAAACCCTGCTAGACAAATTCCAACAGCCGTTACCTGACCACATTGATACCCAAGCATACCGTGCAGAAGAACTTCAGCGCCGTCTGTCTTATGAAGCATTATGGTGATAACATTGTTATTCATGCCCAGCGAGAACAGTCCAAGTCAAGCATTGTTGTCAGTAGCAGTGTCAGCTTAGGAGATGCTGTCAGAGCCTTTGCTCAACTGAAGGAAGATTTCAACTCTAATGAGATGACACTTGGTTCTACTGAAGAACAATCAAATGTTCCAGTGAATTCAGAAAGCTTACTTCATTCTGCCATTGGTATGCTTAGACAAGAAATAGCACAAATTGAAAAGCCAACTGAGTACTTACACAGCTGCTGAAATCGGCCTGAAAACATCTGAAGAATTTGTTCCAGCACTTTTACAGAAGGAGTTTCTCTGGTTTCTCTGGTCGTGTGATTCAAATTACCAGCCAGCAGAAAAATTACAACGTAGAGTCTTAGCTCTTGCAGAAAGTGTTATTCATAGCAGTGACAACAATATTATAACCCCGCTTCATCTAGGACTTGCACCGCAATTCCATCATGATCATGGAAACCGAGATATAATAGACACTCTCCATGTCCATGGTTTCACCATAAGCTATACCTTTCAAATATTGCGTGCGATGATTCCTCATTTTACGAAGGTCAAGCTTGTCGCTCTTCCTCTCGAGTTGGCCTGGTGAAGTAGTGAGTTGGTTTCTTGTGCTCTCCACCTCACACAGCCAGGTACGCCCGGCTCATCGGGAATTGTTCTGAGCCAGGCGTCTAATCTTCTTTTGAAGATGTCCACCGAAACACCACTCGTGTTCCTTAGGTCTTTGGGCAGCTGATTAAACAGTTTTGGTCCTCTCGCAACAAAACTATTTTCTTTCAGGGTTAAAGATGTTCCCTGACTAGCCTTTAATTTGGGAACACGACAGTCTTCCTTTTCTACTTTCCACTGTTATTTGGGGAGTTACAGGGTTCAGAGTAAGATCAGGGACTAGTTTCTCCATTATTTTCCAAGTGTAAATAATGGTGTATCACTCGCTCCTCCTTTCCAGTGAATATAGGTTTAATTCGCGTAACTTTTCCCAGTAGTTTAGTTCTTTGCACCCATTGATCTTGGCTGTGAAGCTTCTCTGAATTCCTTCTAGTTGTCTAACGTCGTCTTTTTTATATGGGCATGTTAGGACCGAGCAGTATTCCAATTTCGGTATGCTCATCTTCGACATTTTTTAACTGCCCTAGGAAAAGATGAGCTTAAAAGAATGCAACATCGCATATATAGGGTGTCCCAAAAAAAACTATATATTCTTTATAGAATCATATATTTTATAATTAAAAAAAAAAAAAAAAAAAAAACTATATATTGTTATAGCACCAATGAAAGGTAAATTAGTAATCTAAGTGATCAAAATGTTATAGCGAGTTGTTTGCATATAAAATTTAATTAACTACGCCAAGTGCTCAAAATGTTCTCCGGCGGCATTGAATGCACTTTTGAATGCATCGACTAACTGATTCGCAGACATGGACTAATGTGGGTGCTGTGATAGTCCCGCACTTTTCCCTAATTGCATCCTTAAGGTGTTCGAGTGTTGCGGGTCTTGTACCATAAACTGCATCCTTCAGGTAGCCCCACAAGTAAAAATCAAGTGGAGTCAAGTCCGGTGAACGTGGAGGATACTCAACGCTTCCTCTTCGTCCTATCCAACGGTTAGGCAACGTTTCATCGAGGTACCTTCTGACATCACAATGATAATGAGGGGGGGCTCCATCTTGTTGAAAGTAAAAGTCGTCGTTTCCAAACAACTTCCGAACTGCAGGTATAATTTCTGTAAGCAGCATGTCGAGATATGCGGCACCGGTAACTGTCCCATTAAAGAAAAATGGTCCAACCAAACCCCTGGATGATAAACCACACCATGCTGTTAATCCTGGTAAATTAACATGTTTATCCACATAAACGTGTGGATTATCAAGTGACCAGTACCTGCAGTTGTGTCGATTTACTGTGCCATTCAGCTTGAAGGTAGCTTCATCAGGCCACACGATTTTGTTGTATTGAAAGTGCATTCATGCCGCCGGAGAACATTTTGAGCACTTGGCGTAGTTAATTAAATTTTATATGCAAACAACTCGCTATAACATTTTGATCACTTAGATTACTAATTTACCTTTCATTGGCAATTGCTATAACAATATATTGTTTGGGTTTTTTTTAAATTATAAAATATATGATGCTATAAAGAGTATATAGTTTTTTTTTGGGGACACCCTATACATACCACATGGCTTAGTCTCACGACAACATGGAGGAAAACTGATTCAAGAAGGTGACGACAATATTGATATCAACTGTGCAACCATTGATGGAAAGCGAACATTTCATTCCATAGACCGTGTTGTATTTCAGGAACAGCACTGACTGACTTCTTGTGCAACTACATAACTGAACATGCACCAAGAACGCCGGAACTTGCTGCACACCACGAACATAAGATCTACTTTGTAGGTGGGTTCAGTGATGGAGAAAAAGCGGTCTGTATTTCTAGCCAAGGCGTGACACCAGTGGAAGATCTGTTTTGTTCACATGAAGAGGCAGATACACGGATGCTTTTCCATGCTATGAAGGCAGATGAAGAATTTTCTGCTGCCATATCCAAGGAAGCATAGTTGTCAAGTCACCTGACACAGATATCCTCGTGCTAGTGGTGCATTATTTTCCTCAGATGCAAAGTATCAGGTCATCCCATAAATAATGTCGTTTTTTACGATAGGTTAAGTTTAAACTAGTCCTACTTGGTTTAAGCATAAATTTTCCGAAGGTTATATCGAAGAGGAGATCTATCGTGTTTTGCTACATACTTTACAGACCTTGACCAGTGAAGACGTGTGTTTTGCTTTATGTGAACCCCTCATAAACATGGCGGTATCAGAAGAGCATATCAGGCATATAATGCTTTACGAGTTCAAAAAAGGGAATAGTGCTACTGAAGCAACGCGAAACATTCAGGACGTTTATGGCAACGATATTCTGCATGTGAGAATGTCGAAGATGGTTTCAAAAGTTTAGGAATGGTGACTGCTGTTTGACAGATGCAGCACGCTCTGGACGCTCTGCTGAGTTTGATGATGACCTGCTGTTAGCCGCACTTGAAGAAGACTGTTCAACGACTGTCGAAGAATTGGCCTAGTAACTCAATTCATCCCCGTCCACCATCCATCGACATTTGTAACAACTCGGAAAAGTGCCTAAGTTAGGAAAATGGGTGCCACATGAATTGTCGGTCGACAATCCGAGGGTGCGGGTAAACATTAGCACAGCTCTTCATTCCAGTGAACTCCAAGATCCGTTTGTGCACCGTTTTGTGACTGGTGAAGAAAAGTGAATTTACTGTACCAGAATGTTAAGCGCCGTCGACAGTGGGTTTGTACCGGAGAACCAGCGACACCACAGCCAAAACCAAATCTTCACCCTCGGAAGGTGTTGCTTAGTGTTTGGTGGGATAAAGGTGGTGTAATACACTTTGAAACCTTACCACACAACCAAACAATCACCGCTCAAGTCTACTGTCAACAACTGGATCGATTGAACACTGCGCTAAAAGAAGAGACCTTCTTTGGTTAATCGGAAAGGAATCGTGTTCCACCACGACAACGGACGTCCTCATACCGCTCGGATCACTTCTGCAAAAATTGAGGAGCTTGGGTGGGAAAAACTTCCACATCCTCCAGACCCTGCGCCTTCAGATTATCATCTCTTCAGGAGTCTGCAAAACTATCTTGACGAGAAACAGTATACTTCTTTAGATGACCTGCACACCAGTCTTTGTACGTTTTTTGCCTCAAAACCGCCTGAATTTTATAAACATGGCATTGAAAAGCTTGTAGGACGTTAGCAGTGTCATTGATTCCGATGGAAAATATATACTAGATTAAAAAGTTTCAGTTGTGTTTTTTTTTCCTTCAAATTCCGATCTAAAAAACGACATTACTTATGGGATGACCTGATACATCATCTTTCTGAGTAGAAACAGGAAAGGTGACTGCTACTGCTGATCTCCATCGTCATATTCCTGTTCACAGCTTATGCAATGAATTAAGTCCTGTGGTTCCTAGTCTACTTCCCGTCATGCATGCTTTGACAGGATGTGATAGCGTCTCATCATTCTGTGGCATAGGAAAAAAGAAAATGTGGAAAACCATGGAGTCATTGGAGAAGAAAGGTTCGATTCCACTCCTTGGTGGACATTATGGTCTGTAGAAAGAGAAAAATATAAATTATGGTTTGTAGAAATAGAAAAATATGAATTTCTCCTATGATGCCGGACTTATGGGACACCCTGTACACGATACAAAGGATGTATATAAAGAACAACATGACTTGAATCTTCTGAGAGTCCGCCTTGCTGACAAGAATGTACCATTACACAAACTACCCCCATCAGAACCTAGCTTTCTTCAACAATTTAAGAGAGCATCATTTCAGACCCGCATTTGGATGTTGACTCACGTTGCTAAACCAGATATGTGTTCACCAGATGGAAATGGGTAGCAAAGAGGGGGTGATGAATTAAAGTCGAAGTTATTTGATGGACCAACAACTGCAGAAGTATTAGATGAGCTTCTGCGCTCACGCCGTGGACGCAGACAATGTATTAAGAACTGCAGTTGTGCAACGAATGATATGGCATGCACAGAGGAATGCGTCTGCAAGGCTACCGAGGACTGCATGAATGAACAAACCCACCACAAACCACCGCTGGATGAGCTAGATGAATATTTATTGAATAACCATATTATAGCACTGTGTATTAATAATTTATTAGTGTTGTTGTTGTTGTTGTTGTTGTTGTTGTTGTTGTTGTTTAGCCGATCAGCCCACCCTGATCGAGCAAGCCGGCGGCACGCAGGTAACCGATCGCCCTCTCCGGAGTGGACCAGAGGTTCAGCGCACTCGTGATGTTGTGTTGTGTTCGTTGTTGTGCTAGAGCGGTACAGTCCGTCATAATGTGTTCAATTGTTTGTGGTGTGTCTTGGCACAGGTGGCAGGTGTCGTCTATGGAGTTGTCTAGTCTGTGTTTATATGTCCATAAGTTGGGGTGATGTCCACATCGGAATCGTGCTAAGTTAACTCGATCCGATCTGCTCAGGCTGATCTCTGACCTGTTAATGGGCGGCGGCTTCGCACCTAGGACCGCATTCGGACCGAGTCGTGTCAGTGCTTTGTGGGTTAGGTGTGTGTGTATGTGTTTTCTGTACTGTGTGATGTCTGTGGGGCGTGGTATGGAATGGAGTATTTGGTTATAATGTCTCTCTGGTGTTACCTTAATGGTGCGAGGTGTTGGTGCATGATTGTACATGTAGTGGCAAGGGTGTTGTGGGTTAGTTGTCGCTGCTGCCATGAATTGTGTTCCCCTCATGTCTAAATGTTCCCTAACTTTTAGTATTTTTGTTTCTGTGTGCAGGTGTTCTATTGGTGTTGTTTGAGTGCATCCTGTAATGATACGAAGTGCGTTGTTTTGTATTGTTTGTAAGGTGTTTATGTGTGTGTTGAGATAATGGGTGCCCAGCATGGGCTAGCATAGTCCATAACTGAGCGAATATATTGTTTGTAGATGAGTGATGTTGTTTCCTGCTGGTGTCCAAAGTTTGTGCCTGTTAGTACCCTAAGCGTGTTAAGTCTTGACGTACATTTGTTTTTAATGTCCTGAATGTGGTTTGCAAAAGATAATGATGTGTTGTATGTGACACCTAGTATTTTGGTTCTGTGAGTGTGTGGAATGTTGATGTTGTTTAGTGTAAGTTGTGGAATTACCTGGTGTTCTTTTGTGTTGCTTGTAAGCAAAGTGATGGTTGATTTTGTGGGCGCTACTTTGAGTCTATTGTGTGTGAGCCAGTCTTGTATACTGTTTATGTATGTTTGTAGGTTATTTGTAGCGGTGTCGATGTTGTTGTGGGTGGATGTTAGAGTGATATCATCTGCATATGATGATAAGGTAAGCTTGTTATCTATGGGTGTTGGAATGTCATGCATGTATAAGTTGAAGAGTGTTGGTGAGAGAACAGAGCCTTGAGGGACCCCGTTCAGAAAAAGCTTGTTTTTGGATGACTTGCCATTAAATGTGACATGTGAGTATCTTCCTGAGAGATAGTTGCTCAGCCACCTTTTGGTGTTATTGTGCATGTTTGTGTTGAGTATTTTGTTTATGAGAGGAAGCGTGGGATAGCATCAAATGCTTTACTAATGTCTATTGTTGCTAATAGTGTACGTTGAGCTGGTCTTCTAGAGTTGATGCCATCCATGATGTGCTGCGTCAGGTTAGTGAGTAATGTCGTGGTTGAGTGGTGAGGTCTGAATCCATGTTGAGTAGGCGATAGTGGTATGTGTGGGTTGGTGATTTGTAAGAATAGTCTTTCTGTTACTTTGGAAGGTGTGCATAGTAAAGTAATGGGTCTATAGGAAGCTGGTTCTGTTGGATTTTGTTTGGTTTGAGTAGTGTAATAATTTTACCTTGTTTCCATATGTCAGGAATAATACAGTGTTGGTATGAATATGTGCTGATATTTGTGAGAGCTAGTATTCCTTGTGGGCCCAAGTGTTTAAGGTGTATGTTAGATATGTTGTCTGGTCCAGTAGCCTTCGAATTTTTAATGTTTTTGATGATCTTGGTGGTCTGGTCTGTATTGAAGGGTGTAATGGTCGTGTCGAGTCTGTAGGTTTTCTTGTGTCTGGCTGTTTGTTTGTCTGCGTGTTTCTGGTTGTTGTCTCTGTTTAAGTGACTTATCTTTGCGTAGTGATTAACTAGAATGTTAGCTTGTTGTGTGTATGTTGGGATATTATTTTGGCTGCGACAGATAGCCGCGTGTGAGGTGTGAATGCCGCTGTTAGAGTGGGTAATGCTGTTTATAGTCTTGTATAGCCTGTATGTATCTGTGGAGTGGTTTAGTGTTGTTATGAATTCCCTGAATGTTTCTGTTTGTTTTTCTTTGAGTTTGTTGTTTATTTCTGTGTTGAGCTGTTGTATCTGCTGCTTTATGGCTTCTGTGTGTGGTGTTTGTGTGTTATGTTTGAGGTTGTTACGTTGCCTTATGAGGTGGGCTATTTCTCTAGTGTAATTTGGGTTGTATTCCTAATGTTGCCCTTGGGTATGTATTTGTTTGCATTATTGATAATCTGATTAAATGTCTTGAGTGTTGTATCGATGTTTATGATGGGTGTGCTGTTTAATGTGGTGAATTGTTCCTCAGTCTGTATTTTGAACTGTTCCCAATCAGCTTTCTTGTAATTTCTGTAAGTGTGCCTAAGGCTGTTGGGGCAGAGTGTAGAATGTGTTGTAATGATGATGGGCAGGTGGTCTGATGACAGTTGTTTTTCTGTTCTCCATTGTGTATGTGTTGCTAGTGAGGGGGAACAGAACGTTATGTCTGGGGAGGAGTTTGAGTATCCTGCTTGATGTGGTATGTGTGTATGTTCTTCTGTATGTTAAGAATGAAGAGGCTGTTTAGTTGTGTGGCTATGTTGGCGCCTCTGGTGTTGTTTTGGTTGTGCAGGTACCAACTAGTGTCTTTGGCGTTGAAGTCTCCTCCTAAGATGACATTAGTGAGAGAGGCAAGATTGTGTAACTGTGGATTGTAATTGGCTGGCACCTGAGGTGAACTATCTGGTGGGATGTAAATGTTGATTAGTGTTGTGTGTTTGTGTTTTCGTGTTTTAATGTTAACTGCCTGTATTTCTATCGTGTTATCTGCTTGGATTGTGTTTGTAATGTTTTGGGTAGCATCAGTGTAGCTAATGCTTTTACGTATGTAAGTGATGAGTCCACCCCCGTTACCCCCAGTACGATCTTGACGGATCGCCGTGAAGTCAGGGATGGTGGGTGTTTTGTGTGTGCGTTTTAGTTTTGTTTCTTGTATAAGTGCTATGTGAATGTTTTGTTTGTGTACGAATTCCCTAAGCTGCATGATTTTGTTTGTGAGGCCATCTACGTTGTACTGTAATATGTTAATATTATACTTCTGTATGTGTCTCATGGTGCTATTGTGTCTATGTCTTTGTGTATGGTGACATGTGTAAGTTGTAGTGGGGCCTGGATTAGTCTTAATGTCGCCAGAGAGTAAGAGTAGTGTATTTCATATATGCTGTTACAACGTGAGTTATTCTCCAGTAGGGGGTAGACTGCTAATAACGAATTGAATTGATATTGCGGGAATCACCCAATACAGTATGCACTGACTTACATGCAGTTTTATAATTGAAAAACAAGTTGAGACTTTTAGTGGAAATATTCCAATTTTAAGTAATGATTTCTGCTTTAAAGTTATTTAGTAGTTTGCTTCATAAAGATAAGAATTGTTAAAATTTAGTTGCTTTAATTGATTTTATGTTAAGTACATCGATATATGTATAGTAACTTAATTTTTGTTTTACAAAATTGACGTTCTTCAAATCTCAATATCGGTCCTTTCACACAGTTAGCAATGCAAACTTTATTTTCAAGTGCAACATTATTATATATGTACTGTAATCATGCCAACATTTGCCTGTTTTTCATAACTGAACGATAGACCTTTCTGCTGGCATGGGAACAGAGGTCTCCATTATTAACCCATGGAGGCGCAGTACTTTGTATGGTGATTCAGCACTTTAATACCGCGTTCATTTTGTTCAACATAGTGTATTAATGCTTTGAGTATGAAAATACCTGAATTATTGTACTCGAAATTAGTTTTTGTAACTCATATTAATCAGTTTTGTGAAACAGCTGTATTTTAGGTGATATTTTTGGGGTCTAACAATAACGTTTTTAGGCAAAAAATAAAATATATGTAAAAGGATGTTTTTATAGATGTTTTTATAGATAAATTGATATAGTGTAGCACTAGAGCTTTCAGAAAATGTATAACTTTATGGGAAATAAACCTTGTGTTCACTGTTCATTGTGTCTTCAAAGATTTCAGTTGTAATGCGTGAATTGAAAACATGAATACACGAGTACCTGTACACAACTGAAGTTAATGGCTGAGTTTACTATCTTAGCACACTCAGAATGGAGGACAACATGCCAACTTATATGTCCAGATGGTGCAGATGGTGCAGATCATTTTAGGACATGTTATCCATTTCTGTACGAGGGGGGTATTAAACTAAAAAAATATGGCCTGTTATCAGGGTTGGCCGCTCGCCTAATAGTGACATGGAGCTCCATCTTGTTGAAAGACACCAGTGTCGAGAATTCTATTTGAACGAAGCTGGGGTTCAAGAAACTGCTGAAACAGCCCTGTTACCGTAGCTTCTGCAAAGAAAAAAGGTCCGTAAATCTGCGATCTTGTCATACCCAACCAGACATTAACTTCAGGAGAATCTCTCCCCCATTCGTAGACCTCGGTTGGTTTTTCACTAGCCCAAATACAGCAATTACTAGGGCCACTCAATATATTTTGCCACACCCTTTTTTCTTAGCTAAATAATAGGCCCTGGGGCTGAAATGTCTTTTGGGCCGTAAGTTCCAACTTTTTGCGCTTCACAAAACCGGATTTTTCCAGTTTGAACCTCCCCTCCTTGAATAAAACCGCTTTTAAACGCCATTTTATAAAATCGATGGTTAACGCAGTTTCAAAAATGGCGTCTGACAGTGATGTGCGTCGTAAACAAAGAGCTGTTATAGAGTTCTTAACCGCAGAGAAGGAAATAGTTGGAAATATTCACAAACGTCTAAAACGTTTACGGAGATGCTGTTCTCGATCGAAGCACAGTTGGACGCTGGTCTAAACGTGCGAGATCATCGGGGAGAGGGAGAGCCAGCCTCGATGATGAGCCACGCAGCGGTCGCCCGGCATCGGCTGTGACATCTCACACTGTACAATGTGCTAACAGCATCATCGATCAAATCGGCGCGTCACATACAAGGAGTTATCACTGGAGCTAGGAATTAGTGAAGGAAGTGTGAATACGATAATTCAGCAACTGGAATACGCAAAAGCGTGTTCACGGTTTGTTCCTCGCCAACTGACAAGATCACAAAACCCAAAGAAAAGAAATTGCTTCCGAGTCGATGGTTCGATACGAGACAGAAGGGGATGACTTTCTTTCACGAACTGACTGGGGTACACCACTTTGAACCCGAAACAAAACGCCAATCCATGGAGTGGCATCACGCAGACTACCCACGTAAGAAAAAGTTCAAAATGGCTCCCTCTGCAGAAAGGTCATGGCCACCACCTTCTGGGACATGAAAGGGGTGATTCTGGTGGACAATATGAAGAAAGAACAAACAATCAACTTAGAGGCATATATTGCTTTGCTACCCTACAGAGACTCCAGAGACGTATAAAGCGAGTTCGACCGGAGAGAAAACTGGAACACGTCCTTCTTTTGCACGATAACGCAAGACCACACAACAGTGTAAACAAGCGAGGCCATCACAAAAATGCGCTTCACTCTGTTACCCCACCCTCCATACAGCCCGGATCTGGCACCTTCTGGCTTCCATTTGTTTGGGCCAATGAAGGATGCTATTCGTGGAAGAAAGTTTCAGTGACGATGAGGTTGTTGAGGAGGTTAAGAGGTGGCTCCAGCGGAACCCAGCGGACTTTTACCAGCAAGGAATAAAGGCCCTTGTTTCAAGGTGGAGGAAAGCCGTAGAAAAGGATGGAGACTATGTGGAAAAATAAAAACTTGTAAAAAAGGTATGTAACTACTTGTGTACAAAATTTCTGGAACTTACAAGGAAACTTGGAAAGAAAAAAAAAAGTGGGTCAAAATATACTGAGTGGCCCTCGTATGTTGATTAACCTTTCTGCATATGTGGAATGTCGTCTCATTGCTGAAGAGAATATGGTTTAAGTTTTCGGTATAAATTTTTTCTAGCAATGTACACATGGCGGCTCGTCTTACATAATCCTTTTCATGTAACTCGTGTAGCACTTGTGGTAACTTTTCTTTTTTAACGTTGACTTTAAAATCCTTAGAACAGTCGTTTTTGGTATGCTCAGTCTATGTGATGCTGTGCGAATTGACATTCTAGGATTTGTTTCAAAGGCATCTCTTACCAATTCGACATTTTCTCGAGAGGTACCTGGACGTCCAGATCTTGCTCATCATGAACAGATCCTGTTCTTTTAAATTTATTGACCAGTTCGCGAATTGCTTTGTCTGTAAGTCCTGGTATGTGAAATAATCTTACAAATTTTTCTCGAATTTTTTCGCACTTTTTCCCTTGGATACGTAGTGTTACTACCATCACACGTTCTTGTACGTCCATCATGGCCTGTAGAAAATAAAACAGAAATAGCATTATTTCAGCAAAATAGATAGACTTTTAGACCACCCTGTATTAGTAGTATAAACGGCCATCTTATGATATTTCGGGGTTTAGACTCCTCCATAACTGTGAAGTTCATACGACGGAGGGGACCTACAGCTTTGAGTGGATCCGAACAACGTAACTACTACTGAACAGACATGTCGTCGTTTAGCTTCACTGATCTAACGGGGAGTGGTAGCCTACGATTATCCCAACTCAACCTGAAGGTGGCAGCGGCGGCGGCGGTGGCGATAGTGGCCTGAGGAATCCCGAGACCATTACGTTGTGGATCTAATCCGTACCTAACAAACCGAATCAAGAGAGTTCTAACCCAGATTTTAATGTTTTAAAAGTGGTGTGTGTGGGCCTAAGTCCACGTTACAAGAAGCAAGTGATCATACCTCTAAATGCAAGACTAATAAACAGGTGTGAGCGAGTTCTTCAAAGTCTTTGGCGAGAGAAATGAGGGTCTGAGCGGAAGCGTCGGACACGGGGGGAATTTCGCCTCCGACCAAAACTCCCCTCGAAGTCGACTTCAGGGGAAGGGAAGTGGCAAACTTCAAAATGCAATCTCCAAACCATTCCTTTATATTAAAATAAAATATTTAATACAATTTTATAGAACAAAAGACTCGCTGATGTTCCTCAATTTGATTACATTTTACAGAAAAATATAATTGCCTACTTAAAATCTATTTTATTATATATATATAATATATATATATATATATATATATATATATATATATATATATATATACAGGGTGGCGCAAAAGTCGCGCATCATAAGAATTTTCAGCGTTTATTATCTTATTTTTTTCTTTTAGGTAGGGGATGGCTGCGAAATTAACAATAGACGAGAGGGTGAGCTTGGTTTTAATGTATGGAATACCAGATACAACAAATCGAGGAATCGGTACAGAATTTATCACCCTATATTATATATATAAGGCGAGATGCTGCAGAAGGGTCGACCGCAGGTCGATCCTGAACCGTTGTTCAAACCCTCAAAGTAACATAGTTATTTAGTTAGTTAAGGAGTTAGTTTTGTATCACTTTCTTCCTACCCACAAAATAGCTACTATAAAATAAAATATTAGAATACTGTACATTAATATAATTTCAGCACTTCTCGTCATGTGACTGACATTGAAAGAAAGTGGAGATATCATCCACGTACCTTCCGTAAAAGACTGGCCGAAAATCAAGACGACACGTATCAAGAACCTATTCTTCAAAATGAAAAAGTATTTACCAGAGTGGGACCCAAAGGGGAACCCATAGCAACACCTTCAGTTTGTTCATAAAATTGATTATTAAATACGAAATAGGAATTAAAAGCCGACAATTCAAGAAATTTCCTAAAACTAAACTAGTAAAACCATGAACGGTCTCGCAAAAAAAAAGTTTGTCAACACGAAGGTCATTAATTTCGTGTAATGGTATAGTAGCAAACAATGAACGTCATCGCTACACATAAAACATTATTAGAATTTAAGCTACTAATTTCATGAGCAAAAGAATTTTTTTACTGAACAATCGTTGATAGTAAGTGGAAGCAAAATAGGAAGAGGAACTTTGCCAAAGGATAGGTAGGAGATTATTATACGCCGCAAGAATAGGTCTAACTAGCACGTCCCTTTCATGGACTTTAAGGAGGCCATAAAGAATGCCAGTAGTAGAACCAGTAACAACAAGGTGGTTGTCGTCAATTTTATTTAAACGACCAGCTGATTTTAGATGATGTAAGAACCTATCAACTTTATTCTCAGTTCGCAAAATAACAAAATGGAAACTTTAAACTTTAACTTAGCTAAATTTACAAGTATCGGAAAGAACAGCGAGGACTTTGTCTATATAATCTTTTTTTGTTCAATATGACAACCGTTTACAAATAAAATTATTGTTATTACTCAAAGAACGTAAAATACTAAACTTCGTTTTCTTAAAAATGGGAGAAAAACTTTATAGTGTTTCGCCCAGTCTTTTACTGAAGATATGTGGATGATAACCTTCACTCTCTTTCGAGGTCAATCACATGCCGCGTTCTTAAATTATCTTAATGCATAGCATTCTAACATTTTATATATACAGTATATTATATCCAAGGAAATATGGCACAAGATGGAAGGGAGGATCGCTTTACGTTTATTTCGTCGATTAAATCCTGATGATAATAATAATAACGTGACATTTTATAGAAAAGATTTTTGAATTAGGTCGGGTTAGGTTATCAGAGACGAAGGTTTCCCATCGATGAAATGCGTGATGATCCAAACTAATATTTTACGATGAAAAGTGCGATTATTGTACTTGCAATGCGTTCACACTGGAACTCCCGTTTCTCCTATCACTGTCCTCCTTAGCTGATCTTTTCCCGCGTCTCATCTACTCTCTGAGCATTCCAGCATGCTCTCAAACACACGCTTCTCCCTCTATTTTCACTAGACATACACGCATTTCACGCATTACAATCTTTCCAAAATTTATATAAAAAAAATAGCATCGTGAGCCTTCGAGACCTCGATTTTGGCTCTTTCTTATAAAGCGGGGCTTTTTTGCGGGAACCCGCCCTTGGCCCCTACTTTTCACAAAAAAAATTCTTCCATTATTTACCGCTTAAAATCTATATTAAATATTAGAGTCTTGAATTTTCAGCATGTGACTTTAATAATTCTTTACAAGGGGACTCTCCTTACCAAACTCTCTTGCAAGTGAGCCAAGATTTTCAGCTGATTGGGATCTCCTAAAATTTCATGTTCTGGGATTTGCTGATCCCCCAAATTTCCAGTCAAAATCTCTGCTTCTTTCCGATTGCGTTCGCCAATCTGTTGATCATATTAATTTTTGTATATATATATAATTTTTTTTTCCACTACTACTTCCTATAAATTTGCAAAAACCAACGTACCTTGAAAAGACCTAATTTAACTTAAACTAACCTGGTGTTAATGTTGCATTAAATTAATTTCGCACAGTTACGTAAGAGCAAAATGAAACTTATTTCGGGCTAACGACATCTCAACGACGTGACAAAATCGAAGTTATTGCGAGTTAGATTAGATTAGGTTAATTTAGTTTTTTATTGTCAATGTTACGAACACGTCGACCAAATGGGTACGAGTCTATTTATTTTAACCAACAAATATTTCCAAATTGCTACAAAGACAGCACAGGATACGAGCTACACTGATTTTTAGAAGCCGGCTCAGATCAACCCGAGGTGGCAGCGTTGCCCAGGACATTCATACTCAGAGTCCAATCCTGAATCACGATATATATATACAGTAGGGGCCAAAACTACGAGTCCACTTGATTTTTACTGGTTTTCATAGTTACAATGTAGTTAAACCATATTATTCATCACTGTAGAATACATGTATGACTTGGTCTTACACCTTTTTAACTCCTATTTACCACAATATCAAGTTACAGTTATATTTTTCGTGTAAAATTGAACGAAAACCTCCTCATCTTATTCTACAGATGAGGAGGTGGAGTTGTGTCCAGTAGTTCAAAGAAAAGGACACACATACTCAGGGGAGTAACACTTTTTATTTGAATTGTTAATACATTACTTTCATTGTTTTATTGTTGTTACAGGTGATGGTGCATATATGCCCAAAGACAGGCTCGCATATATAAATAAGATAGAGATTAAATTAAATAAATAAACGAGATAATAAAGACCCTTTCTAAACAAGGGGGAAAACTGAATAATAAGAACTAATAACAAAGAAGAATCAAAAGAAGCGCAAGATCATCTATTGCAAAGAAGAGCTAAAGCATTATTTCTAAGGGGTACCTAGACCGTGGTATTTAGGGGATAGCCGGCTGTTCTGGGTATTCACGGGGTGGGGGTACTTTCTTAAATACTGAGAAGAGAAGAAACACGAGGAACACCTTAAATAAATTGAAGGTGAGAAATTATTTACTTTTTATCACTGGTAGCAGAGCGTGGTTCGAATTCGACAACATGAGCAATAAAGACAGTGGAGACTGGAGGATGAGAAGAGGATGTCCACATTTCAACGGGAAGCAAGAAGAATTTAGAAGTTGGAGAGGGAGAGTAGAGGATTGGTTGATCGTGTGCGAAGAAGTGGTATACCCTGGTTTGGAAATAAGGATGAATTTAGGAGGGAAGGCATGGGAGGTGACCGAAGATATTAGTCGAGGAAGTCTTAAACAAGAAGGTGGTGCAGCAATTATTTTGTCAGTTCTGGATAAAGTGTATAAAAAGGAGACTTTGATGGAGAATTATGAAAATATGAAGAAGTATTTCAAGATCAAGAGGGAAGTGGGTGAAACGATGAAGGATTACATTTTCCGGTATGAAAAAAACGCGAAGGACTGTAAAACAACATTAGGTAGAGAGATGTTTGAAGGAGAAGTGAAGGGATTTCATGTGCTGGAACAAGCGAGCCTGTCTGAACAACAAAAACAATTAGTTTTATCAGCATGTGGAAAGGAGGAGATGAAATATGAAACGGTGACACGAATAATGAGGAGGATATTTGAAACCTTGGAGGAGGAAGCAAAAGGAGAGGAGTGGTTGGAACATGACCAGATGAATCGTGGATATGGTGGAGGAAGAGGATTAAACAATAGAGGTGGAGGTCGATGGAGAGGAAATTGGAGCAGGAAAGGAGCCGGAAGAAGAAACCCGATGAACCAACAGGGAAAGGTAACAACATGTACAATCTGCAAATCCGAATGGCATTGGGCCTATGATTGTCCAAAGCATTATAAAAACAAAGGGATGGTTAGTCGATCTGATAATGATAAAGAGAAGAAACACGAGGAGGAGAAAGAAGAGAAGATTTACGTGAGTGAGGTCATAACTGAGGAAGAAGAATGGGGAGATATTGAAGCTATTTTAGACACTGGATGCAAATCAACAGTATGTGGAGAACTATGACTATCAAAGATAGTGATGGAGTTGGATAAGGAGGAGCTTAAGAGAATGAGGGCAAAGACTGTAACATCAAAAAAGGTCTTTACCTTTGGGAAGACGAGCTTCCCATCAAGAGGCATCATGGAAATTCCTGTCAATATAGGAGGACAAAAAGTGTATATAAAAACGGAAATACTGAAAGGAGATGTGCCCTGGTTAATAGGGAAGGAAACTATGTGTAAAATGGATATGAAGGTATGCATGAAGGAGGAAAAGGTGGTGATAGGAGATATGAATAACGTAGAAGTGACGCTTAAAGAAGATAGAAGAGGACACCTGAGAATTGGTTTGATACCACAAAGGAGAAGAGAAGAAGTGTGGACAGAAGGATGGAAAGAAAAAGGAGATAAGGAGATTGGTGCAGCCATAAGAAAGTTACATCTACAATTCGGACACGCTAGTGGAGAGAGAATTTGGAGGTTGACGGAGGATGCTGGATGGAGTGAGGGACTGGAGGAAGAGCAGAAAAAGAAGATGAAAAACAGATTATTGGAACAACTAACTGAGTGCGATATTTGTAAGAGATATAAGAAGAATCCACCAAAGCCAGTAGTGGGTTTGAGTTGGAGTAAACAATTTAATGAGGTGGTAGCCCTTGATCTGGGAGAACTTGAGGGACGAAGATTCTTAGTAATGGTAGATATGGCGACAAGATATTGTCAAGCCAGGTGGATAAAGGACAAGACACCAGAGACTGTGATGAATGGAATGATGGAGGGATGGTTGACTATTTTCGGAACACCGGCAAAAATACTGACTGATAATGGAGGTGAATTTCAAAACGAAAAAATGAGAATTATGTGTGAAAAATGGCAGATAAAAATGATGACTACACCAGCAGAAAGTCCATGGAGCAATGGACTGTGTGAAAAGACTGTCGGATTACTGAAGGAGAGTTTGAGGAAGATGGCGGAAGAAGTAAACATTAAGATTGCTCTAGGATGGGTGGTGTTGGCAAAGAATTGTCTGAGTAATTATGGTGGTTTTTCGCCAAACCAATTAGTGTTTGGGCATAATCCGATACACCCGAACCTTCTGAATGATGGCTTCAGCATTGGTGGTGTTGTAGAAGGAAATGAAGAACAGATGGTGAGGGAAAATCTACAAGCGATGCATAAGGCAAGAGAAATATTCATTAAGAATGAATCTTGTTTAAAAATAAGGACTGCTCTGAGGAAAAATATACGGGTACATAAGATAGAAGATGTGATTATCAATGATGAGGTCTACTACAAAAGAGAAAATGAAAAAGAGTGGAGAGGACCAGCAAAGGTAATTGGCGTAGATGGGAAAACTGTGATTGTGAAGTATGGGGATTCATTAAGGCAAGTGGCGCGAGTGCATATCACTCGGATTCAAGGAACAAATGAAGTCATGAAAGAAGAGAGAGAAAGAGGTAATGAAAAGGAAGAGGAGATCGATAACAACAACTTTGACAGAGAAGAAAGGGACATGGTTATGGTGAGAAGAGATGGAGGAGATCCAGTGTGTGATGATGATGAGGCGATGGAAGATGAAGAGGAATCAGAAGATGAGGTAGAAGATGAGGAAGATGAACGTGAGGAGGAGGTAGAGAGAGAGAGAGAGATTATACCTAAGTTGAAAAAAGGAGATAGAGTCAGGGCCCGGCATAAGGAAACAGGCGAACGAGAAGAATGGAAGATTTTGGGTTTAGCTGGAAAAAGATCGAGTAAAAAGTGGGGAGACAGCTACAATATACAAGAAATAAATACCGGCAGGAAAGATTGGATTGATTTAAGAGAGTACGAAGAGATAAGGAAGATAGATGACGAGGAGGAAGTCCTGCTCGGTTTTGAGGATGAAAAGGTAGAGGAAGCCAAACGAAAGGAATTACAAAGCTGGCTAGATAACGAAGTGTATGAAGAAGTAGAAGATGTTGGTCAGGAAAGTGTGTCCACAAGGTGGGTGGTGACTGAAAAAGTGAAAGCAGGTAAAAGAATTTGTAAAGCAAGATTGGTGGCGAGAGGATTCGAGGAAGAAATGGAAGACTGGGAAAAAGATGCACCCACTTGTAACCCAGAAACTTTAAAATTGTGTCTATGCATAATTAATCAGAAGGGATGGAAGTGTCATACTTTAGATATTGCAACTGCATATTTACAAGGAGAAAGAATACAGAGAGTTGTGTATGTCAAACCACCCAGTGAAGTAGAAAGTGGTGTTCTATGGCAGTTGAAGAAAGCAGTTTACGGACTTAAAGATGCGGCAAAAGCATGGTATATGAAGGTGGTGAAGGTGGTGGTGGAGCTTGGAGGAGTTAAAAGCAAACTGGAACCAAACATGTTTTATTGGAAAGATGATCAAGGAAGTGTAAGTGGAGTCCTATGTGCACATGTAGACGATTTTTGTTACGGAGGAGATGATAATTTTCTTAAGACAGTTATTACGAAGATGAAAGAAAAATTGAAGGTGGGAGATCAAGGAAGGCAGAATTTCAAGTATATAGGAGTTCACGTAAGACAACAAGAAAAGAGAATACTCATTGAGCAAAGGAAATACATCGAGAGTATACAAGAACCCGAAGGGAAGCTTTATCAAGGTCTTAGAGTCCTAAAAAGGAAAGAGTTGACTCTCTATCGATCAATTGTGGGACAACTGAATTGGATATCACAACATATCTTACCCGAAATAGCTTATGATGTAAGTGATCTAAGTAGAGCGTTTAAAGAGGGAACAACACAGGATATGAGAAAATTAATAAAAATCGTGAAGAAGGCAAAAAGATCAAGGGGAGAAATCGTCCTAGAAAAATTGGATGAAGAGAAAATATTTTGGGAAATATATGCAGATGCCTCGTTTGGAAATGTGGAGAACGAACAAACTCAAATCGGATACATAATATCATTAGCAGATGATATGGGAAGAAGATGTCCAATATGGTGGAAGTCGAGGAAGGCAAAAAGAGTGGCAAAAGCTACAATTGAAGCTGAGGCACTGAGTGTTGGAGAGGCTATTGAGGGAGGAATTTACTATAATCAACTATGGAAGGAGATAGTGGGGGGCAGAAAGATTGAAATATGAGTGAAAACTGACAGCAAAACACTAATGAAGGCGATAAAATCAAACACTGGTGTCAGTAGTAAACGGTTGAGAATTGATATAGCTGCAATTAAAGAAACTTTGGAGAGTGGTGAAGTGACAGAGGTGGAGTGGGTGCGAGGTCTGGAGCAGGTGGCGGATGTGTTGACCAAGAGAGGAGTTGCCGAAGAAAATATAAGAAGATACGTGGGAGGAGAGAGTTTGAAAAAAAACTGAAGGAGGAAGAGAAGAGGATAAGAGTGACTAAATCGCTCTTATTCTACAGATGAGGAGGTGGAGTTGTGTCCAGTAGTTCAAAGAAAAGGACACACATACTCAGGGGAGTAACACTTTTTATTTGAATTGTTAATACATTACTTTCATTGTTTTATTGTTGTTACAGGTGATGGTGCATATATGCCCAAAGACAGGCTCGCATATATAAATAAGATAGAGATTAAATTAAATAAATAAACGAGATAATAAAGACCCTTTCTAAACAAGGGGGAAAACTGAATAATAAGAACTAATAACAAAGAAGAATCAAAAGAAGCGCAAGATCATCTATTGCAAAGAAGAGCTAAAGCATTATTTCTAAGGGGTACCTAGACCGTGGTATTTAGGGGATAGCCGGCTGTTCTGGGTATACACGGGGTGGGGGTACTTTCTTAAATATTGAGAAGAGAAGAAACACGAGGAACACCTTAAATAAATTGAAGGTGAGAAATTATTTTACTTTTTATCAAGTTTTGACCACATTTCATTACTGTCTGGCTTGGAAGCAATATATTTATTAAAATGTTGTATAAAGTTTCGAAATACATAAATGGATGTTGCTGCTGATAGTCTATTGTATCAATTAATAAGTCTCTTTCTATTTTATCATATAATATTATATCATTAATAACAATATTGATAATCCAATTCCTTTTGCAAGTTCATAAAATTTTTTCCGCCTCAAAAAAACACTAAATATTTCAACATGCCAAATGATCTCAGTGAAGCAGTAAGGGGCCAAATTGTTGCTCTAAGCCATGAAGGAGTATCTCGGCGCCAGATTGCTGCCAAAATAAGAGTTTCGAAAGGTGCAGTTCAGAGAACATTGCAAAGATTTAGAGATTGGGACTTGTTCATCAAGACCAAGGTCAGGCAGACCTAAGACAACGACTCCATCAGAGGATCAGTTCATCAAACTTTCGTCTCTGCGTGATTTTTTTTTTTTTTTTTTTTTTGTATTGGGGCGTTTACCGCCACTTCCCGCTATATGGTAGCGGATATCATGGCGAGGCGGAACACGAGAAAGAGAAACGGAGACGGAGAAAAGGCGCTAGAAAAGGAAGAACAGCGGACTACAGGTGAGAAGTCACCTAAAGCTCAGATAGGATGCGAGATTGGGAGAGGAAGAGGAAAAGACGGTCAAGCGAGAAGAGAGGGCTCTCAGCGAGCATAAGGCGTAAACGTTCGGGGAGGGGGAAATCAGAAAGGAACGGGAAGGCGCGACGACGTACTGACGACAGGGTGGGGCATTCCACAAGGATGTGAGAGACGGTGAGGGGCGACTGGCAGGAGGCGCAACGAGGAGCCTCCTGCCGGAACATAAGATAGCCGTGCGTGAGGCGCGTATGGCCGATGCGAAGCCGCGCAAGGACGACCTCTTTGTGTCTGGAGCGGTGGAAAGAGGACACCCAATATGACAGACGGGGGCGGATGGACCAGAGTTTATTTCCGGTGGCATCGTCCCAGGACTGTTGCCACATGCGGTCGTAAAAGGAACGAAAGACCTGCACATAGTCTGAGAAGGGGAGCGGGCGGGGGAGGGGAGGCAGCGAGGCGGCGGACCGGGCTATGCGGTCCGCCGCCTCATTACCGGAAACACCAACATGGGCGGGAACCCAGCAGAAGGTGACCCGGATCCGGTGAACGGTGTGCAGGACATGGTACTCCTGTTGAATAAGGCGTACGAGGGGGTCCGGGGAATCATAGCGCTCGAGCGCCTGAAGGGCGCTCAGCGAGTCCGAAAAAATGGTACAGGAGGACCGCGAACAACCCGATACCAGACGGAGGGCTTCCAGAAGGGCAAAGAGCTCCGCGGAAAAGATGGAGGCCTGAACCGGCAGGGGGATACCCGGGAGGTAGGTGACAATGACGGAGAGAAGACGGCGGCCGCGACACCTGCAGGGGAGCGCGAGCCGTCGGTGTAGACGGGAACGTCGTCCGAATGGACGGGAAGATGGGCCAGAAAAGAAGACCGGAGGACGGCAGGAAGAGACTCCTTACGCAGGCCACGGAGCGCCTGGCAACGGCAGATAGGGGTGGTCCGCCAGGGGGGCGACAGATCGAAGGAGAACGGCAGAATAGAGGGTGGGGGGATCCCCAGGGACGAGAAAATCTCGGCCAGAGAGGCAGCGAAATGCCACGTGTCAGGCCGGGGTAGCGCCTGGGAGATCGCGGAGAAGAGTAGGGACATCGGAAGGCGGCAGATGCGAAGGTAACACTTCGCCATGAGAAGGCCCCGGCGAAGGGGCAGGGGGGGGTGTCCACAGTCCACCTGAAGACTAGCGACAGGGGACGAGCGGAAGGCACCCGACGCCAGGCGAAGGCCACGGTGGAGAAGAGGATCCAGCATACGGAGTGCCGGAGAGGAGGCGGAGCTGTAGACCACACAGCCGTAGTCGACACGGGATTGCACCAGGGAGGTGTACAGGCGCAGCAGAGTACGCCTGTCCGCCCCCCAGGTCGTGTGGGACAGATGACCCAAAAGGGAGAGGGTGCGGCGAGATGTTTGCCGCAACCGCCTAAGGTGTGGAACCCAACCGAAAAATCCGTCGAGGGTCATACCCAGGAATCTAACGGATGGGACGAGGGGAAGAGGAGTGCCGGCAAGGGTAAGGGCGAAGGTATGCGACAGACGGAGGCGCCGAGGACGGAAAAGCATACTGGAAGACTTAGAGGGTGAGAAAGCATAGCCAACCGAGGACGCCCAGCGAACCACCGCGTTGATGGCTAGCTGGAGCCGACGTTCAGCCAAAGACGGGAGGCGGCCAGAGCAATAGATAGCCAGGTCATCGGCATAGAGGGAGCTACGAACGGATGTAGGCAGGACCGTAGCGACTGTGTTCATCACGAGTGAGAAACACAAGACGCTAAGGACACTACCCTGAGGGACACCCTCCTCTAACGGAAAGCGGTCAGAGAGGGCAGAACCGATGCGGACGCGGAAAGAACGGGCGGACAAGAAGTTATAAATAAAGGAAGGGAGAAAGCCTACGAAACCCAGGGAGCGTAAGCAGTCGAAGACCGCGCTCCGCCGGGTAGTATCGTAGGCCTTCTGGAGGTCGAAAAAGACGGCGAGTACAAATTGACGCCGGGAGAAAGCCTCCTGCACGTCATGGCTAAGGAGAAGGAGGGGGTCGGTGGTAGACCGAAGGCGCCGGAAACCAGCCTGGGTAGCAGGGTACTGGTCACTCGCCTCCAAGGTAAAGGACAGCCGCGAGGCGACCATCGCCTCCATCACCTTGCAGGCACAGCATGTTAGGGAAATGGGGCGATAGTTCGACGGGAGTGAGGGGTCTTTATCGGGCTTCGGGATGGGGACGACGATGGACTCACGCCATCGGTCCGGAAATGAACCCTCCAACCAAATCCGGTTATAGAGGTCCAGTAGAAAGCTGAGAGCAGAGGGGTGGAGATGCCGTAACAAGTCATAGGGGATATTATCGGGGCCGGGGGCGGAGGAGCGTCGGGGGCGGAGGGCCTCCCGAAGCTCTGTCATGTGGAAGAGGTGATTATAGGGGTCATCCCTATGAGGTGGAAATTCCGGTGGGTCGCGGCGGGAGTGGGGGGAATCGGAACTGGAGATGGCTGCGAAGTGCGCCGCGAGTGCGTTCGCGACGGCCTCCGGATCGGACACGAACTCGTCGTCCCCGACCCGAAGCACCGGGGGTCGAGGGGGGACACGGGTCCCCTCAAAGCTACGCACCTTGCGCCAAACAGTCGAGGGGGCAGTCGAGGAGGAGATCCCGGACACGTAACTCCGCCAGGAGGTACGCCGGGCCAGTTTCAGGACCCGACGGGCCACTGCCTTCAGGCGCTGAAATTCTATCTTGTGCTCCAGCTGGCGGGTCCGGTAAAAGCGGCGGCCGGCACGGCGCCGCTCCTGAACGGCATGGGAGCACTCTGGGGTCCACCATGGGACGCTTCGCGGCCTGGGGGAGCCAGAGGTACGGGGGATGCAACTGGCGGCAGCCGAGAGGATCTTACTCTCGAGGAAGGCGAGGGCCTCATTGACGGAGAGAAAGGCAGGAATTGATGGCGAGATCGCCGTGCCCCTCGCGTATGAGGCCCAGTCTGCTCGGGCGAACAGCCAGCGCGGGCGGACAGAGGTGGGGGGGAGGAGACGGGTCGGGGTAAGACACACTGGGAAATGGTCACTGCCGGAAGAATCCGGCAGGACCTCCCAGGTGAACTCCGTCACGATTTCGAGGGAAACCAGGGAAAGGTCGATACAGGTGAAACTGTCATGGGCCGAGTGAAGGCAGGTTGGGGAGCCATCGTTCAGAAAGGTGAACTCGAGCTCGTCCATAAGGGAGAGAAGGGTCCCGGAGAGAAAGGTGGAGCAAACGTCCCCCAGGCCGGGTCCCGACTGTTGAAGTCCCCGAGAATCAGAAAAGGGCGGGGAAGCTGGAGAATTAGGTCACGGAGAGAATCGGGTGGAGGGCGTACGTTAGGGGAGAGGTAAAGAGAGCAGACCGTGAGCTGGCGCCCCAAGGAAAGGTGCACGGCCACAGCTTGCAGGACTGTACGGAGCGGGAGGGGGCGGAAAGGGACGGAGCGGTGCACGAAGACCGCGGCGCCCCCCCTCCCCGCCCCATCGAGAGGCGGGGAAGGGAGCTCGCAGTAACCGGACACTCGAGGGAGGGAACGGGATCCCAGAATCGTCTCCTGAAGGCAGAAACACGCCGGACACCTGGAGGCCAGGAGAGAGGAGAGACTCTCGAGGCCTACCAGGAGCCCGCGGATGTTCCACTGCAGGAGCGAGGTATAGGGAGGGGTAGGAAGGTCAGCGTAAAGGATGGTTATGGGGTGGGTGGGCCGATCGGGCGGCCCGAGATTAAAGAGGGAATCGGAAAGCCCCGGAGTTCAGCGAGGGACGCCGAACGAGGGCGAAGGCGAGGGTCACCCCGACGAGGGGGCGATGTGAAACCAGACGCCGGCAAGTCCTCCAGAAGAGGAGTCTCCCGGACGTCCGGGGGAGAGCGATGCAGAGAAGGGGATGTGAGAGGTATCCAGAATGCCCCTCCCTTCACCGGAGGTGCGGGGGAGCAGGACTACGAGGAGGAGTGGAAAATAATACCTCACCCAGAGGCATTGGCAGGTCGAGGAGAGAGATGGGGCGGGTCAAACGCGGGGGCGTGCACGTCCCACCCACGCCGACCAGGCGGGCGAGTTCCCCCTCCAGTGGGTCCATCGACCGGGCCGGAGAGGGTGTATCTCAGCCCCCACCACGAGGGCCGTCGGGGACCCCAGGGGGGAGCGTGCATAACGGTTGCGCAGTGGGGACGGTGAGGACACCGGGGCGGTAGGGCGAAGGGGGCGTTTGTGTTTGGGAGAGGAAGGTGATGCGAAGCTTATGGCTTCGAACCTTTCGGGGTCACCACTGGCGCGGCGCTTGCGGCCCCTACCCCTCCGTCGTGCGGCCCGCATGGGTGACGGCGGGTCACGATCCGGAATGGGGGTGGCCGAAGGCGCCGGTGGAGAGGGCGTAGAAGGGGCAGGGGGGGTTGCCGACGAAGCATCGGCGTTCGCGGAGGGAGCACGTGGGACGCGCTGGTAGTACGGGGAGCCGCGGTAGGAGTCCGCTGGGCGGCAGAGGATGGACTGGGAGTAGCGGACACGGTGGGTGGAGGCGCGTTGGGAACCGCCGGTGAGGACGGGGTCCGGGAACGGAGAGCCTCGGCGTACGAGGCACCACGCCGGGCCTCGCAGCCACGCAACCGCTCCCGCGCCTCCCGAGCGCTGAGAAACTCTGATGAACAGAGGGCCCGAACCTCCCTTTCAAAGAGGAAGGACGGGCAAGAGCGGGATGAAGCAGGGTGTGGTCCATGGCAGTTGGTGCAGGAAGGCGGAGCAGTACAGGGCAAGGGGTGGGGAGGGCCGCCGCAGCGGACACACAACGGGGCCGGCTGACGGCAGGAGCTGCTCACGTGGCCAAACCTATTACACTGAAAACAGCGCGTAGGATCTGGCACGTATGGTCGTACTGAGAATTCGCACGCTCGTCTCTCACCAAAGTCCCAGAATACCGAAACGGGGGGCACCAGTGAGTCGAAAGTGAGGAGCAGGCGAGGAGAAGGGGCGGTTGGGGACCGCGATCTGTCGGGAAAGCGGTACACCCTCACAACACCCTGGGAGGCGAGGTCAATCTGGAGGTCTTCCACCGGGATGGGTAGAAGACGAGCAGCGTAAATTGTGCCCTGGCACTGATTGAGGCGGGGGTGGGGAGTCACCGTGATCCCGCAGCCCAGGACATCGGGGATAGCGAGCAGAGAGGAGGTTTCGGCAGAGGAACGCGACCTTATCAAAATGGAGCCATCCCTCTGAGGCCGAAGGTCAAAACGCGCCGTCCCCGTCTTCCCATGGATCGCTCGAAAGAGGCGTTCGTGGTTAGTGGGGAGGGCTTGGAGGAGGAGGGGCGGAGGACGAGGAACTTGTCCATCGTCCTAAGGCCGAGTGAAGCCGTCTGGCCAAACACCACCGGAACTTCGAGGGGGCGAGAAGACGAGAAAGGCGGGCGGCGACGTCGGGTCCCACGTCCCCCAGGGGCCGAGGGGGCCGGGGGCGATGAGGCCCGACCGGAGTGGGAGGCGACCGGGGCCGCGGGCCTCCCACCTGAGGGCGAAAAAGCAGGTGGGTCCCTATCGGGACGTGGAATATGGGGGGATCCAGGGGTCGGGGGGTCCACTGCAGGTCCATCCGCTACTGGCGGGGGTCGGGCAGCGGCGCCACGAGCCTGGGGAAGAGAGGGAGAGGAGGTGTCGGCAAGAAGAGCAGACGGGGTGGGCGAGGGCTGCCGACTGCCCTTACCAGACACACGGTCCAAAGAGGTAGTCAGAGGGAGGTCAGATGCACAAGCCGGGTCGTCAACGAAGTCCATTAGATTTGTAAGTGTTTCCATAGAAAATTTTTATTGTTGTTTCGCGCCCGGGGCCGCGGGGAACCGATTACCCGGGGCCCAAGGGGACCAAGCGCACGCCGGCGGGGGGGGTGCCTCGTCCCATGTAGGTACCCCCGTTTCAAAAGGGGCCCTTGCAGCGTCGAAAGTTCTCCCCCGCCGGCAGCAAAGACCAAGGCCCCCCAGGGTCCCAGGCCTGGGCACCCTACCAGCCAACTTAGTCCGGCCCCGGCCATGGGGGCGACCCCCCCAGCGACCAGCCCCGGCAGCCCACGGGGCGCGCGAAGTGAACAGAGAAAGCAGAAAAAACAGAGGGGGCAAGGAAGAGGGTAAAGAGGGGAAGACAGGAAAGAGGGGGCTGTAGGATAGCAGGGTATGCTAAAAGTCCACTTCGCAACCGGGCGGGGACCCGGCAGGGCCCCCAGCCGCGGCTGACCCCCCTCGCCACATGGAGGCAGGAGCCCGCGGGCGATCCACCCCAGAAAGACCGCCCGCGGGGAGGGGGCTGCGTGATATAACAGCAACTACTGCTCACAACATTCAGGCAACAATCAAGAAACAGAGTGAAGCCTGTAAGCAAATCTACAGTTAAAAGGAGGCTCGTGGCTGACGGGCTACCGTCCCATACAGCAGTCTCCAAACCACTTCTAAGGCCTCAGAATAAGACTAAGCGCTTAGCATGGGCGAAAAAACACAAAAATTTCACTGTTGAAGATTGGAAAAACGCTTTATTTACAGACGAGTCAAAGTTCGAGCTTTTTGTTAATCATCGAAGGTCCTATGTTAGTCGTAGAAGTGGTGAGAGATGGCTTAAGCAGTGTATAAAACTTTCCATTAAGCATGATGGTGGAAATAGCCAAGTCTCGGGTTGCTTCAGTTACAATGGAGTTCGTGACCTCCACCTCCACAGAATAAATTATATCTTCACCAAAAAGAAATATCATTCCATCATTCAAAAACATGTCATACCATCTGGCATGAGATTGTGTTGTCAAGGCTTCTTGTTTCAACAAGACAACGACCCTAAGCACACATCCAAACTTTGCAAGGCCTATTTAAAAAATAAGGAAGGAGGAGGGATCCTTATCATTACGGATTTTCCAGCTCAATCCCGAGATCTCATTACATCGAACATTTATGGGAATATTTGAAAAGGGAAAAAGCAAAACACGAAACAAGCCGCCAAGATATCCTCTGGGATGCTCTTCATCTGTGTTGGGACAACTTGGAATCTCATACCATCCATAAGCTTGTCAAATCAATGCTTCATAGAGTACAAGCAGTTCTCAAGGCAAAAGGTTACACGAAATATTAAAGCATTTTCATTATTTTGAATGTTTGTGTACTTTGATAACATTTATTCATTATTAAAACTATTTTGCACCTAATGAGACCCTATTTTTAATGTATTGTTTGTAATTCCTTTCGTTTTATAAGCAAAATACATATTTTGTCTTCGTGAACTCATAGTTTTGATCCCTACTAAAATATTATATATATATATATATATATATATAGTCATCCCATAAGTAACGTCGTTTTCTAGATCGGAATTTGAAAAAAAAAAACTCGACAAACTTTTTAATCTATACATAGTACCGGGTGAACCAAAAGTAGGTGGACAGTAGGTTGAATAGGGTTTGTGTTATATTATATTATAACTATGGTGTTCATTATAACTATGGTGTTTGTGTTATATTATATTAAATATTATAACAATTTATTTAAATTTAATCTTTTCACATAGTTCAGAGAACCCATAATGGCAAGTAATCTAAATACTGATGCCAGAAAATGGGTGTTAAAAGAGTATTGGAAATCTCAAAATACTGAAACTGTTAGAACAAAATGGGTTGAAACATTTGGTACTCAAGCCCCAAAGAGACAAACCATTTACCGCATTCGTGACAAATTTGATGCCACTGGCTCAATTCTTAATGCCCCAAGAACTGGTCGACCCAAAACAGTTTGCACAGAGGACAATAAGCAACTTGTTGCCGAAGCATTTGTTCACAGTCCCAAAAAGTCCACCAGAAGAGCCTCAGCAGAACTGGACATTTCACAAACCTCTATTATACGAATTCTGAAATCTATTGGGTTGAAAGCTTATCGTCCATGGCTAATTCATGGCTTATTGGAGGATGACCCAGACAGGCGGCTGCAATTTAGTGAGATCATGCTGAACGAAATTGAAGGAAATCCAATAATGTTAGATAACATTGTGTGGACCGATGAGGCTTCTTTCAAATTATCAGGTCATGTTAACCGACATAATTGTGTTTACTGGTATAGTGAGAACATGCATTTAACATTAGAGCAGCAACTAAACCAACCTGGTGTCACTGTTTGGGGTGGTATTTCAAGTTCTGGTGTTTTAGGACCAATTTTTGTTGATGGAACAGTCACAGGTGATAAGTATCTCGAAATTCTAATGAATGAAGTTGTTCCACACTTACAACAACAGCCTAATTCACATGACCTCTATTTCCAACAAGATGGGGCCCCTCCACATTATTCAAGAGCAGTCCGTGAGTATCTTGATGAAACATTTCCCGAGAAATGGATCGGCCGAAGAGGTCCAATTGAAACTTGTGCAAAAATGTTTGTCGAAGTGTGAAAGGTAGAGTTCAAAGCTGTGTAAATTGTGATGGACAGCAATTTTAGCACCTGCGTTGATAAAATTTTCAGTGCTTTTGTATTGTATTGGTATAAGTTAATTTTTTTTTAAATTTTGTATTATAGTATACAAAAAAATTAAATATAATTGTATATGTATTCTCAAAATAAACGTTATCATTTACTGTCCACCTACCTTTGGTTCACCCAGTATATAGGGTGTCCATAAATGATTACCCTGATTAAAGCATGCTATAACTTTTAGGTAAACACTCGGATTCAAACACAGTTTTAATCATAAGTAGATAAACAGACAAAGTTTTGATACATAGTTAATGAACTTAATAAGCTTCCACATGTGCACCCTAGTGGCACGTAAAATGTCTAAACGGTATTCACACTCACGCCACACATTTTCCAACATTTGTGGGTCAACTGTTGCAATTGCATCCGTAATGCGTTCTCGCAATGTCCTGATATCTGGAACAACTGTTGCATAAACCAAATCTTTAACATGACCCCAGAGAAAGAAATCCAGCGGGGTAATGTCTGGTGATCTTGGGGGCCATGGGATTGGCCCGTCCCTGCCAATCCATCGATTTGGAAATGTTACGTCGAGAGTTTCACGAACAACATGCGCCCAATGAGGGGGTGCCCCATCTTGTTGGAAGATGACAGTTGGCTGCCTGTCCTGCAGCTGGGGGATGGCGTAATTGATGAGCATATCCAGGTACACAGTTGCGGAAACAGTGTTCTCAGCGAAGAAGAAAGACCAATTATCTAGTCATGCATTAGTCCACACCAGACATTGATCTTCGGACTGGCCCGAATATGCTCCCTTACGGCACGTGGGTTTTCCGATCCCCAAATACGCACATTGTGTCTGTTGACTCTACCACTGAACAGCTACTACAGCGCTCCTAGCGGCGAATGCGGTAGACGAAACACACCAGCACAGAAACTCTATGCGTGTACGAGATCACCTGTAAAAAGAAAACGGATGTAAGATTCGTCACTAAAACATGAGAGCATACTGTTTTCAGGGTAAACATTTATGGACACCCTGTAGTTCACTTTATCCTTCAATTGATGAACAAAAATGAACTACCATAGTAAGCTGTAAATTTATTAAAAAATAACCGACCTCTTCTGGATTTTCATCCGTGTCGATGTTAAGATCCGTTGAAACTCCATCTTGAAGAGCCTTCCAGTTTGGCAAATCTCTGGAAATTTAAATTTTTAATTTCAAAACTTTAAGAAGAGTAAGCAAAAATTTTATCTCATTCAAAATTTAAGTTCCGCCACACCCTCTCCCACCCTAAATTTACGATCTGACTGAGTAAAGTCTTGCTGCCGGCTTCCTAGGGCTGAGTTCGACTAGCTACCTACTGTACTCAAATGCTCAGGCTCGGGTGACAATTGACGTTCACGACCCCAAACCCCTCTCCGTATGGGGAAAATAGGGGTTTCGGATGTTATTTTTTCTCGTAGTTTATCTACGAATGTAATGTAGCGAAATGATAGTCCAAGTACAACAAAACTGAACTTGACACCATTTATAATTGTGTATTGGTTACAATCACTGACTACGAACGCAGCGACCCCGGGTTCAATTCCTGGCGATGGCAGGTGACGCTGAGCTCACCCAGCTGTTCACCCTTCCATACAGAAAAAACTTGGTTAACAGATACATGGGTACTCTGGGTGACCTAGTGATTTAGACGATGGGCTGCTGATCGTGAGGTCGAGTCAGGGGAAGGACTTTGTAATTTCTGACCACTCATGGCGAGTCATGGTTGGGATTCCACGTTAACCCTTTAAGCCCCGAGTTTTTTGTAGGGTTAAGTTATGAATGCGTGTATTTGAAACGTTACCAATTTGTATCTTTAGTCCTTAAAGGGTTAAGCTGTAGGTCTAAGGTGAAGCAACAAATTTACTTTCTTCAGAATGAACAATTCGGGCGAAAGCAGAGCCAAGGTTATTAAGGTTATTATTATTAAATATTCATGATATGGTCCAATTTTTAAAAATAAGGAGCATATTAAAATTTAGTTAAATTAAATTATTATAAAAAAGGGGCATAGAAAACCTACTTTAGGAACCTCTTAATGTCCTCATCTTTGGCCCATGTTGCGGATATTATCCGCTTGTCCTCAGACTCCGGCTGCGTGATGCCTCTGTAAGCCGCTTGACAAGTCTCTTTGTAGTTGAGAAGAGTTTTGCACATCATGGACACGAAATGGTCAGCGAAGGAAGGAAGAGCGCTCAACAACCATCGCAAGTCTTCGATGCTCTGCCACACGGTTATTGTACTCTGAGAACCAATGAACACGAGAGAAATCGATGTACAAACCAATACAGCAATGAATGAATAATTAGATCAAAACTGCAGTCTTACAACAACCATCATAAAATAGTGACACTCGTACGATCGCATTTTTCTTATTGAGAGAGGGAGCAAGGGGGGGAGGTGGCTCAATTTACTAAGTTTCATGTTAACAACCAATCACTTTAGTCGAGAGCTGCCAATTACAATTACGAGAATAAAGTGTCCTTGAAGATTTGCAACTGATTTACGTCCCATTTTAAGAGGACCCATAAACATCTCGTCCACGGGTAATTTCATCAACACTAACAACGTAACCTAGCCTAGCGTAACCTAACTTAATCGGAACTAACGTATCTTTTTCCCAACTGTAAAAATGTTTCTAGATCGTTTTATATAATTTTCTTAATGTTCCGAAGCACCAAATGTGTTACCCCACTACTTTATTTATACCCAGTTGCAAACACGCGCGATAGGAGTAGCGGTTATTTACCACTCTCTTAATTAATTTGCGTCTAACATTGGGAACTAACCTACGAGAAAATTATTGTCCAACAGTAACCTCAAACTATGCGTACCAAAGCATACTTTCAAACACACAGGAAAGCAAAATATATTTTTTAAATACATTCCCTAAACACTACGGACTAGTTTCGTTAAATGCTCCTACAAATTCCCCCGTTTGCAGCATCCATTTCATTGTATATCTTTCATCATCTCGTTGGGATCATAAAATCGGGATTTACTAATTACTATAAAATAATTAATAATGTATAAATGTAAGTTAGGTTTATAACTTTTCGTCGTTGTAGTCATCATGAACTTTGAAGAAAAATCTTTAAATTGGAAAGATATAATTTTAATTATATCTTAATAGATAAATTTTCAAAAAAGGTAGAATATAGGTCTATTCTGAATTTAAACGAGTACGTGATATGAACCACGAAGCCAGAACAACGGGTTTAGTTCGGTTCATACTCGTATTCACGTTCAGCTAAGCAGGCATAGGTTTATCGCGTGATACCCACCTCTAGTCTCGCTCAGTAGTGTTCTTGAAGATAGGTCAGTTTTTAAGTAGTACTACATTAATATAAGTAAATTATTTAATATCAGAAAATAGTCCAATAAAGTTAGTTAGATACTGTAGAATATGTAATTATGTAGGAAATTACGAAAATTATTAAAAATCGTGTATTAATTACCGTCTTTTAAGTTTTAGGTTCGTAGATAATAAAAGACAGATTACATGCCAGGAGAGGTTGGAACCGCAAAATCTGCTCGATGAAAAAAGGAGCGCGTCGCTAAGAAGAGACGGAGTGAGATAGAGAGAGAGAGAGAGAGAGAGAGAGAGTTAGAATCGAGTCAAAAAGAGTCAGAGTCGTCAGAAGCAGTTTGTCCATCTTAAAATCGTTTTGCTCTCCCTTGTTAATTTTATTTAAATTTCTCTATTCTCTGAGAAATAGGGCCTCTATTTAAGATGAATTAAGAACAGTAAATTCAATGCATTACCCCCTAGGGCAGTGGTTCTCAACCCGGGGTACGCGAGGAAATCTTAGTGGGTACGGGACGAGGTTCTGAAAATATAACCCTTTTAATTTTATATAAGATTGGATTGAGTTGTTGGTGGCAAAAAAACAGGCCCAGCCTTCTCATTATGTTTAGCGAGTGTCGTTCGTGCGAGTAATAAGGAAGTTTTCTTCACTAAAATATTTGGTGGAATGAACCATACTCGTCTGTTTACCGTTCTCGATGTTGAGTCAATCACGCTCTGGGGATTGGGGCGGGGGTACGTGACCAGTGCTGAAAGAGCTCAAGGGGTACAGAAGAAAAAGGTTGAGAACCCATGCCCTAAGGGCTACCGACGAAAGCGAGTTCTTTCCGAGCCTTAGGCTTTTTATTCGCGTCACGCGCGAGGCAGACATGGGCAGTAATGTATTTGAAAATACTTAAATACACATTTAAATACATGTATTTATAAATACTTTTTGGAGAGTATATTTAATTACGTATTTAAATACTTTCGAAAAGTATTTAGTATTTGTAAATACCTGTTTTTAAATACATTTTTAAAACAAACTTTTTTTGTGAACTGTTCAATTTTGCGAGGATGTACAGTACTAACCACCCAGTATTTAACTGGTACAACAAAACAAAGTAAAACATTTTTCAAGGTGCTTGTGCTTCCAGAAAGTTCCAGGCTCAGCAGGCCGGAACTTTCTGGAAGCACCTTGAAAAATGGAACTTCCAGCCTGCTCTAGTGGCGAGTGCCACAGACTCACAGCTGCAGTGCGGCAGCCGATCCTGAGGCATCGTCATGTGTGGGTTGTGTAAAGTTCAGCGCTGTGTAATTAGCCTTAGCCTATTGATCGTATTAGACGAGGACAACATTTATAACGTGGCTGCAGCAAGTAGGAAGGTGGAAAAGAAGGTGATAAAATAGTTGTTGTTGATGGTGGAAGTGAAAATAAATAAAAATAGCGAATCACACCTGCACCCACTTTTTGATGGAAAATATTTCCAAATAACTTCCAAAGATGGTAGTAAAGTGAAAACTTTATGTCTTCTGTGCCACAAAACAATTGCAGCGTCTACTTCTGCGACTTCTCGATTTTATTTGACTAAGCTGATGTTAGTGATTTTGTGCGCTTTTTGAAAAGTATTTAAATTGTATTTGAAATGTTTTAAATACATTTTAGGAGTAATGTATTTAGTGTTTAAATACTTTCTGGAAACCTGAATTTTATTTAGTATTTAATTACTTTTATTTTCAAGTAATGTATTTATTTAAATACATCTAAAGTATTTACTGGCCATGTCTGGCGTGAGGCTACATATTTTTTTGAAGGTCTACTCGATTTTCGGTCAAGGTTTAACGTTGAATTATATAAGGTAAGTGTAAAGTTAAATTAATCTGTGAACACAAGATTAAAAGTATAAAAATTTTGGTGTTTCATAATAAAATGGTTTATATTAATGCTAAAAAGTTAAATTCTGAAGTTGCTATTATTACAATGATAAAAACATCAATTTACTTAGTTGTGGTTCAGTGGAAAAACCTAAAGTTGAACTAATACGAAATAAAAACATTATTGGTCACGTTACCATGTTACCATCCTGAGTGTGGGTGTGTAGTCACACTCCAATCCACGGACGAGTCAATGGACGGGCAACCAAAACATTCGGGAACCCCGAACCCTTTAATCTAAAGGTATACCAGGTGCTAACATTGATTAGTTTGTTCGTGTGTGAACATTATTTGACCAGAAGTCGGAAAAGAACCCGTTACAGTCAATTCAAATGTTCAAACAGTATCCTCATCGAAACTCGAAACCCTAACCTGCAGTATGGGTCTATTGACTCGAAGAATTCTGAGTGTGTGAGCGTCGTTGCAAGTTCTCCACTGGTCCAAGGCTTTTGTCGCGTGCTCGAGACGATTAGCGTTTTCGACGTGGAGGAGAGCTAAGAAAGCATCTCTTACATAGTCCATCACGAATACGGCGAGGGTACAATGGGCTCTAGCAATTGCAAACGAGATCCGTAACAAAGCATGCGAAATAATGGTTAATTATTAAAACAATTAAACAACACCTAATCAAGACCAGTTATTGAAAGTAATAATGTTTGGGAGTTTGACCCTAAATGTCGTGCGACGGAGACTTACAGCTTTACGTGGTATCCGAACCACCTACTGGTCGGTACATCATCTGAACCCAGAGAACTGCTGAACATATTCAACGTCGCTTAACCTCGCAGACTGAACAGGAAGCGGGGTTGTGATGTAGTCCTATTACTGAAAGTAAGTACAAATAAACTAACTCACCCGGGGCCACAGCCCAGAGCGTCTTCAATTTCCTTGATGAAAGTTTGAAGTAGGTTGAACACAGCCGTGATGTTATGGGGAGACGGTTGGCAAACCAAAACCTTCTGGTCGTACTTTGTGGTTGGAGTTTTCGTGCTGTTACCATTACTGGTTCTTCCTTGCGTCAGTTTGTTGCCATCTTTAAAAACATCGTAGGAAAGTTAACTTATTTTCGTAGGAAAACACTAATTTAATTATCTAGCCATTAAAACTTTCGTGTGAAGAGAGAGAGACGCGCGGAACATCTGCAAGGTTGCAATGTAAACTTGAAGATCGTCAAAACGGGTTCACCGACCGAACATACATTAAAATTACAATATTGTAAAATGATTTCAGAATATCAATAAATAATCGGATCCTTATAATTACAAGGGCTACGTCGTGGCCAACGTCGTAACACCGCTTCCCGGAGATCAACGAAGTTAAGCGACATTGGGTCTGGTTGGATGGGAGATCGTCCTCCGCGCTCAGATTATGTAGCGACCCGTGGTTCGGATCCCACGTAAAGCCGTAGGTCCCCTCCGTTATATGACCTTAGATGTTGCGAAGGAGGTTAAACAACCCGGATAAATAAACCTATAATTACAATTAAAAATCATTTCCAAAGAATTTGCTTCTTCAACTGCACAAAAACTTATTTTCAGTTTTCAAAAAAAAAATTTCAAAATCGTGGATGGAAAATTCTTCAAAATATGCAATAATAATTAAAGTTATATCTTTCCAATTTAAAGATTTTTCTTCAAAGTTCATGATGACTACAACAAGTTATGAGACCACTTCGACCTTAGGTCAGGAATAAAAAAGAGTGGCAGAGATATTACCATAAACAGATGGTGGTTTACAGTAAAAAGTCGGAGAAAGAGCAATCTAGAAATCATAACATCAACGGGAATACTATTACCAGGAAAACTGCACCTAAGAATGTACAAAACTTAACTAACTTCCCTTCTGTTCACTGTCGTACGGGCCTATATGGCTAAACCATGGCTTATCCGAGCAGATAATTGTGAAAATCCGGGCAAATATGTTCGTGAGAGGAAATATCTTTAAAACAATACGTACAGTTGCCCGCATATGTAATGTTCCTCACCTAACAGGTGACTCCGTACATGTGGCAACGCCGCAGTGTTAGTCAAGGGACCCCAACTTGGGGAAGGTTCGGTGGAGGGGGGGACAACCTAGTCTAACAACATATAACACAGACATACATGACGGGTCCCGCGTCTTAAGGTACCTACGCGCCAAAATTAAAATGCGTCAGAAATCGCCTCCAAAGTTCAGCAATATTCTGGCAATAGTATCTCTGTTATTAATTGAGCTAGAACGTTCATTTTTTGCTAAATTAGAGTTCTAAGTATGCTAATGAAGATGTTGAGTTTTTGGAATAGATTTTCATAGTTTATATTATATATATTTTTTTTTTAATTTTCTTATTATGCCGAACTTTGGGTGAACATTTGGCTGGCGATAGAGGTGAAAAAAGTAGTTCGCTTCATAAGGTTTTCAACCATACTTCTAGTGTCGTAAGGTCATTATAACCCAAACCACGCGATAGAGGAAGGGTGAAAATAGTGATATCCATCAAAAACACGTTTTCGCCTGTGGTAGAGCTTAGGTACCTTAAGACGCGCGACCCCTCATATATCTAAAGGATAATTGAATGTGCAGTCATTGACATACAGGTAATTATAATGTAATGTCTGTGTTCATAAAGATAAACAATTAATATGATCGTGAACAGCGTTGAACTCCATGTAGTTTACTGGTCTTATACAGTAATAAGGTTCCATTATGATTACTGCAAATCTATGTGAACAGCTACTACAAGAGAACATTTTATATACTAGTGAAAGCGAATGTTCGCCTGCAGGAAATTTCCGCGTTTTTCGTGTTTACGCGAAAATATCCACCAGGCGAAAATGTGACAATTTAAACTAATCTTTGGAAGATAGTAAGAAAATAAAACTTAGATCATTAAAATACTTATTTGAAAAGTAAATTCAGTATATTGTAATAAAACATTGTAAATAAAAGCAATAAAAACATTTTAAATTATACTGTATTATTACTGTATAACAAGAATGTCATGAATGCCGCTAATTTCCCAACCCTTCCGAATGGTTTGCCTCATTTCGTGTAGGTTATCTCATGCAGAGCCAATCCATTTACCATGAATAGGTTTCAGTGTGGAGAGCTTCAAATCTATCTTACCGAGAGATTCATTTACGTTGAGTGCTGCTGAAATTTTATCCGCATACCAAGAAGTAAAACTTGCTTGATGTACGACCTCAACCTCGACCAATCACAGTCCAGAATAAAAGTCGTCATTCATGACGTCATTTTAATCTAAGATTATAACTAGCAACGGTTGACCGCGAAATTATAATGCCGCGAACTCGTCCAAGGATATGAAAGAGCGAAAATTTGCTGCCGCGAAATTAACATGGTTTACAGTATATACGGTATACTTATAAACTCATACAATATTATACTAATGTTTGTGAAATGACGTTGATGGGCCAAACCGAGGTGTTGACGTGGTTAGTGGCATGATTTACGCTCATACTATATTTCTACACCGTATGACGAACACCGACTCTGAAAATGAATCCAGTTCAAGATAAAATTGCACAGCGAGGCCGGATAAGTGGTATGAGGGAAGCAGACCTCTCTGTAGCTGACATAACCACGGAAATGGGAATTTCGAAGCCTACTGTTCGACGTTGGGTGCTGAGGTGGCAGGAGACTGGGAATCTGCTAGATCGTCCTAAGTGTGGGGCACCAAGAAACACCACCCGAGAAGAAGACTGGAGAATAATCAACGAAGTGCAGAACGATCCAATCAACAACGCCATCCCTCTGCGGTCGTACATCATAGCGGCTGGAGTTGCTGCGGGCTCGGATCGCCTGAAACGTCCGTTCAGAGTTGGTCGGAAGGGATCCAGAGGTAGGCCGGATCACTAGGAATTTGTGGATACTTGGAAGGGATAGGGGAGGTTGTAGAATCGAAGTGGACTAGGATATCCAACGGTCGATAGGATGGTCGTGAATGCCGACTTCCCCATCCGCCGCGGGGCTCTGTCCGTGGGGAGGCGGCGGGTGAGGGGGGCATAGGGGGGAGAACAAGAAACCGGGTTTTGGAGGCAAGTCTTGGGTGGAACTTGACTTGCCCGAAGACGGCTGAGGTGGGCTGGGGCGAGCCCCTGCTCCAGAGGGTGTACGTCCAAGGGCATATTCAAGGTACAGGCTGGGGTCGGCAACAATAGAGTGCAAGTGTTCCGTTACCAGAGGGGGGTCAACCCCATCAGGATGCGGTCTTCCAGTGGTAGAGGACTCGAGGGCCTGGTTGCCCACCACCCGAGTGTTGGGAGGAGTAGTCCGAGTATTAGGAGCAGAAGTCGTAAGCCAAGTAGAAGAAGCCATAGCAAACAAAAAGAAGCTTCATCCCTGCGCGCATCCAGCCACCACCGACTCCAACAAGGGAAAGGCGAATCGTGGGCACACTCGGTCCCACCGCCAATAGATGTCACGCAGGGGAGATGCACCCATTCCCAGTCCCCATGCCTAAAAGGCGGCCACTCTCATCCAACGCGCGGTGAAAGATGGCAGGGACAGGGCTTGGGTTTGGTTTAAGGACGACAAGGGTGAAGGACAACCACCTCCCTCACCCAAGGTCCGAGGAAAGAGTCGAGTCAAGGTCCAAATCAAAGCCAAATGCAGGGAGGGGGGGGGGAGGGAAAGGCCACAAAGAGTTGGGGAAAGGAGGAGAAAGAAATATAGGTAAGAGAGTAGGAGATCAGCCGTGTCCCCAAACGGGTCCAATGGTCCACGAGGGCAGAGAAAGCCCTTCCATCGAAGGAAGATGCATTCCCCCATTGTCCACAGGGGGACGCGCTCTATAGCTCCGGACAAAGCAAAGGGATCTGGGCAAATATGTTCGAGAGAGGAAATATCTTTAGAATAATACGTACCTAAAATCTAAAACATGGCTTATCGGGCGAATATGTTTGTGAGAATAAATATCTTTAAAACAATATGTACCCAAAATTCTACTTCAAAGTTATCATTCATAACGGCTGTTCTGAATTACCATTCAGAAGAGCCTATTAAAATCCGGAGCAGGCGCAAACGTAAACCATGTTTTTTTTTAAACCTTTCGGTACGGCCATGCTTCCGTTACTCTTTACATATAGGAGGTAACTCAAATATTATCGCAGGAATAAACAGAGTTAAAGTTAAGGAGAATTTAAATCATTATAAAATTTTAATGTGTTTCGTCCTAAGGTATATTTTTCCAGGTACACTCAATTCAATGAGTCCTATCATGGAACTATGTTTCTTGCCGATGAATATCACCAAGACGCGTCGTATTTCACCATAGAACTTTCTGAACCGGTGTTACGGAATTTAGTCAAAAGTGCAAGCCCATTAGACCGTTAACCTATAAATAGGAATATTTAGTGTGTGTCTCCTGGCTCGATCAGGTAGGACGCCGCCAAGCAGCGCTAACACTCCGCCGAGTCGTGGGTTCGAGCCCCAGTATTGCCTAGACCTGGGCGGTCGTCTTTTCCTTATCTTACGTCACAACGAAACGGCGGCCGGCCACCCCAATTTAATTGAATCGAGCCTCTACCCCTCATTTCCTCGAAGGATATGGGACATAGATATTACCTTTTTAGAAATGTTTAGAAATGGAGAAACGTGCATGACAATAAGCAAATAGAGACCCTGAGTCCCACCTCGCGTAAGAATGAGTGCAGAAGGAGCATAATTACTAAATCGACATTTGATGCGTTCAGTAGTTGGATGGGTGACTGTCCTCCACGTCCAGATGACGTAACGATCCTTAGATGGTTCGGATCCCACTTAAAGCTGTAGGTCTCTTCTACAAAGGAGATTAAATAATCTCGCATTACATGCTTTATTTGCAAAGAAAAAAAAAAGTGGGGAAAAAACCGACTACAGTGGTTCTGGACCGACACTAAACGACACTTACCAGTGACGGTCCCTTCCATTAAAGTATCGATGTCTTTCACTCCTTGTTCCATCAAGTAGGAATTCATCGTAATGGCGTGGTACGAAGCGTCAAATTTGAACAAAGAATAGTTCTTGGGTCTGAGAAGGAAAAAAAGTTAGAAATTGATGAATAAAAAGAGTAAATATTGTTCACGTTTTGTTATTTCTCTTTCATAAGATGTTGCTGTCGTAAAAGGACAGTTTCACAGTATCTCTTGAATTATACATTAAGTTTCGTCCGACAATTTAGTACTTTTGAATCGCAGTAATTGTAGTTTTAAAGGCTGTTTAACCTCCTGAAGGTCATATGACCAGGGTCGTATCCAGGGGAGGGGGGGTGTTGGTTGTCCGGAAATCCCCCCCTCTCCTTCTCAAGGGATAAATCAAATAAATAAAAAAAATATTTTTTATAGACCAGTCTTCCTGTTATTTGTCACCAGTGTTAGTCACTAGTGTAGGCGCTTACTGCGCAGACGTGATATTAGTCGTTGTGAATTAATTTGGACTAGGTTTAATTTCTGTTTAACTTGAGGAAACCCCACTTCCTACAATCCTAGATACGCCCCTGAATTGACGGAGGGGACCTACGGCTTTACGCGAGACCCGAACCACTACTTCGAGGAAGACCCAAAGAAGCACCTTACTCGCCGAAATCTCAAGTACGATCGAAGATTCGACCCAAGGACCTTCAGATTAAAAGCCAAGAGGTTTACCAGTAAGATACAATGAAGTTTTTTTAATAAATTCCGAACTTCAATATACAACTTGAAGATGTAACGACAAACAAAGGAAAAAATTATCTTATCCTCAATTAACAACGCGGGAGGTACATCACTATGCCTTCGCAATCTCCATTTAAAGAAACCAACTCACCGCTGCATTCTTTTTTTAGTGAAGAATACCGACAGCTCAGTAGTAGCCGCATCGGTAAATGCCGCGGGAGTTTGTTGCTGAGAAGTTTCCAGCTGACTTAGGTTTAAGTACTCCGTCAGTAGAACTTGTAACTGGTCAATAAAAATGAAGAGGCTTAAACGACCACAAAAAATTAATTATACTACTCACTCGTAGATATTAGTGATGTACCGATTAATCGGCATCGGTAGAATCGGCCATTTTTGGGGCATCAGTCAAATTTAGCCGATTGTCTCACTGATTCTTTGAAATTTTAAAATTTGTTACAAAAGATCTATATTTATAGAAAACTGAACAGACAAAACACACTATGATAATTTATACTAATTTCAAAGTGTAATTATATAAAAATAATTTGCATTCATGAAAAATGGAAAACAAGTTAAGGTGCCCATAAATTTACATTTTCTCTAACTAATCAATCTCTAAATATTATAAACTATTATAATCTACTCTATATCAATAATAATTTATGTTAAGTTGTACTTTATAATTTATATATTAAACCGTCTTATTATATTGGCGTTATTTTAAGCATTTTAATAATTTTATAAACCCAAATTATATAATTTTTTTTTTTTTTATTGTTGTTGACATTGTTGAAGAAAGAAAATATCTTCAACATAAGGAAAAAAAATGACTTTAAATACACTGTTCAACAATGATTTTATCTCAGGAAAAGTTTTGTCATTAGTATAGAGTTTTTAACGCCGATTACAAAAATGGTCTTATTATTTTCCTATCACGGATAGTTTGAGAAATTTCCATTTTTTGTTCTGGAAAAATTTTTCAATTTTTTTAGTGAAAGCTGTTAATTTATTTTATTATCTCGCAACTCTGACCACATGTGATGATGCTCGTCTTATTACGTTGTCTGTATTGCTACTCTTATAGTATGTGTGATGTTAATATTTCTTAATATTTTGAATAATATTTAATTATATCCAATATACAATAATTGTATAATATTTTTGAAGACTTCATGTAAACTATGCGTGATACGCCAAAATGAATAACATTTTCGGAATCAGCAGCAGCAGCAGCAGCAGCAGCAGCGTCGACTTCATATAGACCAGCTTTGTTTGTTGCTGAGACAGAATAATAGTAAAAATTTGTTGTTCAGTGATATTCAATTGATGCAGTGGTTCTCAACCTGGGGTACGCGAGGGAATCTTAGGGGGTACGCGACGCAGGGTTGGCAAAAACCCAACTACCCAGCAAAAAACCAGTTGGGTTTTTTGTTTTTTGCTGGTTTTTTGCCAACCCTGACGCGACGGGGTCGTGAAAATATAACCCTTTTAATTTTATATACAATTAACAAATGGCCAGGAGTCACACGGTCGTATAGGAAGTAAAAACCCTCTACGCCTCTCGAAAGAGCTCAAGGGGTACGCGAGAAGAAAAAGTCGAGAACCGCCGAATTTACGAGACGAAAATAAAATTATTTCATCATTTTACCGAGTAATAAAAGTTTTCCCACGTCATTTTAGCTACGGTATACGAGTAACAAATTCTGGTGCTGTATATTGTGGAGTGAGCTAAGGAAAAGCATTTAAACAAATTTGAAATGTAAAAAATGCGAAAAATGAAAGTTTTCGCATTAGATTAGTAAAATTTATGAAGGGAATTGACTTTTAAAAAATAGGAAAAGAATCAGTACGTAACATTATATACTATATAGTTCATGGATATGACCTTACTTTCCGTTTACAGTCAAATGAGAAGCGGAAAACCTATAACAAACATTACAATGCAGACTTTATAATAAGTCACAGTATACCATTGTTGTTATAATTTAACTAAAAATACAAAAAAAACTATTGCAGTGATCCTCGACAGGAATCTATGAAGTTAAAGGTGTAATTTCAATCTTAATATCCTCTTCACACTGGTCTTGGAACAATGAAAACGAGTTACGAGAACTCTGTTCATGGAATTCCAATTCCTTTACGGACTGAACGGAATGTCATTTTGTGTGCCACGAGTGTTCCCACTGGCAACTTTAACGGACTTCTCGAGTCAGTCAGTCAGTCAGTCACTATTTATTTTTCGGGAAAATTTCATACACTATACATATATGTAGAATTACTTCCGTCAGTGAAAATGAATTTTTATATTGAATTCATGTCGTAAAGTGAAGTGCCAATCTTCAACCAATATGCTTTTTGGGATTGTTCCAAAACTTGTTCCATGTACATTCACCTCCGTGGAATTCAGTAGTAATAATAGCGTTTTGGATTGTTTAAACGTCCTTCGAAATGGCAAAGGTACCCCGTACGACGAAAAGGACCTACGGCTTAACGTGGGATCCGAATAATCATCGGATTGCTACATCACCCGAACGCAAAGGGCGGTTACCCTTCCAACCGCTGAACGGATCAAACGTCGCTTAACCACACTGATCTAACGGAGAGAGGTGTTGAGATAGATATAGCAACGACGTAGTCCCGGAATTCCGATACAATAGCGCTATTTGGTACAGTAACGACCCGAAGAGTATTACGAGTGTGAATGCTCGACATAAAATACAGTTCAATATCGCGAACGACAGACAAATCGATGCCAAATAAATTAAAAATTAAACTAACCGTTGCCTGAACTTTAGACCAGACATCTGGCATGGTATAGAGCACCAACTCGATGCCGTGTTGATCTGCCGACTTGCGAATGCTCTCAAGGAGAGAATGGTGAGCAGCTACGACCAGCTGGAACTGCTCGAACACAGTCTGAAATATTTCCAAAAACTTTCTTTAATAACCTGGAAGCGCCACCACGCATGACGTATGGAGGGCCGCAGATGTGGAATTTTGCCATCGGGGGGAGGGAGATGCTGGTCCACCAAAAACGCTTGTGTGAATGGATGTGTACGCTTTATTTCCTGCCTTTGCTCCTTTTCACTACTTTTTGTAGTGAAAAGGAAAATGAGATTTTTTATAATGTATGTACTCGTATGTATGTATGCATGTATGTATGTATAACCTTCTCAATAATATTAACATGTAAATACGAATTAGTTTAATAATAATAATAATAATAAGTGTAACGCGTAACTGGGCTGCCATGAAGAAGGGATTGTTAGCATTCCTGGAAAACCTTCAACACATATAAGTGCTCCGAAACAAACAAGAACTATGTCGAAACATCAGTGTCCCCCTCCTATATTTGTGACCTTGACCTTTGATGCAACGACCCGATTCTTGCTGGCCACACATCTTCTAGTGATGATCTCTATGTGTATGCGCGAAGTTTCATCAACTTATGCCGAGTGGTTCGAAAGCTATGGCAGGGTCATTCCATGTCAAGTCAGCCACCTAAAACACTCACCCCTTTCAATTTTGCTCATACTTGGCACAATAGCAGATATACATGCCAAACTTAAATTCCCAAATTATTAGAGCTGACTGACCTTTGGTTACTGAGATACAAGGTCACAAAGTTGTGACATTTTGACCTTTTTTGCATTAAATGACTATTTTCAAAACGGTGTAACTACAAACCTATTAAAGCTAGAGCATTGATTTTGGTCTCATTTTAAAGCTCTTTAGTAGCCCCTTGTTTATTGTCTCTTGTTAAATATCTCTACTGTGAAAACTAAAAAAATCCCTTCAAAAGTTGACCTTTGACCTTGAATAAAAAAAAAATACCTTCTCCTAAAAAATTCAATTTTTTTACATTAATACCTTGAGTCATGTACAACAAAATCCCAAGAAGCTGTAAGTGGCTGATAACTAGTTCAATGTATAAAAAATAAATGAAGTTGGCATCATTCTTCAATTTTAGATTTTTTTTGTCAGTTCATTTATTTAAAAGTTCTGTTCTGATATAGTGTCAGTGAAGACTTAGTTCAAAAACCTTTTTGTGACCTGTGCCAAAATAAGTCTTTTAAAAGACAACCAGGTTTAAACCCCTCGACAGCCCCAAATCTACTGGAGTAGCGCTGATCCAAAGGCCCAACTAGTATATAAGTACTGTACTGTCAACTTTACAGAGTTGACTCCTGACTTCAAGTTAATTTATTTTTACTAAATACATGTATAAAAATTTATTTAATAATTCATTAATTGTTCATTGTTTTCTTTTCAGGATTTTCTTTGTGCTTTTGTGATTTCAGAGTACAAACATGGAACATTTAAAACTGAAACAGAAGTGTGCTGATCCTTTGCTGCGTCACAAAGGTCAGTGTCGAAAGAAGAGTTTGAGAATTGTACCACAGGAACTTGTAAATAAGTTCCCGATCTGCACTTAACACTACATCACAGACTTTGTAAGCAGTGTAGAGAACATCTTGAGTCCTTGCCTGAGAAAGGAATAGGCACTTTGAATTCAGACATAAATGATGATTCTTCTTGTAGTAGTGAACCACCTGAAGATCTTGAGAAAATTGAAAATGTTGACAATAGTGATGCATCAACTTCAGAGCAAAACCATGAGATGTGTACTTTGAATGCTTCTTTTGTTTCAATTGGTGAATCACCCATAAAAAAGAGAAAGCTTGTAGAGCAAAAGTCATATGGAGCTAAAAAACTAAGCAAGGTGACAGAGACAGTTAAGAAGAGAATGGAAACAGTTGCAGGAAGAGATTTTTGACTCACAATTTAAGGAGCCATCTGGAGATGTAGACTGTTTAGAAATAATAAATCAACTCCAGGAAAAATTCAAAAATGAAAATACTAAAAGAAGTGATAAAATAAAAATCCTCACTGTATTGCCCAAAAGTTGGAGCATTAGGAAAATTGCTTCAGAATTTAACACAAGGCATACAGCATCTATTGCTAAAAAAATAGTTGAAGAAAAAGGTGTCCTTTCAGACCCAAATCCAAAGGGTGGGAAAAGAATTAAACAGGATACTGTTGACGCTATTAAAGCATTTTATCTTTCAGAAGACATCAGTAGAACAATGCCAGGAAAGAAAGACTATTGTAGTATCATTGACAATGAAAGAGGAAGGATACATTTGCAAAAGCATCTTTTACTTTGCAATTTAAAAGTAGCCTATCATATTTTCAAAGAAAGAAATCCTTTGGTTAAGGTGGGATTCAGTAAATTTGCAGAATTGCGTCCAAAGCAGTGTGTTATTGCTGGAGCAACAGGAACTCACTCAGTATGTGTCTGTACAATTCATCAGAATGCCAAACTTATGTTTGTAGGAGCTGAATTAGAAAAACTAACTGCAAATGATGACACACCTATTAAGAATGTACGTCATTGTGTTGCCTTTATGGAATGCAATCCTGCCTTATAGAAATGCTGCCTCAGACAATGTGAACAATGTGGAGATCCATCAGATTTAAAAAACAGACTACTGGACATATTTACAAACAACTTCATTGATATCATAAATTTTAAAAAGTGGACCAATACAGATCGGTCAAATCTTGAATCAGTAGAACTGAATACAGATGAATATATTGACCAATTCAGTAACCAACTGAAAGAATACCAGATACATGACTTCAAGACAAAGATGCAAGCAACTTATTACCATGAAACAAAAATGTCTTTGAAAGATGGTGAGGTCCTTGCTGTGTGTGATTTTGCTGAAAATTATTCCTTTATTCTTCAAGATGAGGTTCAGAGCTTTCACTGGAACAATGAGATGGCTACTCTACATCCATTTGTTATTTACTATAAAAAGGAAGATGAGATTGCTCACCTTAGCTTTATTATTATTTCAGAGTGTAACATCCATAACACAGTTGCTGTACATTTGTTTCAAAAGCATCTGATAAAATTCCTAAAAGATAATATCTCATCCATCGGTTCCATCCACAAAATAATTTACTTTTCAGATGGGTGTGCAGGACAGTATAAGAACTGCAAAAACTTTTTGAATCTTTGCCATCACAGAGATGATTTTGGAATTGAGGCAGAATGGAATTTTTTTTGCAACAAGTCATGGAAAGGGACCCTGTGATGGTGTTGGAGGCACAGTTAAGAGATTAGCTGCAAAAGCTAGTCTACAACGACCTTATGATGAACAGATCCTTACTGCAGAACAGTTATATACATTTTTTTTTTTCCCCCAGATTTACCGCCGATTCGTACCTAAAGAGGTGATACATATCTCGGCGAGGCAGTGAGTGGGTGATGTTACTGTGCTGGGGGTGGTAGACCAGGGGAATGAGTAAGGGTCAGTCAATGGATAGTAGGTAGGAGGGGTACGGTTTCAGATGCGATGGAGCAGATGGGAGTGAGTAGGGAAGAGGAGAACCGCTTCCGCAGAAAAGTGGGGGCCGTCGGCAAGTATGGATCGTAGGCAGTTGGGTATGGGGTTTTCGGCCGAGAGAGGGAAACACCTGCGACGGAGAGCGGACAGCTTTGAGCATTCCACCAGGAGGTGTAAGACAGTGATAGGGGTATGGCAGGTAGGGCAAAGCGGGGCTGGCGAGTTCGCCATAAGGTGTCCGTGGGTGATGCGGGTGTGACCTATGCGGAGACGGGCTAGGATTACTTCTTTAAGTGGGCTATTGTGGTTTTCGGGGGATCCATTAGTTGATGAAGGGGGATGGGTAAAGGTGTAGGCGCTAGGAGGTTGGAGTGTGAAGGGAGATCTGGAGTTCGCGAAATTGAAGGCTGGGTCGGGAACATGGCTGGCTATCTACCGTTCACCAGGGAAGGATTCGGTCGGCCTGTCGAACCCCGCGGAGGTTGCGGGGTCGAGTCGGCCGAGCGAGACCGGAAGCGTGGATCACGGCAGACAGAGGAACATCGTGGGCTGAGCGGGTCAGAAATACCTTGACGGGCCTCTATGGTCGGGCCAGGGGGGGGGGGCACGTTAACCCCTAAAGCGGCGCTACCCCGCCTGTCCGGGGTCTCACAGCGGACCCTAGGCGGTGACAGGGGGTACCAAAAAGACCGGGCGGGAGGGAGGGAGGGCGTACTCAGGGTAGTTGATACGGAGGGGGCCGGGGATGTTGGGGGGGTAGGTACTATGAGGGTGGAAAGAGGTGAATGGTCTCGTGGAGGGGTGGAGAATATGGCACCAAGAGGCAAGGGCAGATCCATGAGACTCGTGGGCGTGGGCACGGCCGAGCTTCCATCGGTCACACCGTGCAGCCGCGCCAGAGCCGCATCCACTGGATCCACAGGGCTGAGTCTCGTCGTACGGGGCGGGTCGTGGATTTCGGCCACTATTGTCAGAGTCTGTGGGGGTAGAGCGGTGGGACTTCTGCGATCGGAAGAGATGGACATAGTAGACGTGGTGGGCCGTGTAAGGGTCCGAGCCGTCTTCTTGGTCCTAGGGGAAGAGGGAGAGAGACGTTGGAAGGCCGGAGGGTCTGGCGACACGCTCCGGCGTCTCCGCCTCGACGGCTTGCTCCGGGCGGCAGGTTCGGGCGTGTACAGGGAGTACTGGGAAGGCAGGGTTTGAGGTGGCTGGGACCCGGGTGCCCTGGTCCAAGACTCCTGGGGGATTCGTGGCAGGTGAGGTGCGGGAAGAAGAGGAACGGTGGGGGGACAGGGGACCGTCGGGTCCTGCGAGAAGTTGCATTGTGGGGAACAGGGAGCAGTAGCTGGGGGGGGTTTCGGCGGCAGGCCAGGGCGGCGTGCCGAGATGACAGAGCCGAGAGCAGCGGCATAGGACACCCCCGGCCTCACCTCCCGACTCCGCACCCTGTCTCGTGCCTCACGGGGGCTAAGGAAGTCCGACACTTGTAGGCCGCGGACCTCCTTCTCGAACTTGTAGAAAAGGCATTCGCGGGATGAAGAAGGGTGTGCGCCTTCACAGTTGGAGCATTTGGGTGTATTGGGGCACCTGTCAGGGTGAGCAAGTCGTCCACAGTGCACACACAATTGATGCGGCTGTCGACAAACGGAGCTGACGTGTCCGAATTTATTGCATTTGAAGCAACGGGTCGGGTCTGGGACGTATGGGCGAATAGAAAACTCGCATGAGGCGCGGTCTCCCATACCCCATACAACACGGCCAGGGGGGATTAGTGTGTTAAAAGTAAGGAGCAGACGTGGGGTGGGGGAGGGGGTGCCTCCCTGTGGGTTCGGATCGCCTGGAACGTCCGTTCAGAGTTGTTGTTGTTCGGGAGAGACCCAGATGTAGGCCGAATCACCAGGAATTTGTGGATACTTGGAAGGGAGAGGGAGGCTGTAGAGTCGAAATGTACTGGGATATTCAACGGTCGGTAGGACGGCCGTGAATGCCGGCTCCCCCGTCCGCCGCGAGGCTCTCTCCGCGGGGAGGTGGGCTGACGGCGGGTGAGGGGGGCATATGGGGAGAGCAAGAAGCCGGGTTGTGGGGGCAAGTCCTCGGTGGAACTTGACTTGCCCGAAGGTGGCTGAAGTGGGCTGGGGCGAGACCCCTGCTCCAGAGTGTGTAGGTCCAAGGGCGTAGTCGAGGGACGGACTGGGGTCGGCAACGGAAAAGGAAAGTGCAAGCGTTCCGCTTCCACAGGGGGGTCAACCCCATTAGGTTGCGGTCTTCCAGTGGTAAAGGACTCGAGGGCCTGGTTGCCCACCACCCGAGTGTTGAGAGAAGTAGTAGTCCGGGAATGAGAAGCAGTAGTCGTAAGTCGGGGGGGGAGAAGTGTCCATAGCAAAACAAAAAAGAACCATCCCCCGCGCGCATCCAGCCACCACCGACTCCAACAAGGGAAAGGCGAAGTGTGGGCACACTTGGTCCCACCGCCGATAGATGTCACGCAGGGGAGATACACCTGCACCCAGTCCCCGTGCCTGAAATGCGGCCACTCTCATCCAACGCGCGGTGAAAAGTGGCAGGGACAGGGTTTGGGTTTGGTTGGAAAGCGACAAGGGTGCAGGGCAACCGCCTCCCACACCCAAGGGCCAAGGAAAGGGTCAAAATCAAGATCCAAAGAACAACGCCAAAAAAACAGGGAGAAGCCAGAAAGAATGGGTTAAAGGAGAAAGAAAGAAAAAGAAGCAGGAGATCAGCAGGGTCCCCAAACGGGCCCAATGGTCCACGAGGGCAGAGAAAGCCCTTACACCGAAGAAAGGTGTATTCCCACATTCGCCACAGAGGGACGCGCCCTATAACTCCGGACAAAGCAAAGGGGGTTATATACATTTGCAAGTGAAAATATTGTAAATATAAAATGTCATTTTTCAACCAATAAAGAGCACGAAGAGGAAAGGCAAATTCTCCAAGAAAGACACTCAACTGCAAGGACTATTGCTGGTACACAGAAATTACACCATTTACAGCCAGTTTCATTGACTTCTCTTAAGGTTAAACATTATCAGATTATTCAAATATTGAGAAAGTTACTGAAAAGGAAGAAGTTGTGACTGAGGAGAAAATACATGGTTTTGTTACTGCTGCATATGATGGCCATTGGTGGGTGGCATATGTGCTGGAAAAGATACCAGAGAATAGAGAAGTTAGAGAAGTAAAAGTCACATTCCTTCATCCTCATGGCCCAAACCCATCATTTGTGTATCCTGGTCGACCAGATGAATTAATCTTACCATATTCAGATATTCTAACACAAGTTGAGGCATCTACTACTAATGGACGAACAAACAGGATTTGCAAAGAAGTTACTTTGAAGGCATCCAGGCATCCAAAGCTTTGGCAGATCTACAGCACAGAAAGGTAAGAATTCAAAATTAAAATGGTCATGTAACTATATATACACTGCATACATTTTAAGTTGTGATAAATGGAAATCAATGAGCACTATACCTATACATATTGTATGTACATTTTAATATGTTACTTGTATTTGTTAATTAGGTAGCTATCTAGGTATACATTAAAAATTGTTTTCTCTTCTAGAAATCACAATAAATTGGGTGGCACACAAGAATCTTGTCAACTACTGAAAACCATCACATACATGCACAACATACAGGTGAGGTGGGTAAAGAACAAATATTTAAAAATAAGCATTTGCTTGTTTGTAGAAGGCTGCAGATAGTATGTAGATATGGGTTGTATTTGTAAGAGATTGAGCTGACCTTAGACAAAAATGGTTACTGACATACAAGGTCACGACTTTTTGACAATTTTTGTATAAAATGACTTTTTTCAAAATGTTGCTTGAATTCATTATTTTTTATACATTGAACTAGTTATCAGCCACTTACAGCTTCTTGGGATTTTGTTGTACATGACTCAAGGTATTAATGTAAAAAAATTGAATTTTTTAGGAGAAGGTATTTTTTTTTATTCAAGGTCAAAGGTCAACTTTTGAAGGGATTTTTTTATTTTTCACAGTAGAGATATTCAACAAGAGACAATAAACAAGGGGCTACTAAAGAGCTTTAAAATGAGACCAAAATCAATGCTCTAGCTTTAATAGTGTTTTAGTTACACCGTTTTGAAAATAGTCATTTAACGCAAAAAAGGTCAAAATGTCACAACTTTGTGACCTTGTATCTCAGTAACCAAAGGTTAGTCAGCTCTAATAATTTGGGAATTTACGTTTGGCATGTATATCTGCTATTGTGCCAAGTATGAGCAAAATTGAAAGGGGTGAGTGTTTTAGGTGGCTGACTTGACATGGAATGACCCGGCAGGGGACCTCCATTTGACCTTCGACCTCTATTTGTAACCTTAAACTCTGATATAGGGGCCTGATTCTTGTTCATAACACATCGTCTTGCAATGATCCATGCGTGTGTGAAATTTCATCAATTTATGTTGACCAATTCAAAAGTAATAGCCTGGACACGGAAGTGTGATGATCAAACGGACGGACTGATGGACGGACAAATGCAATCCAGTATGACTCCCTCCAAATTTATTTGGTCGGGGATGATGTGCTTGAACGAAACGTCAGGAAAAGGAATGGAGCAAGGAACCATTTAAGAAAGACCTAATTCGTGACAAAAGCATTGAGAAATAATAATAATAATAATAATAATAATAATAATAATAAATAATAATAGAGTACATAGTAAGGACGAAGCTCACACCTGTCAACTGCAGAGAGAGAAGCATTATAGGCTTTTCCTGGTATCCTGTAAAAACTATTTTCAGTCAGTCCTACTTTCTTGCCAAGGAAGAAAATTGCGTGTGATTATTGAGTGATTACAGTAATAAGTAACATGGTCATGGGTCCAAATTTTCGCCTAATTTGCAACTTGCGTAATCTAGCAACAATTGTAAACGAAGCAATTGGGTGTGATTTTTCTCAAAAATTGCACTTCAACTATATGAATTGCGACGATAGGAAAATATCCTTTGTAGTGAACGCGAAACAAATTATGGACATCAATTTTTTGTGCGACTCATGTACGGAGATTGTAAACTAGTTTCTGATATTAAAAAAATGGAAAGTACGAATATGGGTGCGATAGAGAAAGAGAATAATGGGAGGAAAAGATGACCAGAATATCCCGAAGGAAAACTGTGTGGATGAGAGAGAAACAAATGAAAAAATAATACGAAGACACTACTGTAGAAGAAAGAAAAAAAAAGTACAAAAAGTACAACCCGTGATGTGGTTACACTACCAAAAAGATAAAAAAATTATAAACTAAAAACGTAGAACATATCGTATGCAAAAGGGCAATGCGGATGAGGGGATGGTTATTGGGTAATGCACCTATGACCATCTCACGTTATGTAACTTACATTACAAAAATGGATATTGTAAATTTAAAAAAACCTGCCAGTTCCACCACCTTAGTATCCGCAAAACTCGCGCAAAATAAGGACAAAAATGCCGTTACCACTACTCTCAAAGGAACACAACAGTCGAGGAACCAAAACCATCAGCAAACAGGGTTACCAATTTGTTAGATGTAGCCAACACAACTCAGCGACTAAATACCATTCAACAAAGACAAATAGCAAATATGGGAATCCGAGAGCCGTACAGAATAACTGCAGAAAGAAATTACGTACGATATCGTGACAACATTTATCGAAACGGATAAAGGGAAAATTCTCGGAGAATCACGGGGCAACGAAACATGCACCACCAACGGATAATGAATTTGAACTACATAAAGAAAATAAAAACGCAAAGATAAAAATAATCCTAGCCAACATACAGGGCCTAAAACCAAACCATTCCATGGACAAAGTCACATACTTGAAAGGACTCCGCGAGAAACAAGAGCAGACTTTATGTACCTCACGGAAACTTATCCGAAGGAATGCCAGACAAACTGCGAAAACAGTTCTGTATCGACAAAAAAGAAATACAAACTGATAAATATAACATACTCCGAACCGACGAAACAGTAAAACGAAAAGGAGGGATATGCTATTTATACATATTAGGGTGTGACCGTTGCCCTCCAAAAATCAAAAAATGGTCCTACAATGCTGTTCAAAGTTTTAGTGTTGTGTATTTATCTAGGAAACACCCCTGTAAATTTTCTTGGAGATCGGTGCATGTTTGAGCTAGCACCGTCGTACCAGCAAGTATTGCTATTTCAGCTTATGAACTTCATAAATAAGTGTGAAAATAGCACATTTTATCAGATTTTCATTTCCGGGTCTGGAATGCTGACCCACAAATTTTCCACGTATTATTTTATTGCATTTAATTTTAATGATGCTCTTTTTTTCCCTTGACAGTGATTTGATGTTGTGAATAGAGAATTTAATCATGGATACACAGCAAGATGATGAGTATGTCAGAATGTTATTGGGCACCGTACCCGAGAAGAAAAGGAAATAAAGGGCTGCAAACTGCCAACTAATAGGCAGGTCTTACTATGTCTATTAGCAAACCTTCGGGATATGCATTGGGACCAGGCTTTATCTGCCACCATTGACAATGTGCTTTTGCATTGCCAGAAGGCGAATGTCCCGACCATTACAGGCAGGAACAATATTGGCCGAGTGATTAAAACTTACTATGACAAAGACTACATGATGCTTATGAAAAGAATGAGGATAGAAGACGGGCTGATGATCCTGGAATTATGAAGTTTAAATCAGAATTGAGCCTGACGATGAAATTTTATAAGAACACAGTGTTGAAAGACATGGCTGCTGCGAAAAAGGGGAAAACTCAGGCCGAACAAGATGCCATCGATACTGACATACTCTTTATGAAAAGCATGCTAAGTGACAGAGTAGCTACCTACTCTGGGGTAAACAAAGTACTCACAGAAAAGGTTCAGAAGCGACAGAAAAGGCAGATGCGAGAAGAGAAGCGACAAGAGAGAGAGCAATGTGATCATGCTGAGAATGTACAGGCTGATATTGATTCACCTATTAGCTCTGATGAGGACGATGACATTGATGAGGCCAGCACTGCTGAACCAAAGAGAAAACATCGGAGAACAGTGAAAGAGGGAGTTTCAATTTTTGTGCCCCATGATATTCTGAAGTCGGCAGAACTTGTTTCATGCAGTGTTCGAAACAACATCTCGCTGACCCAGCTGAGTGAAATTGTGTACTCCCTTGTATCTGCATGTGGTGGAGATACATCAAAGCTGAGTCTAAATGCAAGGATGGCCCACCGATACTGAGCTTCCATCGTGTCAGAAATAAGTTTAAAAATCATGGATGAATGGCAACCATCAGACAAAGTACTGGTGCACTGGGATGGTAAACTTATGGACACGCTGGATTCCAAAGGCACTGATGACCGCCTGCCCATTCTTGTGTCTGGTGTCAATGGCACAAAGCTTCTTGGAGTCCCACCTCTTCGCATTTGACTCAAAAAGCTGGCCTGGTTCAAGGAGACTTGATATCAACAGCAACCAAACAACTTCTGGTCGATTGGGAGTGTGAACAGAATGTCGTTGGTATGGTTTTCGACACAACTTCATCCAATACAGGTAAACCTATTTCAAACATCAGCGTGAATTTATCACGACATTAATACCAAAATACAGTGAATGATTTAACAGAAATCTGCAAAAAGCACGTGCCTGAAATGGTGGCCTTAAACTACAATTACATTTTTTTTTCAGGACAAAAAACAGCTGCTTGCGTCTCCCTCCAAAAGGAATTAGAGCGTGCCGTATTCTGGTGCGCCTGTCGCAGGCATGTGGGCGAAGTCATCCTAGGTGTTTGCTGGGATTGCTTGAAAGTGGAGGGCTCTTCAAGTCCAAACATAATGGTTTTCCAGAGGTGAGTCATAAGCTTTACAAAATAACAAGGAATATTATTATCTAATGAACAAATTTAGTGGAATTTCTTTTATTAGACTTATAAGATATACTAACACCAAGCAAATGATCGATCATATCAAAAACAATATTATAGATTAGTACGAAATACAATAATCCCAATAATTGCATTTCTAGGTTCAAGAACCATTTCTCTCAACTGGCGTACAATGAAAAAAAGAAATACTACTACCCCGCAATGCCTGGAGTGTTTGAGGAGCACCAGCAGGAGATGGCTGACTTCTTCCGTGAATCTCTAGCCCAACCATTTACACGTGGCGACTACAAGGAGCTGGTAGAGCTTTGTCTGCTGCTTGTAACTAAAGGATCCGAGCCAGTGAACTTCACAATGGTCTACCCCGGTGCACTTCACAAAGCAAGGTGGATGGCTAAACTGCTCTATACCCTCAAGATTGTTCTTTTGTCAGGCCAGATCAAAGAGCAGTTTCCCAAAGCCGAGGTTGTGACTAAAAGTCAAATCAGCAAGTTAGAACGGTTTGCTGTGTTCACAGTCGCTGTTTATGTCCCATGGTGGACTGTTTGCCCCGTTCCAGCAAGTGCGCCACTGAATGACTTGAATTTGGTCGAAACCTTGGCTGAATTTGCCCCATATGACGCCACAATAGTTGACAAAGCACGTGTGGCACTCAGTAGACACACTTGGTACCTAACTGAGGAGTTGGCCCCACTGGCTTTGTTCTCGTCCCAAGTACAAGAAAGGACAAAAGAGGAGATGAGGAAGGCCCTTCTTTGCCATGAAGGCACTGAAGTTACTAAGAGAGTGGGGCTCAATCATGGGGGCTATGGAAAGCCATATCTTCCCCCTGTCCCAGAAAGTGGCACTGCCCTGGTGGACCTAATTGGGCCTGACTCAAGCCAGTTCTTCACCATTTTAGGCATGCCCTATCAGTTTCTCCACAGTCCAGCCAGTGAATGGGCGGATCATGATTACCTGCACATGAAACGGGTTGTGGACAAGCTTCAGGTCGTCAATGAGGCTGCAAAGCGTGGTGTAAAACTTTGCCATGACTTTCTTAATGTTGCCAGGGATGAGCGCTTTCAAGAAGTCCTTCAAGTAGTTGAAAATGACAGACTCTGCGTTCCTAATCAGTGCAAACGATCATCTGTTTCCGAACAGAAATCATGGTTTCTTGCTCTAGAGAAATAATACCTTGTGAATATATGATAAAACCCCTTAATGTACCATGAGAGAATAAGAATGATTAACTTTTTTGTGTTAGTGATAACAGCTTTTAATTAAGACAGGCAAATGATTTGTGTTAATATCCCTTATGATGGTTGTGTAATCTCATACATAGGCGTGTATGCCATATAAGCAAAATTGCTATTTTTCAAATTGCTGGTGCTCACTAGAATATGCATGAATCTTCAAAAAATTGCACGTGGGTATTTTTTATGTCAATATGCAACACCAAAATTTTGAACAGCATTGTAGGACAAAGTTGGGGCAACTGTCACACCCTAATACATATGGCAGAAATTACTAAATAATTAAAACTACTAAGTTGAATTAGTAGCAGCAAAAGTTGAAAAATTAAACATTGTACTAATAATTGTAATATATAAATTATATATAGACTCTCGAACACTCCAACGACAATTTCCAGATAACATTACAGAGGTAAGGAACTGGATGAAAGTTCTACACTCCCCAACCCCAAATATTATTCTCTGCAGTGATTTTAATTTTCAATTTATGAAATCTAAAAGGATAGGAAGAAATATATGTATAAGCTACGACGAGGGAGGCACACGGGAAGACCAAGAGCGGGCAAAAATGCTGCCAACTCTAGCTAATGAATTTATGTTAACGCGAGAAATAATGGAAAATACAAGAAAAACATTTTTTTTTTTTTTTTTGCTTCCACACAATTGTTCATTCTAACGAAGGTCAAGCTAGTCACTCCACCTTAGACCTACAGTTTAACGTGGAATCCGAATCACGCCCCACCAGCAGCCCAGCGTTTTAATCACTAGGCTACCCAGGGTACCCATTTATCTACCAACCAGTTTCTTTAGTGCGTGGAAGGATGAACAACTGAGTTTTGCTGCGCGCCGCCTGCCGTCACCGGGTCTCAATCCCGAGGCCGATGGATTCGTAGTCAGCGACGCTAACCACTACACCGCCGAAGCGCATCAACTGCCTAGATTTGGTATTCACAAACAACAGCAACCTAATTTTCAAAAGAAATATCCCCAACTATAATATCAGATCAAAATGTTGAAATAACACTCAACATAAAAGCAACAAGAAAGGATAGAACACGCGCTTAGAAAGAGGCAAATTTAAAACTTTTAATTTTCACTCCAAGGCTATAAATTCCAGCATGGAAGCAATAGACTGGAGAACCATCTTTAAGGACAAAACAACGGAAGGAATGCCAATAACCATAGAAGAGAAGATGCTAGAAATTGTAGAAAGACATGCCCAAAAAAGACAACAAAGGGAAAAGAAAAGCAGGTTCGAGACACGAAAGAGGTCAATGTTCCGCGAGAGAGGAAAACTAAAATTAAGAAACTGCAAAATATTAAATGACAAACTGGAGAGTATAGATTGCGTTATACATGGTCTAATTGAGAACCATACAGAAAAAGAAGGTGAAGACGCTATAGAAGCGAAAAACGTTAATTCAAAATACTTCCATAATTTTGCAAAAAGGAAGACGAAGAATCACGAGACTATCGGACCTTTGAAGAATGAAAATGTTTTAACCGATGATCTAAAAGAAGTATCTGAAGTTTTAAGAGCTCAGTATGAATCATCCTTCACTATCCCCAAAACTGTTAAATTAATCCGCGATGGAAACGCGTTCTTTGAAGAATAATTACGAGAGGAAAGTATAACGGATTTTGACTTCACAACAGATGAGTGGGAAACTAAAAGCTATAGAGAAAACTAAAGAGACACTCTGCAGCAGGCCCGGACACATGGAATGCCACACTAATCAAAAACTAAGAATGAAATCGCTGAGCCCCTATATTGGATATAGAGACGATCACTAGACACGAGTAAAATACCCAGCATCCTGAAGAGAGCGAACATAATTCCAATATATAAAGGAGATCGATACGAGGCTAAAAACTATAAGCCAGTGGTCGCTTACATCTCATCTCACCAAAATATTTTAACCCTTTATCGGCCAGTATGACTTTACTGATTTTGTTCTGGCTAACGCCAGACGATTTTATTCAAAGTCACACTGCGCGATAAAAAGTTAAAGAATAGTTTGAGAAAAAAAAAATGATTTATTGGAAACTCGGGGGGAAAATGTCATTTAGCTTATTTATTACATAAAGAGAGTAAAAATGCTAATAATTATAGTGATAGAGAGAACAAACAATAATAATAATACAATATATGTAAAGTTCACAAAATGTTACACAATTTTAAATTAAATGATTTACTGTACATTTAGTAGAAAATAAATGGGGCTCAATAAAAAAAATTAATTAAAAGGTGCTTACTGAAATTAGCATACTTTTAATAGTTGATTACAAAATTGATTACTATGGTAAAAATGGTAGTAATGGACTTGTACATCAGTAGGAGCTAATGAAGCGCTTTTTATTGATTTGCGAAATATATTTAGTGATGAAGCCCGCTTGACACGCGTGAGAATTGCATTCCATACACCTACTCCTTTGAAACAGAGTGCATTTCCCGCAGTTTTTCAGACATGTCAACTCTCATGGATTTTAAGTCTCAAACTCCCTTATGTGAGATACGTTTCCAGTTATCAAAATCAGGCAAAATCTCGCGGATTTTCGTACTTCAAGGTTGACGTCTCTGGTTTCTATTGTATAGTTAGGTTTGTGTATAAAATCAGTGAGCAGTCTGGTGTTATAACGATGGTGTATTTGATGGGGGATGATTGCGCTTTGAATGGGTGATGCATGTCGATTTTTGTTGATAACTTTGAACATAATGACAGCAACACTGAATTTGTACGAGTCATTTAGTTTTAAAATATTTAGTTCTTTTACAGACATTTTTTATGAATTACTTCCAAAGAATGTTTTCATATATTTCTTTGAATCACCTCATGCTGTAATGCAATATAATAAATGTGGATGGATGAAGGAATAATATAAGGTAGGGAGTGCGTTTGCGTTCTGAGGAAGGGTCTTTTTTAGTTTAAATATAAAGAGAAATCTTGATATTTTGGATATGAAATGTTGTACAGTGCTTACAAGAAGTCTCGCGCCTCTGTCTCGTCCCAAGCTAGTCTGTTAGGTATAAAATGGGCGGTCCTTATGGCAGCGGAGGTGTGTTCGGATTGGTGCACATAATTGCTCTAACCCCATCAATGGCGTCCACATTATCTTTGTGTTGATCACTCTATCTATTTATATATACAGACATACTGTATATATGTGTGTGTGTATATATATATATATATATATATATATATATAGAGAGAGAGAGAGAGAGAGAGAGAGGAGAGAGAATGCAGGGGATAACGTGTCTCAGTCCCAGCTATGGTAGTTGTCTTACAATTAACAGTCCCAAGTGCAAGTTACGTTAACACCTCCACAAACTAAAATAACATACGTGAAGCCCTTACCCAGAAACCATTTAAAAGGTGTGATTTAAAAGTCTCTCTCTCTCTCTCTCTGTGAGGTCGAGTCCGGGAGAGATGATGGGCCCCCACTGGGGAGGGATGATGATGAGCCGGTGGCGGACGTACCTTCAACTGAAGGGTGCGTCCAGGTACAGGTGGGTGACCCTCCTTCCACGTTGGAGAGGGCTCAGGCTCCTGCGGAAGTTGCCCCCTCGTTAGTGAGGGGCTCTTCAACTCCCGACAGCCCTGGCTGTTCGGGAAACGGGTCGTGCTAGGGGGCGGTCAGAATAGGGAAGGCTCCCTCCGTGCAATGCTTTTTAATGCTAGGTCGATTAGGAACAAGTTTTGCGAGCTACGGGCGCTCTTAGCATCAGAATACCAGGATATCGTTGCTATCACCGAGTCCTGGATTCATACTGATCATAGGGACTACGTTGGGGAGTTCGAAATTCCCGCCTATAGAATGTTTCGCAAAGACCGCACCCGTGGGGAGGGGGATGGGGTACTAATATACGTCAGGGACACGTTGAGTCCTGTTGACTGCCAGTTCAGGTCGGAACGGGAGCTGCTTGGCGTCGATCTGAATGTGGGAGGGACGAGCTATAGGTTAATCTTGGTGTACAGACCTCTGCATCTCCTCCTCGAGGAGGATACAGCCCTGTACACCGAACTCAGTAGCCTGCTAGGGGATAGGGTGTGTGTAGTTTTAGGAGACTTCAACTGTCGCGGCATAAAGTAGGAAGACAGGACTGCTGATGCTGAAGGGGAGGAGTTAGTTGACTTTGCTGATGAGAACTTCCTCACTCAGTGGGTCAATGAGCCTACACGAGGCGAAAGCGTTCTAGACTTAGTATTCACGACCGAAGACAACCTCGTCACTGGCCTCACCGTTGACGAATCGTTGGGCGGGAGTGATCACGATCTGATTAGGTTCCGTGCGCGCGTCCCTCGGGTGAAGCGTAGTAACTCGAGAGGCAGTAAGCTCGATCTCCGGCGGGCGGACTTTGTTAGCCTCAGGGATAGCGTAGGTGAGATGGGGTTAGAGGACGGCGGCGATGTTGAGCGAGTGTGGAGTGCATTCCAGGACGAGTTTATGGTGCTGCAGTCTGCTGCCATACCCTCAAAACTGATCACCCCTGCTTCAACGCAGCCTAAGTGGTTCAATCGTGACATCTCTTCGGCTATCCGAAGGCCAATCGTTCCCATAAGAACACTGAAGCGTATGTCCGCCTGTGTAGGAAGGCGAAGGCGAAGGTTAGACAAGCGAAACGTAATGAAGAACTACGGGTGGCAAGCCTCTGCAAGGGGAACCCTAAGGAGTTCTTCAGTTATGTTAATAGTAGAAAGCCTATTAGAAGCGGCGTTCTGCGGACCTCCGACGCGGACATCGCCAATGTGCTTAATGAGTACTTTGCGGGAGTGTTCACCAGGGAGGACACCCGAATCATCCCCGAGCCAGGCGTGAGGCACGAAGGTGCTGGCCTGGATAGTGTTCCGATAGAATAGACAAACTGAGCGCGTTTAAGGCTCCTGGGCCAGACCAGTTTCTCCCCAGTGTTGCGGGAGGTGCGCGACCAGGTGGCTCCCCACCTGGCTACAGTCTTCAACAAATCGTTGGAGACGGGCCAGGTGCCTGGTGACTGGAGGGAAGCCAACGTGACCCCTATCTTTAAGAAAGGGGATCACGAAAGTCCAGGGAACTATCGTCCCATTAGTCTCACTTCAGTTGTAGGTAAATTATTAGAGGGGATAATAACGGATAGGATCGTTGACCATTTGGATTCCTACAAGCTGCTTGGGGACTCCCAACATGGGTTTAGACGGCATAGGTCGTGTCTCACCAACTTGCTCGAGTTTTTCCACATGATGTTGGGTGAGTATGATAAGAGTAGGGCGATTGATATACTTTATCTCGACTTTCAGAAAGCCTTTGATAAGGTACCTCACCGCCGGCTAATGGCGAAAGTGCGCGCGCTGGGTATCGGTGGGGAAGTGGGTAAGGTGGATTGAAAACTGGCTGAAGAATAGGCGGCAGAGGGTTGTAATTAAAGGGGTTAGTTCGGGTTGGGCCTCAGTCACTAGTGGGGTTCCTCAGGGTTCCGTTTTGGGGCCACTGTTGTTTATCATTTACATAAATGATATCGACGGTGGCATCGTCAATCGGATCGCCAAATTCGCTGATAACACCAAGCTTGGGGCCAATGTTGGGACGCCCGAAGCGATCGAGGAATGGTCCGAAAAATGGCAAATGTCGTTTAACTTGGGTAAATGCAAAGTGATGCACATTGGCTATGCCAATCCCAAGTCGGACTACTCAATGTTGGGGAGTAATATCGAGGCGACTGATTTGGAAAAGGACTTGGGTGTGCTAATTAGCAGTGACCTTAAGTTTACGAAACAGTGCGTAGAGGTGGAAAAGAAAGCCCAGAAGCTGTTGGGTTATATCAGGAGGCAATTTCAGTTTCGGAACAAGGAGATTGTGCTCTCTCTGTACAATTCCCTGGTTCGGCCGCACCTGGAATATGCTGTGCAGTTTTGGTCGCCCACCCTCAGGAAAGATATTGAGAGGCTGGAGCGAGTGCAGGCAAGGGCCACAAAGTTAATCCCTTCCGTTAGGCATTTGGGCTACAATCGACGGTTACGCCCCCTGAACTTGTTTTCGCTGGAAACTCGGAGGCTGCGCGGTCAACTGATCGAGGTTTTCAAGTTCTTACGCGGGTTCAACGATGTCGATTTTAGAAGCATGTTTAGTTTAAATGATAACCCAACTCGCAACAATGGTTGGAAGTTGGATTTGAAGCGGTTTAGGACTAGTGTGTGTGGGAATTACTTTACCTATAAGATCTATGACACGTGGAACAGGTTACCTTCAGAAGTAGTGAACAGTTCCTCTGTGGATCAGTTCAAGAAAAGGTTAGACCAAATCTTGCACACTATTTGTGTGTGTAGAAAATTTTCCCTGGCCCCCTTTGCCATTGGTACCTCCTTGGTATGGGCCGCAAGGCCTTTTGAGGTACTTCTTTTCCTTTTAACTCCTTGTAACTATCTCTCTCTGATCACACCGCATCCCATCAGAGGTCTTCAGCAGGGACATCGGCAATGTATCCATATAACGTTAATAATAACCGAAACTCTGGGAAAATATACTCTCTGCCTTCCGCTCTATCCCAAATCCTTTTCTCTTAGTAACCTCTTAATACAAACTAATCTGTCATATTCTGCGACTTTTTAACTCTGGTAGGATTCAATTCCATTCCTATAGTGTAAGAGATACTTAAATTCATGTGTGTATTATGCCATATGATGTGCGTAATAAATAATCATTTTTAAATAGTTAGAGCGTTCAAGGTCATCTGTAATAATCTATAGACTACCCCTCAAGCCCACTCTCAACACTTAGATTCCCCTAAGACACAGGCGTCTTCAAGTAACATGAATGCGTAGAGATCTAAGGTGTTAGATTCCATATTATATAATTTATGTGCTAGGTTTAAGAACGCTGGCATTGAAGGATGGAAGGAAGGGACAGTAAAAGCGATAATAGGTTTAATGAAGGAAGTGGAATGAGGATGGAGGTAAGCGTTGCTATGTCGAAGGAAACGAGGTTGGGTGGGGCTGGATATCTGGCTATGGTGTCGGAGAATTGACTCAAGTAGATGGACGCTTTACTGGACAGCAATATTGCCAGATATTGGAAGAGGTGCTGCTACCCAGTGTTCGTGCGTATCTGGTTCCAGCGCCGGAACCATTTTACTTAATGGAAGATAACAGTCCCATTCATAGGAGTAACGTTGTGAGAGCGTGGTACGAAGATCACCCAGAGATTATTAATCTAATTCTGCCATCACGTTCTCCTGATATGAATCCGATTGAAAACCTTTGGGCAATAATGATTAACGAATGGGAGCAACGCAATGAAAGAACATTTGAAGCACTTTTAGCTCACACGAGAAATAGTTGGGAGAGCTTACGCCGAACACCAAACATTCCCTACAATCTGGCCTCTTCTATGCCGCAACGATTGCAAGAAATTATTGATGCCGGAGGAAGCTATACGAAATACTGATGTTAAAGCCATGACGTAAATGTGTATCGAATATATATTTATGTTAATATAGAATTTTATTATATTTTTATGTTTGACATCTATAAAAGTATATATTGTGACCATGAAAGAACTTTACTTATCCTTAGTTAGAATCTTTTCTTGCAATGTCTACGCTCGTGGAGATGATAATATATGCATTGTTGAAACGAACTATGAGAAGGTAATAGTTTCAGGAAAAAAATAAAAACTGGCAACATCGAGGTCATCACATGTTTATGGGAATTGTCATATGATATGCTACCAATAAACTCTTATATACTACTATATACAGTATACTATATTACGTAATAATTACGATGAGCAAATCAAATGCAAATTTCTCTGATTCACGGCCCACCAGTCTTGCTTTAGACTAATGACTTCCATAAGATGGAATAGGTTACCACTTAAAACAATGGATAAGCTATCTATTAGTGAGACGACCGTGACTTCCTCGAAATGCGAGCGCGTGAGAGGTTCACTGAGGAATTTGGTCATTAGATTCTTCACGTAGGATATTTATCACAAACAATATTGGCAACAATTCCCAACAATTACTTCATATCAATCATTGCATTTGAGCAAATAATTTAGACCTGCGTCAAAATAACTTAGGTATCATGCCATGATTTGGGATATTTGCCGAATTAGTCGTTCTCTATAGTCTACAGTATACAGGGTGTACATAAAGTCAGGATCTATTTTTGTGAAGCACTTGGAAATTATATGGAATTCAATCATAAAATGATAAAGTGGTAACATTTATTAAATAATTAAGAGTAGGATTCGACGTGACGCGCATCAATATCCCTGCACAGCTCAAATCGTTCCGCAGCATTTCTAAACACATTCTGGAGCATTTGCGGGGTTATGTTATCTGCAGCAGTTCGTATACGTGTACTAAGTTTTCAAGACTCGTAATCTTCGTCTGATAGACGTGCGATTTGATAAAGCCCCATGCAAATAAATCTAAAGGGGTTAAATCTGGTCATCTCGCTGGCCAAGGTCTGTTGCTTCCGCGTCCGATCCAACGATTTGGAAAACGTCCATTTAGATAATCCTGAACAATTTTGGCATAGTGACAAGGAGCACCATCATGTTGATCGACGACGGTACTAACAATCCTATCCCCGTCGTCTATCAACATGATGGTGCTCCTTGTCACTATGCCAAAATTGTTCAGGATTATCTAAATGGACGTTTTCCAAATCGCTGGATCGGACGCGGAAGCAACAAAAGACCTTGGCCAGCGAGATCACCAGATTTAACCCCTTTAGATTTCTTTGCATGGGCTTTATCAAATCGCACGTCTATCAGACGAAGATTACGAGTCTTGAAAACTTACGTATACGAACTGCTGCAGATAACATAACCCCGCAAATGCTCCAGAATGTGTTTAGAAATGCTGCGGAACGATTTGAGCTGTGCAGGGATACTGATGGGCGTCACGTCGAATCCTACTCTTAATTATTTAATAAATGTTACCACTATCATTTTATGATTGAATTCCAGATAATTTCCAAGTGCTTCACAAAAATAGATCCTGACCATGACTCCAGATTTGAAAAAATTTACTGGAGCACAGCTCTGAATTTACTTTTTTTCCCCTTACACCACTAGATAGGTTAATGATAGTAAACTCTTGAATTGACGACATACCAATTACAAATTGTTTTAGCTAAACATAATAATACAATAATGTACAGTTTATAACTCACCTAAACATTTTATCATCAGAAGCATCATCAATATCTTCTTGATTATCATCATCTTCATCCTCAACAGCTATATCTACATCAGGCATATTAGTGTCACTATTTGCAATGTTTTCCATTATATTACTTGGTACTGAAAATGAATCATCAGCATGCCCTAGATCCTTCTTTTCCACCAACTTGAATGTAGATTTGATCAAATCATTGTTCAGGATTTCTTGTATTGATTTACACTTGCTTAAATGGGCTATGGAAATGTCAAATTTGTTGCTTTTTGCTTTATTAAATTTGGATGCAACACTTGAACTTGAAAGTATATTTTGACTCTTCTCTTTATTAACCACAACAGCTTGGTGAGTTTCTTTTGTTAGGCACAAAATTGCATTCAATGTCTTCTGGATTTGGGAATTTTCAAATTCCTCTAAAGCAGTTTTGTTAGTCTGATGCGCAGATTCCTCACTTACCTTTTGTTTCTTAGGTGGAGGAGAAGCACTTTCTTCAGTCTGTGAAACATCTAGTGAAAAAGTTTCATTTTCTAGATTAGCAGTTGATGAAGTTGGTTCATTTTTCTGAGGTCTAGCACTAGCACATTTTGTGAACAAGCTAAATGACTGCTTTGCCGTATCTCTTTGCTGCACTTCATCCTGGTATTTCTTTACTGCAATATCTAAGCTGTGGGCCCAAACTCTGGGACCTCTTGTATTGTAACAAATATTTTTTTTGGAATTAAAATGTTCCTCCCAGTTTTGCTTCTTTGAATATTTGTTCTTGCATTGACCACAAAAGTAACCCCTTTTAACACCCTCACTTTTCTCTCCAACTTCATCAATATTAGGATCCATTATTGATTATTGACTACCTGAAAAAATACAAAATAAGTAAAAGTTAGTAAATATAGTATGGTAAAAGTGAGTAAAAGTAAGTAAATATAGTACAATGAAAGTAAGTAAAAGTAAGTGCTTTAAACTTAGTAAAAGTAAGGAAGAGTAAGTAAAAGTAGGTAAGTTAAAGTAAGTAAAAGTAAGTTTAAACTTAACTAAACTTTTCAATTCTAGAGTCATGGTGGATTACTTAAAACCGCGCAAGTAATTATCTGGCCAATTTATCAAACCTGGCCGAGATCAATGGAACATAGTCCAATCCTGATAATTTTATATTAAAAAAATATACGTTTTAATAAAATTTTAATTATCAAAACATTGAAGCTTAACAAAAAATAAAAATAATTGTTAAATATGGAATTACCAACTAAACTTAAAATAACTAAATTTGTAATTTAAAAAAATTGGTTTGTACAAGAACGTATACGCAAAAAAATTGCATAACGTCTAGCGGATGAACAAAACCCAAACCCAAATTTACTTTTTCTCATGGTCAAATTTACTGGAGCAATGCTCCCAAGATCCCAGGAATCTGGAGTCATGATCCTGACTATGTACACCCTGTATATTGAGACGGTATAATGTAATGCCCAGCTAATATTATGATGATTAGGATTGCTCCATAACCATCCCAACATCCCGAAACTTGGTCATTCTGCTTCTTAATCATTTGTATTTTAAACACTAAAATGTAGCAGAAGTGACGTAATAATGGACATCATTGATTGGGTTAGAGCAGTTATGTGCACCAATCCGAACACACCTCCGCTGCCATAAGGACTGCCCATTTTATACCTAACAGACGAGTTTGGGACGAGACATAGGCGTGAGACTTCTTGTAAGCACTGTACATGACTATTGAAATTTAGTTTTTTATCTAAATTAATGCCAAGTACTTTACCCACATTCGCCCTCGCAAGAGTAGTTCCCAATTTTTATTTGACACTTTGTATTAATATGTTTTGTGGTAATAATCATACAAGATGACTTTGTCAGGTTCAATAAGTTTATTAGCACACATCCATTTATACAGTTTTCTAATTGCCCGTTCGTTTCATTAATCAGAAATTCTGTTATGATAAGAAGCAGAAAATGTGGTATCATCTGTGTATTGTACGCAGTTTAATGTGGTACAGATATGATAATCGTTGATGTGAATTTGAAAAAGTAATGGACAAAGAGTAGGTCCTTGTTGGACTCCACGAGTTAGCATCGGTTTGTTGAATAAATTGTCTTTTAATCTTATGTACTGATGGCGACTTGACAGATACGATCTAAACCAATCGAGGTATTTCCTCTTATTTCATATACAGGGCGGTCCAAAAGTTCCCATCCATTTTGCTGAAATAATGTTATTTCTATTTTATTTTCTACAGGCATTGGCTATGGTGATGGATGTACAAGAACGTGTGATGGTAGTAACACTACGTATCCAAGGGAAGAAGTGCAAAGAAATTCGAAAGACGTTTTCACATACCAGGACTTACAGACAAAGCAATTCGCGAGCTGGTCAATAAATTTAAAAGAACAGGATCTGTTCATGAGCGAGATCTGGACGTTCATGTACCTCTCGAGAAAATGTCGAATTGATAAGATATGCCTTTGAAACAAATCCTAGAATGTCAACTCACGCAGCATCACATAGACTGAGCATACCAAAAACGACTGTTTTAAGGATTTTAAAGTCGACACTAAAAAAGAAAAGTTACCACGAGTGCTACACGAGTTACACGAAAAGGATTATCTAAGACGAGCCGCCATGTGTACATCGATAGAAAAAATTCACACCGAAACTTATTAAACCACTTTCTCTTCAGAGATGAGGCGACATTCCACGTATGCGGAAAGGTTAATCAACATAATTGCTGTACTTGGGCTAGTGAAAAACCAACCAAGTTCTACGAATGGGAGAGAGATTCTCCTAAAGTTAATGTCTGGTTGGGTATGACAGGATCGAAGATTTACAGACCTTTCTTCTTTGCAGAAGCTACGGTAACAGGGCCAATTTATCTTGACATGCTTCAGCAGTTTCTTGAACCCCAGCTTCGTTCAGATGGCATTCTCGACACTGTTGACTTTCAACAAGATGGAGCTCCATGTCACTATGCAAACATCGTTCGGGTGGGTGTACCTTGATGAGCTTTTACCAAATCGTTGGATTGGACGTGCTGCCCAAGGCAGCACGATTTCCGGATTTAACACCAGACTTCTTTGCGCGGGGCTTTATAAAAGTCTAAGGTTTACAAAACAAGAGTTACAGACATGCGGGATCTACGAACCAGCATTTTCGCAGCAATCGCTAAAATAACCCCAGAGATGCTTGAGAATGTGTTCCATAATGCAGTGGACAGACTTGAAATTTGCAGACACTGATGGTGCTCACGTCGAACCTTGGACCTAAGCTTGATAAATAAATATACATCTAATTATGTTACTCCATTTTCACCCTAAAATACTATTATTTCAGCAAAATAGATAGGGACTTTTGGACCACCCTGTATATAAAGTTTATTCAATCAGATTTCACGCGAAAGTTTATCAAATGCTTTTGACAAGTCGAGGAAGTTCAAGGCAGTGTTTTTTGTTAAGTTCTGATACACATTTTCTAATAGCATGTTTATGATATCTTCTGGTGTATGTCCACCTGCAAACCGAAATTGTGTTTTTGTTAAAATATCGTATTTGATAAGAAAACATTAAATTTATTGTACAAGATTTTTTCAAATACTTTACTTACGGTTGGCAATAAGGAAATGGGGCGATAATTGGATGGAGTGTTTGGGTTCCCGACGTAAATACAGGGCATACTCTGGCTTCGTTTAGATTGTCAGGGAATATACCTAGTGTTACTACAGGAGGGGGAGGATAAATTGGGATGAATTTTGGGGGGAAGCCGATCTGAAAAGAAATGATGCTAGAAACACCGATTCATTCATTAACTTACCGAGTGTTATTGCAATTTCATCGGATACTAATTTGTATATTTTCACTGGGATCATATCTTTATTTTTTAGATATTTTATTGCTAGGGAGATATCGTTTGGTTGAACTGGATCAAAGAAAAACGAGTTTGGATTCAGTTGTGGAATCATAGCACATAAACTGAAATATATATATAGAAATAACAGGAAAAGTAGGAAAATGGGTATATAATTTCCTTAGTGAGCGGCAGCAAGTCGTTACAGCTCAAGGAATAACTTCAGAGTCAGGGGTCGTTAGCTCAGTACCACAAGGAACAGTATTAGCTTCGTAACTCTTCATAATCGTGCTAACTGATATAGATGAAGTTACCAATGCGGTGATGACACAAAAATTAGTAGAAAAATAAGAAACCCAGAGGATATACGATCTCTACAAACAGAATCTACAATTGGTCTGAAGGCAATATTACAAAATTGAACACCGAGAAATCTAATATACTATTGAGCTAAAGTGTGTGTGTGTGTGTGTGTGTGTGTGTGTGTGTGTGTGTGTGTGTGTGCGCGCTTTTTTCGGAACCGTGCACAGCCTAAACGGCACATCGGAAAATTCTGCAACCACCACCAACTGATAGCCCATGAGCTGACGATGTGCTCTGTCAAGTTTCCCGGTCCTAGGTCACCGGTTACTGGGTCCGAAGGCCCCAGCACCGCGATAAACTACAGAAAAGAACGCAGCCGTGAAAATCTTGAGCTTCACATTTATACTGTGATATATATACTGCTACCCGCCAGTAGGGGTGGTAGCAGTATAATGGGGAGAGGGGGTGGGGTAATTGGGGGTAATGGCTTTTTTACTCGTGTGTGGGGGTAATGGGGGAAGTGGGGGTGTGAGGGTAATGGAGTAGAGGGGTGGGGGTAATGGCGTTTTTTTAATTTTGTAGCTTAGCCACTTCTTCCTATGAGGGCTTCATATAATATAATTTTAAATCTACAACCAATAAAAAAAAAAATGAAGTAGTGAAAAAAAAATCCGGAGGGCGATAGAGAGTTACCGCTTGTTTTAACTATTAAGAAGCGAGAACCTTATAAAACCCATGGAATACTATACCCGAAATGGACAGGAAATTCAGAGAAACTAAAGCAAAAGACTTAGGAGTTGTAATGACTGATGACGCAAATTTTGAAACAAAATAAGACGGCAGTAAACAGAACAAAAATAATAACTGGACAGATACCGAGAACCATTAAAAGAAAGGATGGGAATATAATGATTCCTCTGGTGAAAACACTGATCATACCAAAGTTTGAGTACTGCTCAGTCTTAACATGCATATAAAAAAGAACACATTAGTCAACAAGAAGGGATTCAGAGAAGTTTCACAGCCACGATCAATGGATGCAAAGAACTAAATTACTGGGAAAAGTTATGCGAATTAAATTTATATTCGCTGGAAAGGAGGGAGAGGTACACCGTTATTTATACTTGGAAAATGATGGAGGAACTTGTTCCTAATCTTAACCCTAAAACCACTCAAACAACAGTGGAAAGTAGGAAAGGACGAATGTGTCATGTTCCCAAATTAAAAGCGAGACAGGAAACACAGGAAAATAATTTTGGGTTTGATATCTTCAAAAAAAGACTAGACGCCTGGCTCAGAACAATTTCAGATGAGCCGAAGTACATGGCTATGTGAAGAGGTGGACGTAAAAACCAACTCTTACTTCACCAGGCCAACTTAAGAGGGGCAAGAAGCCTGACCTTCGTGAAATGAGAAATCATCGCACGAAACATCTAAAGAGTTGAAAGGTACATACCTAAGTCTCCAAAACTAATTCAGATAATGTTTTAACCACACCTATTCAGTCTTACCTGTAACAGATCCTGTAACAATTTTGCTTCTCTTGAGTCTGCTTTGTACAAGGGTTGAAGAGCAAAGCCATGAATCTCTTCAGCAACGGACATGGGCGGGTGAAGCTCAACTATTTGCTTCGTTGTTCTCTGTATTATTATCGCCAATTCCTTCTGCATTCGGCTCTTGATAGTCTGATAAAAATTAAATCATTTAACTATACCATAACGAGGATACTCAAGATCTCGGTAGTTCAGTGGTCCTCGTGTCGAACTCTGGGGCGAGACATTGGGTTCGTTCCCAGCTACTGGCTCCTAGACTGGGTTGAACCAGCCACTCACCCTGTCAATGCTCGAGCTCAAGTGAATCATGGGGCATTCTCACCCCGACGCAGGGAAGTAAAAGGTTTCCAAACTTACCTTTTACCTTTATAAAGACTAAATGTGGATTTAACCCCTCAGCCTCACCACTCCCGTAGTGACTGTGTGCGCTGGGTTCTCTAGCCGATACCTAATCCACCATATGCAAAAAATCCACTATCGGATCAGTCAGTCGGGAATGTAAATGCAATACAACATTCAAACATGAATACTGTACTTAGTTAGGCTGAGTGTACTACCAAGAACTAAGCATTTCCGTAAACAAGCAATAAAATAACTAAATTCACACGAATTTTTCAGGGGCTGAAAAACGGGAGCACGATCCAATTAAGTAGTCTTTCTTTTTACAGTGAAAGAATTTAACAGAAGAAAATTCATTCCTTGTTTTATAATCAATTTTAATTTTATGAGCAATTCATTTAAGCGAGGTAATCAACCCATAATAATAGGAAAATGACAGGCCGCAATGTTGCCTACCTCTCTCTTTACCATTGCTATTATAACGGACACCGCTCTTCTGAACTCTCTAACTGCATGCCCCCGCCTTTAAGGAGAGCACACAGTACCCGACTTTCGACACATTCTCATTCCTTTTCTGTCCAACTTTATAATACGAGGGTTAATCAGTATTTTCAATCTTTCATCTACTCAACCGGTGAACTCTGGAACAATTTTCCTCAATCCATCTTTCCCCCACGTCTATGACCTTCAATCTTTCAAACGCAGTATCCAAGCATCTCAAAAACCTTGGACATTGATTTTAGCCTTTGGCCCCGCCTTCCCGCAAAAAAAAAAAAAAAAAAAAATTTTATACCATTATTTTGTATGCGGAGTTAACACGCAATGCGCGCCTCTCCGCCTAAGGAAGAAGGGCGTGGTAAGTGCTTGGGACGCAAGTGACGGATCGAAGGGTAGTTTATGTTGTCACGAAGCGAGGTATTCGCTCGTCTAGCCTAACCGAACCGAACCTTAACTAACTTAACCTAATGAGGGGAAACATCTTTTTAACAACGAAAATATTTCTAGATTTTTTATAAAAATTGTTAATGTTCCGAAGTATCAGAAGAGTTCTCGCAAAAAAATTATCCCATTACATCCATGAATTATCATACACTCGACCACACTTATGCCTGATTAGAGATGGCCGTCCTAACTTAAGCCCCGTCGTTTACGGCACAGTATCGTTCTGGACTGGAGTTCATCAAAGGGAAGAACCTAAACGCTATACAAGTCCCAATTACACTGTTCAACAATGATTTTGTCTCAGGAAAAGTTGTCATTATTATTATAATAGTTTTTAACGCTGATTACAAAAATGTTGTTATTATTATTATTTTCCTATCACAGATAGTTTTTGAGGAATTTTAATTTTTTGTTTTGGAAAAATATTCAATTTTTGTAGTAAAAACTGTTCATTTATTTTATTATCTCGCAATTCTGACCACGTGTCAGTATTCAAACATGTGTGATGTTAATATTTTGTATAATATTTAATTAATTATATCCAATATACAATATTATACATATTATATACAATAACTGTATAATATTTTTTAAGATTTCATGGAAACTATGCGTGATACGCCAAAATGAATAACAATTTCGGAATCAGCAGCAGCGTTGACTTCATATAAACCAGCTTTGTTTGTTGCTGAGACAGAATAAAAGTAAAAATTTGTTGTTCAGTGTTATGATAACGTTTGGGGTTCTTTAACTTTCTTCATAACATCCAAGATCATACAACGGAGGAGGCCTACACCTTTTCGTAGGAACCAAACCACTACTTTGCAGGAAGACCCAGAGACGTATCTTAATTGATGAAATCTCGAGTCTAGGTCGAGACGAGCCCAGAACCTTCGAATTACCGGTAAAAAAATTGACCCGATAAACAACCCGAAGATTTTACCATTAGGTTACCTCGACGAGTGAAACGAGTTCTAGTTTAAATGACTGATAAATATGACGCTGCAAATGAAGCGTTCTTACCTCAACTGCTTCTGGAAGCTTCCCGAGAAGGGCGAGGCACTCAATGATGATTGCCATAAAATGCTGAGAATTCGCCTCCGGATCGAGTGTCGCGGTATCTTCATGAATGGAATCGGAATTCTCCGTCGGAGACCTAAGCACATTAAAAAAGAAAATCACTCATTCACGTAAAAAATAGTTAGACCATTTCATTCCAGAGCCTCGTGTCTTAGCCCTACGTACAACTATAGAGAGTAATTAACAATCACCTAGGAAACAAACATTCAGAATTTGCAGTTTCCAAAGCAACCAACGGTCATTCGGTACAAATACAATGATCCGCTCCTACACATATAAAGAATAGCAGAAGCGTTCATCTAATAGCCAAAATGCTTACTGCGTGTAGCCAATATCTTTAGTATTATCTTCCATCTGAACTTACTGCCATTACGGAACGTTATTGGGTTGACAGAGCAAAATCAAGAAAGATGAAAAGATAAAATCTTCAAAATTATTAAAATATAATGGAAAGCGAGAAGTGGGACTAGGAGCCAGTGGGACTCGAGCCCGCGTAGCGTGGTTTCAAAGTCACCGCTGCTACCGATTACGCTATCCAGAACCCCTAAAAAAGGTTCATTCGAGCGAGGCCAATATTTAACGCTGTTTCACCATGAGTCACTCGACTCTTTCGCCTTTATAGGGCATAGAAATTAATTAAGTACGAGAACCGCCTTTTCCCTTTCCACCTTATTTAAGTGCAGTTATTCAATCTTAAAATTTTGTATTCTTTCATAAAAATGGGAAAAATACGAAGAATTTTCATTCAAATTACGTGGTTTCAGATTTCTTAGCTGGTTGCGGAATGAGACTCAAAACTTGAAGGTCCCGAGTTCGAATCCCACCGCCGTCACGTTGGGGTTACTCCAGCCACCCACTCCGTAAATGCTCGGGCTTAAAGTGACGTTAAAACCAGAGTTTACTCCCACCGTAATTCATGTAGAGAAATTGGGGGTTCGGTTTTTTTTTTCTTTTTATAATCGTGTGGGATCAGTATTAACTTCAATAATAATTGTTAATATTATAGAGTAAAAGGTAACCGACATCAGAAACTCCTTTCCCCTCCTCCCGCCACGTAGAAAGTGGCGTGAGCTGGAACTTAAAAGCGTTACTCGAGCTCGAGTATTACTATAATGTACAGTAGGTGGCTGGCTTATCTCAAGCTGAGGAGGCTGGCGTTCAACCAAGGATGTTTCGTGCCCAACTATCCATACCAAAGCAGCTCACCAATAATCGTAAGTAACAAACGTAATCCCACGTTACTCAGGAGTACTGAACAAACAGTTGTTTGCACTCACTTATTCTTGGCAGCAGTGAGCATTTCCAAGAGATTTTTTCGAGCCTTTTCGTTCTTTGTAGCTCCGCCTCCAGTGCTCGTTCGATCGGAACCTATCCTCGAGAAAGAGTTGAAAGAATCTCTTCCCGAGCCTTGCCTCCTCAATGCCAACACCTCCCTGGTCCATCGTTGATACAAATGTTTGTGCAAGTCCTCCAACAGAATTTCGTGCAAACGCTACCAAATAGAGATAAAGAGTATTAATGGACAAGGCCTTAATCCTTTCCAAATACTTTGCATCCTATTTGAATCAAGAAATGATATTTACTACAAGCTAAATTTCTAAGTGAAGGAATATTGGAATAAAATGTACGAAAATTTTGAGACAATGTTCAATCTCACCAAGCACAGAACATTTCAAACAAGCTAAAAATAGCTATAAAAGAAAACTGCCCTGATAACAGTCGCTTAAACTGCGAGCAACTGCCAGGTGGGAGGTATTTCAGACTAGTGTCCTACAGTAGGGTTTCTGATAGCTCAGTGGTTTTGGTGTCAGACACTCTGCAGTGAGGCTCTGGGTCCGCTGCCAGCTGCTGGATCCTGGGTTAGAATGAGTCAGCCACTCACCCTGTCAATGTTCAGGCTCAGGTGTCCCATGGGGGCTCTCACTCCCATACAGTAGGGGAAACAAGTTTCCAGGCTGTTACCTTTTTTTTCAGTTTCCAGCAGTTTCAAACTTTTAGCCATAATAATATTAGAGCAACAAATTACTACTACACAAATAATATATACAAGAGTAATTTCTTAATAAAGCCATTTGGGGAACAAAACAAAACAAAAAAAAAAAAAGTTTACATGTTACTCTTTAAAACTAGTCAGTCCCTAATGCAACATTTTATTGGTTACAGCTGTGGACAGGAGCAAAATACAAACCTCTTTCCGAGCTTGGAGGTCTGAATGCACTTCTTTCATAGCTTCAACTTTTTTTAAATCAGTTTCTAGTTTGCGTAGCGACGTCATCAGTAGTTGGGTAGCATGTAAATAATGTTTCTTTGCAATAAAGGCTCCAATTCTGTCGCCAACATCTTGTACTTCCTCACTACCAATAATTAAAAATAAATACCTTTGTAACTATTGAGTATGATAGTTCAAAAAGTTCCTAACATGACACTCGCCACTGTGTCTGGACCAAAAACCAGACTAGTCCTACTTGTAAGTAGTCTTGTATTAGTCCACATACCAGTTATAATTCAATTTTAACATTAACAACAAAAAACTTCCATTGTTATTTTTCATATACTGATCTTCATATCCTGTCAAATAGTGCCTACAGTTCTTCAGCGCAGTAATGAGTTAGAGAATATTAAATAATTACACAGATTACATACATCTGCTCAAGAAGTAACATAACATGTTTATGCTCAATCCCTTCAAGCCATCTCTCCTTCAATTCATCTCTTTTGCAATGAAGAAGTCGTTTACAAGCTGTCAAATTTTCTTTAATAGTTCTTAATCTCTCTCGAGATTCAGATAATCTACTTGAAACCACACTGAATATCTGGGAAAGAGTAATTTAAATTTAAGATTCCCTCCACTGAAACCAACATTTTTCCTTAATATTAAATATACCTAAAGGTTACACAAGCATATGCAGTCAAAAATGATTAAGGCCTACCTGAACTGAATGTAGCCTTGGGACTACTCTTAGTAATTTAGATTTAAGTTAGTGGGTCAATTTTAGAATGGAATTTAAAATGTTTATTATTTATATAATGACTAAAACTATGCAATAAGTATAAATTTACATGCTATTACACAGTATAGTGCTTAGAAATGTGCTAATATTAAAGAGATGCCAAGTACTAATTAAGTGGCCTAAAACAATTACCACTGATGGTTAATGAATAAACACTAACCATATGTGCAAGTGATCAGTTACAGTACCATATACAGGGTGGTGCCAAAGTAGGTATACATTTTGCTATTAAATATTACTACTGTATACCCACATCTGCACCACCTTGTATAAAGGGTATTTTAAAAAACTGCAGCAAATAATTAGCAATTTGTATATATAACAAGATTTTTATCTCTGGAGCAAACCTAAAAAGTTCGCAAAAGGCCCAATATGAACAATACACGCACTCTGAAAGAATTGAAAGCAACAATTTCTCACGGGATTACCAACAGAGAAGAATTAACAGTGCACATTTCTAAACCTAAACCAGTGTGTCCAGCTCTGCTTGGAGGCAGGAGGATAATGCTTTCAACATTTGCTTTAACTCTCTCACAACTTCCATTTTAAAAGTTTTTGTTAGCATTTAATTATTAAATTATTGTAATAAATGTAATAAAGCTTAGAATTATTTCCTATACAATTTCTTTTGGTACACCTTACGCATCATGCTCGCGATATCTGGTGAACTAAATGCCATGAAATATCAGTTTCAGCTAAGCTACCTACACATTTCTAGATCTGTATTTAAGGAAGGAAAACAGAACTTCATAAAAGGTTATAAAATTTATGATTTCAAAATTGTGAATCAAAGGAGACTATTACAAATTATGGAATCGGGGCTTTCTGGTAATCTGATTTTTTCCCATCAAAACTATACCACATATACTGTATGAAGATTATTTTATGAGAGTAACGTATGAATAATATTTATGATGAAAATAATCACAAAGGATAATTAAAATGCAAAATAATGCTCAAGCATTCCTGAGGATGTCATTAGATGAAAGTGCTTGAGCATTATTTTGCATTTTAATTTTCCTTCATGGTTATTTTCATTATATACAGTGCCCGCGAAAAGTATCCGATCACCCTTGAAATTTGTATTTTTTACATAAAAAACAATGTTTAAATGTATACTAACCTTATATTAGTATTTTGTCATCTGTCCTTTGGTTTGGATGACTTGTTCTAGACGTTTTGGCATGGATTTAATCAAGTTTTGACAAACTTCCACTGATATTTCCTTGCACCATACCTTTTTGATGGCCTCTTGTAATTTTTCGACTGAGCCAGTGTCGTGGCATTCAACCTTATTTTTTATTATTAGCCACAGATTTTCTATCGGATTGAGATCTGGACTATTACCAGGCCAATCCAAAATATCAAATTTATTGTCAGTAATCCATTTTGTCACTATTTTGGCCCTGTGACATGGTGCACCATCATGCATGTATGTTTTTGTCCTTTGGATTGCCATTGCCATTGGAAGTTTATCCTGTAGCATTGCTAAATACTGTGCACCATTCATAGTTGTGTTCTTCGGAAGAAAATATAAGTTTCCACGCCCATAGTAACCGAAACAACCCCAAACCATCACACTTGGAGGGTGTTTCATTGTCTTTAGGGTGTATTTAGGGTCCATCCTATTTGAGCCAATAGGCCGGCGAACCTTTTTTGGACAACTTCTGAATGTCAAAAATGTCGACTCATCGCTAAATAAAACCTTCTTCCAGTCATCAACAGTCCAATGAATGTATTTTTTACAAAATGCGACACGTTTTTTACGCATTTTTTCATTAATGAACGGTTTCTTAGCAGTATGGCGAGATGGTAATCCGAGTTCTTTTTGGAGCCGCTCCTGGATAGTTCGTTCAGAAACACCAGATAACAAATTATTCATATTAAATTTTATTTCTTTCGCAGTTATTGTTGGGTTTTTCAATACTAAACGTTTCATAAGTTTGTCTGTTCGCGAATTTGTTTTTCTCGGTCTGCCAGATCGTTTTTTAGGGACTGGCGTGGTTAGGCCACCATTGTTCTTAGCCTGTGAAACCCATAAATTAACGGTACTTTGGGATATGTTTAATTCCTTAGCTATCTGTCTGTGATTTCCCACATGCATGCAAAGCAACAATAGCACCTCGACAATCACTCTTAAGTTGTTTTTTAGCACACATTATATATAAATTTTATTTACACCACTTTCTGTAAAAAAAAAAAAATATCAAGAAATTTACACAAACAGTGAAATCTGACAAATTTGAGACACAGCCACCCGCAACGAAGGCTACCAGAACACTAATTTGAGAATGCGTTGGATAGCTCTCATATCAGCGAGCAACCTCAAAGTTACCAGATGTCGCTAGAACAAATAGAAAGTGAATTACGTGTCTCTGAATATCAAGGGAAAATATTGTATTTTCTTGAGTGATCGGATACTTTTCGCGGGCACTGTATATATATATATATCCCCGCAAGGGGGTTCTAAGCTCGTGCTCTTGAGTGCTCTTTGTGCTCGTTTGTACGTGCTTGTTCCTGGAGGTTTCACGTGCGCCCTCCCGGCCCTAGCACCCAAGGATGATGGGGCTCGACCCTGCAGTCTTTCTCATCCTTGGTCTTTTTCCACTTCGACTGTCCCCTCCACCCTTTCTTTTTCCTCTGTCTTTCCTCTCACTTTTTCTTTGTTTTTCCGCTGAGATATGCCCTTTTAAATAGAGGCGAATCGGTTCTTCCCGAACTTAAAAAAAAAAAATATATATATATATATATATACAGTGCCCGCGAAAAGTATCCGATCACCCTTGAAATTTGTATTTTTTACATAAAAAACAATGTTTAAATGTATACTAACCTTATATTAGTATTTTGTCATCTGTCCTTTGGTTTGGATGACTTGTTCTAGACGTTTTGGCATGGATTTAATCAAGTTTTGACAAACTTCCACTGATATTTCCTTGCACCATACCTTTTTGATGGCCTCTTGTAATTTTTCGACTGAGCCAGTGTCGTGGCATTCAACCTTATTTTTTATTATTAGCCACAGATTTTCTATCGGATTGAGATCTGGACTATTACCAGGCCAATCCAAAATATCAAATTTATTGTCAGTAATCCATTTTGTCACTATTTTGGCCCTGTGACATGGTGCACCATCATGCATGTATGTTTTTGTCCTTTGGATTGCCATTGCCATTGGAAGTTTATCCTGTAGCATTGCTAAATACCGTGCACCATTCATAGTTGTGTTCTTCGGAAGAAAATATAAGTTTCCACGCCCATAGTAACCGAAACAACCCCAAACCATCACACTTGGAGGGTGTTTCATTGTCTTTAGGGTGTATTTAGGGTCCATCCTATTTGAGCCAATAGGCCGGCGAACCTTTTTTGGACAACTTCTGAATGTCAAAAATGTCGACTCATCGCTAAATAAAACCTTCTTCCAGTCATCAACAGTCCAATGAATGTATTTTTTACAAAATGCGACACGTTTTTTACGCATTTTTTCATTAATGAACGGTTTCTTAGCAGCATGGCGAGATGGTAATCCGAGTTCTTTTTGGAGCCGCTCCTGGATAGTTTGTTCAAAACACCAGATAACAAATTATTCATATTAAATTTTATTTCTTTCGCAGTTATTGTTGGGTTTTTCAATACTAAACGTTTCATAAGTTTGTCTGTTCGCGAATTTGTTTTTCTCGGTCTGCCAGATCGTTTTTTAGGGACTGGCGTGGTTAGGCCACCATTGTTCTTAGCCCGTGAAACCCATAAATTAACGGTACTTTGGGATATGTTTAATTCCTTAGCTATCTGTCTCTGTGATTTCCCACATGCATGCAAAGCAACAATAGCACCTCGACAATCACTCTTAAGTTGTTTTTTAGCACACATTATATATAAATTTTATTTACACCACTTTCTGTAAAAAAAAAAAAAAAATATCAAGAAATTTACACAAACAGTGAAATCTGACAAATTTGAGACACAGCCACCCGCAACGAAGGCTACCAGAACACTAATTTGAGAATGCGTTGGATAGCTCTCATATCAGCGAGCAACCTCAAAGTTACCAGATGTCGCTAGAACAAATAGAAAGTGAATTACGTGTCTCTGAATATCAAGGGAAAATATTGTATTTTCTTGAGTGATCGGATACTTTTCGCGGGCACTGTATATATATATATATATATATATATATATATATATATATATATATATATCACAGTATCGATGGTACTGTACCATCAAGTCATGGCCATGGGACTAATTACCATATTTACAGGCCATGTAGGCTAAGCTACCAATCCACACCACAAAAGATACAAATAAAAGAGCTAATTTCTAGCACAATAAACTACTTTAATTCATTCCAATATAAATTTTCACATTCATTATGGGTTACATTTTTGCTTACATGCATTGCATCCTTCAGACATTTTGCTTTTTCCATAACAAGTGCCTCTAATCTCGCATCACTCCTTTTATATTCCTTTTCGAGGCGTTTTTTTTCCAACTCCCTCTGCTCATTGCTTTCACTGGTTGAGAGGGTCCGTATTACCGACATCAAAAGGCTACTGCTCTGTAAATAATATTTTGAACAAAATTAGTTAACAATATTTTAGAAGATAAAGATACCTATGAAGATAAGCTAATTTTATTTATACTAAAATAAAATGGAGATTTTCATTTTTATATACAAGATTTCTTCATTTTTGTCTTGACAAAGTGCAAAGGCTAACTTATTAAGCCACTCCTATAATTACAGTACTGTATCCCAAAAGGAAGTTAATCCATTCAGTTCAAGTGAGACTTGAGTCTAAATAATCTGCCAAGAATTAAAAGATAGGATGATCTGCATCTATAATTTTCCTACTTATAAGCACATACATTTTCAATGTGGTATAGGGCCAAATGCAGTTGAAAGCAAAATCAAATTGTACAGTACAGTCAACTCCCACAATCTACATCTTCATCATCCACATTTTTACTTATCCACAGTTGCCATTTGGTAATCCTTTTCACCCTCTGTGACTCTTTTCTTCACTTATCCATGGTTAAAATCAGAAAAAAAAAGCAAAATTTAAAAAAACACTGTGGAAAGCAGTACGAGTCTTTTTACCATATGAAGCTGGAGCAAAAACTTTGAAAAGAAGAGTGCAACAAAATGCAGTTTGCAAATCCCACGAAGGAAAGGCTATTCAAATTGATACAAACAAGGAAAGGAGCATTGCCTTTGGTAGAGGTATAAATAATCAATTGTCTCCTTATACAGAGCTCTACAAAAGCCTTAATAGTAAAGAAAAGCAGTCGCAAATAACTTCCTTCTTTAAGCCAGCTTCCATCTCTTCAACTCCATCAGCCTCTACCTCCACCCCCAACTAATCTCCACCCTCTTCACCTAAAAGCACCATAAGCTGGACAGTCTTCTAATTAATGGTAAGTGTTATTCATTAACCTATTTTTCTTATGGATGTAATATATTTTATTTATTCATAACTTTTTAACTCTTAATTTTTGGGGACTGGAGTGTATCCCATTGAATCCAATTATATAATCTGTTCACCATCCGCAAGGGTTAACAAGAACATAACCCTCACAGACTGTGGGAGTTGACACTACTAATTTGCTTCCTAGCCATTACGCAAAATTTGGCAAATATTGCCACAAGATCAGGGGTGCAGTGCTGCCGGAGCGTGCCGGAGCACCGCTCCGGCACCTCTGCAAGAGGAAGTTTGGAGGAATTACCATAACAAGCAAAAAAATTGTCTCCATTAATTATCAACAGTTTCTTACTAGTCTTGTGAACAATTTGCAGCACCGTATGTTCACGACAACATCCATGAAAGGTTCTCAAACTTCTGAACCTCAAAGTATGTATAAATCACTGCTAAATGAAATGTATGTCCTTGAAAAAGACTACTGGCCTGATGAAATACCACCTAATTACGGAGAAGCTGAAATCTCATCTCTCTGTAAGAGGTTTAAGCTTTCTTCTTACTCTGTACTAAATGCCTTTAGAGACTATGTGGAAGATCATGGGTGCCGCATCCCCCAAGATTTACACCCATTACTGAGCTGTTCACAAGTTATTCCTATTAGTACTGCTGAGTGTGAGAGGGGATTCAGTCACATGAACTTGATAATAACAACAACACGCTCAAGAATTCTCATAAATCATGTATCAGCGCTTATGTTTGTTAAACTACATGGACCTCCTCTAGTTCAGTGGAATCCTGAGCCATATGCCATATCATGGCTGCGGTACCACAGATCGGCAGATGACACCAGGACAAGAGTTGCTTCAGACCCCCGAAAACATATCACGCCTGACCCTTTGTGGAAATTATTGTGAAACTTCCCACTGGTGGTATTTGGTAAGCACTAAGTAGTTTTAACTTCTTAAATTGATAAAATACATGATTGCTCTTTTTTCTTTATTTGCTTGATAATTATATTTATTTTATGATAATTAGTGAGTGCAAACACGAAATACTTAGTCATCGTGTGGCATATATAGAAACAGGATAGGAAATGGCAGGCTTTTGTCAGGCCCACCAGAGCTCCGGCACCTATAAAATTGGCACTGCACCCCTCCACAAGATCCAGAGTAAGTACAACCAAATTTCTTTTCATTAGTCCAATCTCAGCCAGATGTTGGCTTGTTATTTTCTAGATTTTGCATACTGGCTCAAAGATAATTAGGGATAAAATATAAGAGTGCACCAAAACTGATTTAGACCTAGCCTATCATGGGAAATCTTGCAGATGTATCCTAATATATAGATAGTAAACTGTGTGTTATCTGGAATGCATGGGACCTTGGGCATGCTAGATTTTGAAGTATTCTGGATACTAAAGAGGGTGCCACAAAATATCTATAAACCCAACATAAACAGACAGAAAAAAATTACAAGTACAGTATTACAGAGTCACTTTTGCTACAAAATTTTAACAATTGCTCTTTTTGAGCCTTTATATCATAAATTGTTCAGGAACCAACATTGTAATCACACATGAATATGATGTGGTTTTCACCTTTCTATAAACTTTTACAAATTTCAATTTTCTGCTTCAATGTCAACACCATTCTTTCTTTTCACTGTTGTACCACTAGTAGAAAGCTTAGAAGTATTTGAACAAGAAGCCATCTTAATAAGGAGTAAAAAATGATAGAATTTAAAAAAAATTCCACAGCTGTGTAGCTGTTGCCAGTTAGTAACAAAATTATGCTTATGCTGTTGACTAAGGTTTACAAAATTAAGGGGCATTTTTTTCAAAATGCTGGTTTCTAAAAAATTCTGGTTAATAAAGTTCTAGATAACACAGAGTTTACTGTATAAACCTACATCAGAGGTTAAACCCTTAATTAGATCAGCTAAACATGAAGAAGCTAGAGTTGCCTCACTCTGTAAAGTTAATTGCAGAGAGTTTTTTGACCATGTTAACAGTAGAAAGCCAATTAAAAACTCTGTAGATTAAAGAAATGCTATACTGAAATTTAGCAACATACTTGTAGATATGTTAATACATTAAATGAGCTTTTTGTTAGTCTTCATGATAGAAGACTTAAAAAAAATACTAAATCCTTGGATTATGTACAGGGTGTCCATAAATTATTCACCCCATTATAAGCCTTAATAAATTCGTTATTATAGAAGCTATCTTAAAATGGTTTGCGGCAATTAATAACACAAGAAATTTTTGTTTTAATTCAGTAAACCTCCACGTGAGCCCCATTGGTAGCATGCAGAACATCAAGGCGATAGATGATTTTATTCCAAACATTAAGAAGCATGTCTTGCATGATGGAAGCTAATGTCTCTTCAATCCAGTGTCTTAATTCTGTGATGTTATTAACCTTCTTTGCATACACTCTGTCCTTTGTGTAGCCCCATAAAAAGAAATCCAGAGGCGTGATATCCAGGGAATGAGGAGGCCAGGGAATGAGGAGGCCATGGAATAGGGCCATCTTGCCTGATCCAACGAGAAGGGAACTTTTCATTGAGGAACCTCCGCACTTCTAATCCCCAGTGTGGCAGTGCCCCATCTTGCTGAAAGAACACACGGGGCTGCATATCCTCAAGCTGAGGTGCAGCATACCATTCAAGCATATCTAGGTAATTTGTAGCCTTCACAGTGTTCTCATGGAAGAAAAATGGTCCAATCACACGGTTATGGGAGAGAGCACACCAAACGTTTATCTTGGGACTGTTGCGTTCATGTTCAATAAATTCATGCAGATTTTCTGATCCCCATATACGGCAATTGTGTCTGTTGACTTTACCAGACAGATGGAATATCGCTTCATCACTGAAAACAACATTGTTCAAAAAATGCTCATCTTCATCAATATGGTCAAGATTGTCAACAGCAAACTGTACCCATTTGGGTTTGTCATTTGGTAGAAGTTTCTGCACGGTTTGCAATTTGTAGGCATAAAGTTTCAACCTCTTGTGAACCACTTTATGCACTGTTGAACGCGGTATTTGCAGTTCTCAGCTTGCTCGGCAGATGGATTTTGTAGGACTTCGGATAAACGCCTCCTGAATTCCTGCTATCTTATCTTCAGACACACTAGGCCTACCAGCTCCCTTCTGATGTAGCACACTGCCAGTTTCTTGAAATTGTTTCAGCCATCGCTTGAGTGATTGCTTTGTTGGAGTTTTCTGATATTCCTCCCAAAAACGTCTCTGTACAGTAATTGGAGATTTGGTTTCCCACATCCACAGCACACACATTGCTTTCTCCTTCACTGTCGCCATTGTGCCCCTAGTGGATGTTCTGCGAAATAAAGAAAAAAAATTCTCGAGTTGTGTTATTAATTGCCACAAACCATTTTAAGATAGCTCCTATAATAATGAATTTATTAAGGCTTATAATGGGGTGAATAATTTATGGACACCCTGTATAATAGTGACCATCCCTTAGAGACAACAAGTTTAACGAGAGATGAGGTCCAGCAACTAAATGACAAGCTGAATAAGTACAAGTCACCCAGTCACAACCTATTTCAGGGGCATTCCAGGACAAATCACCCAAAAATTAAAAAATTTGTCACCACTCCCACCAGGATTTTAATGAAAATTGACATAATAGGGTTCTTCCACGTGCTGATTTCACTGGTTCAAATAAAAAAGTTCTATGACCCACTTTACCACCTAATTTTAATGGGCAATAACTCCCAAACATCTTGTTGTAGACCTATAAAACTATATATTTTTAGAATCAGCATGAAGAGATCTATTAAATGATACCACATTCAAATGTGTAGACCAATTAGTGATGTTAAAAAACGGGGTTTTTTATGTCCATTTTTTTGTTTTTTATTTTTTGTTTTTTTGTTTTTTTTGTTTTTTTTTAATAATTAGATATTGCCAATTTAATTATAAGGTATACTTTTGCAATGATATATATTATAAAAATAAATACATAATAATAAAAATATAGGCCATATGGTACCAGTATAGAATGGCCTTTTCAGCCTATTTACAGAAAAAACTAGCCTCTTTCTTGCACTGAAAGTCTTGTATCTTGAGATCCGTTAAACTTGCGAGAACACTGGCTGGGAGCTGACTGCCCATTGTCCAACCTTTCCAGGACTCTCCCATCCATGCCTCGGATTTTGAATCTCTCACTTAACTATCCTTTAGACCCGTGATGACATATTTTTAACCCCGAGACCATCCATATATATACATACACATACACCCATATACATATACACCAATATATACATAAATACTTATATACACATATTTATCTATTATATACGTACCCATACACACGCATACATCCAGAATTCCAGATACATACGCATGCATACTCACATATATACCTACACAAACTCATACACCTCTATTTCGCCCTTTCATTACCTCCAAGATCATTTAGCACATACAGTAATATCCATACAGCCAAAAGAAACCGATTAAGCACAGACAGAGCAGCAAAGCTAGTATTTATATCCCAAAATGCAAAATTCCAAGAAAGTGAAGTAAAACATGGTGCTACATTGGCTTCGTCAACATCCAAATCTGCAATAAGTACCAGTACCTGTGATATTGAAACTATATGCTCTAATCAATCTAGTGATAATGATTCTTCAATGGAAATAGAATCAGATAATGAAAGTTAAACAGCATTAGGTTAACACAAAGGTTAAAGAAAGAGATGAATATTTTTATTTTTTTATTTTTCTATTTGGAATATATATATATATATACACACACACACTGGTATTCTTGCCAATCACAATTATATATATTGTTTTATACCAGTATTATGTATTTTTTATTATGTATATTATACAGTACCTGTGATATTGAAACTAGCATATATGCTCTACCCAATCTAGTGATGATTTCTTCCATGGAAATGAAGGTTAAACAACATTAGGTTAACAAAAAGGTTAAAAAAAGGTGAATATTTTTTTTTTCTATCTGGAATATATATACTGGTACTCTTGCCAATCACAATTATGTATATTGTTTGAAACGAGGAAGAATGTTTTATGTTCTAGTTAAAAAATATATATATGTTGGGGTAAATGTGATAAATTGGTAATTATGCATAATTGAAAATATCATGACTTAACCTAACCAATTGTCAAGGGCGTACAGTTGACCTAACCGGGCATTCAATTGACCTAACCTTGAATGCCCTGTTAGGTCAATTGAATGCCCGGTTAGGTCAACTGTACGCCCTTGACAATTGGTTAGGTTGTCATGATATTTTCAATTATGCATATTTACCGGTAATTATGCATAATTACCAATTTATCACATTTACCCCAACATATACATATAAAAAATGAGGGTTTGTTTTTCCTTTCTATTATATACTTTTTGCGTGATTCAGTTTTGCTAAAAGATGACTATATATACTAGGTATAACCGTATAAGCATGGTAGTATAGTAAATTATAGGTAATACTAATATACTTATTAGATTAAAGGAAGAAAAATATGGAATAAGTTTAAAACAAAAAAAATGACCAAAAAAACAGTATCTTCGTTTTAAACAAAAAAAATGACAAAAAAAACAAAAAACGACAATAAAAAACGACTCACATCAATATGTTGACATATTAATTATTATTGTCCATATACTGTATATCAAATGGAGTCAAATATTTATTAATTCAAAAATTTCAGATGGTTTGGGTTCCTCAAGAAAAGAAGCAAAAGCTATTCAAACAATAGAAAAAGCACATCATTCTTTAAAACGAAAGCTAGAAACAAGTTTAGAAATTGAGATCCCAAGCCCATCAAAAGCTACAAAGTTGGATCATGAAACTCAAAAGGTATGAATTTTAAAATGATACGCTATTATTAAGTAGGAATATACCTAAACTAAAACTGAAGCATAAAAACAAAATGTAGGTATTCACCTTTGATAGTAGAAACTAGAAGCACAACTCCCTAAAGATTGGAGATTAATGGGCCCATTAAATCATTTGGAATTCATTTGGTCACAAAATAATTTTTGGTTTAATTTGACTATTACAAAGAATGCTCATTTTGTTACACTTGAAATCAATATTATAGTCCAAAAAATTTAATATACACATGTAGTATTTTGTTTATAGCTATTATACAGGGTGTCCCATAAGTCCGGCATCATAGGAGAAATTCATATTTTTCTATTTCTACAAACCATAATTCATATTTTTCTTATGCTTGGGATGCCAATTTCCCATCCACCATTCTGTTCAGTGATGAGGCTGTTTTTTATGGAAATGATGAGGTAAATCAACAGAACACCCGCTACTGGTCTCAAAACAACCCTCACTGGTATACCTCTTCAAAGGAACAAGGTGCATCTCGAGTGATGGTATGGTGTGGCATTTGGAAGGATCGCATCATAGGCCCCCCTCTTTTTCGATGAACATGTCACTGGAGGCACCTACCTACGTATGCTCAAGGAAGAAGCATTTCCCAGTGTCTTGAATGAAGGAGGAAATTTCCCAACATGCTTCCAGCAAGATGGTGCTCCTGCACATTACAGCACCCAAGTAAGGGAATACCTGTACCAACAATTCCCTGGTCATTGGATAGGACGTCGAGGGCCTGTGGAATGGCCAGCTAGAAGCCCGGATCTCACGCCACTAGATTTTTATCTCTGGGGCCACTTGAAAGCGCTGGTATACACAGAGAAAATTAGGTGTTGAACATTTGCGGCAGCACATTATTAGGGCATGTAACACCATTACTCCTGACATCATTCACCGTGTGCTTGCTGACTGGGTATCACGTCTGAATTTGTGTATTGAAAACAATGGTGGGCATATTGAGCACGTTCTGTAAATAAAAGCTTTTGTTTTGACTTTTTTTATTATTTTTCCTATGATGCCAGACTTATGGGACACCCTGTACATTCATGAATTTGTTTCAGGTCAATGATTCATCTCATGAATGAACTGGTTGAAGCTTTCCATTCTACTGACAGTTATGAGAGGAAACTCAAAATATTGACATCTCCATTTACCATATCAAAAACTATAAATCTATTTCAGACAACTGAATATTTAGTTAAGAAAAGCAGAAATATAAAACAGACTTGGAATTATTCCTGAAATTGAACCCATGTCAAAAGGAAAAGTAATAACTAAAGATACTAAAGATTCTCTTCAGAAATTTTTTGAATTAGATGAAATTAGTCATTTGTGCCTAAGTATCAGAAATGAAAGTGGGTATAAAGAATCTGTGCAGAAAAGACTGGTGTTAATGAATCTGAAAGAAGCTTTTAGTCTATAAAAAATAATCCAGATAGTCCCCAAATTGGCTTCTCTAGTTTGCCAGCCTTCGCCCCAGACATTGTGTTTTAGCTGGAGCTGCTGGTACCCATTCTGTGTGTGTATGTACATACCACCAGAATACCAAAATACAATTCTCAGCTTTGGGTATCAAAGGGTTGGAATACACAACTCTTACGGAGAAAGCAGTGTGTGATGTCAACAACAGGAATTGCATGATGCAAATATGTAATCTCTGTCCAAAAGGACAAGGTATTAAGAATTTTTTGCTCACTTTTCAAAGTGTTAATGATCCTGAATGTGAGGAAATAAAATATAAACAATGGGTTACTACAGATCGATGCAATATGGTTGAAAAAACAGAATCTGTAGATGATTTTATAAATTCATTAAGCACAAAAATTGTCAAATTGACATGTCATCACTTTATAGCAAAGAATCAAAAGAATCAGAGTGCATTTCTAAAAAACTTGAATAATTTAAATAGCCATACAGCTGTAGTTCTTGGTGACTTTTCAGAAAACTACTCATTTGTAGTACAGGAAGCAGCCCAAGGTTTTCATTGGGAAAATACCCAATACACAGTGCATCCCTTTGTGTTATATTGTAAGGAACCAGAAAGTAATGAAACAAAACATTCAAGTTATTGCTTTTTATCTCCAAATACAAAACATAACACTACAATGGTTTACACTTTTTTAAATACACTCATACCTATTATTAGAAAATCCCACCTTCATATCAAAAAATTACATTATTTTACTGACGGATGTGCAGGACAATATAAAAATCATTTCAACTTTGTTAACATTTGTAAACATGAAGAAGAGTTTGGGCTGGAATGTGAGTGGCATTTCTTTGCCACAAACCATGGTAAGAGCGCTTGTGATGGGATTGGGGGTACAGTGAAAAGATCTGCAGCCAGAGCAAGTATGCAGAGAACATTCACAAATCAAATATTAACACCAGAAGACATGTTTGAATTTTGTTCAAACAATATAAGTGACAACATAAATTTTTTTGAATAAATTCTGAAGAAATTGAAGCTATGGAAAAATTTTTAAGTGACAGATATGAAAAAAGTATGCAGCTAACAGGAACACAAAAATTCCGGATTTGTACGTATTAATGCAAATACAGTCAACCCTCGTTATAACGGACCCCGTTAGAGCGGATATCGGATAAACCAGACACACCGGCGATGTTAACCAGGAAAAGAAGAAGCGTGTGACCCTGTCGGTGACCCAGAAGCTGGAATTAATCAAGAAGTTAGAGGCAGGTGCTTCGGTGGCCAAGGTGTGCGTGGAGTATGGCGTGAAAAAGCAAACTGTGCCAAGGCCAAGGACAAGCTAACTTTTATATTTTTATTATATTTCATTATTTTCTGTATCATTTATCATGTATTGTGTTCAGCAGACAGTGCACAGTACTGTATATAGTATCTCCATTACCGTATCGTATACGTATACCGTAGGTTACCAGTACCATCGGTTATATCAGACAATCGGCTATAACGGACACCTTTTCCCCCCTATTAGTCCATTATAACGAGGGTTGACTGTAACAAAAACATTTGAATTATCTTCTGATGAAGTTGGTGAGGTGAGGATTATAAGCAAAGCTTTTCTGGGTGAAGATAATGTTGAAGTTAATCCGAAAATAGGAGAGGAGTACATAGTTTGTACTTACAGTGATCAAAAATGGTTGGGATTTGTACATTCCTATAATGAGGAATTTGATGACTGAGGTTAGCTTTTTGCACCCATCAGGATATAGTGTTTACTATTACGTTCCACAAATTAGAGATACATGCCACATATCAAGAGAGAAAATTTTAGGTTTATTAAGTACACCAACTTCAAAGCCAGGAACAACATTTGCTATTCAATATGTTTTCCCAGAAAATGAGTTGAAAAAAACTCATGTAATTATGAATCAACTTGATGTAATATGTGTGTTCAATTTGTATTTTTGCTATTTATTTTCATCCATGTGAATATATGACACGTTCGGTGGAGAAGGGGCAAACGCCACAAAATTCAAAAAATGAGTTTTTTGTCGTATAATTATCCTTTAAAACCTTTGCTTTACCTATGCAAAAAATTAGATGTTAGTCTGCACTCTTTCACGGTAAAATTTAGGTTTAAAGACAGGTGATAAACTAGCGAGATAGGTTCATCGAGGAGTTCAGGTGGTGTAGAGACGAATAGTCACCTCATTATCTATAGTTTGTTCGGTGTGTGATGTTTGTTGTGCCAGCGAATTTGTTGTGAAGTTTCATTTGTATTATGTCTGAAAATGAATCTGTAATGGTTCAAAATGGAATTGAAAATTGCCCTTCTACTATGGTTGGCCGAAAGAGAACTAAGAACATACAAAATTGGAAAAGACAGAAAATGAAGTATAAGAGAAATTCTGGACAGGTGTATAAAAGCTGTTATACGAACAAAATTATTAGTAAACATGTTATAGGACATGTTTCGCTAAAGTTGGGAATTTGCAAGGAGTTTCAAAAATATTTGATGCTTTTTGGCAGATTGATTGTTTTGATGAACAGAATGGCTACATACAGCGATTTGTTTCTAGAGGTACTGTTAAACGAAGATACACCAAACAAGATGTAAGTCGAAGAAACATTACTTTTAAGTATACAGTAATGTCTGACGGTGTGGTGCATCAAATCTGTAGAAAAGCATTTCTTAATATTCATGGTCTCACAGAAAAATGTGTACGGAATGCTGTAAGAAAACAAAGTGAACTAGGTGTTCTTGAGAAGGATTTAAGAGGAAAGAATATACCAACAAATAGAATTGATGAAGTGAGGCTTGAAAGAGTAAAGGAACACATTGAAATGTTACCTACTTTTACGAGTCATTACTCACGAGCCCATTCTCCTAATAGAGTATTCTTAGCTTCAGGTGCTATTAATTCAGTGAAGAGTTTGTATAGTGCCTATAATGTTTGGATGTTTAGTAATTATCCCGAAGAAAAGATTGTAAGCATTGATTACTACAGGAGAATTTTCACGTCTCAATACAATATACATTTTTGTCCACCAAAGTCTGATACCTGCACGACCTGTGACAAATTTAAAGTTGCTATTGAAAATGCGTGATGAGGAATTGAAGAATTCTACTAAGCAAAGCTTGGAATTTCACAAGAGTATAGCCAGCGAAGCTAGAAAGTTGATGAACTCATTCAAATCAAATGATGACCCTAGTGTGCAAGCAATCTGTGTAGACTTGCAACAAACACTGCCAACTCCAAGGTTGAGCTCTGGTATAGCCTATTATAAACGTAAGTTATGGACATACAACCTGAGTATCTCCAACATTAAGAGCAACCAACCTACCATGTACGTATGGGATGAAGTAACTGCAAAAAGGGGGAGTATTGAAGTTGCAAGTTGCATTTATCACTGGATTAGAAATAATTGCAATAGTGAAGTTATTAAGCATTTGTATGTATTTTCAGATAACTGCACTGGGCAGAACAAAAATATTAATTTAGTTTTAATGTATCTCAGAGAAATTCACTCCGCATCATTGCTTCACATTGAACACATCTATCTACTTTCTGGTCACTCGACAATGCCCTGTGATGCTCAATTTGGCCAAATTGAACAAAATATAAAAATTAATTACAGCAATATTATTTACACCAAAAAAGATTATGTTACGGCCATAACTACAGCCGTTTCGCAGCGCTTCCTAGTTGTAGAAATGAAACAGGCTGATTTTCTCGATTTTGACATCCTAAAAATGTGCATTGTAATTAGGAAATCAACAACTACTAAATTTACAGATGCAAGAAAGTTAATATTTGACTTTCAACACAAAGAAGGCTACGTAATATCTACTGCATACCGCACAACCCCAGATAATAGCCATCCCGTCAGACTGCAGAAAGGGAAAAAATCCTACAGTGTCAGTTTATTCAATCTAGCCCAGCAGACACTGCAACCAAAGTATTCCCAATTGCTGCCAATAACTAAGGAAAAAATAAAAGATCTCAAAGAATTATCAGACCTAATGCCTGCAACTGCAGTGAACTATTATACAAGATTGTTAAAAGAACTGGAAGAAACCGAAACAGTTGAAGCAGGTAATACAACATTCAACGAAGAGGACCAAATAATGGATTACACCAGTTAACATCAGAAGCTATCAATAAATAATATTGTAAAATTTCTTGGCATTTTATTATATCGATATATTACACAACAATATTTTACTCAAATATGTGTTCAAATTCATACAACATTTCAATAAACCGGAAAAATACAAAGGTTTAAAGTTTACAAACTTTAACTGCATTTTGTGGCATAATTCAAAAATGTTGCGTTCGCCCCTTCTCCACCGAATGCGTCATATCATTTGTAGTTCTCTATTTTAGTCTGCAGGCATAAAAATGTCAAAATTTCACAATGTACATATTTTTTCAAAAATTTTTAAAATATCTTGCAACTTGATATCCACATTTTTCATTGTTTGTATCTTTTAACAATTAATGGCAGTTTAATAAATGAAAATTTTTTTGGGGGGGATTTCACTGCCTAGGAGGGGGTGGGGTCAAAAATAAAAATAAAAAGGAGAGTAAAATTTTCATTATTGTTCTACACATTTGAATGTGGTATCATTTAATAGATCTCTTCATGCTGATTCTAAAAATGTATAGTTTTATAGGTCTATGGTAAGATGTTTGGGAGTTTTTGCCCATTAAAGTTAGGTGGTAAAGTGGGGCCACCCAATCAGTTTAATGTCAATTGTCAGCAAGCTGTTGGAATCCATTATTACAGAATGTATCATGTATCACCTAGAATCAAACAATTTAATTCTTTATTCTCAACATGGATTCAGGTAACACAGATCTTGTTCAACAAACCTGTTAGAATTTTTCCATATGTATACTACTTTACAAAATGACTAAAGCAACATATATACAGGGGGTCCTCATTATCCAAGGATAATGGGAACCAAGAAATCACCACTAAGTGAATCCACTTAAAGCAGGGACCTAAAACCCATAAGAAATAATGAGAATAAGGTTTAATTAGGACCTTAACACAATAAATGACACTCATAATTATGGTTAAACATTTGTAAAATACACTTCCCATAATCTACATTACATCACTCCTGTGTGTTATTTTAATCTCGCATGCAATGTCTATCACTCATTCACCATTTTTCTTGCGCACTTAATGACATCTAATTTCACATCCAACCCATAGCTGGTATGCTTTCTTTCAGAGCCAGTAGCTGCTTTACAACTAGCAGTATGCTTTGAAGTCATGGCTGGGTCATTCCATGTCAAATCAGACACATAAGGGCAAAAAAAATGTCAACCATCCCCAATTTTGTTTATACTTAGTACACTTAAGGACCCTTATGAGAAATGTAGATACCCAAAATTTCAGACCTCTGTGACCTCAGGGTGCCAATATATGAGGTCACGAAAGTTGACCTTTTGACCAGAATTTTTCAAAATTTAATACCTATATCTAAATTGTCATACTTCGGCTTCTACTGGACCGATTTACTTCATTTTGGTGTCATTTTAAAGCTTGAAAGGAACAGAATCTTTTGTCTCTCCTGAAATATATCCCATAAATGATTCATAAAAAAGTTATAGAAGTTGGAAATATTTGAACTTTAGTAAAAAAAAATATAGTCTCCGATATTTTTAATTTTTTGTCCCAAAATACCTCTATCCAAGCACAATATTTTGTAAAAATTTCATTATTCTCTGGTAAGTACTTTAGAAAATATAGCACTTTCAGTGACGAATTTAAAAAAAAATAAAAAAATGTATTCCTATGGAATGATGTGGAGTAACTTTTATTTTTGAAAGTATAGCACTATAACAAATAAAAGAACTATTTGAGAGCTGTAAATTTGCCACATCCTATTAGGTATACCTATTTTTGTATCCGTTATTTGTATGAAAACATTAACTCCTAGTACAAATAACTGTTTTATGTGTACATGTACTTTTTTCTCTTTTTCAGATCTTTTAGGAAACTATAAAATAAATCATCTATATGTAATATATTCAGAAATTCCTAGCCAGGTACCTATTCTATTTCAATTAGGAAATTTTGAAATGGATTCACTTAATTTAAAAAGAAAATGTGCCGATCCTTTCAATGAGCATCAAGGGAAATGGCAAACTAAGCGACTAAGAGTAGTTCCACCTGAAATAATCGTTAAGCGGCCTGATCTTCAATTAACTGCAAATCATAGTCTATGTAATCCGTGCAGAATTCTTGTTGATAAAATATTGTGGGGGTTGTGAAGTTTCTCACAACCCCCCCTTGATTTTCAAATTCCCCTTTTTGGGGGTTGTGGAGTTTTTCACAAAAAAACTTCACCCTAATTTTCAAGTCCTATCTGGGTCCCCTCACAAGTTTTTCTTTCCCCACAGGAGTTTAGTTAGGAAACCATTAATGGTAATTAGGATTAAGGTTATGAAACCTGAATAGACCATTAATACGGACATCCTGTCAGAAGCCAAGGAAGTGTGGAAAGCCTTTAAAGGTAGGAGTTTCTGTAATCCTTGGCTAGAGTTCATTTGTATTTCACCATCATTATCATGGTTAATTATTATTATTAAGGGTAGACATACATATAGGTTGTTGAAACTGACTGAGTATAGATAGGTCTGCCACCCTGTCATGTAACTAGCTAGAGAGCCAATTATCATTATTATAGGTCACCAGTCATATTATTCCAGAGTTAGGTTTTTGCCCATGCTTGTTTGGCAATGATTATAGGTTGATTAACTCATGTGAGATAGGTTTGCCATAATTGTCAATGTTTGTAGTTATTATTTTTTATGTTGGTTATTTATTATTTATGTGCTTTGATTTCATGAGTAAATTATGTTTTCCAGTGATCAATTATGAAGTCATGATTCCAGTTAATGTTTGTGGTTAATTGCCTGTTATGTTGTTATTATTGTGATTAATGGTGCTAGATGCATGTAACTAATAATCTTGTGTTGTCTAGGCAACCAGTTGGGATTCAACTCACGTGGTCCGGATTCATCAGGCTTGGATTGTGGGTCCCATCCAGTGGGAGCTACGCAGTTTGTGTCAACCACTGTTGGCCACTGGATCTGCCCTGAAATCAGGCCTGTGACCCTAACCCTACTAACTAGCCAGCCAATAAAGGAATTGGAACTCAGGTCATAAAAGGGGGGGTCAAGTTTGGAGGGTAGTTAAGCTGGGACAAGGGTTAACATTCTGTGCAAGTCATTTCCAGTACTTGTCTCCCACTTGTTTTCTATCCTTTCTGCCAAATCTCACTAAGGGTTATTGGGGCTCCAGGTGTTTTGTCAAGTGCGATGCATTGCCAGTCCTTTTGTTATGTTTATACTGTCACACTGAATAGTTGTTTATTTCAGATATAATAAAGAGAAAACACAAGTAGTTTACTTCTATTAGGTCTACCTTTGAATTCTAGCCCTTTCTTGGACCCTGAGCGGTTGGGTCTCTTACTCAGTGGAGAGTCAGATTGAGACACCTGCACTAGGGGAAGTCCTTTACAGTTAATGTGCGAGTCGGACCTGAATAATCTGGAAATAAACCACTGACCAGAGAGGCCTTCCTAGATACCAGAGGAGATTACATCTTTGCCCAGTCTCTTGACTGTTCCGAACCCAGAAACGTGAAAAGGTGCTGGGTGGTTGGAAACACAGATACTTGGGGACTATGGCCTACGCCGCCACCGTAGCATACTTTTTGGCATCCCCAGCGGGATTAGTTGAGAGATTGGTTGAAGATAGTAAAGTTTAAAAGGGGAACAGGGGAGAATGTCGAATCCAGAGATGACCCAGAGTATTGAGGTTGCTGAAGAAGTTAGTGGACAGCTTGGTGAGGGGGTAGTGGCATCCGCCACCCAATCCCCACTGAGAGATATTGAGGATCAACTCTTGAATTACCAGTCTACTACTGCTGGTACAACCTCTGACCAGGATGTGGATGCTCTCAGAAGAGTGGCATTGACAGTAGCCACCTGGTTAGAACAAGTGAGCAGCCCTGAACACTGAACAGCCCAGGTTTCGAATAGACGATGGAGCCAATGGCCCTGCTATGAACTGGGGAGAAAAGAGAATGATGGGTCCCTCCCAGGAGAGTGATTCATCTGGGACAGAAGCCGAAGACCTGAACCGACTACCAGGAGCCCAAAGGTGGGCCAAATCACCCCCTACCTTTCAGGCTTCAGAAAGCCAGCCCAGACCAACAGTCAACTGGAGACCTCCTATGAAGTTTCACCGAGAGCTTGGGGAGACAAATGGGGAGGATGAACCAGGGACATTTACCGCAAGAAAGGGGCCCCACCCACCCAGCCAACCACTGCCAACATTGGCAACAGAGAAGCTCCTGGAACGCCTTGCTAAAGCTCTAGAGAAACTAGATGGGCGCCACTTTCCTCAACCATTGCCATTTGATATATCAGATGGGAGAACGTTCGAAGAATTTAGGAAGGAGTTTGAGGATTATGCTGACAATACAGTAGCAGGAGGACACAACTACTGGAAAGCGGCATTGCGAGAGTGTCTTATGGGACAGATGAGAGGGGGTTTTGATTTAATTGACCGACCAGGGATGCCATACGGAGTTGTCTGGAAGAGACTGCAGACTTACTACAGAGAACTCCATTCTACCGTGACAAGAGACAAGCGAGAGGCATTTACTAATGCTCAATTATGACCCAGTGAGACCTTATACCAGTATGCAACCAGGTTAGAAACTGTGTGGATGGCTGCAATGCCTGAAGTAGAAGTGGATAATTGCCGAGAACTGATTTCAAAATTTCTTAGCACTGTTCCAGATGCATTTTCCGTGAAGATTGAAGTTGCCCTGGCCACGGCACGACTGACGCGTGGAGCTGGGACCCAGTTGAATTGGCCAGCAGTGAGAGAATTGGCAGCTAGTGAGAGGGAACCTCCAGGGAAATCTTTAACCTTATCTAGACCTCTCCCCAGCCTGCAGGAGGCCTGGAACATAGGAATGTCCCCTTTGGTACTCCAACCACCACCAGGTGGCCAGAATACAAGGTCAGTTAGTGATCAAGGTCAGCCCCAAAGGAACCCAAACCAACAAAATCACCAGTCTCACCCTCAGTTGCGGGCCTTGCAGCAGGGTTCAGGACCAGCCAGCCATCTAACCACCCCTCCACCACCACCATCTGATCGTCCCTGGGTGAACTGTAATTATTGTGGAAGGAGAGGTCACCTGGAACGGGATTGTCATCGGCGTTTAGGAGTGTGTTTGCGGTGTGGTGAGCAGGATCATTGGGTGTCACGATGCCCTTACCCACCTAATGGGTATGGTCATAGCCAGCGATCACGCCAGCAGAGAAGGCCCAGTTCAAGAGCACCGAGTCCTACCATCTCAAGGGAACCAGTTCCTGGGCCTAACCAAACCAGCCCACGAGGGACTGAGCCAAATCAAGAACTGCGCCCTTTAAACCAGTGAGCTCTGAGGCCAGAGGGGAACCCCCAGAGCTCCTAGCAGGACGAATAGTGCCCCTAACTAGTGGCCCAATACCAGAACAAGAATTTATGGGTGAAGTACAGATGGGGGGAGACCCAGTGTGTGTCAACCCAGTTTTGCCTGTGAGAATGAATGCGAGTGCAGTTCCTTTTGTCCCCCAGAGATATGAGGCAACAGAGCTTTTCCCATCTTTTGGTGGGAGGAATGAATCATTGATTGTAAATCCTGGTACTGATTGTCCTGATAGGTCCCCCATTAGTTGCGAACCTGCTAGTAATAACCTAGGGTATCCAGGTCCATTTGGTCTGGATGAAAGTGTAAATATTCCTGAAGAGTCTGATAGGGAGCAACCCCCTGACCAGAATAATGAACCCGAAGCTGATGCTCCCGAAACGTATTTGATAAATAGTAATGTCTTTGACACTGATGGGTTGGATGAGGAGATGACTGGACAGTTAGCGCCTCAATCTTTACTGAAGGTGGATATACGGTTTGAACATTCGGAGAACTACTTGGCAGTACTTGATTCCGGAGCTACAGTTGGAATCTTGGATCACTCAGTGGTAGAGGAACTGGAGTTAACTCCAGAGATGCAGAGCTGTAACCTGAGGATTCAAGGGATTGGAGTGAACAACCATATTAAACCACTGGGGGTGATTACGCTGGGGTTATCGATTCATGGAGTGGAAATGGAGCCTGTTCTGTTTGCAGTGGTCAAAAGGTTGAAGTTCCCAGTTGTATTGGGAATGAATTTTCTTGTTGAAAACAGTCTCCGAGTTAATGTGAAAAGAAAAAGGATAACACGAGCTTATAAAGATGGGCATATGGAGGAAATTTACTTGAGGAGTGAGAATGCACCATGTAGAAGGGTGATCCGGAATGTTTCCTGTTATGCATCAGCCGATGTGAAATTAAGTACCTGCAAATATCACAGAGTTCCTGTACAGTTTCCTTGCTTGAATGTAATCGAAGGTGAAGGAAGACTGGAGTACTGTTTTGAGGATGATGATGGAGATTCCCGACTCCAGGGGAAAGTGTATGGTCACCCTGGGTTAGTGGATGGATTGGCTGGGATGACAGAAGTGTTGGTAATGAAGCTGACCCCAGAAGCCCAGAGAATCAAGGCGGGTGAACGGATAGGGACTATAAGATCAATAGTCTATGAAGAAGAACTGGACTTTACAGTGGCTGAAAGTGAGAGAATTGAGGCGTTCATGACTGGAGCCCAAGCTGAACAACCAGGCTGGACAGAAGAATGCCTACGGACCGAAATAACCATGTCACCCGAGTTGAAGTTCGAAGAGAGGGAGAAGGTCTTACAAATGTTGGCGTGCCGGGAGAAAGTGTTGAGTCAAGGGGATGATGATGTAGGTTTTGTGAATTGTGTACCACACCGGATAGAGTTGTATAACGATACCCCTATCCGACAACGACCCCGTAGATTCCCAGAACCAGTCGCAGAAGCGGTGGAAGCCCAGTGCCAGGAATTACTGTTGCTTGATATCATAGAACCTAGCATTTCCCCATGGAGTTCACCTGTTGTCCCTATCCGGAAGAAGGATGGCTCAATTAGAATGTGTGTGGACTATCGAAAATTGAATGAAGTGACCATACCAGACCGATTTCCAATGCCCAACTTAACGGATGCAGTTTTTAGTCTTCATGGAACCTGTTACTTCACTTCCCTAGACATGGTCCGAGGTTATTATCAAATGCCAATTGCCGAAGAGAGCCGAGAGAGCACTGCTTTTTCAACCACCAGAGGGCATTGGCAGTTTAAGCCAGGGTTGTGGAGTCGGAGTCGGAGTCGTGGAGTCACACGTTTCAGGGCGGAGTCGGAGTCGGAGTCGGAAAAAAACTTCCGACTCCGACTCCAATTTCTGTCCTGTGTCACCCTTAATTTCTAAATCCTAAATACTAACATTTAGGTTATTTAGTTTTTTTGGTCAATAAACCTTATTCATTGATAGCCCCTAGATTAAGTTTTTTTAATATTTTTTTTTTACATTTTCAGAATATACAATTAATATTTATTTAAATATAAAATATAAAATATAAAATTTCACACTTAGTGTGGTGGTGATGAAATGTCTTATTATTATGATAATTATAGAGTGAAACACTAGAGGAGTCGGAGTCGGATTTTTAGATTTTTTACAATGTGTGGAGTCGGAGTCGGAGTCGAATTTTTGACAATGTGTGGAGTCGGAGTCGGAAAATTTTGGACCGACTCCACAACCCTGGTTTAAGCGACTGAGTTTTGGATTAAAGAATGCTCCTGCTAGTTTCCAACGGATGGTACAAGAAGTGTTACATGGTTTTCCAAGAAGTAGTTATATCATCTACATTGATGATATCCTAATAATGGGCGAGTCATTCGAAGAACATCTTCAACTGGTAGATAAAGTCCTGTATACTCTGGAGAAGTCTGGCATAAAGGTCAAACCTGTGAAATGTCAATGGTTCCAACCTGAGGTTGCATTTTTGGGACACTTGGTTGGGAGAGAAGGTTTGCGGAAATTCCCTGAATATATGCAGAAAGTGCACGAGTTCCCAAAACCAGAAACTGTTCGACAGATGAGGGAATTTCTGGGTTTAGTGAATTTCCAGAGAAAGTTTGTACCAGATTGTTCAGTGATAACAGTTCTTTGTCTCATTTAACTGGGTAGATCAAGAGAAAAATTGAAATGGACACTGGAGATGGACAAGGCTTTTACAACAGTGAAAGAGGCCTTGGTTAAGGAAGTGCAACTGTCCTATCCAGATTACAGACCTGAAGCTGAAAAATTGGAACTGTATGTGGATGCTTCCGGGGTTGGCGCTGGTGCTTGTTTGGGACAACAACAGAATGGTGATTTTAAGGTGATTGCTTATGCATCAATGACCTTTTCCAAGGCCCAGAGAATGTACTCAGTTATAGAACGGGAGTTGGCAGCCCTAAGATGGGGTGTGAAGACATTTCGCCCATTTCTATATGGTGTGCCTTTTGTACTGTATACAGACCATCAACCATTAGAATACCTGAGCAACATGAAGATTGTTGATAGTAGATTGGCCCGAACTTATGAAGATCTCGCTGACTTTGAGTTTGAAATTCGGTATCGCCCTGGGACTGAGAATGGAGCTGCAGATGCATTGTCACGAATAACACCTGCTGGGAGTGACCAACTGGAGACGACAGAACACCTCACTAATCGCTTACCACCTGGACTTCGAGTACTCATGAAAGTTGATGGAGGTGGTGATTCGTTGTTTATTAGCCTAGTACAAGTGCAGGATCATCATTACGAGCATGGGCCACCTTGGAATCCTCCACAACACCCATTGGAATTACGGAGAGAGCTGATGGATGAATTGATCACTTTTCCCAAGAGGTATCGCTTGTCAAATAATGCCCGCCGCATAAAAGACCTGAAGATGATGAGACAACCTGGAGTGTTGGTAACTCCAGAAGTACTGTTAGCCGCAAGCCATTGTTATTCCTTGAGGGTTTGGGTTCACTATGGTGTAAAGCCAGTTGTGTACGTTATGGATGTAACTGTCCCTGATACCCCAGAAAGAAGGGTCCATTTGCAGTGTATATCTGGAGTACATTACAATCCACTGATAGCACACAAGTGGTTTGCTGAGCCAGCAGAGTTGATGGTGGAACAGGTGGACACTATGGAGCAGGAAACTGGCCAGGAGGTAGCGGGAAAAAGTGATATAGAGCAGTGTGAAGGGAATTTGTTACTGCAGAATCCAGATCGGGAAGCCAGGGGTGAAAGGGTCACTTGTGGACACCAGGGAGGACCCGTTGCTTGGACTTGGGTACAGTTGGGTGCAGTCAATTACTGTGCTATGTTGGATTCAGGAGCAGAGATTAGCTTAGTATCCGAGTCAGTGGTCAAGAGTTTAAAAGCGAGAGAAGAGGAAGAAGTATCAGTACAGCCTTGCCAGATAATCTTGACTGGGATTGGTGTGAAATTGGTACCCTGTCAAGGACTAGTAAAATTGACTATTCAGGGTAGAGATGAAAAGATCCAACTACCTTTTGCAGTAGCCCCAGAGAATAGTCTCCCGTACTGTTTCTTGTTAGGTTCAAACTATCTAATTATGGCTGACATTGAAATGAAGTTTGATGTAGCTGCATGGTCATATGGAGACCCAGAGTTAGTGGAATGTTTTGGAGTAGAGGCGCTAGAGGAGGCAGCATGTGGAGGAAGAGGTACCAGACATCGAAGCAGAGGAGCCAGAGTTGGGTTCAGTATTTGAGGAAGGCAAGAAGTGGATAGTGAACCGAGAGTTGCTTGACTCAGAATCAGTGATTCTAATGCAAAAACGGAACCGATTGTTGCGACAGGTGCATGGGCTATTGGCCCAGTCAAAGCCCCTACCAGAGGGAAAACCTGCCTTGAGGCCGTTTAAGCGGAACTGGCGGGAATTACAGTTAAGGAGTGGGGTGATAGTACATCAAAGTAGGACTGGGTATATTAGCTGTGTAGTACCTTCCACATTGCTCGTGGATATGGCCCTCAGTTTCCACATGGAAATGGCACATATTGGGCGTAATAAGTTGGTGGAAGCGTTGCGACTGTTTGTGTGGCACCCGGATTTGTATAAAGTAGCTAGTGACATCTGTATTACCTGTGAAACCTGTCAGTTGTATAAAGTAGCTAGTCAGCCTATCATCCCACCAACCTTGAAGATAAAAACTGAACATCCTTTTGAATTAGTGGCTGCTGATATTGTGGTTTTCCCACGCACCCAGCTAGGGTACCTTGGTTGTCTGGTGATGGTTGACCATTTTAGCAAGTGGGTTGTGGCTCGCCCATTAAGAACAAAAAGGTCATCTACCATTATCCAGTTGATGGAGCATGATATATTCCCCAACTTGTTAAGAATTCCTCGGAGGCTCCTGACAGACAATGGACCTGAATTCCGTTCGGAGGAGTTCCAAGAGTTCCTTGATCGCTATGGGATTATGCATGTTTATACTAGTCCACTTAAGCCTGCTAGCAATGGTGCTGTTGAACGTGTAAATAGAACAATTGGAGAGTTCTTGAGGAGCTTGGGACAAACAGGAGTGGAATGGGATACAAATCTGGTAACAGCTGTGATTACCTATAACAATACCTTCCATGCTGAAATAAAGACCACCCCTGCGGACTGTCTCTTGGAACAACGTCACCAGAATATTGCTACTGTAGTTGTTCCCCCTCAATTGCGAGAAATATGGAAGGAGGGCCATCCACGGTTTGCACCCTTCCAGGTTGGCCAGAAAGTAGTCAAGAAGATCATTACCAGTGACCGGAGCACCTCACGGAAGTTCTCCCCCAAGTATACTGGGCCTTACAAGGTTAGTCAAGTACACAGTAATGGAGTATCCTATGAATTGACCACATCAACTGTTGAGGGCACCCCCCGAGTTATAAAAGCTCATCATACCCATTTGAAGGCCTGGCATGAACCCCCAAAATATCTACAGAAGCATAGGAGGGAACAGGAATTGCAGAAAGTACCTGAGATGCCTGAGACCTGGATCCCGGACTTACCATCAAGTGCCGCACGCATACCCTTTCCCTGGCATAGGGGTGGCACCACTTTAGATGATGGCCCTGAATATTCCTTTGAGGGCTTTGGTACCCCTGAAGTGGAATCCCGGGTAGCTTTCATGGGGAACTCCAGTGTTGGGACCAGTGCTTCGGATACAGATGAGGAACTCTCTTCTTCAGAGAAATATCACCGGTTGAATACACTCCTGAATGCGCGACAAAGTATTACCTGGAGAGACCCTTTGGTAGAGTATTGGGAGTATGATGGGACTAGTAATTTTAGTGCTGAGACAACTGCTGGAATGGAAGGGTGTCCGCCAGTGGAGCTAAACTGTGGAGATGTGCCTCCATTACTCAGCATTCGGGGGAGACAGATTTTCAGACACCCGTTGAGGAGATTCAGGCCGGGGCATTTCCAGTGGGGGAGCAAGTTTTTCGAACTATGCAGGAGTCAGAAGGTAATGATATACCTTCACTTGGTTATGAGAATTCTCCGATTTTGGTAGGGTCATTAGAATCAATTTTCACCAGTACTCCCATGAGTGAGTCTTGCCTCATGAGTCCCCAAACCATACCCCCCTTTCAAGAAAATCAGTTGTGGGGTGCTGGTTCTGAAAATGAGTCTGGGAAACTGAGGTCCAGGGTAATGTGACAGATTCGCATGAATATCTGGACACACTGGAAGATGATGCTCCATTGGATGGATTAAAATTGGCCCAGCAATCATTGAGACTTGTACAACAGTCGCTAGATGTAGCTAATGATGCATTGAGTACTCTGGAGAATTCGTTCCTTGGGTTCACTGATTCCATGCCCGGCTCACCTCAAGTCCCTCAATCTCAGTCTTGCCATGTTAGTTTTAGCCCTGTGCAGTCAGGATTCACCACATGTCAGGAGATACTAAATGAGTATAGACAGAAGGTTCGTGCCTGGACTAGCCATCATCGTCATTTCCAAGCTGAGACCAAGACTTCACGATCAGAGAAACTTAACTTACCCCAGTCAGGGCTCAACCGGCCATTCACACGCTCCTGTGGCAATCCTGCAGAATTACCAAATGTACAACCACAGACCCTTGAGTACAGAATCAGAGGCAACCGAGTAAACTGAAGTGAAGTATTGTGGGTAAATCTGTTATAAAATACACTCTAAGATAACTAGATTTGGGGTTTTCTTTCCTGTGAGAGGATACCCAATGTACTCGGCACTCGAAAGGGATGTAAGAATGGATTATTCATTGATTTCTGCTTTATTTTGGGTGTATAACCAGGGGAGGGGTAGTTAGTGAACCTTTTGTTCTGAAGGGGTCAATAATTAAGTGTTCTAGGGGAGTAAGCAGCCTGGAGAAACTTCTGAGGGAAAGATATGGGATGATGCATGCTACTGACTTGCGACTAATTGACATTCCAGTCGTTTGAAAAAAAGAAAGAAAAAAAAAAGAACAAGGGGGGGTTAGAGTGAAGATTTGGCCCATTCTTTTCTTTCATTTGATTTCCTTTGACCGGAATACAGTGGCACTTCTAGCCTTGATTTGGTTTCCTTCTTTTCTTCTTCACTGTTCCTACTGATACTCTGGTTTAAAAAAAAAAAAAAAAAAAAAAAACCCTCCCAACTTGAATTCCCAGAGGATTTGAGTGAATACACCTGGCTGAAGTGGTGGAGGAACAAAGGGGTTAATAGCCAGATTTCCCCCATGGTATAGTGTGGGAAGAACACTACAGTCAAATTTATGGGTCCTGGTCTCTTGATCCAGGGTCAAGGGAAATAGAGGCAGTGAAGTGAATCAAGCAAGAAAAACCAGTGAATGTTGTGACCCAAAAGGGGGTTGGAGGATTTCTGGGTAGAAACTGTAGGTTGTGCCAGAAGCAAGGAGGTGATACCAGTGAACAATGTGTAGATTAAGTGAAACAAAAGTGGTGCTTACAAAAAAAAAAAAAAAAAAACACTGCCAGTATTTACCATGTACATATTGGGAATTAATGTACAATGTTAGTGGTACCAAATGGATTACTGTAATAATGAGATTTGGGCATTTGGCTAAGTTGACCTAGTTATGAAATGGTTTTTCCCTCTGTTATAATTGGCCAGTTTGAGTAAAGCAATTGTTATTAGATAAGTCTGTAATAATTTGTGGTACTAATGAGTTTTAATGTAAGTGTAGGTTAGCTAACTGGGAGGGTCAGCATGGTTTTGATGCAATAACTTTTATAATGTATACTCCCATGTTTAGATTGTCAAGCGATGCATTATCCTGTTAGGGACCATGAAGGAGGAAAGAATTGTGAGGGGTTTTTTCTTAGGGGGAAGGAATGTGGGGGTTGTGAAGTTTCTCACAACCCCCCCGTGATTTTCAAATTCCCCTTTTTGGGGGTTGTGGAGTTTTTCAAAAAAAGCTTCACCCTATTTTCAAGTCCTATCTGGGTCCCCTCACAAGTTTTTCTTTCCCCACAGGAGTAGTTAGGAAACCATTAATGGTAATTAGGATTAAGGTTATGAAACCTGAATAGACCTTAATACGGACTCCTGTCAGAAGCCAAGGAAGTGTGGAAAGCCTTTAAAAGGTAGGAGTTTTGTAATCCTTGGCTAGAGTTCATTTGTATTTCACCATCATTATCATGGTTAATTATTATTATTAAGGGTAGACATACATATAGGTTGTTGAAACTGACTGAGTATAGATAGGTTTGCCACCTTGTCATGTAACTAGCTAGAGAACCAATTATCATTATTATAGGTCACCAGTCATATTATTCCAGAGTTAGGTTTTTGCCCATGCTTGTTTGGCAATGATTATAGGTTGATTAACTCATGTGAGATAGGTTTGCCATAATTGTCAATGTTTGTAGTTATTATTTTGTATGTTGGTTATTTATTATTTATGTGCTTTGATTTCATGAGTAAATTATGTTTTCCAGTGATCAATTATGAAGTCATGATTCCAGTTAATGTTTGTGGTTAATTGCCTGTTATGTTGTTATTATTGTGATTAATGGTGCTAGATGCATGTAACTAATAATCTTGTGTTGTCTAGGCAACCTGTTTGGGATTCAACTCACGTGGTCCGGATTCATCAGGCTTGGATTGTGGGTCCCATCCAGTGGGAGCTACGCAGTTTGTGTCAACCACTGTTGGCCACTGGATCTGCCCTGAAATCAGGCCTGTGACCCTAACCCTACTAACTAGCCAGCCAATAAAGGAATTGGAACTCAGGTCATAAAAGGGGGGGTCAAGTTTGGAGGGTAGTTAAGCTGGGACAAGGGTTAACATTCTGTGCAAGTCATTTCCGGTACTTTCTCCCACTTGTTTTCTATCCTTTCTGCCAAATCTCACTAAGGGTTATTGGGGCTCCAGGTGTTTTGTCAAGTGCGTGCATTGCCAGTCCTTTTGTTATGTTTATACTGTCACACTGAATAGTTGTTTATTTCAGATATAATAAAGAGAAAAACAAGTAGTTTACTTCTATTAGGTCTACCTTTGAATTCTAGCCCTTTCTTGGACCCTGAGCGGTTGGGTCTCTTACTCAGTGGAGAGTCAGATTGAGACACCTGCACTAGGGGAAGTCCTTTACAGTTAATGTGCGAGTCGGACCTGAATAATCTGGAAATAAACCACTGACCAGAGAGGCCTTCCTAGATACCAGAGGAGATTACATCTTTGCCCAGTCTCTTGACTGTTCCGAATCCAGAAACGTGAAAAGGTGCTGGGTGGTTGGAAACACAGATACTTGGGGACTACGGCCTACGCCGCCACCGTAGCAATATTAAAAGAAAATACTGAAAATTCAGACAGTGACTCATCTCATCCCTCTGGCTCTGTCATATCCAAAAGACCACTTGAACTTGTGTCATCAGGGTCAGGTTCAAGTTCAGATTTTCAAGCATCATTAGAAAAGTCGATGTAATGACGAGAAATGGGAGAGAGTACAATTTAGTAAAAGATGACATACCAAAAGTCTCTAAATCTCAAAGAATTACTTCAAAGAAAGATAACCTAAAATACCTATTTAAATTTAGAATTTTCAAATTAACAACCATCTAACCCATGCTATATACCAATAATTTAATGTAATCACTAGCAATTCTCTATTTAATTTCAGATTTAGTCAATAATTTTTCTTTATCTAACAAACTTTAATTATTTTTACAGATTAACAACAACTAAAGAGGATCACAAAATTTTACAAGAAGGCAAAATATCTCTCTTCAACTGGGCTGATGAAAATAATATTAAATTCAATTCAAATAAATTCAAACATGTTATTCTTCTAGAATAAATGCTAAAATTACTAGAAAGTACCACACTCAAAACAAATTAGTTTTTATATATTGGAAAATTTTAGAAAAACCTCCCCTACATAGACAAAAATAGGTACACCTATAGGTGCCAAATTTAAAGCTCCAAATTAGTTATTTTATTTGTCATAATGCTGTATATACTTTCAAAAAAAAAGTTACTCCACATCATTTTTCATAGGAATAGCAATGATTTTTCATTTTCAGTCATTTTTTTATATTTTTTTTAAAAATTTATCACACTGAAAGTGCTATATTTTCTCAAATATTTGCCAGAGAATAATGAAATTTTTACACAATATTGTGCTTGGATAGAGGTACCTTGGGACAAAAAATTTTAAGAAATCAAAGATGATATTTTTTTTTTTAATCAAGTTCAAATATTTCCAACTTCTATAACTTTTTTAGGAATCATTTATGAGATATATTTCAAGATAGACAAAAGATTCTACTCATTTCAAGCTTTAAAATGACACAAAAATGAAGTAAATCGGTCCAGTAGAAGCTGAGATATGACAATTTAGATATATTAAATTTTGAAAAAATCTGGTCAAAAGGTCAACTTTCGTGACCTCATATATCGGCACCCTGAGGTCACAGAGGTGTGAAATTTTGGGTATCTACATTTCTCATAAGGGTCCTTAAGTGTACTAAGTATAAACAAAATCAGAGACAGATGACATTTTTTATCTCTGATTTGACAACAATAGCGCAAAAAATCAAAATCAGAATGAAAACACCAGAAAACCGCAGAGGGGTTCAGCACTAGCAATGGTTAGTGAGAGAGAGAGTGTGCAGCATTGTAGTTCAGGGTGGAGTGTGGTGGAGTGTTGGAGGTAGGGGAAAGCGAGTGAGACAGCGAGTCTGAGGGAAATTTAAACAGTTTCCCATTGCTTTTCCACGGAAACCTCTTAAGTGGGGGAATTTATCCATATGGTTCTGCAATTATTTGGCCACATAAATGTGGGGACTCAGATAATGAATACTCGGATAACAAGGACCCCCTGTAGTATATCTTGACTTTCACAAAACCTTTGACAAAGTCCCTCACATGAGAATGATGACTAAAGTTAGAGGACTAGAAATTACTGGGTTCCTTTCCAACTGGATTGAAGATTGGTTAAGAAATAGAAAGCAAAGGGATAAATAAATGGAGTTGTTGTTTTGGAGTGGGCCCCCATCATCAGTGGGGTCTCATCCTGGGTCCTTTACTTTTTATTATCTGTTTTATATTAACAATATATAGTGCCTGCAAAAATTTGCACTCGCTTATTAGAAAATTATCTTCTAATTAAAAAGATTAATATCATCACTCATAAATAAGTTTTTTGGAAGGAGACATTTGGCAACTCATTTCTATTGTCTTAACACTTTTGCATTCCAATGATGCAAATTGCATCAAAAGTTTTTTTTTGCATAAAGGTTCTAACAAGGTCGCATTTACAGTGTGCGGGGCCTTGGGCAAACTATTTCTTGGGATGTATTATTTTAGTGTGTTAATGAATGACAATATTTTGTAATGCACATAACATATATATTTTTTTAACACACAAAACACACATGCAGAAGCCATTTGGCTTATTAATGTGATATTAAAGACTATAACTTAACTATGTACACATACAGTGTATACAGCTACACTAGTAGGCTACACAGTTGAAATGCACTTAATAAACATCTACACAGTTATTGTAATGCGCTTAATAAACAGCTACACAGTTGTAATGCACTTAATAAAGAGCTAAACTGTACAGCTTACTGTACTGTAGATAGAATGTAGATTTGTAATGAATATTACATAGGACGCTTCCTGGCTTTTTGTTTGGAAAACTGTGTGATTGTGTCCTCAAACCTCACCAACTGCAACACCTCATGCTCTATACTCAACAGCGCCAGGGACAAAATGCGCTCCTGGCCCATTATGTGGCATTGTGGAGCGAAGGTAATTTTTGATCAATTTGAGTTTTGAGAATGAACATTCACCAGAACAGTTCATGACAAACATACACAGATATATTCTCATTGCTATTTCCATGTTTGGGAATGTTCCTTTCAGTTCGTTTGTGTTCATATGCTGATAAAATCTGTTGCACATGTCTTCACATTCCGTCTGGGATTCTGTTTCACTTTCAGTGAGTTTCATTAGGACAGCGAACTGCACAACTTCTGTTACCAGCTCTTTCTCCAGATCAGCTGGATAGCATTCTACTAGATGTTCAGCTGACTGTCGAAGACTGTCGATGTCCAGGACTAGAAGGAAATACAAAAATCAAAATCTTTTCTGCAGGACAGTGTACCGTACGCTTCTAGACGAGTGTTCAGAGTGGTACACAATTTATCAATTATCAGTAGAAATGCAGTGGTCCAAAATGAATCTCTTGGTATCAGGTTCGTATCTTCAGCAGTTCCGATTTCATCATGATGGTGCTTTCTCTTCTTTGTGCATTGAGTCGATTCCTTGCATACTCAATGACCACACTTTCTGATGCCCTGGTCCTCAAATTTGTCAAATCTTGATCTGAGATCTTCAACAAATTGCATAGTGATTTCAGCAAGAGGGTGGCTGAGTCTAACGACATTCCTTGTTTTTGCAGAGATGCATTTGTTTTTTTAAATCATTCAAGAATAGTGTTCCATAAAACCAATAAAATGTCTGTTTCGAGTTGTTGAAGCTATTTAGACAATCCCCTGGCTTCCGCAGTTTGGCTGGTATCTGCTGCTAGCTCATCCAGTACCACGATATTCTCAGCATAGCCTTCGGTTAAAGATCGGACAGCATCTCATCTGGCTGACCAGCAGGTATCGGAGAGACCTTTGTCGACTTTTAGTTTCTCACTATGGGAACTACTATCGAGAACCTCTACATGTTGACGCCATTGGTATGTCAAGATGAGAAATGTGTAGACATTCTGAATGAGCATAAACAATTCAACAGCTGCTGTGCAACTGTCCACTGCTGATTTACCCACAAGATTTAGCGAGTGGCACATGCATGGCACAAACTCAGCATAGAGAGATTTTGATTTGATGTGGCTCTTTACACCATTGTATTTCCCTGCCATATTGCTTGCGTTATCATAAGACTGTCCTCTGCAGTCTCCAATTCAAATGCCATGCGTCTCCAGAAAGTTGAGGACCACATCTGCGATTCCTTTCCATGTATGTGTGTTCATAAGTATGAACTGTAGAAATCGCTCAATGGACCCAGACTCAACCACATATCTAACGGTGAAGCACAGTTGATCAGTGTGGGAAACATCAGGCGTAGAGTCGACGGAGAGAGAGAGTAGTATTTTGACTGCTGGATTTCTCGGCTAATCATCTGAAGTACTTTATTGGCCATCAACAGTATGAGTTCCTCGCAAATGAAATGAGAGAGATACGAGGTGTGTCCACTAACTTGGTTGGCATGCTCACTTATATGCGCAGCTAGAAAACCGTCATACTTACTAAAAAGTTCCAAAATTCTGTAATAGTTGCCGTTGTTTGGTGAACCAAAATGGGAGTCATGTCCACGAATTGCTAGTCCTCATGACGTGATATACTTGATAACGTTGACACAGTGCCACAAAACTTCCTGCCAGTAGTTGCACTTCTTTTCAAACTGGTTCACCAGTTTCGAATCAACATGGCTGGAGAAAGACTTTCTAACGAACAAATATCTCATCAACTCCATATGTTGCTCACATTTTCCGTGTGTTTCAACTGATTGTCTACCATGCTTGCTTCCAGTCATTGAACCCGATTGTGAACTTGCTGTCCACCCTCAACATTAATTTACAGACAAAACAGTAAACACAGCTTGTGGACTCAGAATAGCACAGCCATGACACAGGGTTGCCAGACTTTTTTAGAGTCGTTGGGCCAAATTGACTTTTATAATGGGCCAAAAAGGGCCAAATTGAGGTAACATCCCAAACATATAGTATATATCTACTACAAAGTTAAAAATATCATACAAATGTTCCACACAGTTCCGCGTGCCCTATTCTGTATATCTCATCACTCACCAGAGTTAGTTATGGAGAGCAATCATCTCTTTTGTTGCTTCAAATTTGTTGCAACATCCTTCAGTTTCAAGAAGTGTTGCTCTTATACAGATAATTGCATCCAAAAGATTGATCTGCACTCGGTTTCTAGCTTTGGATTTAACCGCCGTTACAAGTGAAAATATTCGTTCTACCACTGCATTACTGGCAGGTGTAACTAAACAGTGGAGTGCATAAAGAGCAAGTTCATTGAAGCTACCATGTTTTAGAACGCCTTTCCAAAAATTTGCAGGAGAATCAGAGATAGAACCTCCGAATATTTCCTCTTCTTTCCAGTTTACAAAGTTTATTTTTCTATATTGTACCTCTATTTGATCGAAATTTTCTTCAGCCAGGTGTGAGAAAGGGAGGTCATTAAGCTTAACCTTTTGTGTTTGACTTAATGTGACTGTAGGACTTAGGTTAGAGAGGCTCTTAAACAGATGTTTTGATTCAGGTACTCTTTTGTTCACTTGATCAAGGGCTTCTTTCATCATGTTTTTGCATCTATGTTTTACTTCAAACACCCTGTGTGAAAAGGGCCAAAAATGGGCCAAAGTAAGGTTTGGGGCCAACTTAAAATTTGAAGGGCCAAATTCGTGAAATTTGGCCCCAGGCCAATATGGCAACCCTGCCATGACACCTCAATTCTCTCATTCATCAGGCTATGTTTCTTAACAAATAATGTCTTCGTACATCGGCGTGTTGTACCACTTTCAGTAGTTGAAGAGTTACTGAAGTCGCTGTCATAATTTCAGCAATCTGATGTTCCCCGCTCTATCTAGAACTCTCTAAAGTTATCAGTCAGCACTTGTGGCCACAAACCAATGTCATTAATTGCATGTCCTGAAGATGGTGGGCCTGCTGAATGCACTGACGTAACCAGGTCTTCTGAAGATGCAGCTGCTGAAGTAGTGGAGGCAGCTGCTGGGCCTGCTGAAGGGGCTGACTTAGTTGCCAATGATTTAATCCAATTAGTCAGTTTCAGCACTGTTGCAAGAAACTCTTCTCTGCGCTTCTTATCCTTACGCTTTTGACTACCGGGTTTATATTTCCTCCTTCGATCCCAGTCACAGCTCGTTTCCATATTGTAAGTATTACAATGCCAACAATAAGAACATAAATCATGAATCTGCAACAGAAACAAGTAAGTAAGTTAGTAACAACATTAGAAATGAGTGACACTAACGAGAACAACAAATTAAACACCATCAAAGTGGATATTAGAATGCCTGATGCCATGCTGCCTGCCAGAAAAAGTAAAACTTGTCACAGATGGCAAATATGTGATGTTTAATTTTTTTCAATTGAAATTTGCGGGGCCCATCGGGCCCTGGGTTCCAATGACGCATTTTGCAGCATTTGGTAAAAAAAAATTCCAGTCATCATGTTTTAACCCAATTTCTGTCATTTCAAGATGAAGCATGAAGTGAACTGCTTGCAAGCCTAGAATGGTTAGGGGGTAAGAAATAGCCACTTGTGCGCAATGCGAAAGTGTTTAGGTCATGAAATATATAAACTCAGAGTACCTTAGACATTGTTGAGGATACTTGTTCAAAAATTTTTCTATAGCTAGTCATTTTTCAATATTTTCAACATTTTGGCGAGTTTCTTGAAAATTATGCAAAGCAAAAAGGAAATACCTGCTGATATTAGAGGCACTATCATTGCACTTGCAAAACAGTCACTTTCAAGCTGCAAAATAGCTGAACAGTTGAAAATACCAATCTTCAATGCAAATATGGTTGACTCAACTCTTTCCTTATGAAAATATCTCAATGCCAAGTCCAAAAAAAATATTGAAAAGAACTGATTCAGCTTTAAAACAATTAGTGTTAGCTTACCCAACTACTTCAGCATAAGAAATAAAACAATCTCAGCCAGCCCTCCTTCAGGATGTTAATATAAGGACTATTCAGCACTGCCCGCAAAAAGACCCACAGCTTCTATTAAAACATCCAGTAAAAAACCTTTACTAACTGTCCAAATGAGAAAAAAATTACTAGCATTCTGTCATCAATAAGGATTGGTCAAAAGAAGACTGGAACAAGGTAATGTTTAGCAATGAATCGACTTTTAGAACGCCTCATGGTTCAAACAGATTTGACTCAAGGTACCGTACACTCAGAAGACCATAAAACAGTATCTGGGAGTCATTGTTTGGTTTTTTTTTCAGCAGCCAGAGGTCAGGGAGGACTATATTTTTTAGAAAAGGGTGCTACTATGAATGTTGAATGGTATTTAGATCTTCTAAAGTCAAAACCTTCCCCTCATATGGATATTCATGATACTACAACATTTCAGGCAAGATGGTGCTCCTTTCCATAAGGCAAAGAAAGTGACAGATTGACTGAAATCACAAAACACTAATATTCTAAAATTGGCCTGGGAACAGTCTGGATTTAAACCCAATACATGGAGCTACATGAAGCAGCACCTCCAAAATGAAGGTGTGTGTTCCATTTTGAAGCTGACTGAAGCAGTGAAGAAACTCTGGGTTATGAACATTTTCATTGAGTATTGTTGTAAGTTGAGCCAGTGCCAGGAAGAATAAACCAAGTAATTAAAGTTTATGGAGATATGACCAAGTACATGACTCCAGATTTGAAAAAATTTACTGGAGCACAGCTCTGAATTTACTTTTTTTTCCCTTACACCACTAGATAGGTTAATGATAGTAAACTCTTGAATTGACGACATACCAATTACAAATTGTTTTAGCTAAACATAATAATACAATAATGTACAGTTTATAACACCTTAAGTTTATTTATTCATTGCAGCAGCAACAGTGGACGATGTTAGACCTTGCATGTAGGCATTTGTTGTGAATTTACCGCCATGTATGCTTGGCCACTGATCAATGGCTTTGTGTGTGATCATTACAGCAGATCTAGTGCCTGGAGCTGGACCCTCCTTCACAATTCTGCACAGCTTAGTCAAATGAGATGGCTTAATGGATCCTTTGTGTTCAACAATGTAACCAAGAATGGAGAATGTCCCTTCAGCTGGTGCTTCACTCCAGGCAGTTGATCCATCTTTATCAAAATGCTTTAATCTCTCTGTGATTCCTTTCCACAACTGTTCTATATATTCTGTCAGCCAATTTATCACTGAGTCTTTTGTAAAACTACTTTCAGATCTGGTTCTGGATGGTCTAGCAACTTCAGCAACCTGGTAGTAATCAGAACGTTTCTTGATGTATTTGTAAACTTCATTTAGGATGTAATCCTCAGCTGTTAGTTCCTTTTGCTGCCCTGTGGTATTGTGCTTAAATTCAGAAACTACATCATTTGCATTTCCTCCATTAGCTAATTTGGAAATTGTTTCCATCACTCTTAACATAACAGTTTTCCCTCCTTTATAAAATATATTTTCTACAAATTCTGCACTAACTGTGGTTTTTTGAGCTACTTGCAACATAATCTTTGTTACATAGGAAATCAATACATAGAACTTGGCACTAATTTCTTTCTCTTGTGGATGATAAAAAAAAAAACAATTTTCCACAAATCTGTCAAATTTATCAAATTCGTAATTAACCATGCGAGTATCAGATTTGAGTTTTGGTCTCTTAAAACCAATGATATTGTCAAGAACCATATTGGTATAGTCAAGGCCTGATCTCAGATTTGAAGAGTGATTCTGAATAAAGTCTAAAAGCTCACTTAGTTTACAAATTTTCTTCAATGCATCAACGTGGGCTCTGTTCACAAGATGCATTAAGTCCCATCGAAATTTGAAATTTTCTCCAAACAACTTTTTCATTTCGTTTTTAAATGGCTCGTTGTCCTTACAAAAAGCCGCATCTCCAACCATTCCAGATACCTTGGATTTAATTGCTTCTTCAGATAGTTTCAAGTGATTAGGAGACTTCAACACATCAAAAATTTCATTGGCCAAATAAACTCCTGATTTGCTGCGTACTAAATTTATCCCAGCAAGTTTTACAGTCTTATCTTCTTCACTCATAACTAATACAATTAGCATGCTTAATCCCAAAATTGTTCCAATGTCAGCTGTTATTGTTACTGAAGTTTGTTCTAAGAACCACTTTACAGTTTGTTCTTTAAGTTGATTATCTAATAGCTCACAAATTGTCTCGCACGCATGTGTGCTATGATTCAAATTTCCAACCTCACAACCTGACCTATGTAATACAGCTAGAAGTACTGGATATAGAGCCCATGCAGTGTTTGTTTTCATTATGTAGTATAAGATGTTGCCACATAAGTCTTCTATGCGTTTAGTAGTGTTCCGAGAAGATGTTTTCATCACTTCATAAACAGCAGCTCTTTGATGATGCTGAAGTTTAATTAAATGTCTCTTCAGGTGGGTTTTCAGATTTCTAAACCATCTCTCTTGATTTTCTCCTTGTTTGCATACATAGGTTAAATCTTTAACATTGAAGTAACCTTTTATGTTAGAATGTTTGTCTGAAGCACATGCTTTGGGGTCTGTGCAAGCTATGCAATATAATGTAAACATTTTATCATCAGAAGCATCATCAATATCTTCTTGATTATCATCATCTTCATCCTCAACAGCTATATCTACATCAGGCATATTAGTGTCACTATTTGCAATGTTTTCCATTATATCACTTGGTACTGAAAATGAATCATCAGCATGCCCTAGATCCTTCTTTTCCACCAATTTGAATGTAGATTTGATCAAATCATTGTTCAGGATTTCTTGTATTGATTTACACTTGCTTAAATGGGCTATGGAAATGTCAAATTTGTTGCTTTTTGCTTTATTAGATTTGGATGCAACACTTGAACTTGAAGGCATATTTTGACTCTTCTCTTTATTAACCACAACAGCTTGGTGAGTTTCTTTTGTTAGGCGCAAAATTGCATTCAATGTCTTCTGGATTTGGGAATTTTCAAATTCCTCTAAAGCAGTTTTGTTAGTCTGATGTGCAGATTCCTCACTTACCTTTTGTTTCTTAGGTGGAGGAGAAGCACTTTCTTCAGTCTGTGAAACATCTAGTGAAAAAGTTTCATTTTCTAGATTAGCAGTTGATGAAGTTGGTTCATTTTTCTGAGGTCTAGCACTAGCACATTTTGTGAACAAACTAAATGACTGCTTTGCCATATCTCTTTGCTGCACTTCATCCTGGTATTTCTTTACTGCAATATCTAAGCTGTGGGCCCAAACTCTGGGACCTCTTGTATTGTAACAAATATTTTTTTTGGAATTAAAATGTTCCTCCCAGTTTTGCTTCTTTGAATATTTGTTCTTGCATTGACCACAAAAGTAACCCCTTTTCAGGGCCGGATTAACCATTAAGCAAAATAAGCCCGTGCTTAGGGCATCAAGGGAAGGGGGGCACCACAGAAATTTTCCATTGTCGGATTTACCATGGATTTATTATACTATTATAATCGCGGCTTATAGCCTATAAGCTGTTGAAAACTGAATTATATATTCATATATAGTATTTATTTTTTTTCATTGTTTGAATTTGTAGTGAACAACAACCCTTTTGAGAGAATAAATATATTTCGTTGTAATCACACACTTTACGCTTTGCGTTATTATTTTGTTTATATCAAATCTTTGAGCGCCATATTAAAAATACATATAGATTAAATATTTTCGTGTGCTATAGGAAGTTATTCTGAACGTGTGATTTGTGCATATAATATTAAATATATATTTTACATAATCATTTGGTATTGTTTTACAGAAAGATTTAGGTTTATAGAATTGTAATATAAATTAATATTAAAATAAAAGAAACTATAAACTCTCTATATTGCTGTTGTATCAAGTGATGTTTATCACGGCCATTATAATAATAAGATATACTGACCTAAGTTAATTAGCGTTGAAGAAGTTTATCTGTTGCTCTCTTCTTCTCTAGGGTAAGTCTATGAAGTGTACTTTATTTGTATATATAACAATATTTTATCATACACGTATCTTTATTTTATAATTTATTTATCTATTGTCATAACAGTATAAAAGAATTTAGATTGTAATAACCAGAGTGAATAATTTGTAATGTATATATAACATCAAACGTAGTTAGGACAATTTAGGCCCTAAGCAAATGTTCATATTTCCTATAATTAAATATTGTGTTTTAAATAAATAAATAAATGTAAATATAAAATGTGGCTCGTTAATAGTGAAATGTTAATATTGATATTTTTATAGATTGCGTATTATTAATTCTAATGTTAAGTATTTTTATTTTATAGGTTTCTTTGGTTCCTTCTTTCGATTTGATTTGTATTCAACATTTCGAGTTGATATTTCGGTTGAGTTATATTTAATTGCCACTTATATTTAAATTGCCACTTTGGTTGTGTACGGTTCCCATTTTGTCTTTCTGAGAATAAAAGAACAAAGCCAAGATTGTGATATGTGTAACTGTGTTGATTGCCACATAATATACAAATAAAATATTCTTTTTATTTCTGTATTTTACAGACCCCAAGAACCAAGATGAAACGTGTTCAGTTAAGTGGTGCACAAAAGCGAAAACTATCAAAAGAGAAACAAGAGAAGACTTTGGATTTAGAGTCCAAGACTGCAAAGCTGACTGATTTCTTCACACAAGTTCCACGACCACAACGTCAACATGATATACCGATTCTGAATCAAAACCAATCTCCGTCATCAGAAGTGGACACAAATACCACTTTGATCACTTCAAAATCAAAATATGATGACGTTGGAATCACCGAGGTGTCACAAGCAGGTTCATCTACCACATGTCTCACTACTGATCTCACTTTGCCTGTAAATTCTCTTGATACCTCTACTGCAAATGTTGATTCAAGTTGCTTTACAAGACATTCTGGGGTTGAAATAATTGCTGAAAATGAAAGTTTAGTGGACCATGGTGATGGTGGTGAAATGAATCAGTCTGCAGAAGATGAAGTAAATATAGCAAAAGATCCAGGGTTGTGGCTTGATTTCTCTGCTGATGATGTGGCTTATTGGATTGCTTGTGGACCCAGTGACTGTCAACACCACAATGGGCCATTTGACAAGTCTTACCGGCATTTCAGTAGTGGCAAACCAGCAAGATACTGTTCACAAAAACTTTTCGTTGGGACAAAAGCCAATGGTGAGAAATACAAGAGAGAGTGGTTATTGTATTCACCATCAACAGGATCAGTTTACTGTTATGTTTGTAAACTGTTTGCTCCTAAAAATGTCTCACATTTTGTTATAAGAGAAGGGTTCAGTGACTGGCGAAATACTATTGTAATTGATCATCATGAAAAAAGCACTACTCACCGAGACTCTATGCTAACATACTTAACTCGCAGACAAGGTGCGGGGTTGGGACAACAGTTGGAAAAACAAATTCAGGAAGTGTGTGATTACTGGGAACATGTCTTGAGGCGTGTCATAGCTGTTATTTGTACGTTAGCTGAACGTGGCTTGTCTTTTCGAGGAACAGAAGAAAGATTTGGATCATTGCAGAATGGGAATTTTTTAGGGCTGCTTGAGCTCATAAGCCGGTTTGATCCATTTTTAGCAGGTCACATTTTGAAATATGGAAATTCTGGCAAAGGAAATCCTTCTTACCTGTCCAAAACCACCTGTGAGGAACTCATTCAACTAATGGCTCAAAAGGTCCACGCACTCATTGTTGACGAAGTAAAATCTTCTGGTTATTTTAGTTTGTCAGTTGATTCAACACCAGATCTATCACATATCGATCAGTTAAGTGTTGTACTTAGGTACTTAAAAGATGGACAGCCTATTGAACGCTTTTTAACCTTTCTGAAAATGAAAAGCCATACTGGTGAGGAAATGGCAAATCAGGTGTTGCAGTACTTACGTGAAGTTTGTAAGCTAAACTTTTCAAAATGTAGGGGTCAATCTTACGACAACGCTGCCAACATGTCTGGGCGTTATAAGGGGATGCAGCAAAAAATTTTAGAAACAAACAAGTTTGCTATATATGTGCCCTGTGCAGCCCATTCACTAAATCTGGTAGGCCGAAGTGCTGTTGACTGCTGTCAAGAGGCGGTTAATTTCTTCTCTACAGTGCAGTTGCTCTATACCTTTTTTTTAGCCTCAACCAGCAGGTGGGAAATTCTTAAAGGTTGTATTGGAAATGAAAGTGTCTTAAAATCCCTCTCTGATACCAGATGGGAGGCACATGCTATGGCAACAGCAGCAATTTTGAAATCTTTCCTTAAAATTTTAGAAGCGTTAGAATGTATAGCTGAAGACCAGTCACAAAAGGGAGACACTAGAAGAGAAGCAAATAATATTGCAAATAAGATGCAAGAGCTAGAATTCGTTTTTATGTTGAATTTTTGGGATGAGATTTTGCAAAATTTTCATAGAGTAAGCAAAGTTCTACAGAATAAGGATGTGAACTTAAAAACATGTGCAGATCTGTATGGATCATTAGCTGACCAACTGTGCACTTCACGAGATGAATTTGAAAGATATGAAGCAGCTACAAAGGAAATGCTACCAGATGTTGATTACAAGGCAGCTCAAACTCGCAAACGTATCAGAAAGAAGGTACCCAATGACGGAGATGCACCAGAAGTATATCTGAATGCCAGAGATAAATTTCTTATCACCACCTTTTACACAATTGTTGACAAACTTGAAACTGAGATGAAGAAGAGGAGAGATATACAAAGAAATAGCAGAGAGATTTTCTTTTCTAAGTGATGTGCCACATAATGTCACCACTTCATCATCTACTGAAATTGAAAGGTATTCTCAGGGTTGTAAAAAGATGATTGATGCTTACCCAGAGGACTTGAACACTAATTTCTCTGCTGAGCTTCAGCAGTTTCACTCATATGTGTGCCATAAGTTCAGTGCAAAAAAAAATGTAAAAACAAGATTCAGTCATGCTGAACTTTATAAAATAATTGTAGAAGACAATATTGAGTGTGCCTTCCCAAATGTAGAAATTGCCTTTCGTATATTTTTAACATTAATGGTCACAAATTGCTCAGCTGAGCGTTCATTTTCTCAGTTGAAGTATATTAAAAATACCAACAGAACAACTATGCAACAAGGCAGGCTGGATGCCTTATCTCTACTAAGTATAGAAGCAGATGTGTTACGTAAGATTAGTTTTGAGGATCTGATCAAAGACTTTGCAATTAAAAAAAGTAGGAGAAAACTTTTCAAATATAAATGAAGTGGAAGTATACAAAAATAAACATTATTTTCCATCTTACTGTAAGTTTTGTTTCATTTCAAAAAATAAAATTTTATTTTATGGTTTATTTTTGTTTATATTTTGAATTACATATATATGGGGCACCAAAATCTTTTAAGTGCTTAGGGCCTCTAAAGGTCTTAATCCGGCCCTGCCCCTTTTAACACCCTCACTTTTCTCTCCAACTTCATCAATATTAGGATCCATTATTGATTATTGACTACCTGAAAAAATACAAAATAAGTAAAAGTTAGTAAATATAGTATGGTAAAAGTGAGTAAATATAGTACAATGAAAGTAAGTAAAAGTAAGTGCTTTAAACTTAGTAAAAGTAAGGAAGAGTAAGTAAAAGTAGGTAAGCTAAAGTAAGTAAAAGTAAGTTTAAACTTAACTAAACTTTTCAATTCTAGAGTCATGGTGGATTACTTAAAACCGCACAAGTAATTATCTGGCCAATTTATCAAACCTGGCCGAGATCAATGGAACATAGTCCAATCCTGATAATTTTATATTAAAAAAATATACGTTTTAATAAAATTTTAATTATCAAAACATTGAAGCTTAACAAAAAATAAAAATAATTGTTAAATATGGAATTACCAACTAAACTTAAAATAACTAAATTTGTAATTTAAAAAAATTGGTTTGTACAAGAACGTATACGCAAAAAAATTGCATAACGTCTAGCAGATGAACAAAACCCAAACCCAAATTTACTTTTTCTCATGGTCAAATTTACTGGAGCAATGCTCCCAAGATCCCAGGAATCTGGAGTCATGAAAGTACAGTCATGCCCTGTGGTTCACATATTCACAGTTCCACATAAAAAAAATTTATATCCCATTCAAGGTTCACACACCAATTCTTTGCAGGGCCACTCACCAGAATGGTAATAAGTTCTAAATAAAAAAAATTAAAAAATATAAAAAATATAAAAATATTATGTACATATCATACAACATTTTTCTAAAATGTAAAAAATTCTCTCAAGTTCTCTAAAATAAAAAAGGGGTAGTGAAATGTCCTCATGCTATCTCTGAATTCCTGCACATCAAACCTCATGCAGGTTGGGGGATCACAGTACATGGACAAAATATAGCTATATAAAATGTAAATATGTACCGTATTGTACAGTACCATACTCATTGAGTGGTGGCTGGCAGGGGCTACTGAAGGTCAAGTAGCTTTTTCCTCCCCGAGGCTAGAGGAAAATGGAGGTGTGTAGGGGTTACTTAAGCAGAGCAGCAGGATTGTCTGCCTCTCCACTTGAGACTGTTTAGATACTGTCATCATCACTGTCTTCCCCACTTAGTTCACCACTTTCATCACCTTTCAAAGTCTTGCTGGGTGTGGGAGCAGGCTGCCTGGGTGACTGTGTGAGAGCTGATGGAAGCTGCTGGCTCACTGTGTGACTCTGTGTGTGGGGTGGCAGCAGCTGGTGTGCTGGTGGGCTTGAAGAATACACAGCCAGGTGGTGCTGCCTGTATGATGGCTGGCTACCTCACAGCTGGGAGTAGTTTGGGTGAGACTTAAATTTTTTCTTACATTTGCCTTTACACCAATTTGAAGCATGTTACATAGGGGTCATTCTCTGTCAGATCAACCAAAAAAAATTGAAATTAACACCCTCATCTCTCATATTTTGCTGAAATTTGGTTTATAGGGAGTTTGTGAGCCCTGAATCCATTTCTGAAATTATAAGGTCAATCCAACCAACGGTTCAAGAGATATGACCTCGGGCAATTTGAGGTCACTCGCGAGGTTACTAATATTTGGCGAGCCATAACTTGGGTAATAATTGTCATAATTATATAAAAGTATATATATTTAGAATCAGAAAACGACAAGGAATCCAAATATGCAAGTTTTAGAACTCTAGGTTGAAAAATAAAAAAGTTACACTGTAACCAAAATTTGAGGTCACGATTTGACCTCTGGGGTATCAAATGAGAATTTTTTTTTTAAATGTAAAAAATGAAGGCATAGGCATTGGCTATTAGAATCAGCAAAAAAAAGTTTGTTTATGTTAGTATTTTTCATGTAACTAACATATAAGTGAACACCATATTCATAAGTTGTGCGTCAATTCTACCTATTTTTTCACACTTAAGCTCATAATTTGACCTATAGAAATTAAAATTACATTTTTTATAGATATAAAAAACAAAGTCAGAGTTCTTGACTAATAGAAACAATCATAAAAAGTTTGTTTATATTGGTACTTTTCATGTAACTAACTTATAAGTGAACACCATATTTATAAATTGCTTGTCATTTCAAGGAATTTTTATATCTTAGCTATCAATTTGACCTCAAGCTCCAAGAATTTAATAAAAATTGTATTTCACTGCTAATCTACACTGGCAATAATAGTTATAATAGTGAAAGGGGAAGACTAAGCTCACATGTAGCCTAAACAAACCTGTTGAAACATGTTGCTACTTGTCTAAGTGCAGAATCAACACAGATAGTTGCAAAATTCCTTGTCTACAGGTTAGTACAGTTCCAGCCAGCACTGTGGGTGGCTGGTGGGTATGGTGTTTTAATGAGCCTCAGAGACTATCAAGGCCTAAAATATTAAGTGTGTATAGCTATATATTTTCTAAAAAATATATATTACCTAATTGTAAATCGTATATCTTTACAGATCAAAATACAATGGTTCGGCACTTGAAATGCTGCCAGGACCCTATTCAAAAACACAAGAAACGCATAACAATCAATCTTAGAAAAGTGACTGATGTACTTGTTGAAAAATGTGCTGGAAGAGTGAAAAAAGACTCATTGTTGTGTGTGAACTGCTGGACACTGATAATGAAAAAACCCCACTATACTTAGTACCACTGAAAACAACGAGTCTGAGCAGGATTCAAATGAATCATCTACTATCAGTGGCTTGAGTAACATCTCTTCAATTCAAGATCTGGACAATGACAGTGATTGCTTGATAAAGGAAAATCCTTCAACTTCAGTTGAACCAGTTCTAGCATTTCTGGACCAAACACCAGTTAAAAAAAGTAAGTAATAAATTAATATAATAACTTATACTTTACTACAAGGTCTGTTTGATCTACTATATAGCCAATTATATAGCATTTAAGGTACTATAATTAATATTTAATTACTAATATTCAGGTGTGTGAAACCTTTTTTTCTGTTCTTTTCAGAAGGGCTGTCATTAACCCTAGAACACTGAACATGGGTATAATATACCCGAACGCCATGACATCACGCGCATTACGTGGTGTTCCCGTGGAGGCAGGCAGCTGGTATCCTTAGTAGCTTCAGTCTGTCCCAAGCCCTGACAGAGGTAGGGCATGTCGCTCCGCTCCGCACCCTGGAATTTTCTATAATCATGTGATCGGGTACGGTATACCCGAGTTCAGTGATAATAGTAAAAGAAAAAATCGGGTATATTATACCCGAGTTCAGTGTTAGTGTACAAAGTGCGAGTGTACTAATTATTTATTTTCCATTTCAGGCTGTGAATAGTATTTCAGATAAACTATTATACCATTAGTGAGTTATCCTGACCATAATGGCTTCCCATTACCATAAAAATCCAACTGAGGAGGAAGTGGATGCTATTCTTTTTGGACTCAATAGTGATGAAGAAAGTGATGTGTTAGAACATGAAGAGCTTTATGATAGTGATAATGATGTTGACTTTGTGGCTAACCCAGAGGATATGAGTAGTGGCATAGAAACTAGTGACTGACACAGACCAAGCACCCCGTTGCAGGCAGAGAAAGGGAGCGCGTGGTCAGACTGGTAGGACTAGGCATCCCCCTCCTACCGACTCGCCTGCTACCCCTGCTGCTGACCCTGCCACCCCTGCTGCTGGCCCTTCTGCTAACCCTGCTGCTGGCCCTTCTGCTTACCCTCCTGCTGGTTGCCCTTCTTCCTACCCTGCTGCTGGCCCTTCTGTTTACTCAGATGACCCTGATAACCCTGCTGCTGCACGTCCTCCTGCTTCTGCTCCTCCTCCTGCTCGCCGGGGACGACGACGACGCCGTGATGAGGATGAGGACCTGCTTGTTACTTTTCCCACGACAACAGTGAAAAGTAAATCAGGCTTTGTGTGGCACACAAGGCCGCAGGTCTCCACAGCAACACGAACAGCAGCAAGGAACATTATTTCACCATTCACGCCCGGTCCCACCCAAGCAGCTGCTCAGGCCACCACCCCAGAGCAGTGCTTCAAGCTATTTTTGTCTGATGATATCATAAATGAGAGTGGTGACCAATCAGAAGATTGATGTTGTAGCCATCAAGTACAAGAAGAAAAATCCACTGTGCAGAGACACAGCAGCAGATACGTGCCCTGCTAGGTGTGTTGGTGTTTAGTGGGTACAGGCGTGACAACCACCTGTCCACAAAGGAATTGTGGTGCCCTGTTTCAGGGGCTCCATTCTACAGGGCAGCTATGTCGGAGGTTAGATTTACATTCCTGTTGACCTGCCGATTTGATGATGCAAACACACAGTTTTATAATGAGACAAAAGGAGGAGTCGACACGTTCGACGAAATGTGTGCCACATACAGCTGCAGCAGGAAAACGAAAAGGTGGCCGCTGTGTCTCTTCTTTGGCATTATAAATGCAGCTGTTATAAATTCCTGGCTTATCCACAAGGACAACGCTGGCAGGGTAGGAGGCATCCAGCTGAAAAGGAGAACATACATGCGGGAGTTAGCCTTACAGCTGATCAAGCCCTCAGCTGAGAACCGCCTGAACGCCCCTACTCAGCACAGGCAAGTCAGGCAAGTCATCAGCAAAGTGTGCTTGCTCAACCCCTCTGTCATGGGTGATGTTGCAGGGCCATCAGCAGCAGAAATGAGGGAGCCCATGGTCCGCTGCTCCAAGTGTCAGTCGAAGGCTGACAAGAAGACCCGCTTCAGGTGTCACGGATGTCGCCTACCTGTCTGCCCGAGCCACTACTACCCCTACTGCTGCGACTGTGTGTGAGGCTGAGGTAAGTGTCAAGGAATATACCTGAAACCATTATTTTGTTGTGATTTAGTCATTTCTGTGTACTAAAAAAGGCTTTGTTGTAAAAAAGGCTGTGTACTAAAAAAGCCTTTTTTCCTGCCTCTCTTCCCTACAGTTTGCGCGTCGACTGTGTGGTGGTGACCCCTGGCAACTGCATGTGGGGCTGGGGTAAGTTATAATGTTCCAGGAATATACCTAAAACTATTATTTTTATTGTAATAGTCTTCATATATCACTTAGTACTCATTTACAGGGGGTATCATAGGCTAAAATCGCATTACAGTGAATAATAAGCCATTTTTCGTGTACTAAAAAAGGGTGTTGTTTCCACCTCTCTTCCCTACAGTTTGCGCATGGACTGGGTACTGGAGACCCCCTGTGAGCAGAGGCAGCATACCTGGGAAGGGTTTGGAGAAGTTTGGTTGAAATTGATGGAGCCATTTTTTTTTGGTGATTTTTTTCCAAAAACTTCAAATGTTTTTTATTTTTTTTGCTTTTTCAATATTTTTTTTTCTAAATTCAGTACGAACCTTATTTGTATGAGTTAAGAGTTAATATTAGGTTTAGTAATAGTAAGGTGCATTAACTTTAGTGTGTAATTGTTAATTTAAATAAATATGCATATTTACTATTTTTTTTCTATTTTCCAATGTCGGGTATAATACAGTGCCCGCGAAAAGTATCCGATCACCCTGGAAATTTGTATTTTTTACATAAAAAACAATGTTTAAATGTATACTAACCTTATATTAGTATTTTGTCATCTGTCCTTTGGTTTGGATGACTTGTTCTAGACGTTTTGGCATGGATTTAATCAAGTTTTGACAAACTTCCACTGATATTTCCTTGCACCATACCTTTTTGATGGCTTCTTGTAATTTTTCGACTGAGCCAGTGTCGTGGCATTCAACCTTATTTTTTATTATTAGCCACATATTTTCTATCGGATTGAGATCTGGACTATTACCAGGCCAATCCAAAATATCAAATTTATTGTCAGTAATCCATTTTGTCACTATTTTGGCCCTGTGACATGGTGCACCATCATGCATGTATGTTTTTGTCCTTTGGATTGCCATTGCCAGTGGAAGTTTATCCTGTAGCATTGCTAAATACCGTGCACCATTCATAGTTGTGTTCTTCGGAAGAAAATATAGGTTTCCACGCCCATAGTAACCGAAACAACCCCAAACCATCACACTTGGAGGGTGTTTCATTGTCTTTAGGGTGTATTTAGGGTCCATCCTATTTGAGCCAATGGGCCGGCGAACCTTTTTTGGACAACTTCTGAATGTCAAAAATGTCGACTCATCACTAAATAAAACCTTCTTCCAGTCATCAACAGTCCAATGAATATATTTTTACAAAATGCGACACGTTTTTTACGCATTTTTTCATTAATGAACGGTTTCTTAGCAGCATGGCGAGATGGTAATCCGAGTTCTTTTTGGAGCCGCTCCTGGATAGTTCGTTCAGAAACACCAGATAACAAATTATTCATATTAAATTTTATTTCTTTCGCAGTTATTGTTGGGTTTTCAATACTAAACGTTTCATAAGTTTGTCTGTTCGTGAATTTGTTTTTCTCGGTCTGCCAGATCGTTTTTTAGGACTGGCGTGGTTAGGCCGGCATGTTCTTAGCCCGTGAAACCCATAAATTAACGGTACTTTGGGATATGTTTAATTCCTTAGCTATCTGTCTCTGTGATTTCCCACATGTATGCAAAGCAACAATAGCACCTCGACAATCACTCTTAAGTTGTTTTTAGCACACATTATATATAAATTTTATTTACACCACTTTCTGTAAAAAAAAAAAAATATCAATAAATTTACACAAACAGTGAAATCTGACAAAATTGAGACACAGCCACCCGCAACGAAGGCTACCAGAACACTAATTTGAGAATGCGTTGGATAGCTCTCATATCAGCGAGCAACCTCAAAGTTACCAGATGTCGCTAGAACAAATAGAAAGTGAATTATGTGTCTCTGAATATCAAGGGAAAATATTGTATTTTCTTGAGTGATCGGATACTTTTCGCGGGCACTGTATACCCATGTTCAGTGTTTGTGTGACTCAAACATATGTTCAGTGTTCTAGGGTTAAGCCAGAAAAAGCGCAAGGCTCGTGGTAAGCTATCATCTGCTCAGAAACACCTGAAGGAGAGGCTAGAACTCAGTTATGGTGTTCAAATTACCGAGGAGGTAAGTGATACTTCAAAACCTGAAACTAAATCTGAAAAACATCTAGACAAATTAATGAATGAATTGAAACAGTCATTCCTGGAGAGCAAATGTCACCATCACAAACTACAAATATTGACACTCTCACCATACACAATTGAAAAAACAGCTAGTTTCTTTCAAACTACAACATACATGGTGAAAAGAAGCCGTTCACTTAAATCAGAACATGGAATCCTTCCGAAGATTCCACTAATGAGCAAAGGAAAAGTGATATCTGAAGAACACAAAGATATAGTTAGAAGATTCTATGAGTCAGAAGAGGTTAGTCGTATGTGTCCTGGCCAAAAGGATTGCGTGAAAGTTATCAGTGCAATGAAGGTGCAAAAACGATTGGTCCTCGGGAATTTAAGAGAGATGTTTGAACTATATAAAAATGATGAAAAGAATCCCAAAATAGGATTTTCCACATTTGCAAAATTACGGCCATCATATTGTGTGCTTGCAGGTAGTGGTGGGACTCATTCTGTCTATGTCTGCACATACCATCAAAATCCAAAATTGCAGCTGGCTGCATTGGGAGAAAGAGGTCTTTCATACAAGGATCTTATGGATTACAGTGTCTGCAGTACAGAAAGAGAGACTTGCATGATGCAACTTTGCAATGATTGCCCAAGAGAAGAGGGTGTCCTGGATTTTCTTGAGTTACTTGACAGTGTGAAATCAGCTCCAAATGAAATATCTTACAAGCAATGGGTGACTGTTGACCGTTGTACAATGGTTGATAAGGTGGAGCCACTTCATGAATACTTATCATCCCTAAGCATGAAAATATCCCGCATGGTTCGTCATCACTTTGTTGCTCAGCAACAATCACAGTACTTCAAGCAGTTGAAAGAAACACTACCACCTCAGAGCGAGGTAGTTATAGTAGGTGATTTCTCTGAGAATTATTCTTTCATTGTCCAGGATGCTGCCCAAGGGTTTCACTGGGACAATTCACAGTGTACAGTTCACCCTTTTGTCATCTATTATAGATCATCTGCAGACCAGGAACTTAGCCATTTTAGTGTCTGTTTCTTATCTGCATCACTAAAACACAACACTATAATGGTTTACTCATTCATATTGAAGCTTATGACATATGTTAAATTCAGATGCCCACAATTGAAGAAGGTGCACTATTTCTCAGATGGATGTGCTGGCCAATATAAGAACAGATACAACTTCACAAATCTCTGTTACCATGAAGAGGATTTTGGTCTGTCTTGTGAATGGCACTTCTTTGCTACATCCCATGGCAAAAATGCATGTGATGGGATTGGAGGAACAGTGAAAAGAGCTACTGCTCGTGCCAGTTTGCAGAGAACTACAGAGAGGCAAATTCTTACACCAGAACACATGTTTCAGTTTTGTGAAGAAAACTTGAGCAAGAAGATAAATTTTTTCTTTGTAACTACAGCTGATTTGAAAGATGCAGAAGAACGGTTGGAACATCGATTCAAGGATAGTAGGGCTATTCCTGGAACTCAGAAATATCATAGATTTGTTCCCCTAAACAAGGAAGAACTGATGGTGTATCCCATTTCAAGTGGCATTGGAGAAAAGAAAAGAATAAGGAAAAGTCATTTTACTAATGAACCTGCAATGCTTGGTAACCTAAAATGTGTCAAACCAGGAGAGTATGTTGGCTGCATTTATGACATGCAAGTTTGGTATGGAATTGTGGAGGAATATTATGAAGAGTTTGATGATTTCACTGTGAACTTTCTACATCCCTCTGGGTCATCAGGATCAAGTGCATATTATTATCCATCAAACAAGGATTCATGTGCAGTGCCAGGACATCATATATTAACTGTAATGAGTTGTCCTACCCTAAGAGGAGGCAGCAGAATTCAATACATTTTTCCACAAAAAGAAATTGATGAGAGCATCGAGCATGCAAAAATTGTATTAGGCTAGCACATGAATCCTCTAAGTAGGTCTTCCCCTTTCACTATTATAACTATTATTGCCAGTGTAGATTAGCAGTGAAATACAATTTTACATTTTTTGCCTTTGTTTTTATATCTATAAAAAAATGTAATTTTAATTTCTATAGGTCAAATTATGAGCTTAAGTGTGAAAAAATAGGTAGAATTGACGCACAACTTATGAATATGGTGTTCACTTATATGTTAGTTACATGAAAAATACTAACAAACAAACTTTTTTTGCTGATTCTAATAGCCAATGCCTATGCCTTCATTTTTTACATTTAAAAAAAAATTCTCATTTGATACCCGAGAGGTCAAATCGTGACCTCAAATTTTGGTTACAGTGTAACTTTTTTATTTTTCAACCTAGAGTTCTAAAACTTGCATATTTGGATTCCTTGTCGTTTTCTGATTCTAAATATATATACTTTTATATAATTGTGACCATTATTACCCAAGTTATGGGTCGCCAAATGTTAGTGACCTCGCAAGTGACCTCAAATTTCCCGAGGTCATATCTCTTGAACCGTTGGTCGGATTGACCTTATAATTTCAGAAATGGATTCAGGGCCCACAAACTCCCTATAAACCAAATTTCAGCAAAATCTGAGAGATGAGGGTGTTAGGCACTGGCATGACTCCAGATTCCTGGGATCTTGGGAGCATTGCTCCAGTAAATTTGACCATGAGAAAAAGTAAATTTGGGTTTGGGTTTTGTTCATCCGCTAGACGTTATGCAATTTTTTTGCGTATACGTTCTTGTACAAACCAATTTTTTTTTAAATTACAAATTTAGTTATTTTAAGTTTAGTTGGTAATTCCATATTTAACAATTATTTTTATTTTTTGTTAAGCTTCAATGTTTTGATAATTAAAATTTTATTAAAACGTATATTTTTTTAATATAAAATTATCAGGATTGGACTATGTTCCATTGATCTCAGCCAGGTTTGATAAATTGGCCAGATAATTACTTGTGCGGTTTTAAGTAATCCACCATGACTCTAGAATTGAAAAGTTTAGTTAAGTTTAGTTAAGTTTAAACTTACTTTTACTTACTACTTACCTACTTTTACTTACTTTAACTTACCTACTTTTACTTACTCTTCCTTACTTTTACTAAGTTTAAAGCACTTACTTTTACTTACTTTCATTGTACTATATTTACTTATTTTTACTCACTTTTACCATACTATATTTACTAACTATTACTTATTTTGTATTTTTTCAGGTAGTCAATAATCAATAATGGATCCTAATATTGATGAAGTTGGAGAGAAAAGTGAGGGTGTTAAAAGGGGTTACTTTTGTGGTCAATGCAAGAACAAATATTCAAAGAAGCAAAACTGGGAGGAACATTTTAATTCCAAAAAAAATATTTGTTACAATACAAGAGGTCCCAGAGTTTGGGCCCACAGCTTAGATATTGCAGTAAAGAAATACCAGGATGAAGTGCAGCAAAGAGATACAGCAAAGCAGTCATTTAGTTTGTTCACAAAATGTGCGAGTGCTAGACCTCAGAAAAATGAACCAACTTCATCAACTGCTAATCTAGAAAATGAAACTTTTTCACTAGATGTTTCACAGACTGAAGAAAGTGCTTCTCCTCCACCTAAGAAACAAAAGGTAAGTGAGGAATCTGCGCATCAGACTAATAAAACTGCTTTAGAGGAATTTGAAAATTCCCAAATCCAGAAGACATTGAATGCAATTTTGCGCCTAACAAAAGAAACTCACCAAGCTGTTGTGGTTAATAAAGAGAAGAGTCAAAATATGCCTTCAAGTTCAAGTGTTGCATCCAAATCTAAAAAGCAAAAAGCAACAAATTTGACATTTCCATAGCCCATTTAAGCAAGTGTAAATCAATACAAGAAATCCTGAACAATGATTTGATCAAATCTACATTCAAATTGGTGGAAAAGAAGGATCTAGGGCATGCTGATGATTCATTTTCAGTACCAAGTGATATAATGGAAAACATTGCAAATAGTGACACTAATATGCCTGATGTAGATATAGCTGTTGAGGATGAAGATGATGATAATCAAGAAGATATTGATGATGCTTCTGATGATAAAATGTTTACATTATATTGCATAGCTTGCACAGACCCCAAAGCATGTGCTTCAGACAAACATTCTAACATAAAAGGTTACTTCAATGTTAAAGATTTAACCTATGTATGCAAACAAGGAGAAAATCGAGAGATGGTTTAGAAATCTGAAAACCCACCTGAAGAGACATTTAATTAAACTTCAGCATCATCAAAGAGCTGCTGTTTATGAAGTGATGAAAACATCTTCTCAGAACACTACTAAATGCATAGAAGACTTATGTGGCAACATCTTATACTACATAATGAAAACAAACACTGCATGGGCTCTATATCCAGTACTTCTAGCTGTATTACATAGGTCAGGTTGTGAGGTTGGAAATTTGAATCATAGCACACATGCGTGCGAGACAATTTGTGAGCTATTAGATAATCAACTTAAAGAACAAAATGTAAAGTGGTTCTTAGAACAAACTTCAGTAACAATAACAGCTGACATTGGAACAATTTTGGGATTAAGCATGCTAGTTGTATTAGTTATGAGTGAAGAAGATAAGACTGTAAAACTTGCTGGGATAAATTTAGTACGCAGCAAATCAGGAGTTTATTTGGCCAATGAAATTTTTGATGTGTTGGTCTCCTAATCACTTGAAACTATCTGAAGAAGCAATTAAATCCAAGGTATCTGGAATGGTTGGAGATGGGGCTTTTTGTAAGGACAACGAGCCATTTAAAAACGAAATGAAAAAGTTGTTTGGAGAAAATTTCAAATTTTGATGGGACTTAATGCATCTTGTGAACAGAGCCCACGTTGATGCATTGAAGAAAATTTGTAAACTAAGTGAGCTTTTAGACTTTATTCAGAATCACTCTTCAAATCTGAGATCAGGCCTTGACTATACCAATATGGTTCTTCACAATATCATTGGTTTTAAGCAGGGTTATGGAGTCAGAGTCGTGGAGTCGCACGTTTCAGGGCGGAGTCGGAGTCGGTAAAAAACTTCCGACTCCAACTCCAATTTCTGTCATGTGTCACCCTTAATTTCTAAATCCTAAATACTAACATTTAGGTTATTTAGTTTTTTTGGTCAATAAACCTTATTCATTGATAGCCCCTAGATTAAGTTTTTTTAATATTTTTTTTTTACATTTTCAGAATATACAATTAATATTTATTTAAATATAAAATATAAAATATAAAATTTCACACTTAGTGTGGTGGTGATGAAATGTCTTATTATTATGATAATTATAGAGTGAAACACTAGAGGAGTCGGAGTCGTATATTTAAAATGTGAGGAGTCGGATTTTTAGATTTTTTACAATGTGTGGAGTCGGAGTCGAATTTTTGACAATGTGTGGAGTCGGAGTCGGAAAATTTTGGACCGACTCCACAACCCTGGTTTTAAGAGACCAAAACTCAAATCTGATACTCGCATGGTTAATTATGAATTTGATCAATTTGACAGATTTGTGGAAAATTGTGTTTTTTGATCATCCACAAGAGAAAGAAATTAGTGCCAAGTTCTATGTATTGATTTCCTATGTAACAAAGATTATGTTGCAAGTAGCTCAAAAAACCACAGTTAGTGCAGAATTTGTAGAAAATATATTTTATAAAGAAGGAGGGAAACCTGTTATGTTAAGAGTGATGGAAACAATTTCCAAATTAGCTAATGGAGGAAATACAAATGATGTAGTTTCTGAATTTAAGCACGATACCACAGGGCAGCAAAAGGAACTAACAGCTGAGGATTACATCCTAAATGAAGTTTACAAATACATCAAGAAACGTTCTGATTACTACCAGGTTGCTGAAGTTGCTAGACCATCCAGAACCAGATCTGAAAGTAGTTTTACAAAAGACTCAGTGATAAATTGGCTGACAGAATATATAGAACAGCTGTGGAAAGGAATCACAGAGATTAAAGCATTTTGATAAAGATGGATCAACTGCCTGGAGTGAAGCACCAGCTGAAGGGACATTCTCCATTCTTGGTTACATTGTTGAACACAAAGGATCCATTAAGCCATCTCATTTGACTAAGCTGTGCAGTGTGCAGAATTGTGAAGGAGGGTCCAGCTCCAGGCACTAGATCTGCTGTAATGATCATACAGAAAGCCATTGATCAGTGGCCAAGCATACATGGCGGTAAATTCATAACAAATGCCTACATGCAAGGTCTAACATCGTCCACTGTTGTTGCTGCAATGAATAAATAAACTTAAGGTGAGTTATAAACTGTACATTATTGTATTATTATGTTTAGCTAAAACAATTTGTAATTGGTATGTCGTCAATTCAAGAGTTTACTATCATTGACCTATCTAGTGGTGTAAGGGGGAAAAAAGTAAATTCAGAGCTGTGCTCCAGTAAATTTTTTCAAATCTGGAGTCATGGGCACTGGTTGATCTGACAGAGAATGACCCGTAGAGTAATTTTTTGGTCATAAAATCAAATTTACATTAAATAAGTTTACATTGTACAAGAACTCCCTATATATTAAAATTGAAAAGGAGAGTGCAAACGTTTTGCAGACAGTGTAAACATTGGCCTCATAAACTTGTACAATTCCTAAATTTGCAGATGATACCAAATTAGGAAATAGTGTAGGTAATGAGGAGGATATAAAAATACTTCAAAATCTTGATATGGTAGGTTGAGTGAATCATCTGCTAATTGGCAGATGCAATTCAACTTGGACAAATATAAAGTAGTACACACAAGTTATAAGAACACAGACCAATTACTCTCTCTTGGGAAGGAACATTATGAAGGAAATTTTAAGACCCTGGTGTAAATATTCATACATAGGCCAACCCTAGACTTAGACACTCCTAAGAATACGTATACTGTACAAATTGGGCTTTGGAAAAGTTAAACTGTTCCTATGTTTAAGCTTGGTTTATGCACCTGACTTTTAGGGGTCACTAACTTTTCTGTTAAGCCTATCTCTAGAGATAGAAAAATCTCTTGGCCTAGCCTCACTGAGTAATAAGTTTGTGTGTAAACCTATTTCCAAAATGGCTAACAAGTTTCTTTAATTAGCAAAGCTTTACCTTTTGTAACATTTCCCAGAAATAGGACTATGTGGAAACAAAAATAATAAGCCATTACATTTAATTTTGTATTTTTTAGTAATAAGTAGTTTAATTACAGTATTCTTATATGAATATGCTGTTGGGAAGCATGACAGCTTTTCAGGTAAAAATCTTCGAGATTTGGAACTCTTTTGGGCAGAGTCAAATTTAAAATAGCGCAGCAATATTCATAGATTAGATTAAGCTAACAGTTTTAAGCATAGAATATAGTACCATATTGTAAAAATATATAAGAAAACTTGATAAGTAAATATTTCTGTAAAAATTAATTATGAAATTATTTGTATCTTCATTTGGTAATTTTAAAGTTTCTTACAAGTCAGAATTCTTTAATACTGATTTTGTAAATTATGGAAACTAACACAAAATTATAGGAACATAAATAAATAAGTCAAGAACAGTACATTAGTTTTGTACAGTACCATACTGAACAGTTCATCCTTGGATTTTGCACTGTAAACACAGTTTTTCATTAGTTTTTCTGTATCCACCCAAAGAGGATGCCAGTGGGTATCGAAACTGTTGTGGAAATAAACTTTGTCCATTAGAGTGGGGTTTTATCATCATATTTTGACCTTCACATAGAAAAAAATGGAGTTTTTTACATTTACAGCTTTCAGCATTTGAACTGAAAAGTTTGTTCTTAGATTTTGCACTGCAAACAGTTGATACTTAGCTTTTGGTATTGTGAAATCCAGAGGTGGGGAGTCGGAGTCAGGAGTCGGGAGTCGGGAGTCGGGAGTCGGGGCTTTTTTGAAGAGTCGGGAAAAATGACTGACTCCTGACTCTTTGATTCAATTTCTATATGCCAACAATTTACCAGAATACTACTCTGCCCTAAATAAATATCTGCCTGAACTAATTCTAGATTCACATTTGATTTATTGTTCTGGTAAATCTTAGCAAATGAATTTCATATTTCTATTTTAGGATACTAGGTACCATATAAAAATTAGCAATATATTAATTATTAATTTAATTAACCCCTATTAGTAATGAGTTGTGGGCCTAGTAGAAAATCAGCATTCTTTCAATATTTTAAGCTAAATGAGGATGAAAGTATTTTTATTTGTCAAGTAGAAAAGGATGGTAAAGAGTGTAATGCAAAAATTAGTGCTTACACTGGGAAACATGCTAATGCTCCAACTAGAGCCTCAAACTTGAAACACCATCTATGAAACAAACATCCCAATATTTATAAGGTTGTAGATCAGCATGATAAGGAAAGAGTCGGGAGTCGGAGTCAGGAGTCAGTTTTTAAAAATACCAACTCAGGAGTCGGGAGTCGGTTATTTTTGGCCGACTCCCCACCTCTGGTGAAATCACTAGTTTTATTATTGTCAATTATTATATTTTTTATTATTTATTTATCATTTGTAGTGTGGGGGTTACGAAGTTTTTCACAAACCCCCACCCTGATTTCCAAGTCCCCCTGAGGGCTATGAAGATTTTGGTAAATTTATAGTAGCTATTACACCCATCTCCCTTTGGAGGTGAAATTTATGTTTTTTCTATGGTTTTTGATGTGTTTTGAACAATCTGACCTTCAAAACCGTCGGAAATGACTCGTTTTTGATACCCCCCCCAGCTGGCAATGTGGGGGAAATCACAGAAAATGAGTCATTTCTGATGATTTTGAAGGTCAGATTCGTTCAAAACATCAAAAACCATAGGAAAAACAAATTTCACCTTCAAAATTAACCTAACAACCTAACCTATCCTAACTTAACTAAACCTAACCTAACCTATCCTAAAATAAAAATAGGAATTACCTTTAAAATCTAAGACAGAATAATCACAGTACCGTCTTTTCTTCGTTTTAAGCACAACATAACTTTTTCTACAATGCCACAGTTTCTGGTCTTGATGATATGTACACTCCGTTTTACAATGTGGACACTTCACTACTGTCGGTAGAACACCGTGAGCACGCAGAAACTCAACACTTTTTTCTAAATTTTCATAGAAAGTGACAATACAGCGGTAATAATCGAACGAACACATGTCACACAAAGCCATTCTGGTAACAAACTAATTCAAATTTGAAATGGATGGAGCGCTCTGATTGGGCAGACATGTTACGTCAACACAAACGCACACACAAACGAACGTACGAACACGCACTAGATACACACCAAAAAAATGTTTATATCTCGAAAATGAAGCATTTGCGACGGAAATACTATAGAAGAAAAGTATCTTAGAATTAAAAAATCTACCTAATGAATATATAATAATTGCTGGATGTTAGACGGGTGTAATACTATAATAATACCAAGATTTTCACAAATCCTCCACCCTGATTTTTAAGTCCTATCTGGTTCTTCAAGTTTTTCTCTCTGGACAGGAGTCTAGTTAGCAAGCCTCTCTTTTATGCTTTCTGTTTTCCATTTGTTGTAGTTTTGAAATTTTCACTTTGTCCATGGAGGGGACAGAACTCCTATTCATCATTCAGGATTTTCTCCACCTTAGCTGGAAGATCTTTTACTCATGGGATATTTTCCAAGTTCTTGTCCCTTCTCAATTAATCTCTTTACCTTAATTACTATGCTTCTGAAGTTGATTGTTGGAATGGAAACATGGATATATATATCAGCTATTTTATTTAGACCACATATTGTCAAGTAACATGTAATAAAATGATTAAATCATTTCTGTTTATATTTAGTTTGGTTTCTGCCATGTTTAAAATTACCCTTACAATAAAATAAAAAATTAATTTGTGACGTTTAAACACAAAGGTACACCTACCTAATTTGTGGCGTTAAACTACAAGATTACCTTAAAATCACTACCATAAACTTACGGTTTCTCTAGGCGGGGTTTTCCCTCCTCTTGCCCTGGACGGAGGTTTAGGTGGTACCAATTCACTCATATTGAAACAAAGAGGAAGTTTAAGGTCAGTTAGGTCAAATGCCTTGGGCGTAATTAGTTGAAAAATTTAAATTTCGTTAGTATTACACTTAAGCTAAAGAAACTTCCTGAATTTCCAACCAGGACCTAGCCTACGGCCCTATTGTTTAAAATTTAAATGCACACTCCGTTACAGCATAGTCCACATATATATAGTCTCGAGGATTATTTTTGTGAAAATGCTTGCGCTTACAATCACCAGTGACATTATATATATACACAGTGTGTCCGTAAAGTCATGGTGGGATTTTAAATAGCTATATTATTGCAACGAAACATGATAATGAGATGAAAAAAAGGCAAATTGAAGAACAACTCTAAAAGAATAACTTTATTTAACGTAGTTCGATATGGGCTCCTCTGGTACCCCTGCAGACATCTAGGCGGTGATTCAATTCCAGCCACACACGCCCAAGAACATCAGGAGTGACGGATGCGATAGCTTCCGTGATTCGCTCGTGCAAATGATGAATATCCCTAATGGGTACACTGTACACGCTTTGCTTGACGTAACCCCACAAATAAAAGTCCAAAGGTGTCAGGTCCAGAGAGCGTGGAGGCCATGGCTTCCATCCTCCTCTTCCTATCCATCTCTGTGGAAATTTTTCATTAAGGAATTCTTGAACAACGTTGGCATAGTGCGGAGGAGCACCATCTTGCTGAAAGATGACATTATTGTCAATAAATTGGGGTACTGCAAAATGTTCCAACATAGCGAGGTAGTTGTGTGACGTCACAGTGGGTTCCGCGAAGAAAAATGGGCCAATCACTCGATCTCGTGCTAGAGCACACCACACATTAACTTTCGGGCTATTACGCTCATGTTCAACATAGGCATGTGGACAGCCTAGACTAACTACGAGATAAAGGTTAAGCTTAGCCTAGACTAACTACAAGATACAACTTTGAGAGTTGTTCTTAAATTTGGCATTGTTTCATCTCATTATCATGTTTCGTTGCAATAATATAGCTATTTAAAATCCCACCATGACTTTACGGACACACTGTGTGTATATATATATATATATGAAAATTATTTCACGAAAGTAACATGTGAAAAATATTTATATATACAGGGCGTCCCAAAAAAATGTATACACACTTTAAATAATTATAAAGACAGTGTTTATTAAAATACATTTCATTTTCAAAATGTAATAGAATCTACAGACATTATTTAATTGTTTTGTCAACGCCTGTTTTCAAACTGACGTCCGTTCTGGTCCAGGCACTGCTGATAACGCGAAGCAATGGAATCGCAAACATCACGAAACATTTCGTTTGGTATTTGTGTGCATTCTCGTTCAATGACTGCTCTCAATTCAGCGACTGTTGCAGGTTTTATAGCGTAGACTTTGTCTTTTAAGTATCCCCATAAAAAAAAGTCTAGTGGTGTGAGGTCTGGTGAACGCGGAGGGTATTCTACGAAACCCCTTCGTCCAATCCACATCCACATCGTGCCAAGTACCACTCGCAATACTCCACTCTTCGGTCCGGATCATCTTCATTAATAGCATGGACTAATCTTGGAATGTAACTTTTCCATTGGCAGCGCTTCAAAATGCGTTGGACAGACGATTCTGAAATTCCTACCTCACGACTCGCTTGCCGCACAGATTTTCTTGGACTTTGGTGATACGTTTCCAGTACTCTTTCTTGCTTTGTGGGGCTTGTCGATGTCCGTGGTCTTCCGGGACGCTTCTTGTGGACATTCTGAACAGTTCCATCGGCGTCAAGCTTATCTCTAATTCGAGTGATGGTAAGTCGCGTTGGTGGATCTGTTTGAAACTCCCTCCTAAACTGTCTTTACACTTCAACTGCGTTTTCACACTTCCAGTAGCATTTTAGAATGAATTTCCTTTGTTCAAAGCTTAGTCTGACTGCCATTATTAATTCTAATGGGTTTAACTTGGAAAGAAAGAAACATCAATTGAGCTATCAGCTGTTAAAGTGTGTATACATTTTTTTGGGACGCCCTGTATATATATATATATATATATATATATATATTATATATATATATATATATATATATATTATATATATATTTATTTATATATATATGTATGTGTATACATTTAAACTGCAAACACGCAGTATAATTAACGTAAAGAACGACGCTTGTATAGGAGAATATTCCGCGCAAGATGAGGGAGAGAGAACGAAACAAATGAAAAAATGAGGTAACCACCCGGGAATCGAACCCAGGATCTTCCGATTGCCGGTCAGATATGATAACCATTACACCATGGGCCTCACTCAATCAAATGCCGTAAATCTTCTACATACGCGCAGAAACCAATGCCCCAAGGGGGCACCTCCCGCATGCCGTACATTATATACATTTAAACTGCAAACACGCAGTATAATTAACGTAAAGAACGACGCTTGTATAGGAGAATATTCCGCGCGGAATATTCTCCTATACAAGCGTCGTTCTTTACGTTAATTATACTGCGTGTTTGCAGTTTAAATGTATATAATGTACGGCATGCGGGAGGTGCCCCCTTGGGGCATTGGTTTCTGCGCGTATGTAGAAGATTTACGGCATTTGATTGAGTGAGGCTCATGGTGTAATGGTTATCATATCTGACCGGCAATCGGAAGATCCCGGGTTCGATTCCCGGGTGGTTACCTCATTTTTTCATTTGTGTCGTTCTCTCTCTCTCATCTTGCGCGGAATATTCTCCTATACAAGCGTCGTTCTTTACGTTGATGTATGTATATATGTGTATGTGTATATATATATATATATATATATATATATACAAAGGTGGGCAGGACCGAGTTCCAAAAGGACCGAATTCCAGGAACTCGGTCCTTTTTAAGGACCGTGAGCGGGAAAGTCGGTCCTTTTCTCAGTGAGGACCGAAATGAGGAGCGACGGTCCATTTTTAAGCAATTCCGGACGGTCTTTTTTAGTGATTTTAGTGTGTTTAGTGATTATTTGAAGTTCTAAAGAAGATGGATCGTTTCCTCCAGAAGACTCAGAAAGAGACTGAGACTGAACTGAAACTTGTTTCAACACCTGGAGGAGACGAAGAATCTACTGATGTTAGTGCTTCAACTTCAAGTCAAGCAACTGGAGCTCCTAGCGGAAGAACTGAACCCGGCAATCCCTGGCCGTACCTGGACAAATACTTTGAATACCTGGACCCCAAGGGTGAGCAGAACCTGGAGTACAAGTGCTTGCTATGCCTGCCGAACAAGAACATCCTTTCGACAATCAACAAGAGCCAAAACAACCTCAAGCGACATGTCTCCAGGCGCCACCCTCACGTCCAGAACCAGTTCGACCAGTGCTCAAGCCGAAAAGATCAGGGCTCAGTGACAGCCATTTTGAAATGCTAGTCTTCTTGAAGGGAAACTCAAGCATTTAACTTAATAACTTTTTTTCATCATTTATGTATTGTATTAATTAATTATAATTTACGTTAATAAAATTAAAGATTTCCGGTGTCTTTAATTTCATTTTTCATTTTAATCAAATTTTTCACTTATATTATATATAAGGACCGAGGACCGAGTCGTTCCTAGGTCCTATCTTCAGAAAGGACCGTGACCGGGACCGTTGGTCCAGTTTGAAGGAAGGACCGGGACCGTCGGTCCTTTTTTAGGCCTGGGTGCCCACCTTTGTATATATATATAATATATATATATAATGTATGTATATACCTTACCTTACAACCTTATAAAGGTTCCGCGCGATGATTTCTCATTTCGCGAAGGTCAAGCTTGTCGCCCCTCCTCTCGAGTTGGCCTGGTGAAGTAGTGACTTGGATTCTTGCTCTCTCCACCTCACATAGCCAGGTACGCCCGGCTCATCGGGGATTGTTCTGAGCCAGGCGTCTAGTCTTCTTTTGAAGATTTCCACTGCAACTCCCTTCGTGTTTCTTAGGTCTTTGGGCAACTAATTAAACAGTTTTGGTCCTCTCACTACAAAACTATTTTCTTTCAGGGTTAAGGATGTTCCCTGTCTCGCCTTCAATTTGGGAATACGACACAGTCTACCGCTTCTACTTTCCACCGTTGTCTGGGGAGTTATGGGATTCAGAGTAAGATTAGGGACTAGTTTCTCCATTATTTTCCAAGTGTAAATAATGGTGTATCTCTCTCTTCTCCTTTCCAGTGAATATAGTTCTAGTTCTCGTAACCTTTCCCAGTAATTTAGTTCTTTGCACCCATTGATCTTGGCTGTGAAGCTTCTTTGGATCCCCTCCAGCTGTCTAATGTCTTCTTTTTTATATGGGGATGTTAGGACCGAGCAGTATTCCAATTTGGGTATTATCAGGGTTTTCAGTAGAGGAATCATTACCTTCCTATCCCTTCGTTTAAAGGATCTCAATATCTGACCCGTTATTCTCTTTGCTCTGTTTACTGCTATCTTATTTTGTGTTTCAAATTTCGCATCATTTGTCATTACAACCCCTAAATCTTTTACTCTGGAATTTCTCTGAATTTCCTGTCCATTTGGGGTATAATATTCCATGGACTTTAGGTCTTCTCTTTTTCCGTACCGTAATAGGTGAAATTTCTCGGTGTTAAACTTCATATTGTTGTCTTCCGTCCACTTGTAGATTTTGTTTATGTTGGTTTGTAGAGATCCTGTGTCTTCTGGGTTTCTTATTTTTCTACTGATCTTTGTGTCATCCGCAAAGGATGTTACTGTGCTGTCTCTGGTAACGTCCTCATCTATGTCAGTTAGCATGATTATGAAGAGTAGTGGAGCTAATACTGTTCCTTGTGGTACTAAGCTGAGGACCTCTGATTCTGATGAAGATACTCCTTGTACTGTAACGACTTGCCTCTGCTCACTAAGGAAATGGTTATCATTGAATTTTTTCTGAGTTTCCAAAGAGTCATAGATTTTCTCTCTAACTATTCTTTCAAATATTTTAGTGAGATGAGATGTAAGCGACACTGGCCTATAGTTTTTGGCTTCGGATCGATCTCCTCCTTTATATATTGGGACTATGTTCGCGCTCTTCAGGATGCCCCGTATTTCTCCCGTGTCTAATGATCGTCTCCATATCCAGTATAGGGGCTCAGCGATTGCATTCTTGCAGTTTTTGATCAGTGTGGCATTCCATTTATCCGGTCCTGCCGCTGAGTGTGTTTTTAGTTTCCCTATGGCTTGTGTAATATCATCCGTCGTAAAGTCCAAATCCGTTATACTTTCCCCTTGTGGTTCTTCTTCAAAGAACGCGTTTCTATCGCATATCAATTTGTCAGTTTTTGGGATACTGAAAGATGATTCATACTGAGCGTTTAATATTTCACATACTTCTGTTAGATCATCAGATAAATCACTGTTCTCATTTTTTAAAGGTCCGATCGTCGCATGGTTTTTCGACTTTCTTTTTGCGAAATTATAGAAGTACTTTGAGTTAGCCTTTATCTCTTCTATAGCGTCATCTTCTTCTTTTTCTGTATGCCTCTCGATTAGTTCCTGTATGACGACATCGATACTTTGTAGTTTATCATTTAATACTTTTCTGATGTTGTTATCTTTACAATTACTTAATTTTGCAGTCACTCTTTTTCTCTTTCGGAACAATGCCCTCTTTTGTCTTTCGAACCTGCTTCTCTTTCCTCTTTGTTGTATCTTTGGGACGTGTTTTTCCACAATTTCTAACGTCTTCTCCTCTAACGTCATTAGCATCTCTTCCGTTGTCTTGACCTCGAAAATGGTTTTCCAATCTATTACTTCCATGCTGGATGTCACATCTTCCCAGTTTATAGCTTTGGAGTGAAAATTAAAAATTTCGAATTTGCTTCTTTCCGTTGTGCGTTCTTTCCTTTCCTGTTGCTTTTATATTAGTTGTTATTTCAATGATGTGGTCTAATATCATAGTTGGGGATATTTCTACATTATCAATTAGATTACTGTTGTTTGTGAATACCAAATCTAGGCAGTTATTTTTTTTTGTGTTTTCTGTTATTTCTTGCGTTAACATAAATTCATCAGCTAAAGCTAGTAGCATTTTTACCTGCTCCTGGTCTTTTCGTGTGCCCCCCTTGTCCTGGTGTATACATATATTTTTGACTATCCTTTTATGTTTCATGAATGGGAAATTAAAATCACCACAGAGAAAAATATTTAGGGTTGGAGAGTGTAGACCTTTTACTAAGATTCTTACCTCTGTAATGGAATCTGAAAATTTTGAGGCTGGCGTGTTTGGGGGTCTGTACATTACAATTAGTACCATATTTAATTTTTCAATTTTTGCTGCTACACATTCTACGTAGTTGTTTGAGGTACTTATAGCCATTTCTGCTATGTGCCTTTCGCGTGTGTAAATAGCACATCCTCCTTTACGTCTCACTGTTCTGTCGGCTCGGAGGATATTATAGTTGTCAATTTGTATTTCTTTTTTTGTCAATACAGGACTCACAATTTTCACAGTTCGCCTGGCAGTCCTTTACATGAGTTTATGTGAGGCATGCAAAGTCTGCTCCGGCTTCTTGCATGAGTCCTTTCAGGTATGCAACTTTGTTCGTGGAATGGTTTGATTTAAGGCCCTGTATGTTGGCTAGGATTATTTTTATTTTTTCTCTTTCTTTGTCATATATATATATATATATATATATATATATATATATATATATATATATATATATATATATATATATATATATATATATATATATAATATTTAGGAGAAATCCAATGACAAGGAGAAATGTAAATGCCATGAAAAGTCTTCTTTAATGCGCAACGTTTCGAGCAATACGCTCATCTTCAGGCTGTCACTTGTCACTTGGGTTGCAATTTAAGCTTCCGTTGTTTCAAATATATAAGCCTTCGTTTTTTCTTTACTTTGAAAAATTTTTCAATGGCTTGAAAAATGTTCCCCATGTGGGTGAATTCAATAATTTCAAATGTCAGTTCTCAAATTTAACTCAAGAATTTTTTCATAAACTTAGAAATCTTAAATTTCAATCTTTCATATTTAGGAAGAGTGATTTGCAGTGTATTAAGAATTTGGCAAAGAACCAAGAGATTGTTGTGACTAGACCAGACAAGGGTAACGGAGTGGTTATTTTGAATAAATCGGACTACATAAACAAAACTAATGAAATCCTAAGTGATCTTACTAAATTCAAACAAATCCTTGAACCTGTCAATAAAGTCATTGTAAGGTTAGAAGACCAGGTTAATAGATTTCTGTCACGACTAAAGTCTTTAACGATAATAAAAAATGATACTTACTCTCAGTTGTTCGCATCTGGTGCTAATCTTGCTCAATTATACTGTCTGCCTAAAATCCATAAAGCTGGAACACCTCTCCGTCCTATTTTAGCTTCGTATAACTTACCCACCTTTCAATTGGCAAAATTTGTTGTTCGTCTCCTGTCACCCTTTGCGAAAAATGCTTACACTATAAATAACTCGTTTGAATTCCAAAAAGACCTCCTTGGTGAGAACTTCGATTCAAAAAAGTTTTTTGTCAGTTTTGATGTAAAGTTGCTTTTCACAAATGTACCTGTATCTGAAACTATTGCCATTATTTTAGATAGGGTTTTTAGCTCAGTTGATAATTTTCATGGTTTTTCATTGTCTCATTTTAAGGAACTTTTAGAATTGATCTTCAAACAATGCTATTTCACTTTCAACAATAAGGTTTACCAACAAATTGATGGTGTAGGGATGGGATCACCTGTCGGACCGTTAGCAGCTGATTTTTTTATGACTCATTTAGAAAGTGTAATTTTTAGACAATCTCCCACTCATCTCAAGCCAATTTTCTATCGACGCTTCGTTGATGATTCGATAGCTGTCTTTGATAATGCGGTACAAGCGCAACAATTCTTTAACTTCCTAAATTCTTTGCACCCCAATATAACGTATACAATGGAAACTGAGCAAAATGGCTCCCTCCCCTTTTTAGATCTTTTAATTTCGAAAAAACGGTGATTCTATTACTACATCAGTTTACAGGAAACCCACTTTCACTGGTTTGGGCATGAATTTTTTAGTTTTACTGATTTCAACTATAAGATGTCTTGTATTAAAACTCTCCTGTTCAGAGGATATAATTTGACCTCTAGTTTTACCTTACTTAATGATGAATTTAATAATCTAAGATCATACTTTACTAATAATAGTTTTCCTGTTCAATATGTAGACAAACTAATTAGATCCTTCTTAAATAATGTTTATAGCCCTCAACTTCCTTGTATTACAGTGCCGAAGGATATAAATATTTCTTGGTACCTGAAATGGGTCCTTTGAATAAGGAATTTAAGCTTAAATTTACAAAGTTGTTAAGGAAATTTTTTTATCATACTGATTTCCGCATCATATTTATTAATAAAACGTCTTTAGGTAGCTTTTTCTCAGCGAAGGATCGAACCCCTGACTCGTTGCGTAGCGGTGTTGTATATTTATTTACCTGCCCTAGGTGTCTCCTTGGGAATTACATTGGCAGCACTGTTCGCTCTCTCAGGGCTAGATTTTATTCGCATATGGGAATAAGTGGCCGAACAGGTAAAATTTTAAAAACTAAAGAAGTTTCTAGTATTCGGGAACACAGCATAAAATGTAAAACTGATGTCACCTTAGACAATTTTAAAATTCTTGGTTGTAATACTTGTCCCAACTCACTAAGAATTTTGGAATCGCTTTACATTAAAACATTGTCCCCTACTCTAAATGTTGACTCATCAGCCGTCCCTCTAAATTTTTCATAATCCCTCCTCCCTCCCCAATTCGTTATAATCCCCCCTTCCCCAATCGCCCTCGCCATCTTTTGTTTTCTCGTCTTGCCTCTGCTTAAATCAGTTAGCCTCGGAAATTGCAGTGAAAGGTTAGTTAGTTTCATTATTCCAGTGTACTATTGTTAATTTTTCCAGTGTATTAATTTCACATTTACTATATGTACTTAAAAATAGCTTCTTAATTTTTATATGTAAATCTGTATAACTTAGAATTTAACCCTCTTTTCTCAGTCTTTTAAAATTTGCCTTTATGAATAGGCTATAGAAATTTTCTTTGTCTTGTTTTTCATTCAATTATTGATTTTAATTTCACATGTTATTATACAGCCTGAAGATGAGCGTATTGCTCGAAACGTTGCGCATTAAAGAAGACTTTTCATGGCATTTACATTTCTCCTTGTCATTGGATTTCTCCTAAATATTAAATTGAAGCTCTGTAGAAGCAACCCGCATGATTATATATATATATATATATATATATATATATATATATGGTTGAATAATTCACCGTGTAACAAAAAAAAAATTTTCTTTGTTTCTGGGCAATAACCTTTATTTTCTGATTCATTATGCTTCAAATCACTGGAAAAAAGCTGTCAGTGATTTTAAACTTCGGGTTTGTTGTCAGTACATCGATTTTGTTGAAATAAGAATATTATTATTTTTTAACCCTATATGGACATCTGCGACAGATCTGTAAACGCTTCAAAATTTACTATATATTTACCGAAACAAGTACATTTTAACTTAAATGACGATATCGTCCAATTTGTAACGGTTCAAGGAGTTTATATCACGAATTGGCAACTCCTACTGCAGAAAACCGAGCTTTAATGAAAAAAATAAGTTAGTGCGTCAGTAGAAGTAAAAGTGTATGGTTACGCAGTTCGTTTTTTATTTTTTATCACTTTATTTGATTAAAGGTAAGTTGAATAATTTTTTATTGCTCAATATATGTTGTTAGAGTGGCTGAAGTAATATAAAACAATTCTGATAAACTGAGCACAAGAATATTTTATTGAAACTAACAATATTGATGGCTCTGACATCCATGCCTTCTTTGCCACGTGGTATAAGGTTGTCCAATTTGTATTATATATATTACATTATATATATTATTATATTATTATTATATATTATATATATATTATTTATATATATATTATTATATATATATATATTACATTAAAAATCACATATTTATGTTCAAAGTACTCTAAATGAATGTTTAATATAGGTAAAAAAAATTTTAAGACAAAAATAAGAATTATGTCCATATAGGGTTAAATTAATCCATTATTTTTACTTTTTCAGACGTGTGACGTGTGACGAAGTTACTGTTATGGCTGCTCGTGGTTGCAAATACCCAGCGGATTCCTTCTGCTACGTGTGCGGCGAGTTCTTCGCAAAGACGGCTAAAAAACACTGCTTGGACAGTTGCACCCGTGCAAAGGAAGCCTATCATGCCTACTTCGGAATGCCAGTCGGTGACCAAGACAAACGCTGGGCACCACATGTCATCTGTGACTACTGCCGCCGCACTCTTGAAGGTTGGTTTAGAGGAGAGAAGAGGGCAATGCGTTTCGCTATCCCCCGTGTCTGGCGTGAGCCCTCAGACCATCTCACGGACTGCTATTTCTGTATGGTGGACCCAACAAAACGAAAAAAGGGGAAGAATGCGCCTCCCATTGAGTACCCTGACATTCCGTCATCTATTGCACCTGTTCCCCATAACGCGACGGACCTACCTGTGCCACAACCTCCCTTGAGGGATCAATCTTGTCCAGCAGAAGAAGCAAGCTATGATGATTCCGAGGAGGAGCAAGGTGCGTCATCTGCTGCGCGCCGTCGACGCCGGGTGGCCGGTGAAAGGTGCCCCTACTACCCCAACCAAGAGGACATCAACGACCTCATCAGGGAAATGGCCTTGACAAAGTCCAACGCCGAGCTGCTCATTTCCAGACTGAAGCAGTGGGACTTACTGGACGACAGCGTTCGAATTACTTCCCAGAGGAAGCGGCATCGCGGCTTTTCAGTGTTCTTCACTCTTAGAGATGGGTTGTGCTACTGCCATGACATCAGAGGACTCTTCGACGCTGTGGGCATTCCCTGCAACACCTCTGACTGGCGGCTCTTCATCGACAGTTCATCTAAAAGCCTCAAGGCTGTTTTACTGCACAACACAAATCAGTGGCCCTCGATTCCTCTGGCTCATTCAGTGCACATGAAAGAAGAGTACCAGAACGTCAAAATCCTGCTGAGTGCACTGAAGTACGACCAATTCAGCTGGGAGGTCATTGGCGATTTCAAGATGGTGGCCTTCTTGATGGGGCTTCAGGGAGGCTTCACCAAGTTCCCTTGCTATATGTGCCTCTGGGATAACCGAAATACAGCCCTTCACTACGAGAAGAGGAACTGGCCCCTCAGGACCGGCTATGAGGTTGGGGCCCATAACGTGAAGCAAGAGCCGCTGGTGGAGCCAACGAAAGTGCTGATGCCACCCCTGCACATCAAATTGGGCATCATTAACAGTTTGTTAAACAGCTGGATCCAGAGGGTGAGGCCTTGAAGCACATCCAGGAGCTGTTCCCGAAGTTGTCGGAGGCGAAGATCAAAGCAGGAGTATTTGTGGGCCCTCAGGTGAAGCGACTTATTGACTCCGACAGCTTTCCTGAGAAGCTGTCTGAGGTTGAGCGGGCAGCTTGGACAAGCTTCGTTTCTCTAGTCAAAGGTTTCCTCGGAAACCACAAGGCAGAGAACTACAGGGAAATCGTTGACGAACTTGTGGACACGTACCGGAGCATGGGCTGCCGGATGTCGCTGAAACTGCACGTACTACACGCCCACCTTGATGAGTTCAAAGAAAACATGGGAGACTACTCAGAAGAACAAGGTGAAAGATTTCACCAGGATGTCAGCTCTTTCGAGGAACGCTACAAGGGACAGTACAATGAAAGTATGATGGGGGACTATATCTGGAACCTTTTGCGTGAGAGTGAACTGAAATACAATCGCCAATCTCGTAGACAAACTTCTTTTTGATTAAACTATAACGCTAGAATTTTTGTATCAATTCTGTATCAATTCTCCGTAGCAATACTCTTTATCAACGCTCTGCATCACTGCACTGTATCACTGTCTGTGTACTGTATTAACATATTATAATACATAATTATTCCCTACTCGTTTTCTTTTTATTTTCATTTCTAAAGACGGGGCCTGGAGAACTTCATTTTTCATCATTGATTTATCATAATAATCGTGTTAACATCAATTAAAATTATACTTAACAGGATTCATTTGATTTAAAAGCAGATAGTGTGAAAAACCCTTAAATTAATAAGCAAAAATGGCAAAAAATCAATAAATCGATCTCATGAATTCAGAACCGAAGTCTCAACTTGGTGACTGCTCATTTTTACTTATTTATGCCCTAAAAAATCAGAAAATAATAGTTTTAACTCATGGACAAATTTTGTGTTACACGGTGATAATAATATATATATATATATATATTATATAAGGGGTTCCAAAAAACCTTAGCCCCCCCCATTTGCAGCTTACATGTTTACTTATATCGAAATAGTTTTTATTGTTTATAAAAATATATAAAATTCTTTATTTATTGCAGGTATTAAAATTACTCTAGCTGATAAAGTGATAATATAATGGCTTCTCAATTAATTGGTGATTCGGAGAGGCAACGTGTGATAGATCGCGTACGAGCAATAACATTTCGGGAAGCTCGTGATGCTGGAGCCACCTTTATAACACGTTCATGGGTTGCCAAAAAGTTGCGAAGAAGTGAGGACTTCGTCAAAAGAAAATGGAATAAAACTTTGGATGAATGTGAAATGGATACAACCAAATCTGGGTGCCCAAATTTGCCACTTTCTCAGGAAACAAAGGACATCATTGAAAGCGGTACGCGTAAGCGGAAAAACAGCTGTGCTAAACTTTCAAGAGAGATCGAAGTGTTGAGAGGAAACATCGTTAGTGGTGAGATCATTCGACTGTACCGTCGTAGGCAACATTTAAAGCCTTGGCATGAACTTCCAAAGCCAAGAAAAACTCAACTTAACATCGATGACAGAATGTGGTTTGCCCATTATCTTGAAGATTGGGATGTGGATGATTTCATGCATTTAGCTGTCTCCGATGAATTTTTTGTTTACGTAACACGTCGGCCTAACTACCAAAATGATCGAGTGTCGGCCACAACACCAGATGAAATCGATGACAATGAACATTATCGCAAATTATTAAAAAGTCCAGACTGTGTTGGTGTGTTTGTTTTGTTCACTGCAAAGAAGCTCATGTGGGTGCTGAAGCCAAATGGTCAGAGTTGGGATGGACAGTATTTTCGTGATATTATTCTATCCCAGCATGTCATTCCTTTTCTAAGAAACCCAAACAATGTTATGGATGTCGATCAGGTCACACTTCTGCACGATAAGGCCCCCTGCTTTAAGGCATTAGCCACTCAACAGTTGTTGCGGAACCATGAGATCGATTTCTTTGGAAATGAAGAATGGCCAGGAAATTCTCCTGACCTGAACGTCTGTGAACACATTGGATCAGTTATAAAGGACAAGGTTGAATGTCTCTTGTTTCAAGAACCTGCAGCAAATCGATTTTCGAAGGATACAATGACGCAACACATTGAAACTGTTTTAGCAAATTTGCGTAACGATCAAAATCTATTCACGTCACTTTTGGCAAGCTACCCAAAGCGAATTCAGGCTGTCTTGGAAGCCAATGGCGGGAACACCAAGTTTTAATTGTTTCTCATTAAATGCAGGATTAAATTCTCTTTTGTAAGGTATGTTTAATTTTACTGTACCTCTAATGGTTTAGGCCATGGGCGGGGGGGGGGGGGCTAAGGTTTATTGGAGCCCCGTGTGTATATATATATATATATATATATATATATATATATATACTGTATATACACCTCTATGGCCCTGGGGTGGTTCGAATCGACGGGGGTTCTGGTTGGGAGGCAGCAACGGATATTTTCTCGCGATACTTTTCTTCTATAATATTCTAATTTCTTTCTCTCGCTATAGGGTCGACAGTTGTTAATTCTTCTCTTTCTATAATACTCTGATACTTTCTCTTGGTACTAAACTTATCGATTTTACTGACTAAATTCCTGAAGAGAACAAGGCTCGAAGGAAAAGATAAAAAAAAAACTTTCTTTGACTGTAGTTTACTTCTAAAATGTACAGGTAGTGCTCTGAATTTACAGGGGTAGAGGTTCGACCTCTTTCGACCATGGCTCAGGCCGGAATCTAAAAAAATTAAGGAGGCAAGGGGCCTCAGCCCCCTCCTCACAGCGAGGCTGCTAACAAGGGAGTGTCGTAGTAGTGACCAAAGAAGAGTGAAGTAATGAAGTGAAGTTAATTTTACAATTACATGTATCATATAAGTCTAAATGTTGGGGGAATGCAGTTGAAGGTTAAGTTCCCCCCTTTAAACACATGATCAGATGTTTGAAAGATTCCAAATAAAAATTTAAAAAATAAAAATAAAAACTAATCGTATTTTCGCCGAGTATATATTTCTGAAGGCGATATAATTTCGTAGTAGTACATCAGTACAATCTAAGTACATCATTGAGTACGTTGTAATTTTGGTTCATTACAATTACGATTACAATTACCAATTAATTCATATTCAAGTACATTATTTACATTATATTAAATATACAGTGTTTTTATATTTATATATGGTTATTAGTACAACACAAAGTACATGGGCATATGACACACATTATATAACATAACGCATGATAATGTTATAAATTCGAATCAGAGCGAAAGGAGATTTTTATCTTAGAAGCGTTCGCGTTTGCTGTGGTTCGCGGAATTCGACCACTCGCCTAAGCATTTTCGAGTTCATTGCGGGAGGCGAAATAATTAAAAATAAAAAGTAAAAAATAAAGTAAAAAAATAATACACGAGAACGTATTTGGATGATTTTGAATGAACAGGTACGGAGGTATAAAGTTTCGTACTATTTCGTAGACTGACACGAGTAAAAATGAATATTTAATAAAATTGATATAGGATAATGGTCAAGATAAGATATGGACGTATAGATGAATATGGTTGAATAATAATATTTATACTACATAACACCACAACATATAAATAATGACGTATAGAGAATGGTTTTTTTTATTATTATTATTAAAGAATTTACCATACAATGAATACGGAAGATGTCCAAATACTAAGCACGTGATTCAGTGTTGAAAGTATGGAAACCGTGAAGGAACTTTAAGTTATTTTATGACGTCATAGTGTATAAGTCATTATTGGGAGGATTTAAAAGAAACGAATTAACGACAAAGAGTGGGTATTAAGGACTAAGTACAACTACGGGTTAGATGCAAGACAACCATAATTAATTATAATAAATTCTATAACAAATGAAACATGGAAATATGGATACGACTAAACCATATAAATGGTAGATCGTATGGTTGTGACACAAACAAAAATAGAAAGTAACAAATAGAGTTTTTATCCAAAATCGCATCAGGCGATTTTGGTTCTCATGTAAAAATGAATATTAATTATTCATTGTTCATTTTTACATTGCTCTCCCCTTTTAAAATGACATTTATACAATATAATAGGGTACAATTAATACAATAATATAATACAATTACTACAATACAATTGAGAAAACAACATCCTATCGAATTCATATTAGATGACGACGAATTTTTTTCTTTACAATAGAAATTTTATACAGAACAAGTGACTTCGGGTGGTTGAGGACAACGCACAGTAATCAAATCTTTAACATGACACTAGCTTAGAGTTATTATGAAATATAAAAAATTCGAAGATTAATACTTTAATTTATGCAAATAGGATAAAATGATTAATACGTTAATTTAGACAAACAATTAAGTTAGACAAAGAATGATATTGTTAAATTTTCAACGAAATTTTATTTTCCTGTGGAGAAAATTACATACATAATGAATAGTAGGTAAAAGGGAACATGATCGTACAATCTATAAACTAGTTTTATTGACTACTGTAGGTAAAAATCGAATTACGTAATGGATGATGTATAGACCTGTGGTCTAGTGTGTATTTGTGTGTACTAGGTACAAAGTGTGCATCTTATAATTTTTAGGGACAGATTAGATGAGAGGATTGTTAAATTAACTGAATAAATGCATGAGCAAGATATATTAGAAAGCAAAAATGATTAAGATTAAATTACATAGCACTTACACGCAATGAAATAGTTTATTGTGATATCCAATGATTTTAGCATAAGATTTGTGCATATATAGTATACAGGGCTATTCAAACTGATTCATCCGATTTCAACTGAGAATACTTCCGTACCTATCAACTGTGCATCAACTGGGCATACACCACATGAAAGAGGAAATCTCCGAGTTTTACAAGATCACCGCGAGAGGGCTCCAAAGTCACGCCGTGGCCTAGCCTAGCAACAAACAGTCAGTGTGAAAATGGCGTCCGCACAGAAGAAGGCGTTTTGTTGGCCCCATGACTTGGTGCTCCACAGCTGGCCCCCTAGGTCGCCGGATCTTACACCGTGCGACTTCTTCCTTTGGGGGTACGTTAAGGATACTGTGTACATGCCACCGTTGCCCACATCTTTGGATGAGCTCCGAACTCGCATTGTTACTGCTGTAGAGTCAGTGACAACGGACATGCTGGAGCGAGTATGGGAGGAATTCGACTATCGTGTCGACGTTGCTCGTGTAACTATGGGAAGTCACATAGAGCATTTATGAGGTGAGAGACAAAATTTGGACAGTTTTTCTTTTGGTTGATGTATCACAAATCACTCTGTATTTGTAACATTAAAAAATATTCTCATTTGAAATCAGGTGAATCAGTTTGAATAGCCCTGTATATATAGTGTGCATACGTGTGTGTGTATGTGAAGGGATTTGGAAGGTTTTTGAATTAACAAAGTTTAAAAATAATGTATAATAATTTAAGATGGGTTTAGGGTTATAAATTCTTTTAAGTTTAAGTCAATTATTATTATTATTATTATTATAAAATCCTTTAAGTTCAAGGTCGATTATTATTAAAATCTAATTACAGGTAGTATTAATGATGGTGTATGCGTACAAGTTTTAATGAATTCGAATTACAATGTAGGTCTACCGCGTTTTTGAAACGCAGAAACAGGTTCTTGTAACACAAATTTATACTAAATGCATATAGAATTAAGCTACCGACAAAAGATCTGTAAAAGAAGAGTATTTATAACACTTATCTGTCCGCGATTTGACCCGACTTTTTTCCCTTTTCTTCACACGGTGCGGGACAACACTCTACCTGACCTCTCGAAGGAAGGAAAAATGAACCTTATGTCAGCACGTTTTTTGATAGATTTGAAAAACAACACGGCAAGCCACGTATGGAAAACTGATGAGTGGGTAGTTGGGAGGTAACGAAAATGGTTCACTGAGTAGGTAGGTAGTTAATCTAACAATCATTAAATTCCTTTTATGTCAATAACTGGGTGGATGAAACCAATTGGTTGCTCACCAGAGTTATTCTCCACACTAGTATTTATATACTGTGTGGGAGGAGCGTGCTCGGTAATGGAGATACATTACCGCTCAACCAACCGAGGAATAAACCAAGACAACGCTGGTGCAAGAAGCCCCGCGAAGAGGAGAACAAAGGAGAACGAAAACGAAGAACGGGGCGAGAGGACGTACCAGCAAAGTACGCTCTCGACAATGAGAACCGGAGAAGGAGAGACTCCAATAACTAAAAGTAAGTGACTAATTGAGTTTTTACACCAGACAGTTAATTACATTAAATTAAGCTGGGTCAGACAAGTTAGGCCTACATTGTGGCTAAGACCCAACATCAACTCATAGCTTAACAAAGGTGAAGGTAGATTGCCCTAACCTAATCTGTGAGGAATCCTACTGTGGACCTCAATATCTGCCGCGCTCTGGACCATTTCCGGAATCTCTAGGCTGACCCCTCTAGGCTAGACTTGATCTACTCTATAGTTAGACTGGAGAAATAAGGGTGGGTTAATTGTGGACCAATTCATACAGAGCATTTTTCGCATTGGTGGTCCGTGTGTGGGGGAATTTACAAACCTTAACCTTACTTAACAAAAATTGCAGAATTAGGCTAAATGGTCTAGCCTAAGCCTAACCTGAGCAAGCCTAATTAGGTCTACAACCTAGGGCCTAACTAGGAAACATTTACATTTAAGGAGTCTCATTCTCTTATAAGCTTAGACCTGAGTGACATAAGTACTTGGGGGGGATTAAACCAAATTTAAACTTGACTGTTTTGTCTGTTCTCTCTCTTCTCTGGTAATTTCTTCTTGTCCTCTATTTCATTACGATCCCCAGTTAAACATTTTGACTTAGACATGGACAGTGCAGAATTGAAAAAGTTAAAAAAGAAAAGGGGGGCAAAGTTGGGAGCTGTTACAAAGGCTGTGAACACTTTTAACAATATTACACAACCAGGTAAGAAAAATATAGAGTGTGTAATTATTAAATTAGAAATTAAAAAGAAGGAAATAATAGCCATTAATGAGAGTATTTCAGAGTTAGTTGAATCCGAAATGGCTGAAGAACAATTGATAGACCTTTACGCTGATGATGATGATCAGGTAAGCTCAATTGAACAGCAAATAAGGAACTACGGTCTCGGTTGACTGACTTAAACCAAAAAAACCTAATTCTGATTTTAATCAAAGTAGGGCTAACCTTCAACAAAATTTAAGTGGCATGCAAAATCCTGAGTCACAAGAATTGAGGGCTCAGTTACCCATTTTGCTAGTACCAACATTTGAAGGGGACACGGTACAATTCCCATCTTTCATTGACAAATTTGAGAATTTAATAGGTAATAAACCTTATATTTCAACTGTTGAAAAGTTTAGTTACTTAACTAGTTCCCTTAAAGGCCCAGCCTATAACCTAATAGCCTATTTACCAGCCGTAGGGGATTCATATGAAGTAGCTATTGATCTTTTAAAACGTAATTACATTAATAAAGATATGATTGTATATGAATTATCTCAACAAATTTTTGAATTTGCACCCATAAAAGATAACCATAGTGATATGGAAATTTTTATACAAAATTAGAAGCTATTATAGGACAACTGGTTAGCAATGAGATAGATATTAAAACTTCATCTTGGCTTATACAAAGCATAGTACTTAGGTGCCTTCCTTCGAGGGTTAAAGATAATTTAATTCTAAAGACGGGAGAAAATTATCCTAATTTAGAACAAATAAGAAAACACTTCCCCAATATCCTAATAATTACAACTTGAGAGATTTTCCAACACATAAGACCCAGACTATGGATAAACCAAAGACTGTTCCCAGAGACCAACTAGCTACAGCCAAACAGACAAAACTTGATACTGTAGAATCAAATGTGACCAACTATAATACACGAACACCTACATTACAGAACTTTAATGTAACTGCTGCCTCAACTTACACACCACATTGCAAATTTTGTGCAAGTAATGAACACAGTAGTACTGGGTGTGACAAATATTCAGATTTAACCAAAGGGCTAAAAGATGTGAACAGTTGAACCTGTGTAAAAAGTGTACTGGCCAGGGACATTATAAGAAAGACTGTAAATCTAGGTTAAGATTCAAGTGTAAGTTTTGTAAAAGTTTACGACATGTCTCATCAATGTGTGATTCACCAAAGTGTCCAAACAATAGTACTCAAACTCAAAAGATACCTCCCCCAAACAAAGGTAATCAAGAAAATGCCACTTTCATGGGACATTCTGCTTGTTCAAACAATGTAACAAGAAACACTGAGATTCTTTTACCAACTATTACTTTGGACTTAGTGAATAGTGAGGGTAGTACCACTCCAGTGAGATGTCTTATAGACTGTTGTTCTCAACAAACATTTGTTTCAAAAATGTAGTTAATAAATTGGGTTTGACACCAAACCCGAATGAACAAAACCTCAATATTGCGTCCTTTGTTAAGGATAACTCGGACAAAAATAGCTATAAGACAATTGACCTGGAACTACATTTAGAAAGTAAATTCAAGAAAATTGAAGCAGTTATTATTTCTAAAGTAGGACAAAACAAACTGGTTATACCCAAACTAGAACAAACCATAAATCATTTGAGAAAACACTACAAAATAGCTGATAGACATATCACTAACAACACAGTAGCTAACATTGAAATGCTAATAGGGGCAGATTATATTAATCTTATTCATAAGGGCATAGTAGAGATAGGTAATGGTATAGCTATTCAGACTCCATCAGGGATAGCCCCTTTGGGTGACCTATCAGAATACAACCTAGACCTAAACCAAAACAGTGCATGACCAACAAATACTATGTGCCTCAACTCAGTCCTACATAACACCTGTAAGAATAGCAACACTTTGAATAATATTATCTCAACTGAGAACATTAATTCATCATTATCAAATGAAACTTTGGATGAGGCAATTCAAACTTTATGGTTGCTAGAATCTGTGGGTATACATGACACATCAAACTTCAGAAGATCAGTTAATGGTAGAAAGATTTGAAGACACCATTCAGTGCAAAGACAATAGTTATTTTGTTGAGTTACCTTGGAAAATAAATTGTCCAACTTTAAGAGACAATCTCAAAGTAGCTAAAGGACATTTATATAAAGTAATGAAAAAACTCAAACAAGATAATAATATTCTATCATATAATGATGTCTTCAAAGAACAGCTACAGAAAGGCTTCATTGAAGAAGTAACAAATAACCCTTTTAAAAAAGATGGTTGTCATTATTTAACCCATAGGGGGGTTTATCGACAAGATGCCCCAACAACAAAACTCAGAGTAGTATATAACTGTAGCCTCAAAGACAGTGATAAACACAGTTTGAATGATTGCTTGATTGAGGGTCCTAATCTCATTTCTGACCTTGTGAAGATCTTACTGAGGTTCAGGTTAGACAAATATGCTGTACAAAGTGACATTTCAAAGGCATTTTTGAGAATAAATCTTAAAAATGAATATGATAAGAACCAACTTAGGTTCTTATGGTTCAAGGATCCATTTGATTTGAATAAAGGGTTCATAACCTATAGATTTAATGTTGTGTTGTTTGGAGCCAATTGCTCACCTAGCCTATTAGCATTGACAATTAGACATCATTTAAACCAGTTTAATAACTCTCTAACATTGAACTTCCTTAAGGAACATTTTTACGTAGACAATCTAATAGGCTCAACGACAACAAAATCTGAATTATCTGAAGTCTATGAACACTCTCAAAACATTATGCAACAAGGTAACTTTGAACTTAGAGAGTGGATTTCAAATGATGAGGATTTAAACAAAAAGATTTTAAAGGATAATAATGGTCTTACTGAGCCATCAGACAGAGTTAAAACTTTAGGTATGAACTGGTATTTGGATGCAACTTCTAACAGTCATGATTCAATCTGTACTAAAGGTTTTAAACTTGATGAGGAAGCAAATACTAAAAGACAAATATTATCAGAGGCTTCCAAAATTTTTGATCCTATGGGTCTATTCCTGCTTCAACAATAAAATCAAAGATTCTCCTCCAAGAAATTTGGAGGACAAATGTTGGGTGGGATGATCCAATAACAAATGAAAATCAAAAATCTTGGAAGAAGTTAGCTACTGATTTAACAAAAGTGCAGAACATTAAAATTCAAAGGTGCTGTGGGTTTAGGGATAAGCCCCAGAGGCTTCATGTGTTTGCTGATGCAAGCACACAAGCTTATGGGTGCTGTGCGTATCTTGTAAGCCCTACAGAAAGTCATCTAATTTATGCAAAAGGGAAAGTTGCACCTCTCAAACCTACCCGAACCATACCTCAATTGGAACTATTGGCTGCTACATTAGCCATTAAAACCATTTCATTGCTTAAGGATGCTTACTATGATGTGTTCGTTCATAACTAATATCCACGTCTGGCTTGACAGTCAGATTTGTCTTGCCTGGATACGGAATGATAGCATTAATAGTAAGAATATCTTTGTAAGAAATAGGCTAAAAGAAATAGCTGACGCTAATGAAAGCCTACAAGTAAACTTTCACTATGTTCCAACTAAACAGAATCCAGCAGACTTTCTGACCAGAGGTTTATCCTACAAGTTGTTGAAGTCAAACAAAACTTGGTTTATGGGACCTAAGTGGCTCTGTAATACAGACCAATGGCCTGTGGAACAAGTTAACTTGACATTAAATTTAATCTTTTCAAATGAAAAGGTTGAACCAATCACTAATTATGAAAAGTATTCTGATTTCAACAAACTTGTCAGGGTGACAGCCTACTGTTTGAGGTTTGCTCACAACTGTTTAGCGTAATTAGCTGTAGATATGATAGTTATGTGTTAAAATGTAGGTTGCCGCCTAATTTTTATTGCGAAGGAATCAGATGTTTAATTTAAATATTTAATAATACTATTACTTCAAGTTAAATTGCTATACTCGATGTTAGTGTATCCCCCGTGCGTCGGTCTCTCTTCACATGAAGGTCAAGCTGGTGGCCCCCGCCTCTAGGCCTGGCTTGGTGGAGGAGCGCGTTGCTCTCTTACGTTCTCCACCACACATAGACAGGTACATCCGGCGCATCTGGTACCGTTCTATGCCAGGCATCTAGTCTTCTCTTGAAGACTTCAACTTTGACCCCTGTAACGTTTCTGTGGTCCTTAGGAAGCTGGATGAAAAGTCTTGGTCCCCTGACAGCCAAGCTATTTTCCTTCAGTGTTGAGGAGGTCTCTTGTCAGGCCTTTAGTTTGGGGACACTACATATTCTGGTGGGATGGCGGGAGGAAACCCACAAATGTAAACACCACCAAATCACGCTTAGCACCATATTACGATCACGGATAAGTGCACAATGGCAACAATTAGTAAGTCATTTAATTGAATTACCGACAGTGAATCACGGATAACTGCATGAATAAAATGTGTGTGTGTGTGTGTGTGTGTGTGTGTGTGTGTGTGTCGTTGCGTTTCCGTGCGTCGTTCTCTCTTCACACGAAGGTCAAGCTGGTGCCCCCTTCCCTTTCTAGGTCTGGCTTGGTGGAGGAGCTAGTTGCTTTCTTGTACTCTCCACCTCACATAACCAGGTACGCCCGGTTCATTGGGGATTGTTCTGAGCCAGGCGTCTAATCATCTTTTGAAGATGTCCACTGCAACACCCTTCGTGTTCCTTAGGACTTTCGGAAGTTGATTAAACAGTTTTGGTCCTCTCGCCACAAAACTAATTTCTTTCAGGGTTAAGGATGTTCGCGTTTAATTAATGTTTGTGTTTAATGTTAGTGTTTAAGGTTTGTGTTTAACACCACACAGTCTTCCTTTTCTACTTTCCACCGTTGTTTGGGAAGTTACAGGGTTCAAAGTAAGAATAGGGACTAATTTCTTCATTATTTTCTAAATGTAAATAATGGTGTATCTCTCTCTTCTCCATTCCAGTGAATATAGGATTAGTTCGTTTAATCTTTCCCAGTAATTTAGTTTTTTGCACCCCTCGATCTTGGCTGCGAAGCTTCTCTGAATCCGTTACAGCTGTCTAATGTCCTCTTTTTTATATGGGGATGTTAGGACCGAGCAGTATTCCAACTTGGGTAAGATCAGGGTTTTCAGTAGAGGAATCATTATATTCCTATCCCTTCGTTTAAAGGCTCTCAATATCTGCCCCGTTATTCTCTTTGCTCTGTTTACTGCTATTTTATTTTGTGTTTCAAATTTCGCATCATCAGTCATTACAACCCCTAAATCTCTCTCTCTCTCTCTCTCTCTCTCTCTCTCTCTCTCTCTCTCTATATATATATATATATATATATATATATAAACTATTGGTGGTATGACTGTTAAAACTCTGAAATATGCGCAATGATGAAGGGGCTAGTCCTTTCTGAAAGAAAGTACAGCCTCTAGGTTCTTCCTCTCAGGTAGATGTACCCTCAATACCTTGAATTAGAAGAGTTCCAGCTAGGCTAGAAGAGGTTTGTGTTCCATCGGAAGGTCGCTAAGCATCTGAAGATCGTTACAGGAAGACAGATTATGAAGCTCTGGACCTCATTATAATACCCAAAGCTGAGAGATTTGACGAAGCAGAGTACAAAATGTATGTCAAGTGTAAAGATTTGCTTCTCGAGAACGCAAAGGATAGACGTCCACAGCATAATTAGAGAGTGTAACTTCATTCTAGGGCTCAGACTTCCTTCCTGCAAGACTACATACACATCTAGCAACCTTCAATATGAACTTTGTGTTCACGGTTCCCTTGAGCGGTTAATCCTACGTAATGCAGTTACACACGCGCAATCACTGACACCTGGCCAATAATTTCTTATCTACTCTGTGATCACATAAGCAAAGTTAATTATAGTGATGCCTGCCACCATTACCTGTAGTGAACGCTCGTTTAGTAGTATCGTGCGTATTAAAACTTGTCTGAGCAAAAACACGACTCAGAAAAATCTTAACCAATTGATGCTATTGTATGTACATAAAGAAAGGTGCGATTAAATAGGTTTAGTTGATGTTGACTATGGAAATGTTCAGAGTCCTGAACATAAGTTATCCTTGTTTGGTAAATTTAACACATTGTGCTTTGTCAAGACCAAAGTTCTGCTACGATCCAAGGTCACAATGACTGAATGGGCAGTGAAGCATGCTGATATTGACATGAAATCAGCGTAAGACCTAATACTTTTTGTCTAAATATATGCAATTTTCGAACTCCTCTAAAGTGTATAATTATAATCAGTCGTGAGATGGAATAAATCTTCAAACTACTTTTGCCGTATATATATACACACACACACACACACACACACACACACACAAATATATATATATATATATATATATACACGCCTCGGTGGTGTAGTGGTTAGCATCACTGACTACGAATCCATGGCCCCGGGTTCGAGACCCGACGGCAGCCGGCGCGCAGCAAAACCCAGCTGTTCATCCTTTCACACAATAAAGAAAATGGTTGGTAGATAAAATGGGTAACTTAGGTGGCCCAGTGGTTAAGACGCTGGGCTGCTGATGGGGCGTGGTTCGGATTCCACGTTAAACTGTAGGTCTAAGGTGGAGTGAAAAGCTTGACCTTCGTCAGAATGAACAATTCGGGCAGAAGCTAACCAAAGGTACCAAAGGTATATATATATATATATATATATATAATGAGGGTGGTCGTTGATGGAGCGGAGTCGTGCTGGGCTAATGTAGCGAGTGGCGTTCCTCAGGGTTCTGTATTGGGCCCCTTGCTTTTTCTTATATATATTAACGATTTAGATGTCGGCCTAGTCAGTACAGTTTCAAAGTTTGCGGATGACACGAAGCTGGGAGGTAGGGCGATTAATGACGAAGATAGAGGTAAAATTCAGGAAGATCTGAATAAAATCGTTGATTGGTCAGTCACATGGCAAATGAGATTTAACGTTGATAAGTGCAAAATTTTGCATATAGGTTCGCGTAACGGTAAATTTGCTTATAGTATGTCAGGGAAAGATTTAACAAGCGTAGAGCAGGAAAAAGGTTTAGGAGTTATAGTCACTGGTGATTTAAAAGTAGCGAAACAAAGTACAGCAGCGGTCAATAAGGCGAACAAAGTGTTAGGTTTTATAGCTCGAAATTTTGAGTACAAATCGCGCGATATTATAGTTCCACTTTATAAATCATTAGTTAGACCCCATTTGGAGTACGCGGTCCAATTTTGGAATCCGTATATGCGCAAAGATATAGACAAAATCGAAAGAGTTCAAAGACGAGCAACTAAGATGATTCCGTCGCTTAGGTCAAAGTCGTACGAGGATAGGCTTAAGGAGTTAAAATTGACAACACTCGAGACCAGGAGGTTAAGGGGTGATCTAATCCAGGTTTTCAAAATTATGAATGGGTTCGATAACGTAGATAGAGATAGCTTTTTCGAAATATCTCAATATAATAGGACTAGAAATAACGGGTATAAGTTGACAAGTAGAAAGTTCGAGACAGCAGTTGCGAAAAACTTTTTTACGCATAGAATAGTAAATAGCTGGAATAGTTTGCCGGTAGAAGTAATTAGTAGCACGTCTATAAACATGTTTAAAAATCGATTAGACGCATATGTTGATAGAAAGGGTATAGTTTAAGGTAGTAAAATTTAGGCTTTCTGGGGATAGATCCCACAGCTCAACACAGGTGTTGTGGGATATAGGGAGGCAGCGTCTTGGGTTAGGGGATACTGTCTGTCCTTACACACCCCATTTAAAGAGATTCCTCTGCCGAGCGGTGCCCCCCATAGTACTGTGAGGTATTGAAAAACTCATGATCTTCACTTGCCCCACAAACACCTTTAAATGGGAGACCCAAAATGGGTGCGCACACATTTCTACATTACTGTACAGTCTTTACAGCCACACCTACTCTTTTTCTCGTAAGTGTATATATTGTAATGTATATGATTGTAAATTTTGACTTGGTCCGCTATCGATATGGACCGTGACTTGATGGATACCGTAATGAAATTGACTGGATTCTTTGGATCCGATATATTTGCATGTCCTTTATAAATAGATATAGTGTGTAACATATTTGTGGATAGTAGTCTATTATGACTTGATCCTCTGGATCAGAGATTCTATCTTTAGTTTTAAATCGATAATTAATGTTTTAAATTGCTAATTATTTAGTTTCGTAAAAATTGGTCGTTGCCAATTTACCGGCAGTTTTTACATAAATTTCTTATGTTCTTGTGGTTCGGAACCCACGTAAAATTGTAGGTCCCCTCCGCCACCACGGAGGACATACACAATACACGAACACAGGTAGACCAGCCATGAGTGGATCCTAGGGTCTTTGTTGGTCTGAAACATTATAACATTATAACATAATATAATATAATATATATATATATAATGATATACTGTGTATATATATATATATGTGTATATAATTTATATGTATATATATATATATATATATATATATATATATATATATATATATATATATATATACACACATATATATATATAAATAATCTTGTTTCATGTTTCATGATTATTCTAAGAAACTAGGCTGTGGCGATGTTATCTAGCCATGTTGTGATGTCCGATACCATAAGGAAAACAATAAGAAAGAACTTTATAAATTTTAGACAATGAGGAAACCTGTAAACTGTAGAGAGACTTGCTTGGTAATATATACGATGCCGGCAGGAAGGAGGGGCCAAATGCGAATCTCCGAGGCTACTAAAATTACACCTATTTGAAAAGACTGTGTAGTGTGTAAGATGCATGTATGTTAGGGTGTTCCACTTTTATCAAGTTGTGAATTTCACTACACTTTGCTCTTCCCTGTACACCTTATGATCTGTAAAGCATATGTATCAAATTTGAAGCAACTTGAACACCATTTAGAGGTTGCACACTTATGTCACCTCTGATACCTTAGCCTTTTGTAACCAAATCTCAAGAAAGTCCCAACTTCCAACATATTGTAATGTTTTCTTTTCTTTCACAGGTGCAAAAAGTGTTGAAAATGGAAAGAAAGAAGATCTGGCTGATTGAAAAAACTCCAGTCGAAGAGCTCTTAGGAGCAAGATTGCCATCCCGGGAGCAAGTCCTCTCTGCTTTATGTACCATCACCTGGAGCTGAAAGAAACAATCTCCCTTGCCATCAAGTCTACGAGTATCAAGCTTCAAGAAGTTTGGAAGAAGGCGAATATCCCCGTGAAGACAGAGGAGAACATTAGAGCTGCTATACTAAAGCTGTACAAAGAGTACCAAAACTTGAAGAAGGAGAAGTCGAGAGAGACGGACAAAGCCATTATGGAGCGTCAGGTGTGGAAGGGAGACCTTGCTGACCTTTTCGACATCGCTTGTCAAGGTATGATGAGCAGGAGTTCAGTTCCGGAGGAGGACAAGGTTTTCTTGTCCTCCCAGAGGGAGGAGAGAATGAGTTCTTCAATGGCTGGGGTGGATAGGAAACACACCATGGCTGTCAAACGGAAAGAAGAAGCAGCTAAGAAACTTGAACTTCGAAAACGAAAGTATGCTGAAGAAGGTGAAAAGATCTCCGAGAAAATGAAGTTGGATAGCACATCCTCTAGCTCAACGCCAAAAACAGATGATGATGATGAAGATTTTGCTGCTCCATTGGCCTCTAAGTCATCGCGTCGTTCCAAGAACACACTTGATCCAACATTCGTGGCTACTTGGGATAGAGAACAACTCTCTCTTCGACAAGCAAGCACTTCCTTCATTGCAACTGCTAAAAGTCTTGGACAAGATGTATCGCAGATTATTATTTCGCCATCAGCTGTTCATCGAGCACGTGCCAAGTATCGAGAGAAAATGGCCAAACAACTTGAGGAGTCGATCTTCAAAGATCCACCTCTCTTAGTTCTGCACTGGGACAGCAAGCTACTACCCCAAGCTGCTGGCGGAAGCTCTAGAAGCTTGGAAGACAGAGTAGCTGTTGTGGTAACAGGGAAGGAGTTCGAGCATCTTCTTGGAGTGCCTGTTGCCCAGGATGATACTCAGTGGCGGTTCCTCATATGGGCAATATGGGCAGCCGCACAGGGCGGCATTTGTGGAGGGGCGGCATGAGCGCCTGCAAAAAAAATAAAAATAAAAATAAGAATAAATAAATAAAGAAATAAATAAAAATAAAAAATAAAATAAAATAAATAATAAAAGATCAATGACTTTGCATCAAGGAAGGTAAGAAGAGTCAGGCTTTAGATGGCAGTTGTGCTGTGGTGCAATTTATTTTGTTTCTTGTTCAAAGTGTAGCATAATAATTACCCTCTCTTAAGTGTCTTATTCTATTTATGTGATAGAGCATTTGTACAATTTAGAAATTTGATTCTCTAGTTTATTTATGGCAGTTGTGCAATTTAATTTGTATTTTTCCTGTTCATAGTATCATAATTACATTCTCTTAAGTGAGTTATTCTATTTACGTGATGAAGGATTTGTAAAATTCAGAAATTTGAGTCTTTGTTTTGGTTCTGAAGTTCCAACAATTAGTCCAATAAAAAGTTATTTTGTGAAAGAGTTATGTCTGTCCTTTATTTTGGGGGGATTCGAATGTGTGTGTGTTGGCGAAAAGGGGGGGGGGGCGCTGAAGGTGAGGTTCGCCCAGGGCGTCATGTAAGCTAGGACCGCCACTGATGATACTGGTGAACAAAGAGCTCGAGCCGTCATCCAGGACCTGCAACGAATTTGGAATTCAGGACCGCATCATTGGCCTCTCGTTTGACACTACGGCGTCCAATACCGGACTTCTGCAAGGGGCAAGTATGAGGATTGAACAATTCCTTGATCGGTCGCTCTTGTGGTTGCCTTGCCGTCACTACATTTATGAGCTCATTTAGAAGCTTGGAAGACAGAATAGCTGTTGTGGTAACAGGGAAGGAGTTCGAGAATCTTCTTGGAGTGCCTGTTGCCCAGGATAGTACTGGTGAACAAATGGCTCGAGCCGTCATCCAGGAACTGCAACGATTTGGAATTCAGGACCGCAGCATTGGCCTCTCGTTTGACACTACGGCGTCCAATACCGGACTTCTGCAAGGGGCATGTATGAGGATTGAACAATTCCTTGATCGGTCGCTCTTGTGGTTGCCTTGCCGTCACTACATTTATGAGCTCATTTTGAAGGAGGTCTTTCATAAGTCCCTGGGGCCAACAAGTGGTCCTGAAATCCTGTTGTTTCGACGATTTCAGCAGCGTTGGGACTTTATTAACAAAAATTGTTTCAAAACCATGATCGATGAAGAGCCAGCCACTAGGTACTTGGAAGATGAACGAATCAGGATGGTGAGTTATCTTCGTGGAGTCATTGAAAGTTCATGTCACCCGAGAGAAGATTATGAGGAACTCCTCAAGCTGTCGCTCCTTTTCCTTGGAGGCTGGGGTGGAGCTGAGTTCTCCTTCAGGACTCCAGGAGCCCATCATCAAACCAGGTGGATGGCGAAAGCTAGCTATGTGCTAAAAATGGTTTTGTTCCGGGAGCAACTGGAACTCACCGACCAAGAGGTGAAGGGATTGCATGACGTGGCCCTTTTTACGTGTTTCATTTATGTCCGGTTCTGGCACGAGGCAGTGGTCAGTAGGTGGGCCCCGAAAAATGACCTAGACATGATTCAACTGTTGATTTCATATCCGAACAAGGACCTGGGCCAAGCTGCCTTGAGAGTTGCCAAAAGGCATCTATGGTATCTCTCGGAGACTCTAGTCGGCTTGGCTTTCCTTGATGAACGATATCGCCAAATGAGAAAGAAAAGATGTTCCAGGCCTTGAACAAACCTGCGTCGAGGAAGGAACTCAAACGGCTCGAGTGGAAAAACCTGACTTTTGAAGGCAAGGATCTGAGCAACTTCGTCACTCAAAGGACGAAGACATTCTTCGACAACTTCAGCGTTGGGGATGTCGACAACGTAGAGAGAGTCAGAGAGTCAGTAAACGCGCTGAAAGTCGTAAAAGACACAGCGGAGAGGGGAATTGCATTAATCAAGCAATTCAATGAATCAGTCAAGGACGAGAAGCAAAAACAATTCTTGTTGCGGACTGTTGAACATCATCGAAAGGAGGTGCCGAAAAGAACCAAGGCGGGAACGTCCTTTTACCAATTCAAAAATTGATTCGGATTTTCTGATTTTAATACTAGTTTTTTATTTTCTGTGCTTCTAAGGGAGAATTCTTTTGTAACACTGAAGAAAATTTTGTATTATTAAATTGTATTGTATTGTGTAATGTGTATTGATTTGAATTTTCCTATTTTATTATTAGAGTTCTTCATTTTCCGTGGTTCCAAGGGAGAATTTTTTCGTAACGCTGAAGAAAATTGTTTATTATAAAAGGTTTAAATGTGTGCAACCCCTAAATATCACTTAATCGTTTTCAAAATTGGTGCACATCTTTCTGACATGAAACGCAATAAAAGCCCAAGCAAAGTGGAGAAAAATATTGACCTTTGATATTTTCCTCTGTACGAGTGAAACACCCTAATATCGGCCATAGGTCACAATTGTGAACAGCTCTTTATCTTTAATATTTCTACTAAGCGTTGACTTTAACTTCAACGTGCGTGCAGGCGTGTCTATGTTTACGACTTCAAAAAGTAAATCGTTTGTCAGGTACGACTTTTCAAGACTTGTTTAACCCCGTCACAATGTCCATGGCTTTGTCATAATGACCGATTCCTAGTGTTACATTTGTACTATAGTACTGTACCTCACCGAACAGGACTGATCGTATAGTATTGTTTAAGGTTATGCCTATTTTTTCACACTCATCGACTCTTCTAAGGATCAAATATGATCTGATCATTTTCAAGAATTAAAAATTTGGTGGCTAACTGGAGTTCACATAAACCCACCTCATACGAATCACGCTCCAATTCAATATGTCTGTGGAGTTCTGTCACAGAGTTGGCCAGGGTGTTGTTTGGATGTACAGACAGAGAAGAAGAGGACGGGAGTGTGACATAGAAGTGGTTAGGTGCCATGTTGCATAATATTTAAGCTTCATTATTGCAGCAGCTTTTATATAGGTGTTGAAGCTTTCTGGGTAACCCAGCCATTTCACCAGGTACATTTTTCTCTTTCCTGAACCTTTGCTGCCTAAATTTTTTTCAATTTGAAACACTCTTTCCTAAATTAAATGTCACTTTCTGCAACTCCTCGCGGTAAAAGCCTCCTGCGGTTTCTTCCCCATTCAAATCTTCAACGTAATACATCATTATCTTGCCTTTAAGTCTCATAGCATTAACTTTAAAAATCTCACGTGTCCATCCTTGCTCAAATCCCTTCGCGAATTTATTTCCCGAACTTATGTATAGAACTGCTATATAGTAACTGATATTAAATTCTGTCAGCATGTTCTGAAAAGCGTGGCCTATAAATTCTTTCCCCATATCCGTACAAAAATAGCCAGGAACCCTATCTTCTTTTAACATCAACGTTTTGGTAGCTTTAGCAACTGTTTCAGGCGATTTATCTTTCAGGGGAATTAGCCACAGATATCTAGAGAATACATCTATTATGAATAGGATGTAGCGGTCTCCGTCATTATACAGTGAATATCTTTGCATGTCTGTTAAATCCACTTGCCAAGTAGAGTCAATCGAAGCCGCTGTTGTCTTGGCCGTTTCAAACCTTTTTCTCAGCGGCTTATGAAGTGTATAAGCATCCTGCTCCCGCAAAAACCTCTCAAGATCTTTTTTCCCTACTCCCTAAACATCTCTGTACAGTCTATTAACGCCTCCATAGGAGGCGGGGTTAGAAATGTTATAATAGTGTTTACTTAATATGTTAGCCATTTGTGTATTTTAGAGACACGTGGATAAGGTTGGCCATTTGTTCTCTTCTTTCTCCTCTTCAGAGACGCTACTGCTGGGGGCAATGGCATACTCAGTTGTGACCAGAGATGGGCAAGATCACCAACTTTGGTGATCTTGAAGATCAAGATCAGATCACCAGAAAAATGTGATCTTGAAGATCAAGATCAGATCACCAGAAAAATGTGATCTTGAAGATCCAGATCAAGATCGTGATCTTGAAGATCACTTTTCAAGATCACTTTTTAAGATCACTTTTATATGAATTGAAAAAAGTTGTACTCTTGTAGAGTAAACAAAAACAAATTATTTTGTTAATCACTCCTGAAAAGTATCACTCCTAATACTCCCCTGTGGGCTGAGGCAATACAAGCATCGCATCCTACCCATGTCACCTGATCTAAACCACGGGGATTGACGATTCCCCTTTCAGTTTTTCAGGTGGTAAACTTAAAACTTAGTATTATCATAACTTATCAGCAAAGAAAAAACTATTAAATGACCTACATATAGTTTTTAGTTCTATTTTTCTCAATTCTCATTTCACCAGGTCCATAACCCATATCAATGAATGGTCAGCATATATAAGTAAACATTTTTTACATAGAATTTAATTTTACAGTTTTACTGCAGTACGCAATTACTGACAATATAAGGGTAAAAACCGCAAGTTAAGAGTGTTAATTTAATGTTCAACCGCTGTAAACATTTGCTTTCAGCAAAACCAATTGTTCAAAGTTACCATCCGAGAGACGACTTCGTTTGGGGCTATGAACCATGCCAGCAAACGAAAACAACCGTTCCACTGGTGCAGAGGAAGGTAGCGTGGTGTTATACCTCTTGAAGATCTCTTTATAGCAGGATACCTATCTAAAGAGTCGAGTGCCTTACTGGTGTCCTGCAAATAATTGAGGACTTCCAAGTCTTCCTTGTTGTTAGGAGCAGAGAATGAGCCGTCCATAGTTCTGAAGAAATCGTCTTCAGATGATGAGTCTGAGTTCACCGAACTATTACCACTGCTGTCAGAATTACAATTTCTTACAGCCACTTGCAGCTTGTCTTTTACTTGAGACTTGATTGCTTCATGATCGCCGAAATTAGGCCCTTGCAACAATGATATCCATCTAAGTTTGAAATACGGATGAGATACTGAGGCCAAAACGGCATCAGTTACCTCGGGGCTCAACGACAAAAAATGACAAAATCTGGCATTGAAGCCAGAGACGACTGCTGCCAGTAATGGCATGCAGTGTCTCAAGCGCAGGTCGTTTGGTTGGATAGGCTCCAATCTTGCGAGGGCATCTTGAGTCACTAGGACTGTTGGAAGAAGACAACCGTAGTAGCATTCTTTCTCTGCCTGTAATTTGTTGAGGGCTGCTGCAATTGGTTTTAGAACAGACAAATATTCTGAAATAAATTCCAATTCATTGTTTTTGAGGATGGGTAGATTCAGTTCTTCAAGAGCTACATTCACGTCGTTCTTATGTTTATATATTTGGCTTAATGAGTCGTACATTGAGTTCCATCGGGTGACGCATGGGTACCTAAATTGGACGCCAGTTATTTCCTGTATTTTTTCTGCTGACTTGGGTTTACCAGCAGCATTCCACAGCGCCGAACATTTTCCCATTGCAGAATGCTTTATCTTCTTTAGTCCAGGTGAATTCAGTCCTTTATCTGCATCAGTTGTTGCTACCAAGTTCAATGTGTGGGAGGCACATCGAATATGGGATGATAGTTTCACTGACTCCTCTCCATGCTCTCCTGAATGTTCAGGAAAGTTGCTGATGATAACCTCTTCATCTGAATCTTTTTCATCATCATCTTCATCTGCATCATCTTCATCAATGTCGTCAGTACGATTCTGAACACGAACACCGAACTCTTTAAAGCATTTCACCATGTTCGATGCATTGTCGGTGACTGTAGATACAACTTTTCTATAAGATAAACCATGCTCCGAGTTGATCCTGTCCAATATTCCAGCAATTTTATCAAAGCTATGTGTTCCACGAAATCTTCGGCATGCCAGTGCAGCTGATCCTCGCGACAAGTCATCATTGATCTGTAATGTAAGAATATAAATCAATGTTTGTATGAACATTTTTTTAAGCTTAATTTAATAATATTGGTTAGACACGCACCAGCTAAACTGCGCCACCAAACATTGAAGAGAAGAACTATGTGATATAAAGGAGGCAATTCAGCGATGAGTCGCCTACCATACCACCACATCAGTGACCCATCCCATAAGAGCAAAATGTGGAAGAGTCCATATTCACAGCCTGTGAATATGGACTCTTCCACATTTTGCTGTGAATCAGACACAATGACAGATGACAGAATCAGTGAATTAGTGTGAAATTACTGTGAATCACAGCAAAATGAAGACTCACCAAATTAATGAATGAGGAACACATGTCGAATAATTGAAAAGATTATACTATAAGTCTATCAGACTATCAGTCTATCACCAATGGTCAATTTATCAATTATATAAAAATAATACACTAAATCAATAGCATACCCAATGCGCAGTGACTCCCATGAAACTGCGGTGATTAGTTGACCATATGTCGCATGTAACACACACATGGTCAACTGCTGCCAGTTTTGCTTGTATGTCTTCCTTCATTGTACTGGTTGTTGTTGCAAGAGATCTAGCCAGGGTGCGTCTAGATGGCACCTGAACAGCCGGGTTGACGTCTGAAAAAAATATTTAAAAATTAAAAAAATACAATAGATTAGCTATGGAAAAAATATCAAAATATTTAGCTAGGCTAGCGATAGTCTAATGTTCATACAAATAATATGATTAATTATTTTAATCAGATATTAGCTATGGAAAAAATAGCAAAATATTTGAGTTATACTAACATGAAAGAAGATCCTTAAATTCATGTAGTTCAATTAGGCTCAATGGTAGGAGCCCATTAGCCACAAGCGAGAGAATCTTCTTTTCAAGGATATCCTTGCATATTGGTGGTCCTGGTTTTTGCTTGGAAATGTGGAACATGCTTAGTGTTGACTGCTTGGCAATTTTGGCAGGGCCAGCATTGCTGCCGCTGGCATCTTCTTCTTTAGCTGGACGCTTGCGAGATTTCTTCTCCGATTCATATTCACCCAAAAGATCCGAATGTAGTTTCTGCACAAGAAAATAAATTATTATCATGCGGAGAGACTTCTTGAACACCCTGTATAATATTTATCAGAGTATCAAACTTCTAGTTGAAATTAATACTTAACAAGATTCTAAAATTTTGTTATCTTTAACTAAATTATTTTCACCATGATCAGTGCATTTTTATCCTATGTTAAATTGAAAGCCGAATTTCGTCCTTCAGTAACTAAATAGGAGAAATTACAGACATGGATCAGACAGAGAGAAAGACAGATACACCTGGCGTTTTATTATAGTTGGATATCGGCAGTTTTTAATGTAGTTACTAGTCCATAATCTATTAATATCTGAAGTGCACAATATATTCAAATGGACGTCTATGTAAATGTAGCATTAGTCTTGTATGGCACCAGTCACTTAAAATATGACTTGAACCATTATGTTAATGTTGCTACTTACTACTTAGTTACTAAGTAGTACTAACCCTGAGGTGCCTCAGAAGATTGCTTGTTGAGTCGAGGCCAGCAGACAGAATTGTAGTTTCTTTGTACACTGCCTACAAATAACTTTGATACTGTTTCCAGTTTTTTCGACAATTTGAAAATATTTTCCGTTCAATAGCACAGATTGATCCTTATTACCAACATTGTTATCTAAATATATTGAATACTGTTCTGGTGACAACCTAGAATATTTGGTTCCCTTGGGAGCCTGTTGAAGTTGTAAAATTGCACTCATTATTAAAAAATTCAATCTGTAAATAAAATATGTTTAGAATTAATTTATTATGAATACGGACCTATAGGCTATATTTTATGCCTATATATAATAATATATTAATAGAACACTTTTAACATAATTGCACAGTAAATTACACTTTTTACGAGCCTAAATTCCACAGCAACTACACCTTCCATGAGCCCACGCATGACGCAAGTCACCCAACTAACAGAAAACATAAACAGTCGGTGTTGAACAAAGTTGCCACCAGATGTCGCTTGGACAAAAAACAAATGACATTCGCATAGCGGCATATTTAAGAATCTGAAATTAAAAGTGATCTTGAAGTCTAAAGTGATCTTCAAGATCAAGATCACAAGAAATAAAGTGATCTTAGATCAAGATCAAGATCACCATAATAAAAGTGATCTTCAAGATCAAGATCAGATCACGATCTTGATCTTCAAGATCACGATCTGATCTTGAAGATCAAGATCGTGCCCATCTCTGGTTGTGACACATGCGAGACTTTCTCAAGAAAAGGTTACACCGAATCTTGCACACTATTTGAGGGTGTATGAATTTTTCCCTGGCACCCGTTGCCATTGGTACCTCCTCGGTATGGGCCGCAAGGCCTTTTAAGGTACTTCTTTTCCTTGTAACTCCTTGTAAGTCTTTTAACCTATTCAGATTACTTATCAATGTTTTGGGAACATTTATTTGTTGTAGTCTTGCTTTAATATGCTTCCATCCTGTTGGTGAGGGCCTGTCCCACTTTCTCACCAGATCATGGAAAATGTCAACGATATTAGATCCCTGTACCCTTGTTCCTTCAACAATGACCTCACCTGTATCGGCCCACTGTATGATGGGGTCCTTACTCAATAGATTATAAAGACTTAAGCCTTTATTCCTCAATTTATGTGGGAGAATACTTTTGAATACATGTTTGATGTGTTGCGTTCCGTTATTCTTTGGTTGGTCATCTCTAACGTCAGGCCCAGGTCCTATGTCACCATGCTCTGCGTTGCTCGCACTGTGCCTAATAACCACGGGGAGCTCCGTCGGATTCTTATAATCTTCGTACTCATGAAGAAATTTCCGTAAGGCCTCTTGGTACAAGGTCCTTTCCTCATCAGGTGACTTTTCACTGTTTAATAGGGCTAGCAATTCGTGGACACGACTCCCGTTTCGGTTCACCAAACAACGCCAACTATTACGGAATTTTGGAACTTTTAAGTAAGTATGACAGTTTTCTAGCTGCGCATATAAGCGAGCATGCCAACAAAGGTAGCGGATACACCTCGTATCTCTCTCATTTCATTTGCGAGGAACTCATACTGTTGATGGCCGATAAAGTACTTCAAACGATTATCCGAGAAATCCAGCAGTCAAAATACTACTCTCTATCCGTCGACTCTACGCCTGATGTTTCCCACACCGATCAACTGTGCTTCACCGTCCGATATGTGGTTGAGTCTGGGTCCGTCGAGCGATTTCTACAGTTCATACCTATGAACACACATACAGGGAAAGGAACCGCCGACGTGGTCTTCAACTTTCTGGAGACGCGCGGCATTCGAATTGGAGACTGCAGAGGACAGTCTTATGATAACGCAAGCAATATGGCAGGGAAATACAACGGCGTAAAGAGCCACATCAAGTCAAAATCTCTGTATGCTGAGTTTGTGCCATGCATGTGCCACTCACTAAATCTTGTGGGTAAATCAGCAGTGGACAGTTGCACAGCAGCCGTTGAATTGTTTATGCTCATTCAGAATGTCTACACGTTTCTCGTCTCCTCGACATACCGATGGCGTCGACATGTAGAGGTTCTCGATAGTAGTTCCTGTAGTGAGAAACTAAAGGTCGACAAAGGTCTCTCCGATACCCGCTGGTCAGCCAGATCAGATGCCATCCAATCTTTAACCGAAGGCTACGCCGAGAATATCGTGGTACTGGATGAGCTAGAAGCAGATACCAGCCAAACTGCGGAAGCCAGGATCGAAGCCAGGGGATTGTCTAAATAGCTTCAACAACTCGAAATAGCCATTTTATTGGTTTTATGGAACACTATTCTCGAACGATTTCAAAAAACGAATGCATCTCTGCGAAAACAAGGAATGTCGTTAGACTCAGCCACCCTCTTGCTGAAATCACTACTACAATTTGTTGAAGATTTCAGATCAAGATTTGACGAATTCGAGGACAAGGGCATCGGAAAGTGTGGTCATCGAGTATACAAGGAATCGACTCAACCCACAAAGAAGAGAAAGCGCCATCATGACGAAATCGGAACTGCCGAAGATACGAACCTGACACCAAGAGATTTATTTCGGACCACTGCATTTCTACCGATAATTGATAAACTGTGTACTACTCTGAACACTCGTCTAGAAGCATACGCTGTCATGCAGAAAAGATTTGGATTTTTGTATTTCCTTCTAGTCCTGGACATCGACAGTCTTCGACGGTTAGCTGAACATCTAGTAGAATGCTATCCGGCTGATCTGGAGAAAGAGCTGGTAACAGAAGTTGTGCAGTTCGCTGCCCTAATGAAACTCACCGAAAGTGAAACAGAATCTCAGACGAAACGTGAAGACATGTGCAACAGATTTTATCAGCATATGAACACAAACGAACTGAAAGGAACATTCCCAAACATGGAAATAGCAATGAGAATATACCTGTGTATGTTTGTCACGAACTGTTCTGGTGAACGTTCATTCTCGAAACTCAAACTGATCAAAAATTACCTTCGCTCCACAATGGGCTAGGAGCGCCTTTCGTCCCTGGCGCTGTTGAGTATAGAGCATGAGGTGTTGCAGTCGATGAGTTTCGAGGACACAATCATGCAATTTTCCAAACAAAAAGCCAGGAAGCGTCCTATGTAATATTCATTACAAATCTACACTCCATCTACAGTACAGTAAGCTGTACAGTTTAACTGTTTATTAAGTGCATTACAACTGTGTAGCTGTTTATTAAGTGTATTACAATAACTGTGTAGATGTTTATTAAGTGCATTACAACTGTGTAGCTTACTAGTGTAGCTGTATACACTGTATGTGTACATAGTTAAGTTATAGTCTTTAATATCACATTAATAAGCCGAATGGCTTCCGCATGTGTTTTGTGTGTGTTAAAAATATATCTGTTATGTACAGTGCTTACAAGAAGTCTCGCGCCTCTGTCTCGTCCGAAGCTAGTCTGTTAGGTATAAAATGGGCGGTCCTTATGGCAGCGGAGGTGTTTTCGGATTGGTGCACATAATTGCTCTAACCCCATCAATGACGTCCACATTATCATGGTGTTGATCACTCTATCTATTTATATATAGAGACATACTGTATATAGATATATATAGAGTATGCAGGGGATAACGTGTCTCAGTCCCAGCTATGGTAGTTGTCTTACAATTAACAGTCCCAAGTGCAAGTTACGTTAACACCTCCACATAAACTAGCCTGGACTAAAATAACATACGTGAAGCCCTTACCCACAAACCATTTAAAAGGTGTGATTTTAAACCTCTTTGTCTCTCTCTGTCTCTCTCTGTGTCTGTGTGTCTCTCTGTGTGTCTCTCTGTGTCTCTCTCTGTGTCTCTGTGTGTGTCTCTCTCTCTGTCTCTCTGTCTCTGTCTCTCTGTCTCTGTCTCTCTCTGTCTCTGTCTGTCTCTCTCTGGCATCATCCCCGAGCCAGGTGTGAGGCACGAAGATGCTGGCCTGGATAATGTTCGATGTACCGCGACAGTCGTTGCCGATAGAATAGACAAACTGAGCGCGTTTAAGGCTCCTGGGCCAGACCAGTTTCTCCCCAGAGTGTTGCGGGAGGTGCGCGACCAGGTGGCTCCCCACCTGGCTACAGTCTTCAACAAATCGTTGGAGACGGGCCAGGTGCCTGGTGACTGGAGGGAAGCCAACGTGACCCCTATCTTTAAGAAAGGGGATCACGAAAGTCCAGGGAACTATCGTCCCATTAGTCTCACTTCAGTTGTAGGTAAATTATTAGAGGGGATAATAGCGGATAGGATCGTTGACCATTTGGATTCCTACAAGCTGCTTGGGGACTCCCAACATGGGTTTAGACGGCATAGGTCGTGTCTCACCAACTTGCTCGAGTTTTTCCACGTCATGTTGGGTGAGTACGATAAGAGTAGGGCGATTGATATACTTTATCCCGACTTTCAGAAAGCCTTTGATAAGGTACCTCACCGCCGGCTAATGGCGAAAGTGCGCGCGTTGGGTATCGGTGGGGAAATAGGTAGGTGGATTGAAAACTGGCTGAAGAATAGGCGGCAGAGGGTTGTAATTAAAGGTGCTAGTTCGGGTTGGGCCTCGGTCACTAGTGGGGTTCCTCAGGGTTCCATTTTGGGGCCGCTGTTGTTTATCATTTTCATAAATGATATCGACGGTGGCATCGTCAGTCGGATCGCCAAATTCGCTGATGACACCAGGCTTGGGGCCAATGTTGGGACACCCGAAGCGATCGAGGAACTGCGTGCGGACCTAGGTAGGATAGGAGAGTGGTCCGAAAAATGGCAAATGCCGTTTAACTTGGGTAAATGCAAAGTGATGCACATTGGCTACGCCAATCCCAAGTCGGACTACTCGATGTTGGGTAGTAATATCGAGGTGACTGATTTAGAAAAGGACTTGGGTGTGCTAATTAGCAGCGACCTTAAGTTTACGAAACAGTGCGTAGAGGTGGAAAAGAAAGCCCAGAAACTATTGGGTTATATCAGGAGGCAATTTCTGTTTCGGAACAAGGAGATTGTGCTCTCACTGTACAATTCCCTTGTTCGGCCGCACCTGGAGTATGCTGTGCAGTTCTGGTCGCCCACCCTCAGGAAAGATATTGAGAGGCTGGAGCGAGTGCAGGCGAGGGCCACAAAGTTAATCCCTTCCGTTAGGCATATGGGCTACAATCGACGGTTACGCGCCCTGAACTTGTTTTCGCTTGAAACTCGGAGGCTGCGCGGTCAACTGATCGAGGTTTTCGAGCTCTTACGCGGGTTCAACGATGTCGATTTTAGAAGTATGTTTAGTTTAAATGATAACCCAACTCGCAACAATGGTTGGAAGTTGGATTTGAAACGGTTTAGGACTAGTGTGTGTGGGAATTACTTTACGTATAAGATCTGTGACACATGGAACAGGTTACCTTCGGAAGTTGTGAACAGTTCCTCTGTGGATCAGTTCAAGAAAAGGGTAGACGAAATCTTGCACACTATTTGAGTGTGTAAAGACATTTAGGACCTCAGTCTGCGGAAATTTCTTTTCCTATAAAATAGTTAATATCTGGAACCAACTTCCCTCAGAGGTTGTTTCCAGTCAAAGTGTAAATGTGTTTAAAAATAGGCTAGACAAAGTACTGAACACACTCATAGTTTAAGATTAAAACCTCAGAAAACTCTGCAGGAGTTCGCTTGCTCGGTGTCTCTGTGAGCAAGCTAAATATAGAGCTTTTTATATGTTCTCCACTTTCCTGTAAAATTTCCTTGGCTACTTTTCCAGGGTCAAGGTATTTTCTTCAACCTTTTTCCGTACCTGCCTCTGGCAGGGAGGGAGCGGAGGGTGGGGAGAGAGCCTTCTACTTTTCTATCCAGTTTTCTACTACTGCTAGGATAGTTGAAAGAAAAATACACTTTTAATAACAGGAACAGTTCCTCGGTGGATCAGTTCAAGAAAAGGTTAGACCAAATCTTGCACACTATTTGAGTGTGTAGAAAATTTTCCCTGGCACCCGTTGCCATTGGTACCTCCTCGGTATGAGCCGCAAGGCCTTTTGAGGTACTTCTTTTCCTTGTAACTCCTTGTAACTCTCTGTCTGTCTGTCTGTCTCTCTCTCTTTGATCACACACCGCATGGCAATGTATCCATTAGGGTGAGTCAATTTTGTCAACTTTTTTCAAATCAATTTTGGAAGTGAAAATATAGTCTTTTCATGTCAAAACTTGAAATTTGCCAACCAAAATGAAATAAAATAACCCTTACCTACATCAATTTTACCTTAAAGTTTCAGAAATTGACTCTTTTACTAAATAATAGGACATAAATTGATTAACTATTCATCTGTCACAGAATTATCCCACTGATCGCATATGGAGTGTTTTCAAGGTCATATAGTTGTTGTACAATGTACAAGTCACAACATGAATAGAACTGTCCCTCACTCTCACACTTGATACTCTTCTTGACATTTTTAACTGCCAGTGTCCCATAGAGTTGTGTTCTGAAGCCAATTGTTCTCCCTCATGCAGAAGAGAACCTCACCCTCACATTGATTGTCGCTGTCCTCGTGAGAAGAAGATCCCTGTTTTGGAGCTGGCTTTCATAAAGGCGCAGAGAACAAAGACAGGAGGCCAAAGAAGTATGCAGATTGGTTTGGCAGATTATTCAGAAACCAAAAAACAGATTGTTGTTGCTAAGAAAAAAGAGAAAGTCCGAGAGAGGGAAGAAAGGAAGAAAAAGAAGGGTGAAGAAGCCACCCAAAGAGATGAAGAGCTCTATCAAGAGGTTTCTCACTTCTTTGAAAGCTCTTCAGATGAACAGAAAGAAGCAACATCAGATGATAGCCCCAAAATGCCATCTGAGCCTTCGCCGAAGAGAATGAAATACAACACTAAAGACATCTCAAACATTGCCCTTGCCAGTATTCGCCACCATACGGGGCTACGAGAGACTGCAGAGATTGCCACTGCCGCTTGGATAGATGCAGGCCTCATCAGCCGAGAGGATACATCCTTAGTGATAGATCATAATAAGATAAGAAGAGCACAAGAAAAAATAATGAAGGAAATATCTGATCAGCATGAAAAAGATTTGAAAGAGGAAGGTCTCTCTTGCCTTTTGTTTGATGGAAGAAGAAATGACACAAAAGTTCTCCTAGAGGTAGAGGGAATGGACAGAAAGTTTCCCGGTCTCACCAAAGAAGAACACTACTCTGTGTGTTCCGAACCTGGTGGCCGCTATTTGTTTCACTTTGTTCCTGAAGTAGAAGTAGAAGGCAAGAAACATGCAGAGGCAATTGCTGATCAATAATATGTTGGCTTCAAGAAAGAAGACTTGACAGTTCACTGCAGGCCGTTGGGGAGACTCAACTGTGGTGAACACTGGATGGCAGGCGGTGTTATGACGCATTTAGAGAAAAAACTTGGAAGAAGCTTGTTTGGATTGTATGTGATTTGCACACAGGGGAACTACCTCTTTCGTCGTCTCATCAGGAACTTGATGGTCCTACAAAGAGCAACAACAAGTGGTCAGGGCCCCCTTGGCAACATGCTAGATGAAGCAACGGAATTAGAAAATAAAAACAAAATTTCCATAGGTCGAAGTAGGCCCTCCCCTTCCAGTGTTGTCTGAAGAAGTTATTAAAGACCTTATCACGATCAATCTTACGCTTATCGTATTGTTCAAGCAATCTGATCAGGAGAGTTGCCTCAAAATCTGGCTCTCTTGGAGATTGGGACCCATAAGTCACAGTCGTTGGTTAACTACAGCGATTCGTTTCTGCAGGATTTGGGTTTCCAAAACATGAACTGAAGGGCAAAATGCTACAGAACTTGATGTTGATTGTTGAATTTATATGGGTTTTATCTTCCTCACTGGTTCAATGTAAAAACTTAATCCAATGTGGATGGATGGGCCCAACCACATCTGTTTCAATTACAGCTACTGAGAACCCAAAGGAAAGTAGTGGTGGACATCGTGTTACCTGGGTGAGAAGGTCCGCTTGGTATGCTAGGCCAGAGGCAGTTTTGCAAGCAATACTCTGCAGCCAATGTACCAAAGAGCGAACTGAGACTGTGGAAATCATTCTAAAGCTTAGAGGAACATCACTCGATGATGACCAGCTGGGAGACTGCTTGTTCAGACAAGGAAGGTACCTCCGATAAACGTCAATGCCACGAAATTGTCAGAATTAGTTAACTGAGTTCGGAAGTTTGGAACCACCACTGACAACATGTATAACAATAAAGATTTAACACAACTTAAAGAGGCCCAATGCAAGTACCAAAGTGGCCTTCTCACAATCAGAGTGTGGAGAGATGTGTGAAAATGGTCACAGAAGCAGCTAGTCAAGTTTACAGTCACGAGAGGCGAGAAGGCTACATCAAAGCGCAAGTAGCAAGCCGAATGCTGATGTCAGGGAACCGCAGCAAAAAGGACATGACTGCATTGGTTACTTTCAAATAAAGACTCTGAATGATATCTTATTGCCACTTTAAGTGTTGATAGGATGTTTGCGCACATTTGTTATTTTGTTACGAATTTACGGAAAAATGGAATCTTTGAATTGAAATTGATGTAGGTAGGAGTTATTTTTTATTGTTTTTGAAGCAAGGATATTATTTTGTATGCCAAATGATTACATTAAATTGCTACCAAATCACATGATTTTCAATTTAGTCATTTCACCCCCAAAATTGACACACCCTAGTATCCATATAACGTTAATAATAACCGAAACTCGAGAAAATATACTCTCTGCCTTCCGCTCTACTCCAATTCCTTTTCTCTTAGTGACCTCTTAATACAAACTAATCTATCATATTTTGCGACTTTTTAACTCTGGTAGGATTCAATTCCATTCCTGTAGTGTAAGAGATACTTAAATTCATGTGTCTATTATGCCATATGATGTGCGTAATAAATAATCATTTTTAAATAGTTGGAGCGTTCAAGGTCATCTGAAATAATCTATAGACTACCCCTCAAGCCCACTCTCAACACTTAGATTCCCCTAAGACACAGGCGTCTTCAAGTAACATGGATGCGTAGAGATCTAAGGTGTTAGATTCCATATTATATAATTTATGTGCTAAGTTTAAGAACACTGGCATTGAAGGATGGAAGGAAGGGACAGTAAAAGCGATAATAGGTTTAATGAAGGAAGTGGAATGAGGATGGAGGTAAGCGTTGCTATGTCGAAGGAAACGAGGTTGGGTGGGGAATTACGAAGGGAGGAGGAAATGCTAAACACAAACTCAAATATTTATTTTAATGAAAGACAAAGAGCAAAATACCTTAAACTAACAATGAATTGACAGAAACAGAAGAGTCTGGTCTTAGACGCACTGATAGGTTTAACGTATGTGGCTAGAGGCCGCCACTCAGAATTACCACTACTACCTAAGTCATAATAAGGTTATTTACTATGACAGAGTAGTCATGAGTAGTTATGGAAATAAAATATGATTATACTGTTGATGGCTGACTATATTCAGTTGGGATATAAACTATTGCTGACAATCTTTGGATCCTTGGCTTTTAAGACGAATTTTTTATGCATATGTTCAACAAAATAGGAAATTGGCTGATTATTATTACCATTCGAAGGGTTGGTACCCTTCACAACCGAAATCAATTTCAGAAGGGGTGCATGGTATCCTCATTTCCTTTATCGTCCCAGCACGCTTCACATAAGCCATTTGAACAAAGATGGAAAGGCCGTCTGTGCACCACGAGACGACCCAGGCAATGCGGGGAGCAATGGTGACATTGCATGAATATGGTGTGCCAATAAGTGAAATATCAAGACGACTAGACGTTCATCGAAGCACTGAGGAACGGTGGATTCATCGGTATAAAGCAGAAAACTCAATCGCTACTTTGCCGAGGTCTGGTCCTCCGCGTTCAACATCTCAAGAGGAAGATGCTGCGATTGTTAATCATGCCAGAGAGCATCCGTTTGTTCCAGCGACGATATTTACAGACACCTGAACCTTCGTTGTAGCGCAAATACAGTGAACAACAGACTTCACGAGGCAGGGTATTTTTCTCGCCGTCCAGCTATAAAACCTGCATTGACGATTGAGCATAAAGAGGCGCGGATAGGATTTGCCTTGCAATACTTGCCGCAGGAGGAAGAATTCTGGAGAAAAGTTGTGTACTGTGACGAAAAAACATTTTGAACAGATAGTCATGGTTCCCTGCATTGTTGGATGCAGCGCGGAAAACGCTATGAAGAAGGAAATGTTTTCCCGAGCAAACGTAGTGGTCACATCAATCTCGGTGTGTGGGGCTGGATGTCTGGCTATGGTGTCGGAGAATTGACTCAAGTAGATGGACGCTTTACTGGACAGCAATATTGCTAGATACTGGAAGAGGTGCTGCTACCCAGTGTTCCTGCGTATCTGGTTCCAGCACCGGAACCATTTTACTTAATGGAAGATAACAGTCCCATTCATAAGAGTAACGTTGTGAGAGCGTGGTACGAAGATCACCCAGAGACTATTAATCTAATTCTGCCACCACGTTCTCCTGATTTGGATCCGATTGAAAACCTTTGGGCAATAATGATTAACGAATGGGAGCAACGCAATGAAAGAACATCGAGGTCAACACATGTTTATGGGAATTGTCATATGATATGCTACCAATAAACTCCTATATACTACAATATACAGTATACTATATTACGTAATAATTACGATGAACAAATCAAATGCAAATTTCTCTGATTCACGGCCCACCAGTCTTGCTTTAGACTAATGACTTTCATAAGATGGAATAGGTTTAACATAATTCGTTTAATAGGTTACCACTTAAAACAATGGATAAACTATCTATTAGTGAGACGACCGTGACTTCCTCGAAATGCGAGTGCGTGAGAGGTTCACTGAGGAATTTGGTCATTAGATTCTTCACGTAGGATATATATCACAAACAACAATATTGACAACAATTCCCAACAATTACTTAATATCAATAATTGCATTTGAGCAAATAATTTAGACCTGCGTCAAAATAACTTAGGTATTATGCCATGATTTGGGATATTTGCCGAATTAGTCGTTCTCTATAGTCTACAGTATATATTGAGACGGTATAATGTAATGCCCAGCTAATATTATGATGACTAGGATTGCTCCATAACCATCCCAACATCCCGAAACTTGCTCCATTCTGCTTCTTAATCATTTGTATTTTAAACACTAAAATGTAGCAGAAGTGACGTAATAATGGACGTCATTGATTGTGTTAGAGCAGTTATGTGCACCAATCCGAACACACCTCCGCTGCCATAAGGACCGCCCATTTTATACCTAACAGACTAGCTTGGGACGAGACAGAAGCGTGAGACTTCTTGTAAGCACTGTACATTACAAAATATTGTCATTCATTTACACACTAAAATAATACATCCCGAGAAATAGTTTGCCCAAGGCCCCGCACACTGTAAATGCGCCCCTGGAGAGAGCGCACGTATTATGTTCTTGTAACGACGTAAGCGAGCCTTCTGAGAGGGTTTCATTGGCACATTACATTTTATAACATTAAGACAGATTTCACAGATGCATTTTGAAAAGTCCGAGTCGATATTTTTAACAAACATCTGTTGCAGTACCCGGGGCAATCGTTGATAGATTTTTATTAATTCACGATATTTCTTCAGCCTATTTGTCATTCTGGAATATACACCGTTTCAGGATCGTTTGGGAATATATTCGTTCTTAGGAGCACCCTAAACGTGTTTCGCGGATGAAGGTCACAAAGCAAATATCCGTAACGCTGACTTGTGGCTTCTTTATAAACCTCCAAAAACTCCTTACGCCGATTCGGGAACATTTGATTGGCTAATACCCCAATCTGTGACACATCTCTACGTTGTGTGAATAAGACTAGATATTGTGTATTTAACGACACATCGCGCATGTATCTATTTTTGAAAAATAGATTCTGTTTGATGAAGAATACGCTTATGTTAAGATGGTGGGAGAACACTGTAAATGTCTCGGCAAACGTTTTATCCATTTCCAGCATGAGATCGCCAATTACAATGACTGTATGCTCATTACCCTTTAACGAATTAACGTCATATACACCTTTGTGGAACAAAATTTCATCTTGGTACTCGTTGAACACTGACTGATACGTCGAATAGCATCTTTAATGATTTTAAGCATAAACACAGTTTTACCACATCCTGTAGGACCAGATATAATGCATGTGGAGGGGCTTGTGAACCTGAATTTTTCTACAGATTCCATCTCCAACACGTCACACCCCTAAGTGGTTCATTTACAAAATATAACAAAATTTAAGTGCTGCTCCTTATATTCATATTTTCTTCTTCCACAGAACTGTGAATGACGACGATGTACAGCCCCCCCATCATCGATATCACAGATGACCCCGATGACCGTGTAGCTACAGAATCCTTCCCCGCTGATGATCCCTCACCAGCGATGCCTGTAGCATGCGACATTTCAAAGCGGAAGCATGATGAAGAATCCTCCACGTCAGGTATAAAGCATGCCAGGATTTCGCCTGTTGTTAGACCCCCAGTAATAGAGCCCCAACCCTCTCCGTCTTATGACACAACCCCCACAATAGTACCTTCCTCAAATATGCCCCATTATTCCTGTTCAGTTCCGGGTACTTCCTCCACAGCAGCAACAGCTTCTCGTGCTGTGGAGGAAGGTATAACATTCGAGTTGGTGCGCACCGCTACCCCCACCCCTGCCATGACAAGAAGTCGGTACGTGGTCAGGGTTGATCCTGGATCCCTGTATACCAACGGTGTTGGGTTGTGACGCGTAGTTGAGCGTATTGTGGAGTTTGCCCTTCAGAACCGCGATGAACGTGAAGTCTGGACGAGGTTGTCCTTCAGGTTCGGGACAGATGACGGGGACGTAGATGATTTTTGGGTAGTAATACCGTTCAGACGTTTGGCGGCTGTAGACAGAGAATATATCTTGGGCCATGTAATGCAGAGCTTTCAAAGTAGTACAGCCTTCAATATGGACTTCATGGTAGATATTGACAGAGTATTCCGGGTTGCGGGTCATAGTGCCAAACCTTATACTCTTAATTTCAATTCTCTGGTTATTTAAGCTTGAGTTTGAGAGTAATATGGTCCCTGAAGAGCTGAGAAGGGTCAAGCAGGAAATGAATGTTCGTATAGTTGTATTTGGAATGGATGATCGTCATTGGACTGTGTATGTTTTTAAAAGCTGTGTGAGAGATCGTACAAGACCTCTACTTATTTTAGGATTTTCAGGAACATCGAATCCCCCCATCCGTAACATAAGGACTCTCTACGCTAGTTATGATAAAAATCGAAAAAATGGAAGGCATCATGATTTATGTAAGGGATGTCTCGAGTTTGCGGATGATATAGTGAAACATTGTAAGGAGTGCTACATGGTATGTGAGCAGTATAAAAGCCCCAAATGTGAAAGTCGTGTAGTTGAAACCGAGAAGAGGAATGTAGTGTGTGTAGACGTACATTTTTCAATAATAAATGCTTTGAGTTCCATAAATCAATTGGCACTTGCAGGAAAATGAGAATCTGTGAATGTGGCATGTTTTATATGATGGATAATTGGGGTATGTTTGTGCATAAATGCGACGAAATTCACTGTTCTACATGTCATGAAAAATATAAGGTGAATGGAGTGAAGCATGTATGTAATATGAAAGCTGCTAAGCCTAAAAATAACCCTTGTATAACCGTGTACTACGATATAGAAACTTACACGAACGCTGAAACCAAAGAGGCTATTCCACCTTTACTCGTAAGTCAGACTATCTGTGATGAGTGCATGGAGGTCAAGTGTGATGAGTGTCACAAATGTGGTAAACGGACAAATGTTTTTAAAACGATTGCACACGACAGCCCTGTGAAACTCTTTGTATCCTATACTGCCAAATTAGCGGACAAGTTAAAAAAAATGACTGTATATTCTTGCCCATAACGGGGCAAAATTTGACACACAGTTCCCTTATAAGGAGTTGCTTGAACACGAGTTGTCTGCGATATTTACAGGTGATCCCTTGAAAAGAGGCAACACACTAATACAGATGCAGATAAGAGGTAATGTACAGTTTAAAGACACCCTGCTGTCCACACCTTGTAAATTAGCAAAGCTACCCAAGGTCTTGGGCGTAGCCGCTGAAGTTTCGAAAGGGTATTTCCCTTACACATTCCTCACTAGCGAAACTTTAAATTACGTAGGACTACCTCCACCCAAACATTACTTTAACTACACCAATATGAGTGATAGTGAGCGTGAAGATACCTCACGGGTTACAAACATACCTGTAGCCAGCTTCACAACGACCTACGCCCGCATCAAGCTTTGGGGACTACTGTACTCTCTTGGGCGGAGGGTGCTGTACGCTGACACAGATAGCGTGATATCCACAGCGAGGGAGTATGAATACATGCCTGCTATGGTGATGGTGCATACGCAGACTCATTTGTATCAAGGGGCCAAAAACCTATGGGGTACGGGTGAGGGTGGGGGATGATATGAAATATATCGTGAAGGCTAAGGGTATTACGCTTAACCATGAGAACCGACGAGTCGCTAACTTTGACTCGTTGAAGGATCTATTGTGCTTGGAAGATGAGGGCGACCAGCCACCCCAACTGACTGTGGGGACCCACAATTTTCGGGCGCAGAAACTGGGGTGTGAAGAAACTTAGGGACACGAAGGTATGCCGTGACACCTATAGCAAATGTTACCAGGTGCCTGGTACCTATGATAACGTACCCTTTGGATACCTTAATCCTTGATTGTATTTATACAGGGTGTTTCAGGAGGAAAGTTCAATACTTCGGGAGGTGAGAGTATCGGTCATTGTGAGAAAAAAAGTTCATATGAACATGTGTCTAATTCTGAATGGTTACGGAGATAGAGCTGTTTGAATCTGATGCGCGCGCAGCTCTTTCTCCCCCCGCGGTGGTCCCATTCAATGGCCACCAAGATGTCCAGACCTCTCTCCGTTAGATTATTGTGTGTGGGGGTGGATGAAAAGTCAAGTTTACAAAAGAAAGGTGGATACACGAGACGAATTGCTCGCGCGCATTTTGGATGCTGCTGCCCACATAAAGGAACATCAAGATCAACTCAGACTAACAACACACGATCTTCGCACACGAGTTGCAAAGTGCATTGAGGTTGACGGTGGGTTTTTCGAAAACGTATTGTAAACTGTAACAAATTTGTCATTTCTGTATCTGATACCATTCAAAATGCCAATGTTTAAACATTAAATGTTACAAACAGTAATTGGTTTCTCTTTCTTGATTACCATTAACAATGCTTTTGTATTTGTAGATTCAAACAGCTCTATCTCCGTAACCATTCAGAATTAGACACATGTTCATATGAACTTTTTTTCTCACAATGACCTATACTATCACCTCCCGAAGTATTGACCTTTCCTCTTGAAATACCTGTATATATGTGTATTGTTAACGATATGTTTATGTATTACGTATATTTGCTTCAATTAAGGTTTCACTTTCTCCTTTGCGTGCGTGCGTGTGTGCATTCCTAAGCTCTGCCCACTGTAAGATCGGTCACGTGACTCCTGCCACTACCTGAGCATATCTCTACCCAGGCGTGCTCAGTTGGACTCTGTAAACCCTTGAGCTAAGCTGTGTATTTTCTCGCGTAGACGAAAATAGTAATGGCTACCTTTAATATTACGTGTTCAACGTTTATGAAGTGGTATCCGGCAGTGTGAAGATGTGGTGGATACTGAAAGACTCCCTATTCCACCCTCCTTTGATACTTTTAAGGTTACATTGAACCGTACGAAGGAACAAGATCAGGGCCGGCCCCAGCTATGTGCGGCCTGTGCGGCTGCACAGGGCCCCCCCCCCAAATTCATTTGTTCTTCGTATTTTTAGTGCTATAGCATCACCAAACTTATAAAAACGATACAAAACCACATAAAAGAATGTAAATAAGCAGCATAAATAAGCGTGTATTATTATATTTATATTTGTAGGCTACTTTTTGTCATTATGTGTTCAGAACTGTCACTGTTAAAATTCTTTTCGTTTAATTTTTTTAGTCTCTTTCTGTACGTAATGTGGCGTGTGCGCGGCGTATACGATATTATTATCAGTATTTCTGTTCGGGTATCAATTTATTTTTTGTGACGGTATATTTTTTTAGTTATTATACGGTATATATGAATTATATCTAATATATCAACTCTCTATTATATCATCAGTTTATTGATTATAATATCGAGACATAAATAAATGTGACCATCCGTCACCTCAGAAGCTTTAACATTCACCACAGTTATAGGACATTAATCAATGGGGAGAAAATTAAGCGGAGTTGGCTTCTCTATTCAAGAAAAAACAATGCAGTCTATTGCTTCTGTTGTAAATTGTTTTAAAAAAAGACCTACAAGTTGATCACAGAAGGACTGTCAGACTGGATCTACTTAGGTACATTATTGAAAAGCCATGAAAATAACCCAGAACACACTAAGAACATGGTAATATGGAAGGAGCTTGACCTGCGTCTTAAGAAGGAGAAGACCATTGACTAGGTAGAAGTGTCTCTTGCAGAAGCCGAGAGGAAACGTTGGAGGGAAGTACTCACTCGTTTAGTTTGCATCATCAAGTCTTTAGCAGAGAGAAACCTAGGGTTTAGGGATTCTGTTGACAAATTGCACCATCAAAGCAATGGCAACTTCCTAAAAGAGGTAGAACTTCTCGCCAATTTTGATCCAGTAATGAAACAGCATATCAGCCAGGTAGAAAGTGGAGTGGGTACTCATGCTACCTATTTAGGCAAAACTATTCAAAATGAGCTGATTACCTCCATCAGTGACAAAATAATTGAGAAAATGGTGACAGAAATTAAGCAGTTCAAATACTATGCCATTATTTTGGATTGTACTCCTGACCTAAGCCACCAAGAACAAATGTCAGTTATCATCACAACTGTCAAACTAGAAGAAACACCAGAAATCAAAGAATACTTTCTGGGATTCCTTGTGGCATCAGAAACAACAGGTCTCGGTTTGTTCTCTCTCATTTTCAAAAGGCTTGAGGAGCTAAACTTACTATTCAATGAATGCAGAGGGCAGTCTTACGACGATAGAGCCAATATGAAGGGAAATAATAAGGGTGTTCAAGCAAGGCTCCTAGAAGAAAACCCTTGTGCACTTTATGTACCTTGTGGGGCACATACCTTGAACCTTGCAGTGGCTGATGCAGCCAAAAGCTCCATAGATGTCACAAGCTTCTTTGGATATGTACAAAAAGTATACAATTTGTTCTCAGCAGCATCTCAACGATGGACTATTTTGAAACAGTATGTCAGTATCACTCTAAAGTCCTGGAGTGAAACGAGGTGGGAAAGCCGACTTAAAAGTATTGAGCCTTTGCGTTATCAGGCCTCTATGATAAGGGGGGCATTGTTGGAGGTCAGGGAAAAGACAACAGATGCTACAACAAAAATTGAGGCACAATCTTTGGCAGAGGAGGTGGGGTCATTTAGATTTCAGATTTGCATTGTAGTGTATGATATCCTCTCCAAAATCAACAATGTCAGCAAGCTCCTACAATCTGCCGCGATACAACTGGACGTGGCAGTTAACCTCCTAGAAAAGACTAAAGCATTTTTCATAACATACAGAGATGATGGTTTTGCTGGAGCACAAGCCACTGCAAAAGAGGGTGTCCGGCGAATTTGTCTACGACAATTTGTCTAAAGATACAATTCATCTACAACAATTTGTTTACAACAATTTATCTACAGCAATTAGTCTACAGATACAATTTATCTACAATAATTTGTCTACATATACAATTTGTCTAGAGAGGAAAAATGAAAGCTATTTGATGTTAATTATTATTAATTTAAAAAAAAAATGAAAAATTTGTTTCTGCAATCGGTTTTCTTGAGAAATGATAAAGAAAAATGTTATTGGATATTGAATAAATTTATTTACTGAAACGACGCAATACACTCCAACATCTTTTTGAATAAGTCCGAGCTGGTGTGGCGCTTACGCCATACAAATTTAAAAAAATGACAAGAATTAGTGCGATATCTTGCAAAAAACAATAGTATAAGAAACTCGATTAGGTCAGGTTAGGTTAAGTTAGGTCAGGTCAGGTCAGGTCAGGTCAGGTTAGGTTAGGTCAGGTTAGGTTAGGTTAGGTCAGGTTAGGTTAGGTTAGGTCAGGTTAGGTTAGGTTAGGTTTCTCAAGAAAACCTATTGCAGAAACAAAATCAGGGTCATCGACTGCCCTTGTTTTCAATTTCGTAGGAAAATCGAGAGCAGTCCATGAAACATACGAGGTCCAATATTAGTAATAGTTTCTCTAAACAAATTGTATCTGTAGACAAATTATTGTAGATAAATTGTATCTGTAGACTAATTGTTGTAGATAAATTGTTGTAGACAAATTGTTGTAGATGAATTGTATCTTTAGACAAATTGTTGTAGACAAATTCGCCTAAAACCGCAAAAGAGATATGCGAAGATATGCATGTGGAGGCTGTCCTCAAAGAGAAGAGGATAAGAAGCACAAAGACACACTTTGCTTATGAATCTCCAGATGAACCCATAAACGATGAAATGAAGAGGCTGAAAGTCACGTTTTTCAATGTGGTGGTCGACTCAACCATTGGATCTTTAGATGACAGATTCAAAACACTAGGGGAAGTGAAAAGTAAGTTTGGAGTGTTGCCTAACTTTCCAGATATGATCAATGAGGCAGTGACAGAGGAGTGTGAAGAACTTGGGAAAACATTAAGCTGTGGAGAGGAAGCTGATATTGATGGGAGAGATCTGGCCACTGAAATTGGGAACCTTCCAAATTTGCCGAAAGAGTTGAAAGACAACATGACAGCACTTGAACTCCTAAGTTACCTTCATCAAAAGCAGTTGAAAGAAATCTATCCCAATCTTTGGATAGCACTTCGGATTGCTCGCACTCTCCCAGTGACAGTAGCATCAGCAGAAAGAAGCCTTTCAAAACTAAAGCTCATAAAGACCTATCTCAGATCCACAATGGCACAAGATCGCCTCAGTGGACTCGCTATCATCAGTATTAATCAAGTGATTAGCAGGCAGCTGTCTTATGATAGTGTTATTGAAGATTTTGCCTCGAGAAAATCAAGAAGGTACAGATTATAAGAACTTCAGAGCACTGGTATTTATGGTTTGACAAACATTAATGTTTTTTGTTAATTTTTCTAATCATGGTTGCAGTTGGCTTCAACAATTTTCCTTTATTTCTTCTTGTTCTCTTATTTATCATTTTATCAAACTATATTTACAATTGTCAATTTTATTTTCCGCCATTGCTTATTATTTTCTCCACATTAAAATCATCTCAAATTTATACTGTACTATGTAATTTTGGATATCTGTAATTTTTTAAATAATAAAAGAGGAACACTGATACTGATTTACTTTCCTGTTAAATATTTGTGAAAGAAGATATATATATATATATATATATTATATATATATATATATATATATATATATATATATATATATCTATATATATATATATATATATATATATACACACACAGTATATATATATATATATGTGTATGTATATATATATATATATATATATATATATATAATATATATAATATATATATATATATATAAGAGGGCGCCCATACAGGAGTTTGACTAGGGCGCCAAATACCCTTGCGTCACGGTATATATATGCACACATGTAGGAGAATTACGACTTCTGATTAATCGAGGCCCATGGTGTAGTGTATAGCATATCTGACCGGCAATCGGAAGATCCCGGGTTCGATTCCCGGGTGGTTACCTCATTTTTCATTTGTTCGTTCTCCCTCCTCATCTTGTGCGGAACGTTCTTCTATACAAGCGTCGTTCTTTACATTAATTATACTGTGTTGTTTGCAGTTAAAAATAAAATAATATATATATATATATACAGGAATACCTCAAAATTCGTCGTTTCGCAGATTCGTCGTCAATCTTTTATTACCTGTAGTTTCGCAATCCGTCGTCCATATTTGGAGTTCTCGACCATCTAGCCTGCAGTCCAGACCTGGGACCTTCGGATTTTTGCCTGTTTGGACCACTGGAAGACGCTTTGAGAGGTCAGCGATTCCAGGGAGATGGTGACCTGGGGGCGGGGTACGTGACTGGATGCGCACGCAGCCAAGAGCATTCTTTTATGGTGGCAGTGGGAGGCTTGTGGATCGCTGGACTGGGTGTGTTGAGAAACAGGAAAACTATGTTGAGAAGCGATGTGTTTATAATCTATCAGATGTGAAAATAAAAAAAAATTCGCAGATTCGTCATTTTTGAAAAAATGTGAAAAAAAACGATCAAAATTGACGAAATTCAACTGTTTACGAACGTTTAACGTATTATATTTTGCCGAAAAACTGTTTAACGTATTATATTTTGCCGAAAAACGAGTAGAATTTGATTAATTAATCTGTTTAATAACATAATGCAGTATAATGTTTTCTCATTAAAACCTATTATTATCTACCTCGAATTTCGTCGTTTCGTATTTCGTCGTGTTATTACGGAACGAATTAACGACGAATTTTAAGGCATATATATATATATATATATATATATATTATATATATATATATACAGACACATATATATATATATATATATATATATATATATATGAATAGAAACGATGTAAATAAGGAGCGTCTCTGCACACGGGGAAGAGAAATAACGAATAAATGAAAAATGAGGCGAACCGCCCTGGAATCGAACCCAAGGCCTTCCAATTGCCGGTTGGATGCGCTACCATTACACTACGGACCTCGATCAATCATAAATCGAAATTCTCCTACATAGGGCAGAAACCAATGCCCTGAGAGGGCACCCTCGCAAATCGTGAATATATATATATATATATAATATTGGGTGTTTGCTTTTATCAAGATGATGTCCTCATAGAAAATCAGAAACATATGTGGTGCCCTCTCAGGGCCCCTCAGAAGCTAGGGCCGGCCCTGAACAAGATGTTCAAATACTCTATGGATATTCTGGCGAGGGCATTGTAGGATTTCGTGGTACAAGCGATGTATTGAAGTATGTTGTAGACCTAGCCTTTATAAAAGCTAACATATAAGTACCGTGAAGTAGAAGAAACAACACGTGCAGAAGATAAGCAACGGTTATGGATAATGAGTCTTGTTGGTGAGTGGTGTGACAAACGATATTATGTCATGTTACATCATACAGAGTACTCGTACCCTACGGTTGAGAATGTAAATCTTGTCATCATGGAGAATCTTAAGTATTTTTACCACTATATTAATATATATCATGACGAGGTTTGTAGTGAGGTTGTGGCTAAAGGCCTGTGCGAGTTTTTAACAGACTTTAGATGGGCATATGTTTCTCTCTAATAGTGCACCGGATTGTGAATAAGATGTGTTTAGTTCGTGAAAATGAACGAAAATGTCTGATGCGCCTTCTGGTGAGTGATAAAACATTAAAACCGGTATTGCTTCATGTATCGGAAAAATTCTGATTGCCCAGTATAATGGGCACAAGTGACATGACTCTTTCATGTTGGAACAAACCCGTACACGATTCAACAGTTTATGGTATGGCTCGCTCCCCACGTCGAGCCGAGCCGCCCACCTGTGTACCTCACCCCTCCAAAACACGCGAGTTCGATCAAACCCGTACACGTTTCACCCGTGTGACACTCCTTCACACCTGTTCCCCGAGCTAAACAGCGCACCAGTTGCTCATAGTCATCTCAGAGCTTGAACCGACTGGACGTGCACTCCTCGAATACGATGGAACTTCCTTTGAGAAGCATTCTCAATGCCGCGTACGATGTGTCCGTGACGAAGTCATTGCGGGTGTTCAGGCGTGAAATCGGCACCATTAACTATGTACTTGAAACGATTTGCAGGCAAGCAAACAAACGTATTGTTATTTATTTAAGTGTTGAGATGAATAGAGTCTTCGTGATAGTTGAGAAGTGGGGTGAGGACCGTTATAAAATACCTGCAGGTGTAGGTACAAGAAGAGAGAAGATTGGTGATGCTCCCTCATATGCCATTGTTTGTACGTTGTGTATAAATAACGATCAGCCATACATTAATATACGACTGATGTGGAAGAATGCACCTGATAATAACGTTCTTGTCCCCACACGAAACCGATTCATCCTCGACAGAATGTTTGAAATCGTCGGATTCCGCAAGCTGAAGCCTATATTAGACGCTCTTGTTACGGATATGATTTATTTTGACACGGTTCTTGAATACGCATACACCGCTCTGCTCGACGGCTTTATCGAATGTAGGGATGAACAAGGCGAGAATGGTCTAGAGCTGGATGCTTATTTAAAAGGTTTAGACTCTTCGAAGTATCCCGAACTTTGGTACAAAGCACTTGAGCGGTACAGGCAGAGCTCGCCTACACTGTTCACCCTGAAGAGTTGTACCTCAATATAATGAGCAGCTGTCGTTACGATTTGGAAGATTATTTCAATTGCCCCTATGCAGTGTGAAGAAGAATTCACGATTGAAAAGCTCGGATCGGTAAGAAAAACCCTCGATTGGAAAGGAGTGTTTAAATGCAAGAAACTTCACTTTTTTCTAGGTGAAGGTCAAAATATGATAATAAAAACCCATTCTATTAGAGTGGGTTTTTATTACCAAAGGAGTGTTTATAAACTTGTATTTAATAATGATGTGGTGGCTAACGATGACCTCTTTTTGTGTGCTTTTGAGTGTATTCTGGCTGTGTTTAAAGATAACTTACCAACCGAATGTAAAGTGGGCACAAAAATAGTATTGAATAATATGAAGGCCATTTATATCGAGTATAGGTATTCGTATAACTTGAGCGGCGAAATAATGTTAAGACTCGATTACGTGTGAGTTTAGTGTTTTGCGCCGTAGAACATAAAGTATTTTCATATATATTTATTTTCTATAATTGTGTATATATATATATATATATTTCCTGTACTAATATGTTGCTGATTATACTCCTTCGTTCTGTATATTGTTATTTTTTATTTTCAATATTACTATTTTCAATATATTTAATTATTTAATATAACTGTATATATATATATATATATATTCCTCGTTCGTATTTCTTATGCTACTATTATTTTTTATTTTATTTTTTGATCATATATGTTCCATCGTTTGACTGTATATTTATTTTCTATATATTTCGTGAAATTGATTCCATTAATTCGTCTAAATAAACAGAATGATGTAATGGTGTTTTATTTAATTCTTTTGGTTGTAAACGACATTATTATTTAATTATACCAAACGGCTGCCTTCTAAACCGACTAACGGATTTCTAAATCATCTGTCAAGAATATCTGAATAGCGCAATCTGGCAGTTGAAAAGTTAATATATACATCTGCCTTATAGGTATTCTACGTCAACTGGCTAGTTAAGCCAACTGGCGGATTAAGCTAACTGTCAAGAATATATGCCTTAATTAAATAAATAGCGCAATCTGGCAACTCAACCCTAATAATGTGCCTGCCTTCTAGGTCTTCTAAGTCAACTGGCTGGTTAAGCCAATTGGCTGATTAGGACAGTGAAGAGATCAGCCTGGTATACACACTCTGAGGCTGTGCTCCAGGCCATGCTGTGCAGTGAGGTGGAGGAGGAGAGGAGGGAGGCAGAGAAGAGGATACTGGAAATCAGAGGTGAAGGAGATGAGGACACACAGGTACAGTAGGAGACTGCAGTGTCAGACCCAGGAAGACTCCTGACATCAACCCAGATGCTACCAAACTCTCGGAGCTTATTGACTGGAACTCTGGCATGACTGAGCCTCCTCTGACTGCTCCCTCACCACTGCTGCAATCAAGGAGTTTATGGATAGACCAATGTCAGTTCATGCATGGCCCTCACACACACAGTCAGCGGAGAGGTGTGTAAGGATGACAACTGAAGCAGCACAACATGTTTACTCACAGGAGAGGAGGGAGGCGTACATCAGTGGCAAGGTGGCCAGTAGGGAGCTCATGTCCAAGAACAATAGCAAGGCAGACATGGCATCCTTGGTAAAGTTCAAGAAACCTATCTATATTTCTAAGTTTTAATTTTGAAATACAATCAAAATGTTTTTAATTGTATGTACTGTATGTAAAATGTAGTTATATATGGCATCCTTGGCAAAGTTCACGAAACATATCTATATTTCTGTTTTAATATTGAAATACAATCAAAATGTCTTTAATTGTATGTACTGCATGTAAAATGTAGTTATATATGGCATCCTTGGCAAAGTTAAAGAAACATATCTATATTTCTATGTTTTAATATTGAAATACAATCAAAATATCTTTAATTGTATGTACTGTGTGTAAAATGTAGTTATATACAAAAAAAAAAATACTTGCAAAAATTGCTAATTTTTCGTAAAATTCAACTTCAAATATAAGTAGCTAGAAGGGGTGAAATCTGGATTTTGAAGCCATATTTCGATTTAGCACATAAAAATGCATCATTTGATCACTAGTAGTCTTTAAAAATCTAAAGATTTCACTTTGCTCCCTAAAATTGACACACCGTATTACCCATATCTTCATTTTCCATTTATTATAGAATTTATTATAATTAATTGTGTTTGTCTTGCATCTAACCCTCATCCCTAAATTTTATTAGATTATGCATACACATTGCATATGGCATGATTGGAACCCTTGTTTGTATTTCTTTATTCATAACTGTATTTCTCTAATTCATCTCTTCTAAATTCTCCCAATAATGACTTGTACTGTACGTACAAATTAAATAACTATGGCGTATTAATTATGAATTGATGTATGGCATAATTTGAATAACTATGACGTCATAAAGTAGCGTAATTCCCTTCACATTTTCCATACCTTGAATACCGATCATATCTTTAATGTTCAATGTATGGTAAATTCTTTAAAATCATAATAAAAACTTTACACTCTACGTCAGTATTTATATGTTGTTCATTCATACATCCATTTCCTTTCTTGACCTTTATCTTTTGTTAATTTTATTAACTATTCATTCAGCTACCTATTGTCTACCTATTGTCAACCTATTGTGTGACTACCAATATGTGTACAAAACTTTATGCATTCGTACATGTTCGCAAATGATCATGATCACGTACGTAGTTACCTTACATGTAAGTACGTTCACATATATTCTTTTTATTTCTTTTCTTTAAATTAATTAATTTCTCGCAATACTCATAAATGCTTATACAAGTGTTCGAATTCCGCTGACATCAGCAAAGGCGAGTTCTTCTGGGGTGAAAATCTCCTCTCGCTTGCTTCTAATTTATAAAATATCATTGTGTGTTATGTTTATATATATACACATATATATATAGATACTGTATGTGCTCATGTACTTTATGTTGTACTCTTAACATGCTAATTGTCTATAAATATGTAACACTGTAAAAAAACTATAGTTAACTGTTTAATTGTAATTAACTGTAATAATTTAATATAATATAATATGCTCTATGTGGGCACCATTACACTGAATGCACATACGGATGGCACATACAAAGGCATCTCAGCACACCACCTGCAAAAAAATAAAAAAATAAATAAACATTTATTTATCATGACCATTTTGCCTATGCATGGAGACATTTGACTCACGCTGTACTTTAATGAAACTATAATTAACGATAATACTTTAATATAATGTAATTAATGTATTTTAATAAAACTATAATTAACGATAATAATTTAATATAATGTAGTTAATGTACTTTAATGAACTGTAATTAACGATAAGAAGCGAATGTGAATTAATTGGTAATTATAATCATAGTTGTAATAAACTAAAATTACAATTTACTCAGTAATGTACTTGGGATTGTACTCCATGTACGACCCGACATTATGTCGCCATTTCGGAATGTTCACTCGGCGATATTATTATTATTTTTTAATTATTTTTTTTTTCGATGGGATAAATTTTTGATGTGCTTCCTACTTTGCCAAATAATTGGTGACTTGTTCTTTTTAAAATTTCTTAATCATTTTTAGATTTAGCTTAATAATGAATCCTAAGTAACTTTTTGCAATGTTCATGTTTTGTATACGTTTTCTCTTCGTTACAAAAGACGAAGTCATGTCTTGCCTAAGCATTTAATTGTAAATCTTAAACCTTTAATTTTTGCGTAAATGCATATTTTAGTGTAAAGATGCATAGTTCAATTTCCACTTCTAATTAACTTGGCAGACCCGGAAAACATCAGATCTGAAAATACGCTGTTTAAGATAAAAATATGGCTTCCTCTTCCTATATCCTGTTTATCTGTTTAATCACAGCAAAAAAGTTTACTTTATTTTCAAATATTGTGCAAAAATAATGCAGTCTTTACAACATTTAATAATATAAATGTTAGCAGTTTTTGGGTATATAAACCCACAAAAATTCTTCCATGTTCATTTTGATTTAAACTACAAGGCTGAGCACTACCTGTACATTATAGCAGTAAATTACAGTAAGAAACAGTCTTTATCTTCTCCTTCGAGCCGTGCTTTTTTCAGAGAACTTAGTCATTAAAATCTCCCCATACGTTACAAGAAGACTCGGAGAAACCTCAAAGAATTTAATAAGCCTCTCAGAATCCTTCGAGCCACTATAGAAGAACTCAGGGAGTAGTATAAAAGAAAATACTGCACGTAACAAATCCGTTGCTGCCTCTTAACCAGAACCCCCTTCGACTTCGAACCAACCCAAGACTATAGAGAAAGAAGGATAACAAAAGTGTCGACCTTGCCAGGATAACAAGTGGCGACTTTGCCCCAGGATAAGAAACTGGCGACCTCTGCATCCAGGGTTCTTCCAGTCTTTCAGACCCTGGAACTAGAACCAACATCCAGTTGACCGGCGTGTCACGACTCCCAGTTCGTCACATCCACCCTTGAACCGGTGTGTCACGACTCCAAGTTCTCCACGCCTAGTTTTCGTCCAAGAACAAGTGGCCAGTAAGACACGTCTTCAGGACACGTTTCCAAAGATTTCGCCGTAGGAATCTTGTTAAGTACAGCGCTCTTTTTTTTTTAAAGTAATCTTTAAACATTTGAGAAGTCAGTATTATTAACAGTTAATAAAGAGTATCAAACCAGAGTTACAAGAAACACAGTGAACAATCATTACCCCAGTGATATATTTCCTTTTATATTAACCGAATTATTTTCACTAGTATAATTAATTTTATTTTATGTACAAACATAATATTACCGTACCTTCGCGTACATTCGAGTGAAATGTTGTTTCCATTTTTTATTTTTGTTTACAACTTTTTCAAATTATTGAATTAAATTGACTTGAAATTATTGTGCATTTATTGTGCTTTATTGTAATAGAGAAAGAGAGAGTTTATAGTTTATAGAGACACGTGATAGCAGGTCGAGTGCAGTCAATTTCAGTCAGTTTCAGTCTCTGTCAGTTTTCAATCAGTTTGAAGTTTAAGTAAGTTTGAAGTTTAAGTCAGTTTGAAGTCAAAGTCAGTTTGAAGTCCATGGCAGTTTTAAGTCAGTTCAAGTCAGTAGGTTGCATTCAGAGGGACAACCGCCCCAGAGATTTATAGAAATACTTGATAGCAATTCAAGTCAGTAAGTTGTATCCAGAGGGACAACCCCCCCAGAGATTATAGAAATACTTGATAGCAGTTCAAGTCAGTAGGTTGCATCCAGAGGGACGACGACCCCAGAGATTTATAGACATACTTGATAGCAGTTGATGTCAGTAGGTTGCATCCAGAGGGACAACCGCCCCAGAGATTATAGAAATACTGGATAGCAGTTCAAGTCAGTAGGTTGCATCCAGGGGAACAACCTCCCCAGAGATTTGTAGAAATACTTGATAGCAGTTCAAGTCAGTCAGTTAGTTTCAAGTCAGTCAGTCAGTTAGTTTCGAGTCAGTCAGTCAGTTTCAAGTCACGGTAGTGAGTCCCCAGTCAGTTGTAGTGAGTCCCCAGTCAGTTGTAGTCAGTTGCAAGTCAGTTGAAAGTCAGTTGTAGTCAGTTCCAAATCAGTTGTAGTCAGTTTTAGTCAGTCCTAAGTCAGTTGTAGTCAGTCCCAAGACAGTTGTAGTTAGTCCCAATACAGTTGTAGTCAGTCCCAAGTCAGTTGTAGTCAGTCCCAAGTCAGTTGTAGTTTCAAGTCAGTTTCATGTCAAGTTCAAGTCAGTTCAGTACAGTCAATATAATTGAAACTTTTTTTTTGTTGTAAAAGAGAATTTAATTCAACCTGAATTTAAAAGAATTTAATTTAATCGAATTTGAGAGAATTTCATTCAACCTTTTTTTGTTGCAAGAGAGAATTTAAATTAATGTACTTTTGACATTTTTTCTGATTTTCATTCACATAATATATACAGAGGTGTGTGTGTGTGTGTGTGTGTTGTGTGTGTGTGCACAGGTGAAAGTTCTAAGCTCCGCCCACTGGAAGACCAGCAACGTGAGTCATGCTACTACCTGGAATTCCTTGCGTGGTCAGTTGATTGCAGTAAGCCCTTGAGCTCAGACGTGTATTCGCCCGCGTAGAAGAAACTGGCTACCTTTAATATTGCTTGTTCAAAGTTTATGAAATGGTATTCAGCAAAGTGTCAAGATGTGGTGGATACCGAAAAACTTCCTATTCCCCCCTCCTTTGCCTCTTTTAAAACCACATTGGATCGTGCGAAGGAGCAAAATGTACAAATACTCTATGGTTATTCTGGTGAGAGCGTTGTAGGCTTTCGTTGCACAGACGATGTATTGAAGTATGCTGTAGAGCTAAGCTTTATAAAGTCTCACATATACCGTGAAGTAAAAGAAACAACGCGTGCAGAAGAGAAGCAGCAGATATGGATAGTGAGTCTTGTAGATGAGTGGTGTGACAAGCGGTATTATATCATGTTACACCATACCGAGCACTCGTACGCTTCGGTTGAAAATGTAAATGTCGTCATCATGGACAATCTTAAGTATTTTTATCACTATATTAATGTATATCATGACGAGGTTCGTAGTGAGGTTGTGGCTAGTGCCCTGCGTGAGTTTGTAGCAGACTTTAGAGACGAGTATCATCTGTTAAATAAAAAGGAAAAATATGGTCATATGTTTCTCTCAAATAGTGCACCGGGAGTGTGAAGACGTTTAGTTTGTGGAAATGGTGAGTGGTAAAACAATAAAACCGTTATAAAATGTGCCTAGTTCATGAAATTTACCCTGACGGGAACTGTCTGGTGCGTATTTAGGGAGTGTTAAAACATTAAAACCGAAATTTATATAACGAGCAGTTGTCGTAACGATTTAGAAGATTATTTCAATTGCCGCTATGTTGACTGAAGATGAGTTCATGATTGAAAAGCTCGGGTCGGTAGAAATAAACCCTCGATTGGAAAGGCGTGTTTATAAACTTGTGTTTAATAATATGGCTAACGATGAACTCTTTGTGCGTGCTTTTGATTGTAGTCTAGACGTAATTAAAGATAACTTACCAACCGGTTGTAAAGTGGGAACAAAAATAGTACTGAACGATGTGAAAGCCCTTCATATCGAATACAGGTTTCCCTATACTTTAAGCGGTGAAATATTATTAAACCGCGTATACTGCGTAATGCGGCGCAAATGATGTAATTGTAGACTCGGATAAGTGCGAGTTTAGTATTTTGAAAAAAAGTGAAATGTATTTATATATTTAACATATTTGTGTGTGTGTGTGTGTGTGTGTGTGTACATTTCAGCTATATTGATGGCTATATTATTTCTTATGTTGCGCGGTAGAAGATAAAGTGTATGTACTTATTTATTTAGTTGTGTGTATATATTTCTACTATGTTGATGGTTATATTATTTCTTATTTTTTATTTTTGATCATTCCAATGTATATTTATTTTCTATATATCTCCATAATTGCGTATATATATATATATTTTTTTTTTTCTCCTGTACTGTTATATTAACGGATATATTTTTTGATTATATGCATATTCCTCATTCATATTTCTTAAACTATTATTATTTTTAATTGATCATTCAAATCTATATTTATTTTCTACATATTTACAATAAACAGGATGATGTAATGTTGTTTTATTTAATTCTTTTGGTTGTAAACAATTATATCAAATGGCTGGTTACGCCTTCTAAACCTACTAGCGGAGTTCTAAGCCAACTTTTAAGAATTAATTAAATAAATGGTACAATCTGGCAACTTAATAATGTATACCTGAACAATTAAAATGGTATCTGTCAACTCTCCATAATAATGTATACTTGAACAATAAAAATAAAAAGTGGTATCTGGCAACTCTCCCGGTGCAAGCCGTGGATTTCAGATGTGTATTCTCTAGCGTAGAAGGAAAATAGTGTGTTGGACACAATGTGGAAGGTATACACTGCGTACACGAGATAAGTGTACGCATGGTGTGAATGAACTCTGAAGCTGTTCTTCTTCATTACACTTTCACAACAATTTTGAAAAGAGCTTCTGTGTTGTCGGACACAATGTGGAAGGTGTACATTGCGTACACGAGATAAGTGTACGCATGGTGTGAAAGAACTCTGAAGTTGTTCTTTGTCATTATACTTTTGCATCTTCTTGCTACAATTTTGGAAAGCGCTACTGTGTTGTCTGACACGATGTGGAAGGTGTACACTGCGTACACGAGATAAGTGTACGCATGGTGTGAATGAACTCTGAAGTTGTTCTTTGTCATTATACTTTTGCATCTTGCTACAATTTTAAGCTGTTCTTCATTACACTTTCACAACAATTTTGAAGAGCTTCTGTGTTGTCGGACACAATGTGGAAGGTGTACGTTGTGTACACGAGATAAGTGTACGCATGGTGTGAATGAACTCTGAGGCTGTTCTTTTTCATTACACTTTTTGTATCTTCTTGCTACAATTTTGGAAAGAGCTTCTGTGTTGTTGGACACAATGTGGAAGGTGTACATGAGGGAGATACAAGGACAAGAAGTACCTCAATAAGTATTGCAATCCGTACCGAGAATGTATTAGTGGTTACGGTTCCATGGAAAAAATTCCTACATCGCAAGGTTCGGGTTATCCATTTTTTTGAACTGATCCACAGAGCAGATGTTCACATCTTCTGAAGACCGCATGTTCCACGCGCCACAGATCTTATAGACAATGTAGGTCCTGTATATGAGCTTGAATTATCTCGATGAAATTATGATGTGAAATAGTGAGCAATCATTCCCTGACGAGATGTATTTCTGAATCCACGTTAAACTGTACGTCTAATGCGGGGAACAAATCGTCGAGAAAGAGTTAATTATTATTATTACTACTACATAGAAAAAATCTACATTGTGCATTACCATGTTTTGTAGCAACACTATTCCCGGATCAATAATCACTAATATAATCGAGAGGATTTTATAATAAAGAAATTATAAATATATTTATTCCTTTAATTATATTTAAAAAAAAGAAAAGAGTAATCGGTTTTCACGTTATGAATCCACGTTAAACTGTAGGTCTAATGCGGGTGAAAAACTTAATCTTTGTCAAAATGAAGAAATTGGCGAGAAAGAGTTAATTATTATTATTACTACTACATAGAAAAAATCTACATAGTGCATTACCATGTTTTGTAGCAACACTATTCCCGGATCAATAATCACTAATGTAATCGAGAGGATATCTGTTTCTGATTGAGTTTCAACTTTGAATAATTAGTGTATTCGGTTTGACTTCTCGCGTAGGCGTGTGGAAAAATTGTATTTAGTTATTGAATTTCAATTCGTTTAACTGTGGGTCTAAGGCGGAGTGAAAAGCTTAACCATTGCAATTCTGTAAAAAGGAGTTAATTATTATTGTTACTACATAGAAAAATTTGTCTTTGTGCATATCACATTTTGCGGTTATACTATTCCCGGATCAATAATCACTAATGTAATCGAATAGCCAGTAAAGGACCCAAAACTGAAAATAAGATGGGAAGAAATGAGCCTGTTATTTTAAATGTTGAAATTATGATGTGAAAGAGTGAGCAATGATTCCCTGACGAGATGTATTTCTGATTCGGTTTCCACGTTAAACTGTAGGTCTAAGGCCGGAGTGAAAAGCTTAACCATTGTCAAAATGAACAAATCAGCGAGATGATTTGAAAGAGTGAGCAATCATTCCCTGACGAGATGTATTTCTGATTCGCCGACAATATTTGCATCTATACTTGGTTCTCTCCAATCCACATTATTGTTACTACATAGAAAAATTTCTCTTTGTGCATATCACATTTTGCGGTCACACTATTCCCGGATCAATAATCACTAATGTAATCGAGAGGATTTTATAATAAAGAAATTATAAATATATCCATTCCTTTAATTATATTTTTTAAAAAAGAAAAGAGTATTCGGTTTCCACGTTAAACTGTGGGTCTAAGGCTGAGTGAAAAGCTTAACCATTGTTACAATTCAGCGAAGAGTTAGTTATTATTATTATTACTAAAGAGAAAAATCTACATTGTTTTTGTGCATATCACATTTTGCGGTCATACTATTCCCGGATCAATAATCACTAATGTAATCGAGAAGATTTTATAATAAAGAAATTGTAAATATATCTATTCCTTTACTTATTTTTTTTAAAAAGAAAAGAATGAACAAAACTCTCTCTCTCTCTCTCTCTCTCTCTCTCTCTCTCTCTCTCTCTCTCTCTCTCTCTCTCTATATATATATATATATATATATATATATACACGAGATAGGTGTACGCCTGGTGTGAATGAATTCTGTATTTTAAATGAGTCTGTAGTTTCATTGGTACGTTTTATTTCCCACTAACTGTGTACACGAGATAAGTGTACACATGGTGTAAGTGAACTCTGAAGCTGTTCTTTTTGCAGACGTTTATACAGAAAACAAGTAATTACATTATTGAAAACATTAACTAGGAATCGTGAGATACGCGTCTGGTAATCGGGAGTCGAACCCACGATCTCATCTCTTTCTGCAGACGTTTATACAGAAAACAAGTAATTACATTCAATTGTTATTACTTTCAGAGTACATGTGTATTAATTTTGAAAAACTTTGTTGATTTCTGATAATTATGATTTTGATAACTAAGTTGATAAAATATAAAACATTTTTTATTTACAAGGAAGACATTCGCTTCGAGAGTGAAGTGTGTATTTCAGTGAGGAGAAATAAGCATAATATTTTTAACATTTGGAGTCAAGCGAGGTTTTGTCGATTTGAGTGGAAGGACTTTGGCTAAAAGGAAACTTAGTGGTCATTTTTGCGGTTAGCGTAAGACGCATCTGCTCAGAATTTTTTTTTTTCCAGAGATGCTGAAAGTAAATGAGATGAGTGAAATGATATGAGATTAGTGAAATGAAGTGAAATGACATGAAAATGAAATGATATGAAAAGGCTTAATATTTTTTTTATGTTTTTCATACATAAGAAAGGTTTGCCAAAAGAAAATAGACACAGTTAATGTGTTTATTTCTTTTGCTAAGCCAATTGTTTAGTTAATTTTTTAATGTTAATATTGTTTTAATTCACTTTAAGGTGAAAATCCGTTTATATATATATATATATATATATATATATATATAGATATATATATACACAAACTCAGAATGGTTCCCTGAGAACATTATATGTTAACCCAGACCGTGCATGGAACAAGGAACTCTTCTGGGAAAATTAAATCCACTATAGTCCGAATAAGTAATGGTAAATGACAAATACCATAGTTTTTTTCCTTTTTCATGATTTTAGCCCGACGTGGGCAACGGGTCTCTCGCAAAGAGATCCCATAAATATAGCTTCCTCACCAGCTATCTGCAAAGCAGACAGGATCCAGCTTTGGGACGTGGATCTAGGGTTTAAAGCAAACCTAGATCCCTACACTCAGAACCTCTATATAAGTAAAAGACTCGTTGCATTCACGTCGTGTTGAATAAATCAAAGAAAAAGGGGGTAACTATTGTATTTTTAGCCAAAAAAACCAAAACTTAAACCTCAACCGGGACATTGAGCGTCCACTTTTCAAGGCACGAAACACGTCCGTTTAGTATACACAAACTCAGAATGGTTCCCTGAGAACATTATATGTTAAACCCAGACCGTGCATGGAACAAGGAACTCTTCTGGGAAAATTAAATCCACTATAGTCCGAATAAGTAATGGTAAATGACAAATACCATAGTTTTTTTCCTTTTTCATGATTTTAGCCCGACGTGGGCAACGGGTCTCTCGCAAAGAGATCCCATAAATATAGCTTCCCTCACCAGCTATCTGCAAAGCAGACAGGATCCAGCTTTGGGACGTGGATCTAGGGTTTAAAGCAAACCTAGATCCCTACACTCAGAACCTCTATATAAGTAAAAGACTCGTTGCATTCACGTCGTGTTGAATAAATCAAAGAAAAAGGGGGTAACTATTGTATTTTTAGCCAAAAAAACCAAAACTTAAACCTCAACCGGGACATTGAGCGTCCACTTTTCAAGGCACGAAACACGTCCGTTTAGTATACACAAACTCAGAATGGTTCCCTGAGAACATTATATGTTAAACCCAGACCGTGCATGGAACAAGGAACTCTTCTGGGAAAATTAAATCCACTATAGTCCGAATTCACGACGTGAATGCAACGAGTCTTTTACTTATATAGAGGTTCTGAGTGTAGGGATCTAGGTTTGCTTTAAACCCTAGATCCACGTCCCAAAGCTGGATCCTGTCTGCTTTGCAGATAGCTGGTGAGGGAAGCTATATTTATGGGATCTCTTTGCGAGAGACCCGTTGCCCACGTCGGGCTAAAATCATGAAAAAGGAAAAAAACTATGGTATTTGTCATTTACCATTACTTATTCGGACTATAGTGGATTTAATTTTCCCAGAAGAGTTCCTTGTTCCATGCACGGTCTGGGTTTAACATATAATGTTCTCAGGGAACCATTCTGAGTTTGTGTATACTAAACGGACGTGTTTCGTGCCTTGAAAAGTGGACGCTCAATGTCCCGGTTGAGGTTTAAGTTTTGGTTTTTTTTGGCTAAAAATACAATAGTTACCCCCTTTTTCTTTGATTTATTCAACACGACGTGAATGCAACGAGTCTTTTACTTATATAGAGGTTCTGAGTGTAGGGATCTAGGTTTGCTTTAAACCCTAGATCCACGTCCCAAAGCTGGATCCTGTCTGCTTTGCAGATAGCTGGTGAGGGAAGCTATATTTATGGGATCTCTTTGCGAGAGACCCGTTGCCCACGTCGGGCTAAAATCATGAAAAGGGAAAAAAACTATGGTATTTGTCATTTACCATTACTTATTCGGACTATAGTGGATTTAATTTTCCCAGAAGAGTTCCTTGTTCCATGCACGGTCTGGGTTTAACATATAATGTTCTCAGGGAACCATTCTGAGTTTGTGTATACTAAACGGACGTGTTTCGTGCCTTGAAAAGTGGACGCTCAATGTCCCGGTTGAGGTTTAAGTTTTGGTTTTTTTGGCTAAAAATACAATAGTTACCCCCTTTTTCTTTGATTTATTCAACACGACGTGAATGCAACGAGTCTTTTACTTATATAGAGGTTCTGAGTGTAGGGATCTAGGTTTGCTTTAAACCCTAGATCCACGTCCCAAAGCTGGATCCTGTCTGCTTTGCAGATAGCTGGTGAGGGAAGCTATATTTATGGGATCTCTTTGCGAGAGACCCGTTGCCCACGTCGGGCTAAAATCATGAAAAAGGAAAAAAACTATGGTATTTGTCATTTACCATTACTTATTCGGACTATAGTGGATTTAATTTTCCCAGAAGAGTTCCTTGTTCCATGCACGGTCTGGGTTTAACATATAATGTTCTCAGGGAACCATTCTGAGTTTGTGTATACTAAACGGACGTGTTTCGTGCCTTGAAAAGTGGACGCTCAATGTCCCGGTTGAGGTTTAAGTTTTGGTTTTTTTGGCTAAAAATACAATAGTTACCCCCTTTTTCTTTGATTTATTCAACACGACGTGAATGCAACGAGTCTTTTACTTATATAGAGGTTCTGAGTGTAGGGATCTAGGTTTGCTTTAAACCCTAGATCCACGTCCCAAAGCTGGATCCTGTCTGCTTTGCAGATAGCTGGTGAGGGAAGCTATATTTATGGGATCTCTTTGCGAGAGACCCGTTGCCCACGTCGGGCTAAAATCATGAAAAAGGAAAAAACTATGGTATTTGTCATTTACCATTACTTATTCGGACTATAGTGGATTTAATTTTCCCAGAAGAGTTCCTTGTTCCATGCACGGTCTGGGTTTAACATATATATATATATATATAAGGAATTAAATAGACACAGTTAATATGATTCTATATATATATATATATATATATATATATATATATATATATATAAGGTAAGGAGAAAGTTGTTCAATTGTGTGTGTGTGTGTGTGTGTGTGTGTGTGTGTATTTCGTCTGAACTATTATTTTGACGATTGTACGTATTATATTATTTTTGTGCAGTAGAAGGCAAATTCTATTTATTTATTAATAAACATTTTCTTTTTGGCAATTTCGAATTTAAGTCTGTATGCTTTGGTAACGAATTAAAATGGTATCTAGCAACTCACCCTAATAATGTATACCTGTACAATTAAAACACGAAATGGTATCTGGCAACTCAACCATCATCTATATAAGACCCGCTTGGCTTCGGAGCTGGTAGTTTGATGCGAACTTGGCCGAATAAAGAACTCTCTCCTTCCCTTCTTAGGTTAAGACTTAGCTTAGTTTCCCTTTGGAGGGTCAGGACATCCCATTGTCCCCCCAAAGTCCTCCTCCGTCTACCCTTTCACTCTTAGGCTAAGGCAACCCCTTTGGTGGGAGGTCATCCTCCCTTCTCCCCCCTTCAGGTGTACCCCTCCCCCCTTGGCTCCTTCTAAGTCAACTGGCTGATTAAGCCAACTGGCTGATTAGGAGTCTATAAGAGGACGGCGGTCAGCTGAAGCGTTATTATGCACTTGGCTCCTGCCAGGTGAACACCTCTCTTCCTTTCTCTCCTTCTCCTGTCTTTCTCTTGGGGGATAACGCCGCCTCCAAGTTTCATGACCCCCTTGTTGCACCTGCAGCATCCCCCAACCCCCTTTGCAACATTGAGTTGTCGCATATCCCACCCCCTTTGCAACATTGAGTTGTTGCATACCCCGACCCCTTCTTCACCCAGACCCCTTTTCAACATTTGATCATTATCTCTTGCAACACTGCAACATTCCTGCACTCTAACCTTTTGCGGCTATACTACTGACCTTGTATGGCACCTGACTCATAGTCTGATTCACTCTGATGTGAGTCTAATTCATATTGTGTGGAAGTACTCTCTACATCTGAAAAACACTCTATTTCGGTTAAAATATGAGTCCTTCATTTCTCTTCTTCTTTTAACCATTCCTTCTTCTGTCCGCAATTTCCTAGACTGCGTCGATCGCTGATCCTGTAAAAACAGAAGCTCTTCTTTTAGCACCTTCAGTTCTCTTCGACAGGTGCATCTTATTTGAACATCTTCGCAGCTCTCAGGACAGCCAAAGTTTTGATGGGAGATAAAAGGGCATTTACAGGCACTGATATCGAATAATTCTTCCAAGGTGTCATTAAAATTTTCTCTCATTTTGACACGACTTTTTGATCTACTAAGATCATTTGCTTTGCCGATGAACCGCTTTAATTTGATATAAACTGATTTGTCAGCTGTTGCAGGAATTGAAGATTTCTCCAAACACAGTATATCTTCAGTAATTTTGTTGAAAATATCAGTTATGTGAACACTGAAGTGGCTTCTTTTAAAAGAACATGGTATTGGCTCACCTGTTTATTTGTTGGCAATGTTGTAAGAGGAAACTCTTGTGCGGTTCCAAATATAAAATGTGGTTTTGATTGACTCATTGTAGCTCTGATGTTTGAAGCAGAAGCCATATTTGTTACAAATAATCAGAAATTACCAATTCCAAATCCAACAAAATCCTGAAAAATAAAAACAATTCATTAAACATCTGAAACATTTATATGAGGTAGAAAATATGAAATAAAAATTTTTTGCTTCAGCAAACGTTTTTGTAAAAAGAATATTTTTCGAGTTATGAAGCGTATAATGACTGGCTGGCGGCCATTTTTTTTGGGGGAAAAATAGGGTACTTAGGATGAATTCAAATTTTTTTAATTATCATATTCTTTTTATCACCCTTCAATTCACCAGTGAAGCAATAGTTGAAAAAATTTTCACCCCACCCTAACACACACACACATATATATATATATATATATATATATATATATATATATATATATATAATATATATATTATATATATATATGTTAACCCCTCCGTCTATAGCCTGGATTGGTTCGAAGTCGACGGGGGTTCTGGTTAGGAGGCAGCAACGGATTTCTTACTTGCAATATTTTCTTCTATACTACTCTCCGAGTGCTTCTATAGTGGCTCAAAGGATTCTGAGTGGCTTATTAAATTATTCGAGGTTTCTCCGATTCTTCTTGTAACGTATCGGGAGATTTTAATGACTAAGTTCTCTAAAGAGAGCACGGCTCGAAGAAGAAGATAAAGACTGTTTCTTACTGTAATTTACTACTAAAATGTACAGGGAGTGCCAAGCCTCGTAGTTTAAATCAGAATGAACATGGGAGAATTTTTGTGGGTTTATATACCCCAAAACTGTAAACATTATTATTATTGAATTTTGAAAAGGCTGCATTACTTTTGCACAATATTTGAAAATCAAGTATATTAAGGTAATAAAAGAAACGCACTTAAAAGAACTTGCAATTAATGAAAGTAAATCTCGCGGTATTAAAATTGAATTTCGACACAAAATTAAATTCGACTAGTAACAATTATAGCCATATATGAAGAGTATATAACCATTAACATTAACCAGAAGTATCAGTACGATAATTGAATTAAGAAAATTAAGAATACAAATTAAAAATAGAAATCAATTATAAACTATAATGAACTGAACATAGGTTTTAGGTTCCATATAATACTCTTAAAAATAAAAAACAACTTAACATAAATTGAGGTTAGGTTCCACAGTACCAAAAGAGGCTCCTGGTTGGCGTCTGGACCAACCTGGGTGAAAGAAAACAGATGGTTAAACTGTGGTTTGACTGGAGCCAAAGTAGAGTCAACCATGGTTGAACCATTTTCCTTGTTGACACTGGGTTCAACTGGTGTTGGGGTATTGGGAAAAAAAATTAAAAATTTGGAATACTGCATTCGGGGGAATTGAAAGTGACTATTCGGGGAGATATGATGTCTGAAATTAAAAATATGTCGTTTCGTGAGCACTTTGCTCTTTAGGAAAACATTTATTGTCACACTGCTCAGAACACAAATTAAAGGAGTTCAAACAAAACGGAGGGACGGCATGTTCCTCCCTAGTAATTTAAGGAGTCACTGGGACATGATCGATTAGTTACAATACTATTACTGTCATCATATACATCACAATAATTGTCAAAATCGTTACAAACATTTGAAAAAACTGTTTTGGTTACAAACAATAAAATATATAATTTCACCTATATATTTATATACGCAATTACTGCATGCAAAAAGACACAGAAGGTTGAATTAAAGACACAAACCTGCCAATTCAGGTTGAATTAAATTCTCTCTTCAATAAATAAAAAGGTTGAATTAAATTCACTTAAATTCGCTTAAATTAAATTCTCTTAAGCTAAATTCTCTTAAGTTAAATTCTCCTAAATGAAATTCTCTTAAATTCAGATTGAATTAAATTATTTTTTACAACAAAAAAAAAACTACAGCTGACTTTGGACTGACTACAACTGACTTGGGACTGACTACAACTGTCTTGGGACTGACTACAACTGAATTGGGACTTACTACAACTGACTACAACTGATTTGGAACTGACTACAACTGACTTGCAACTGACTTGCAACTGACTACAACTGAATGGGGACTGACTGCAACTGACTTGAAACTGACTACAACTGACTTCAAACTGACTGACTGACTTCAAACTGACTGACTGACTGACTCGAAACTAACTAACTGACTGACTTCAAACTGACTGACTTGAACTGCTATCAAGTATTTCTACAAATCTCTGGGGCGGTTGTCCCTCTGGATGCAACCTACTGACTTGAACTGCTATCATGTATTTCTATAAATCTCTGGGGCGGTTGTCCATCTGGATGCAACCTACTGATTGAATTGACTGAAAACTGACTTAGACTTCAAACTGACTTGGACTTCAAACTGACTTAAACTTCAAACTGACGTAAACTTCAAACTGACTTAAACTTCAAACTGACGTAAACTTCAAAATTACTTAAACTTCAAACTGACTGAAAACTGTCTTGAGACTGTCTTGAGACTGACTGAAAACTGACTGAAAACTGACAGAAACTGAAACTGACTGAAATTGATTGCACTCGAACGGCTATCAAGTGTCTCTATAAACTATGAACTCTCTCTTTCCTTATTATAATAATGCACAATAAATGCACAATAATTTCAAGTCAATTTAATTCAATAATTTGAAAAAATTGTAAACAAAAATAAAAAATGGAAACAACATTTCACTCGAATGTACGCGAAGGACGGTAATATTATGTTTGGTACATAAAATAAAATTAACTATACTAGTGAAAATAATTCGGTTAAAATAAAGAAATGTATCACTGGTGTAATGAATGTTCACTGTGTTTCTTGTAACTCTGGCTTGGTACTCTTTATTAATTGTTAATAATACTGACTTCTCAAATGTTTAGAGATTACTTTAAAAAAAAAGAGCTCTGTACTTAACAAGATTCCTACGGCGAAATCCTTGGAAACGTGTCCTGAAGACGTGTCTTGCTGGCCACTTGTTCTTGGATGAAAACTAGGCGTGGAGAACTTGGAGTCGTGACACACCGGTTCAAGGGTGGATGTGACGAACTGGAAGTCGTGACACGCCGGTGAACTGGATGTTGGTTCTAGTTCCAGGGTCTGGAAGACTGGAAAAATCCTGGATGCAGAGGTCGCCAGTTTTTTATCCTGCGGCAGAGTCGCCACTTGTTATCCTGGCAAGGTCGCCACTTTTGTATCCTGTCAAGGTCGCCACTTTTGTTATCCTTTTTTTTTCTCTATAGTCTTGGGTTGATTTGAAATCGACGGGGGTTCTTGTTAGGAGGTAGCAACGGATTTGTTACTTGCAGTATTTTATTCTATACTACTCTCCGAGTTCTTCTATAGTGGCTCGGAGGATTTTGAGAGGCTTATTAAATTCTTTGAGGTTTCTCCGATTCTTCTTGTAACGTATCGGGAGATTTTAATGATTAAGATCTTTGAAGGGAGCACGGATCGAAGAAGATAAAGACTGTTTCTTACTGTAATTCACGGCTAAAATGTGCAGGTAGTGCTCAGTCTTGTAGTTTAAATCAGAATGAACATGGAAGAATTTTTGTGGGTTTATATACCCAAAAACTGCTAACTTTATTATTATTAAATGTTGAAAAGGCTGCATTATTTTTGCACAATATTTGAAAATAAAGTAAACTTTTTGCTGTGACAATGTTTAAACAGATAAACAGGATATAGGAAGAGGAAGCCATATTTTTATCTTAAACAGCTTATTTAGAGATCTGATGTTTTCCGGGTCTGCCATGTTAATTAGAAGTGGAAATTGAACTATGCATCTTTACACTAAAATATGCATATGCGCAAAAATTAAAGGTTTAAGATTTACAATTAAATGCTTAGGCAAGACATTACTTCGTCTTTTATAACGAAGAGAGAACGTATACAAAACATGAACATTGGAAAAAGTTACTTAGGATTCATTATTAAGCTAAATCTAAAAATGATTAAGAAAATTTAAAAAGAACAAGTCACCAATTATTTGGCAAAGTAGAAAGCACACCAAAAATTTATCTCATCGAAAAAAAAATAATAATGAAAAAAATAATATCGCCGAGTGTACAATCCTAAATGGCGACATAATGTCGGGTCGTACGTTGAGTACAATCCCAAGTACATTACTGAGTACATTGTAATTTTGGTTTATTACAACTATGATTATAATTACCAATTAATTCACATTCGCATCTTATCGTTAATTGCAGTTCATTAAAGTACATTAATTACATTATATTAAATTATTATCGTTAATTATAGTTTTATTAAAATATATTAATTACATTATATTAAATTATTATCATTAATTATAGTTTCATTAAAGTACATCAATTACATTATATTAAATTATTACATTTAATTACAGTTAAACAGTTAACTAGTTTTTTTTACAGTGTTACATATTTATAGACAATTAGGATGTTAAGAGTCTAACATAAAGTACATGGGTACATGCGGTGTGTGTGTGTGTGTGTATATATATATATATATATATATATATATATATATATATATACATAACACACATAATGATGTTTTATAAATTAGAAGCAAGTGAGAGGAGATTTTCAACCCAGAAGAACTCGCTTTTGCGGATGTCAGCGGAATTCGAACATTTGTATAAGCATTTATGAGTACTGTGAGAAATTAATTAATTTAAAGAAAAGAAATAAAAAGAATACATGTGAACTTACTTACATGTAAGGTAACTACGTATGTGATCATGATCATTTGCGAACATGTACGAATGCATAAAGTTTTGTACACATATTGGTAATCACACAATAGCTTGACAATAGGTAGAGAGTAGGTAGCTGAATGAATAATTAATAAAATTAACAAAAGATAAAGGTCAAGAAAGGAAATGGATGTATGAATGAACAACATATAAATAATGACGTATAGCGTGTAAAGTTTTTATTATGATGTTAAAGAATTTACCATACAGTGAATACTAAAGATATGATCGGTATTCAAGGTATGGAAAATGTGAAGGGAATTACGCTACTTTATGACGTCATAGTTATTCAAATTATGCCATACATCAATTCATAATTAATACGCCATAGTTATTTAATTTGTACGTACAGTACAAGTCATTATTGGGAGAATTTAGAAGTGATGAATTAGAGGAATACAGTAATGAATAAAGAAGTACAAACAAGGGTTCCAATCATGTCATATGCAATGGGTATGCATAATCTAATACAATTTAGGGATGAGGGTTAGATGCAAGACAACCATAATTAATTATAATAAATTCTATAATAAATGGAAAATGGAGATATGGGTAATATTGTGATGGAAATGTTAAACGATCTAAACAGACAATTGTCTTGTTTTTACTTCAAAGGAATGAAATTAAGGGACATTCGTTTCTCACAACGAACCTTCAATGACACAAACATGGATTCGACTTAACCATAGAAATGGTAGGTCGCATGGTTGTGAAACTGCAAAAATAGAAAGCAACAAATAAAAATTTTATCCAAACTCGCGTTAGGCAATTTTGGTTCTTATGTAAAAATGAATATTTGATTATATAGGAATTATTCATTGTCCAATTTTACATCGCTCTTCCCTCTAGAATGATATTAATACAATACAATTAATACATACAATACAATACAGTTAATATAATACAATAATATAACATCCCAACTAATTCAAACTAGATGATGACTAATGGTTTTTATAATTACAAATTTATATACAATACGTGAGTTGGGGTGGTAAAGTACAATGTACATTAATGAAATCTAATTTTAGACAACCAATTAAGTTCGACAACCAATGATATTGTTAAATTTTTATCAGAATTTTATTTTCCTGTGGAAAAAAATATATACCTAATGAATAGTAAGCAAAAGAGAAATTTAAATTTTAAGGTTCAGGAATTTCCAAAGTTACCATGATCGTACATTTAATAAATTAATTTGATGGACTAGTGTAGGTAAAAATCGAATTATGTAATGGATGATGTATAGACCTGTGGTCAAGTGTATTTATGTGTATTAGATGCAGAGTGTAAGTGGTTGGTTAAAATAACTGAATAAATGCATGAGAAAAATTTATATATGGTAAGCAACAATTATTACGATTAAATAAATAAATAAATTTAAATAATCTAGAGTAAATATCATAGTTAGCACTTACACGCAATTAAATAGTTTATTGTGATATTGAATTATTTTAGCATGTGCATTAGGGTGGAGCGATTTCCCTGATTTTTGAAATGACATTAGTAATAGTGCGGAAAATGTGGTATTGTATGTTGAATGCAATGTGACAAAACCGTTTTTCTCTAAGACAATATGTTCAGGTGCCAATATGCCAATGAATTTCCAATAAAAACTTAAAACCTCTTTATTTTGACAAAAAATTATATACAGCGACTCCGTAAATAAACAAATTTATATGTAATAGTACTCCACACATGGTGACGATTGGCATATTGACGCCAATCGCCATAAAATCATCACGCCAATCACATACGTGTGTGGCCAGCATAACACAGTGTGTTAATGTTAGACCAGCTGTTGCCGCAGTAAGGTGTTACGCTCTCTCCGCTTGCGCAATCACATCAGATCCTTTCACTATTTAATATTTGATGTTGCATTTCAGCACATTCTCTTACTCTTTTGTGATCTTGTTTTTATAAATTTGGATTATATATTATAAATCTTGTATAGTAAAAGATTTATAATCAGATCAGACATGGCAACTAAAAGAATGCCTCGGCACTTAAGAACAACGGACTGTCACATATTTGGCAATGTAGAAGAACTGAGTCATCGTGTTCTACCAACATTTGAGGGTGTTATGAAATGCTATATATATATGAAAGAAGACGACTGAAAGAAGAGTTAAACAATAAAGATCCTTCTGTTTATGAAATACCATCGGCGGTTGCAGAAATCTTAATTTCATTATACAATAAAGCATCAATTCCAACTGTATCCTTCAACCGCGTTGTAAAGAAAATAAAAGATTATCATACAAAATATAGATCTATATTAAAACAGCCTAAAGGTATGAAACAAACGGAGTCTTACTTAGATAAGTGCAAAAAATGTAAAGATGATGCTCAAAATCTTTTTGATATTGCCGCTTGTAAATGTAAAAACTTTCAATCCTGCAAATGCCCAAAATCAAATCGAGTACCGAAACATGAACAAGAAATCCTAAAAGACCAAAGAACAAAAAGAAAAATGGCTATAGGGTCAGTTGATGTTTCTGCTTCTAAAAAAATACAATTAGCACAAGTTCGAAAAAGCAGTAGAAATTTGTATCTTTCAAAACAACTGCCAGTAATGTCATCGACCTCATATTCAGAAAGTTTTCAGTTTGAAGATATATCTCCTTCAACAGATACAGAAAAAGAATCTGACGAAACATTTGATGAACCAATCTCCGTAAAACGGAAACGCATCAGAAGCGAACGCGGAAAAAGTCGAAACAAAATCTCTGAAGCGATTACGCTTCCCTTCACTTGCAAAAGCTTGTGATCGTACAGGTATTTCAGATAGAGCAGCTGCCATAATAACAAGTTCTGTTTTGCACGACATTAAACAAACATCTGAGCCTGATCCACCCCTGATAATAGATCGCAGTAAAGTGCGCAAAGCTAGGAAGCATCAACGTGATGAGCTTCAACAGGATGCTAGGGTAGGAAAAACAATTATGAGTATTTATTTTGATGGTCGCAAAGAACAAAAAGGTTCTAAATTTTATCGTAAAGTTGTTGTAGCAGAACAAGACCAAGTGTATCTACTGTAGGGCACTTTACTTCTGAATCTGGGACATCTAAAAGTATATGTAAAGGAATATGCGATTTTTTGAATACACATAACGTTGATTCTTCAAATTTAGTTGCTATGGGATGTGATGGAACTGCTGCGAACACAGGAGCGAAAGGTGGAGTCATTCGGCTTATGGGAATGCATCTCAATAGACCTTTGCAATGGATTGTGTGTCAGTTACATGCAAATGAGTTTCCTTTACGCCACCTCATGGAGAAATTGGATGGAAAAACCACTGGACCTCGTGAATTTGTTGGCATCATTGGCCAGCAATTGCAGAAATGTGAAACATTTCCGGTTGTTCATTTCGAAAAAATCGAAGTTGAAATTCCATCTATTGACAAAGACGACTTGAGCACGGATCAAAAATATTTGTTTGATATTTATCAAGCCGTTTCAATCCCGGCAAGATGATGCACTCTAGGTGGTTAACCACTGCAAATCGTATTCTGAAATTATACGTAACTACACCTGAACCTTCTGATGATTTGAAAAATTTGGTTTCGTATGTTATGCACCTATATATCCCAATGTGGTTTACAATCAAACAAATCAAATCAATTGCATATGGAGCTCCTAATGTTTTCAAAACCATTCAGTATTCCCGAATGTTGAACGATTGATTCTGTTCGAGCAGTTATTGAACCAGTGATCCAAAGAAATGCATTTTTCGGTCATCCAGAAAACATACTTTTGAGCATGATACAAGATGAGCGTAGCCATGTAAGAGTACTTGGATGGAGAAGAATAAAGAAAGCTAGAGAACAATATCGTGGAAAAAGTCTTACTCTTTAAAATCCCAAAGTTAAATTTCGAAGCAAACAGACTACACAAACATGATTAATTGGCATGACATCGCAGTAACTGAACCTCCAATGACGCGTGATTGTGTTTCCGACGATGAAATTGATACAATGATTGCTAATAGAGAAGTGAAGGATTTCAAGAAGATGCCATGCCATACTCAAGCTGTTGAACGAGTCATCAAGTTAGTTACAGAAGCAACGTCTGCTGTGTGTGGAGCAGGATCTAGAGACGGATATATATGATCGAGAATGGTAGCACGGAAAATGATGCCCTCATTTGAAACCAAATCTGAATTTCGAATATAATTAGATATTAACTAAAGTTTTTATTACATAAATCATGTCCATATAGTTGGGTGGTAGGGTTGGGCATGGGTGGAACTCAACATACAGCCACCTCCTCGTGATGAGTTCTGGATCATTCGGGCTGTATACGAATTTACGTGACAGTCAGAATGAACGAAGAGCTGTATATATGGAACCAATTATTATCTGGAAATAAAAAATCAATGAAAATAATATGAAAGCTATTTCCGTTCATTGAAAAACTCAGTATTTAAATCAGTTAAATTTCCTTATATCACTTGTCTGTAAAATACCATATTTTTTTAGAATAAATTCGTAAATTTAGGTAATAACATTGGTACCTGGAGATGTATCCTTAGGAGGCTACAACTTTTATAAGTGCTTACTATCAGGTCACAGCATATTTTGCGCACTATTAGGAATCTTAATTCAAAACTTACATATTACTTTCCATTTATGTCTTTTACTGAATATTGCTATTTTTTTGCCATAAATCTACATATTTGGAGTAAGATTGGCACCTGAAGACATTAAGTTAAGGTGCTATAACTTTAGAACGCACTTACTATAAAGTTTTGGGCCATTCTCCACACTATTACAATCCATAATTCAAAAGTTACAAATGAATTTCCAGTTGTCTATTTTTTTTAAATATAACTATAATTTCGCAATATATTCATAACTATGGAGTGAGATTGGCACCTGAAGATATTAATGTAGGAGGCTAGAAATGTAATACACACTTTGTTTCAGGTCATAACACATTTTCTACACTATTACAAGCCATGTTTCAAAAGCATGTGAAAATCCCCCAAAAAACGCTCCACCCTAATGGGCATACATACGTGTGTATGTGTAGGGATTCGGAAATTTTTCAAATTAAAAAAGTTTAAAAATAATGTATAATAATTTAAAATGGGAGTAGGATTATAAAATCCTTTAAGTTAAGTGAATTATTATTAAATTCTAATACAGGTAGTATTAATGATGATGTTTGCGTATGAGTTTTAATGTAAAAGTGACTTCAGGTACGGAAGGAAAATGAATTCGAATGTGTCAAAAGTAATAAAATTCAATTAGGATTATAGATTTTATGTAATTAAATCAGTTGCACGTATATTAAGGTAATTAAAGATACGCACTTAGAAGAACTTATAATTAATGAAAGTAAATCTCGCGGTATTAAAATTGAATTTCAACACGGAATTAAATTCGACTAGTAACATTTATAGCCAGATATGAACAGTATATAACCATTAACATTAACCAGAAGTATCAGTACGATAATTGAATTAAGAAAATTAAGAATACAAATTAAAAATAGAAATCAATTATAAATTATAATGAACTGAACATGGGTTTTAGGTTCCATATAATACTCTTAAAAATAAAAAACAACTTAACATAAATTGAGGTTATGTTCCACAGTACCAAAAGAGGCTCCTGGTTGGCTTCTGGACCAACCTGGGTGAAAGAAAACAGATTGTTCAACTGTGGTTTGACTGGAGCTAAAGTTGAGTCAACCATGGTTGAACCATTTCCCTGGTTGACACTGGGTTCAACTGGGGTTGGGATATTGGTAAAAAAACAAAAAAAAATTGGAATACTGCATTCGGGGGAATTGAAAGTGGATAATCGGGGAGATGTGATGTCTGAAATTAAAAATATGTCTTTTCGTGAGCACTTTACTCTTTAAGAAAACATTCATTGTCACACTGCTCAGAACACAAATTAAAGGAGTTCAAACAAAACGGAGGGACGGCATGTACCTCCACATAGTAAATTAAAAAGTCGTTGGGACATGATCGATTAATTACTACACTATTACTGTCATCATATGCATCACAATAATTATCAAAATCGTTACAAACATTTGTAAAAAACTGTTTTAGTTACAAACAATAAAATATATAATTTCACCTATATATTTATATACGCAATTACTGCATTCAAAATGACACAGAAGGTTGAATTAAAGACACAAACCTGCCAATTCAGGTTGAATTAAATTCTCTCTTGCACCAAAAAAAAAAGGTTGAATTAAATTCTCTTAAATTCGCTTAAATTAAATTCTCTTAAGCTAAATTCTTTTAAGTTAAATTCTCCTAAATGAAATTCTCTTAAATTCAGGTTGAATTAAATTCTATTTTACAAAAAAAAAAAAGTTGAATTATATTGACTGTACTCAACTGACTTGAATTTGAATTGAAACTGACTTCAAACTACTGTAGAACTGACTTGGGACTGACTACAGCTGATTTGGGACTGACTACAACTGTCTTGGTACTGACTACAACTGTTTTGGGACTGACTACAACCGACTTGGGACTGACTACAACTAACTACAACTGATTTGGAACTGACTACAACTGACTTGCAACTGACTTCCAACTGACTACAACTGACTGGGGACCGACTACAACTGACTGGGGACTGACTACAACTGACTTGAAACTGACTGACTGACTTGAAACTGAATGACTGACTGACTGACTTGAAACTAACTGACTGACTGACTTGAAACTAATTGACTGACTGATTTGAACTCCTATCAAGTATTTCTACAAATCTCTGGGGCGGTTGTCCCTCTGGAGGCAAACTACTGAGTTGAACTGCTATCAAGTATTTCTATAATCTCTGGGGCGGTTGTCCCTATGAATGCAACATACTGACTTGAACTGCTATCATGTATTTCTATAAATCTCTGGGGCGGTTGTCCCTCTGGACGCAACCTACTGACTTGAACTTACTGACAACTGACTTGGACTTCAAACTGACTTGTACTTCTAACTGACTTAAACTTCAAAATGATATAAACTTCAAAATTACTTAAACTTCAAACTGACTGAAAACTGTCTTGATTCTGTCTTGAGACTGACGGAAAACTGACTGAAAACTGAGAGAAACTGAAACCGACTGAAATTGACTTCACTCGAACTACTATCAAGTGTCTCCATAAACTATAAACTCTCTCTTTCTCTATTATAATAATGCACAATAAATGCACAATAATTTCAAGTCAATTTAATTCAATAATTTGAAAAGATTGTAAACAAAATAAAAAATGTCAACAACATTTCACTCGAATGTACGCGAAGGTACGGTAATATTATGTTTACTACATAAAATAAAATTAACTATAATAGTGAAAATAATTCGGTTAAAATAAAAAGAAATGTATCACTGGTGTAATGAACGTTCACTGTATTTCTTGTAACTCTGGTTTGATACTATTTATTAACTGTTAATAATACTGACTTCTCAAATGTTTAGAGATTACTTTAAAAAAGAGAGCTCTGTACTTAACAATATTCCTACGGCGAAACCCATGGAGACGTGTCCTGAAGACGTGTCATGCTGGCCATTTGTTCTTGGATGAAAACTAGGCGTGCAGAACTTGGAGTCGTGACACACCGGTTCAAGGGTGGATATCACAAACTGGAAGCCGTGACACGCCGGTCAACTGGATGTTGGTTCTAGTTCCAGGGTCTGGAAGAATGGAAGAATCCTGGATGCAGAGGTCGCCAGTTTCTTATCCTGGGGCAGAGTCGCCACTTGTTATCCTGGCAAGGTCGCCACTTTTGTATCCTGGAAAGGTAGCCACTTTTGTTATCCTTCTTTCTCTATAGTCTTCGGTTCGTTCGAAGTCGAAGCGGGTTCTGGTTAGGAGGTAGCAACTTATTTGTTACTTGCAGTATTTTCTTCTATACTACTCTCCGAGTTCTTCTATAGTGGCTCGGAGGATTCTGAGAGGCTTATTAAATTCTTTGAGGTTTCTCCGATTCTTCTTGTAACGTATTGGGAGATTTTAATGACTAACTTCTCTGAAGAGAGCACGGCTCGAAGGAGAAGACAAAGCCTGTTTCTTACTGTAATTTACGGTTAAAATGTGCAGGTAGTGCTCAGCCTTGTAATTTAAATCAAAATGAACATGGAAGAATTTTTGTGGGTTTATATACCCAAAAACTGCTAACATTATTATTATTAAATGTTGTAAAGGCTGCATTATTTTTGCACAATATTTGAAAATAAAGTAAACTTTATTGCTGTGACAATGTTTAAACAGATAAACAGGATATAAGAAGAGGAAGCCATATTTTTATCTTAAACAGCTTATTTTCAGGTCTGATGTTTTCCGGGTCTGCCATGTTAATTAGAAGTGGAAATTGAACTATGCATCTTTACACTAAAATATGCATATGCGCAAAAATTAAAGGTTTAAGATTTACAATTAAATACTTAGGCAAGACGTTACTTCGTCTTTTATAACGAAGAGAGAACGTATACAAAACATGAACATTGCAAAAAGTTACTCAGGATTCATTATTAAGCTAAATCTAAAAATGATTAAGAAAATTTAAAAAGAACAAGTCACCAATTATTTGACAAAGTACAAAGCATTTCAAAAATTTATCGCATCGAAAAAAAAATAATAATGAAAAAAATAATATCGCCGAGTGTACAATCCTAAATGGCGACATAATGTCGGGTCGTACATTGAGTACAATCCCAAGTACATTACTGAGTACATTGTAATTTTGGTTTATTACTACTATGATTATAATTATCAATTAATTCACATTCGCTTCTTATCATTAATTACAGTTCATTAAAGTACATTAATTACATTATATTAAATTATCATCGTTAATTATAGTTTTATTAAAATACATTAGTTACATTATATTAAATTATTATCATTAATTAGTTTCATTAAAGTACATCAATTACATTATATTAAATTAACAGTTAATTACAATTAAACAGTTAACTAGTTTTTTTTACAGAGTTACATATTTATAGACAATTAGGATGTTAAGAGTATAACATAAAGTACATGGGTACATACGGTGTGTGTGTGTATATATATATATATATATATATATTATATATATATATATAAAACACATAATGATGTTTTTAAATTAGAAGCAAGCGATAGGAGATTTTCACCTCAGAAGAACTCGCTTTTGCTGATTTCAGCGGAATTCGAACATTTGTATAAGCATTTATGAGTACTGTGAGAAATTAATTAATTTAAAGAAAAGAAATAAAAGAATACATGTGAACTTACTTACATGTAAGGTAACTACGTACGTGATCATGATCATTTGCGAACATGCACGAATGCATAAAGTTTTGTACACATATTGGTAGTTACACAATAGGTTGACAATAGGTAGATAATAGGTAGCTGAATGAATAATTAATAAAATTGACAAAATATAAAGGTCAGGAAAGGAAATGGATGTATGAATGAACAACATATAAATAATGACGTATAGCGTGTAAAGTTTTTATTATGATGTTGAAGAATTTACCATACAGTGAATACTAAAGATATGATCGGTATTCAAGGTATGGAAAATGTGAAGGGAATTACGCTACTTTATGACGTCATAGTTATTCAAATTATGCCATACGTCAATTCATAATTAATACGCCATAGTTATTTAATTTGTACGTAGAGTATAAGTCATTATTGGAAGAATTTAGAAGAGATGAATTAGAGGAATACAGTAATGAATAAAGAAGTACAAACAAGGGTTCCAATTATGTCATATGCAATGTGTATGCATAATCTAATAAAATTTAGGGATGAGGGTTAGATGCAAGACAACCATAATTAACTATAATAAATTCTATAACAAATGGGAAATCGAGATATGGGTAATATTGTGATGGAAATGTTAAACGATCTAAACAGACAATTGTCTTGTTTTTACTTCAAAGGAATGAAATTAAGGGACATTCGTTTCTCACAACGAACCTTCAATGACACAAACATGGATTCGACTTAACCATAGAAATGGTAGGTCGCATGGTTGTGAAACTGCAAAAATAGAAAGCAACAAATAAAATTTTTATCCAAACTCGCGTTAGACACTTTTGGTTCTTATTTAAAATGAATATTTGATTATATAGGAATTATTCATTGTCCAATTTTACATCGCTCTTCCCTCTAGAATGATATTAATACAATACAATTAATACATACAATACAATGCAGTTAATATAATACAATAATATAACATCCCAACTAATTCAAACTAGATGATGACTAATGGTTTTTATAATTACAAATTTATATACAATACGTGAGTTGGGGTGGTAAAGTACAATGTACATTAATGAAATCTAATTTTAGACAACCAATTAAGTTAGACAACCAATGATATTGTTAAATTTTTAACAGAATTTTATTTTCCTGTGGAAAAAAATACATACCTAATGAACAGTAGGCAAAAGAGAAATTTAAATTTTAAGGTTCAGGAATTTCCAAAGTTACCATGATCGTACATTTAATAAATTAATTTGATGGACTAGTGTAGGTAAAAATCGAATTATGTAATGGATGATGTATAGACCTGTGGTCAAGTGTATTTATGTGTATTAGATACAGAGTGTAAGTGGTTGGTTAAAATAACTGAATAAATCCATGAGAAAAATTTATATATGGTAAGCAACAATTATTACGATTAAATAAATAAATAAATTTAAATAATCTAGAGTAAATATCATAGTTAGCACTTACACGCAATTAAATAGTTTAATGTGATATTGAATTATTTTAGCATGTGCAAACCTACGTGTGTATGTGTAGGGATTCGGAAAGTTTTCGAATTAACAAAGTTTAAAAATAGTATATAATAATTTAAAATGGGAGTACGATTATAAAATCCTTTAAGTAATATTAATGATGATGTTTGCGTATGAGTTTTAATGTAAAAGTGACTTGAGGTACGGAAGGAAAATGAATTCGAATGTGTCAAAAGTAATAAAATTCAATTAGGATTATAGATTTTACGTAATTAAATCCGTTGCACGTATATTAAGGTAATTAAAGATACGCACTTAGAAGAACTTATAATTAATGAAAGTAAATCTTGCGGTATTAAAATTGAATTTCGACACGGAATTAAATTCTACTAGTAACATTTATAGCCATATATGAACAGTATATAACCATTAACATTAACCAGAAGTATCAGTACGATAATTGAATTGAGAAAATTAAGAATACAAATTAAAAATAGAAATCAATTATAAACTATAATGAACTGAACATGGGTTTTAGGTTCCCTATTATAACGAAGAGAGAACGTATACAAAACATGAACATTGCAAAAAGTTACTCAGGATTCATTATTAAGCTAAATCTAAAAATGATTAAGAAAATTTAAAAAGAACAAGTCACCAATTATTTGACAAAGTACAAAGCATTTCAAAAATTTATCGCATCGAAAAAAAAATAATAATGAAAAAAATAATATCGCCGAGTGTACAATCCTAAATGGCGACATAATGTCGGGTCGTACATTGAGTACAATCCCAAGTACATTACTGAGTACATTGTAATTTTGGTTTATTACTACTATGATTATAATTATCAATTAATTCACATTCGCTTCTTATCATTAATTACAGTTCATTAAAGTACATTAATTACATTATATTAAATTATCATCGTTAATTATAGTTTTATTAAAATACATTAATTACATTATATTAAATTATTATCATTAATTATAGTTTCATTAAAGTACATCAATTACATTATATTAAATTATTACAGTTAATTACAATTAAACAGTTAACTAGTTTTTTTTACAGAGTTACATATTTATAGACAATTAGGATGTTAAGAGTATAACATAAAGTACATGGGTACATACGGTGTGTGTGTATATATATATATATATATATATATATATATATATATATATATATATATAAAACACATAATGATGTTTTATAAATTAGAAGCAAGCGATAGGAGATTTTCACCTCAGAAGAACTCGCTTTTGCTGATTTCAGCGGAATTCGAACATTTGTATAAGCATTTATGAGTACTGTGAGAAATTAATTAATTTAAAGAAAAGAAATAAAAAGAATACATGTGAACTTACTTACATGTAAGGTAACTACGTACGTGATCATGATCATTTGCGAACATGCACGAATGCATAAAGTTTTGTACACATATTGGTAGTTACACAATAGGTTGACAATAGGTAGATAATAGGTAGCTGAATGAATAATTAATAAAATTGACAAAATATAAAGGTCAGGAAAGGAAATGGATGTATGAATGAACAACATATAAATAATGACGTATAGCGTGTAAAGTTTTTATTATGATGTTGAAGAATTTACCATACAGTGAATACTAAAGATATGATCGGTATTCAAGGTATGGAAAATGTGAAGGGAATTACGCTACTTTATGACGTCATAGTTATTCAAATTATGCCATACGTCAATTCATAATTAATACGCCATAGTTATTTAATTTGTACGTAGAGTATAAGTCATTATTGGAAGAATTTAGAAGAGATGAATTAGAGGAATACAGTAATGAATAAAGAAGTACAAACAAGGGTTCCAATCATGTCATATGCAATGTGTATGCATAATCTAATAAAATTTAGGGATGAGGGTTAGATGCAAGACAACCATAATTAACTATAATAAATTCTATAACAAATGGGAAATCGAGATATGGGTAATATTGTGATGGAAATGTTAAACGATCTAAACAGACAATTGTCTTGTTTTTACTTCAAAGGAATGAAATTAAGGGACATTCGTTTCTCACAACGAACCTTCAATGACACAAACATGGATTCGACTTAACCATAGAAATGGTAGGTCGCATGGTTGTGAAACTGCAAAAATAGAAAGCAACAAATAAAATTTTTATCCAAACTCGCGTTAGACACTTTGGTTCTTTTTTAAAATGAATATTTGATTATATAGGAATTATTCATTGTCCAATTTTACATCGCTCTTCCCTCTAGAATGATATTAATACAATACAATTAATACATACAATACAATGCAGTTAATATAATACAATAATACATCCCAACTAATTCAAACTAGATGATGACTAATGGTTTTTATAATTACAAATTTATATACAATACGTGAGTTGGGTGGTAAAGTACAATGTACATTAATGAAATCTAATTTTAGACAACCAATTAAGTTAGACAACCAATGATATTGTTAAATTTTAACAGAATTTTATTTTCCTGTGGAAAAAAATACATACCTAATGAACAGTAGGCAAAAGAGAAATTTAAATTTTAAGGTTCAGGAATTTCCAAAGTTACCATGATCGTACATTTAATAAATTAATTTGATGGACTAATGTAGGTAAAAATCGAATTATGTAATGGATGATGTATAGACCTGTGGTCAAGTGTATTTATGTGTATTAGATACAGAGTGTAAGTGGTTGGTTAAAATAACTGAATAAATGCATGAGAAAAATTTATATATGGTAAGCAACAATTATTACGATTAAATAAATAAATAAATTTAAATAATCTAGAGTAAATATCGTAGTTAGCACTTACACGCAATTAAATAGTTTAATGTGATATTGAATTATTTTAGCATGTGCAAACCTACGTGTGTATGTGTAGGGATTCGGAAAGTTTTCGAATTAACAAAGTTTAAAAATATATAATAATTTAAAATGGGAGTACGATTATAAAATCCTTTAAGTAATATTAATGATGATGTTTGCGTATGAGTTTTAATGTAAAAGTGACTTGAGGTACGGAAGGAAAATGAATTCGAATGTGTTAAAAGTAATAAAATTCAATTAGGATTATAGATTTTACGTAATTAAATCCGTTGCACGTATATTAAGGTAATTAAAGATACGCACTTAGAAGAACTTATAATTAATGAAAGTAAATCTCGCGGTATTAAAATTGAATTTCGACACGGAATTAAATTCTACTAGTAACATTTATAGCCATATATGAACAGTATATAACCATTAACATTAACCAGAAGTATCAGTACGATAATTGAATTGAGAAAATTAAGAATACAAATTAAAAATAGAAATCAATTATAAACTATAATGAACTGAACATGGGTTTTAGGTTCCCTATAATACTCTTAAAAATAAAAAATAACAACATAAATTGAGGTTATGTTCCACAGTACCAAAAGAGGCTCCTGGTTGGCTTCTGGACCAACCTGGGTGAAAGAAAACAGATGGTTAAACTGTGGTTTGACTAGAGCCAAAGTAGAGTCAACCATGGTTGACCCATTTCCCTGGTTGACACTGGGTTCAACTTGGGTTGGGGTATTGGGAAAAAAAAAATTGGAATACTGCATTCGGGGGAATTGAAAGTGAATATTCGAGGAGATATGATGTCTGAAATTAACAATTTGTCTTTTCGTGAGCACTTTGCTCTTTAAGAAAACATTCATTGTCACACTGCTCAGAACACAAATTAAAGGAGTTCAAACAAAACGGAGGGACGGCATGTTCCTCCCCATAGTAATTTAAAAATTCGTTGGGACATGATCGATTAGTTACTACACTATTACTGTCATCATATACATCACAATAATTATCAAAATCGTTACAAACATTTGTAAAAACTGTTTTGGTTACAAACAATAAAATATATTTCACCTATATATTTATATACGCAATTACTGCATGCAAAAAGACACAGAAAGTTGAATTAAAGACAAACCTGCCAATTCAGGTTGAATTAAATTCTCTCTTGCAACAAAAAAAAAGTTGAATTAAATTCTCTCAAATTTGCTTAAATTAAATTCTCTTAAGCTAAATTCTTTTAAGTTAAATTCTCCTAAATGAAATTCTCTTTATTTCACGTTGAATTAAATTCTCTTTTACAACAAAATAAAAGGTTGAATTATATTGACTACTCAACTGACTTGAACTTGAATTGAAACTGACTTCAAACTACAAATGACTTGGGACTAACTACAACTGTCTTGGGACTGACTACAACTGTCTTGGGACTGACTACAACCGACTTGGAACTTACTACAACTGATTTGGAACTGACTACAACTGACTTGCAACTGACTTCCAACTGACTACAACTGACTGCGTACCGACTACAACTGACTGGGGACTGGCTACAACTCATTAGAATCTGACTGATTGAATTGAAACTGACTGACTGACTTGAACTGCTATTAAGTATTTCTACAAATCTCTGAGGCGGTTGTCCCTCTGGATGCAACTTACTGACTTGAACTCCTATCAAGTATTTCCATAATCTCTGAGGCGGTTCTCCCTCTGGATGCAACCTACTGACTTTAACTGCTATCAAGTGTTTCTATAAATCTCTGGGGCGGTTGTCCCTCTGGACACAACATACTGCTTGAAATTCTATCAAGTATTTCTATAAATCTCTGGGGCGGTTGTCCCTCTGGATGCAACCTACTGACTTGAACAGACTGAAAACTGACTTGGACTTCAAACTGACTTGTACTTCTAACTGACTTAAACTTCAAAATTACTTAAACTTCAAACTGACTGTAAACTGTCTTGATCTCTTTTGAGACTGACTGATAACTGACCGAAAACTGACAGAAACTGAAACTGACTGAAATTGACTGCACTCGAACTGCTATCAAGTGTCTCTATAAACTATAAACTTTCTCTTTCTCAATTATAATAATGCACAATAAATGCAAAATAATTTCAAGTGAATTTAATTCAATAATTTGAAGAAATTGTAAACAAAAATAAAAAACGTAAACAACATTTCACTCGAATGTACGCGAAGGTACGGTAATATTATGTTTGGTACATAAAATAAAATTAACTGTAGTGAAAATAATTCGGTTAAAATAAAAAGAAATTTATCACTGGTGTAATGAATGTTCACTGTTTCTTGTAACTCTAGCTTGATACTCTTTATTAACTGTTAATAATACTGACTTCTCAAATGTTTGGAGATTACTTAAAAAAAAAGAGCTCTGTACTTAACAAGATTCCTACGGCGAAGTCCTTGGGAGACGTGACCTGAAGACGTTTCTTGCTGGCCACTTGTTGTTCTTGGATGAAAATAGGCGTGGAGACCTTGGAGTCGTGACACACCGGTTCAAGGGTGGATGTGACGAACTGGAAGTCGTGGCACGCCGGTCAACGGAGTTGGTTCTAGTTTCAGGATTCTGGAAGACTGGAGGAATCCTGGATGCAGGGGTGCCACTTTCTTATCCTGGGGCTCGGAGGATTATGAGAGGCTTATTAAATCTTTAAGGTTTCTGATTCTTCTTGTAATGTATCGGGGGATTTTAATGACTAAGTTCTCTGAAAAGAGTACGGGTCGAAGGAGAAGAGAAAGACTGTTTCTTACGGTAATTTACGGCTAAAATGTACAGTAGGTGGATCACTTTCACTTTTTAAAACAATTATAGCTGGTCAAGGTTTTTCCATGATTTGGTTCAGTGGAATACACTGACACCACTTTTACCCAAAATCAATCAATATTTAATGGTCGCATTCGACCTTGAAATTTCAATTTTGGAAAATTTGTCCAAATTGACAAATTTTTTACTGAATAAAGATAAATCATCAATGACCATATTTTCTGAGTCCTCTCAGTGAAAGAAATCCTCTCAGATACTTACCAAGTTAATGGGACAAGTGGTTTAGAAGTTACACTCACCTAGAAATAATATTAAAATTTAAAATACTGTATTTCTCCCCCGTTATGGACGTAATCATAGCATCAGTAGCTGGCGCATCCTAAAATCCCAATTACACACACACGCTATGTCTATGACCAATATTTTTGCTAATCACAGTTTGCTTTTTACAGATCAACTGTGTCAATTGATTCTTGTTTGATAAGTCTAGACTTTAGTACGCAACAGCAGCACTCGCACTAGGAAGCCTTGCTTGCTTGCCTGCCTGCGCGCTTCCATTGCCCGAGGAGTAGCCACGAGAGAGAGGGATCGATTGGGCCAGCGGCGGAGGAATTTCTATATCGCTCGTATCTCTCCGACTCGCTTCGTCCCTACTCTCTCGTCTCGAGCGTCCTCGCGGGGTGTCAGGAAATGATTGCCCCCCCCCCCCCTGTAGAGCAAAAAACTAGAAAAGATAGATAAAAACGGCGAGACCACTTGAAAGAGCGTTAAAATCTGAATAAAAGCCATTATATTCTATTCCTGTGATTTTAATTCTTAATTTTGTTCCCCACAGAAACCATGGCATCATCTATTTTGAACGATCAGAGAAAAAGCGAGTTCTTGACCGCATTCGAGCTGTCACATGTCGTGAAGCAAAGGAAGCTGGTGCAACTTTCATAACTCGACACGGGTGGCTGAGAGATTAAAAGATCAGAAGACTTTGTCAAAAGGAATAGGAATAAGAATCCTGAAGATTGTGAAACAGATTTCGAGGAGGAGAACCGGAGAATTATCTCAGAATCGAAAGACATTGTGCTTGCTGCATCACGGCGCCGAAGAAGAGCTGCTCTGAGGTAGCGAAAGAGATACTTATCCGTCGTGTAAGATGCCAATCGGTCAACTTGTGCAATCATTTCGAGTTCGCCAAGGCTTGAGTGCTTGCCATGAAATAGCTAAGCCACGGAAGAGTGATCTTAATATTGAAGATCGGCTATGGTTTTGTGATTATCTTGAGGAATGGACGGAAGACGATTTCCTTCACTTGGTTGTCAGCGATGAATTCTTCGTTTATGTCTCCAGAAAAACCAAATTTTCAGAATGATCGGGTTTGGGCAACAACTCCTGATGAAGTCCCAGACGACCAGAAGTATCGAGAAATAGTAAAAAAATCCAGCATGTGTGGGTGTTTTCATTATGTTCTCTATTCGGAAGCTCATCGGGTTATCAAACCAAGAGGAAACCAGTTGGGATGGGCCTTATTTTCGAAATGTAATTTTAGCCCAACATGTAATTCCGTTTTTGAAAGACCCCGAGTGTGTTTTGGATGTTGAACAGGCAACCTTTCTTCACGACAAAGCCCTCTGTATGAAAGCACTTGCGATCAACAACTGCTTAAGGACAATAACATTGATGTTTCGGAAATAATGAATGGCCTGGCAATTCTCCCGATCTTAATGTCTGTGAACATGCCGGATCCATCATGAAGGATCGGGTGGAGTCCTTAATGCTGGAACAACCATTCAGAATCGGTATTCAACAGAAATTATGACTGCAAAGATCAAACGAAGTCCTTGAAGAAATGAGTCATGATACCGATCTCTTTGAGACACTTCTGGGATCTACCCCCGTCGATTAATGGCCGTCAGAGCTGCACAACCAAATGGGGGCAAACACCCGATATTAAAATAGTGTTTTTATTCAAAATTAAACGCTCTTCGCGTGGTTTTGTCTGTTTTTTCTATTCCTTTCAGTTTCTTCTGTACATGGGGGAGGCATTCATCCTGACACCCTTTACAATGGATAAACTGTTAACAACTAGGAGTGGGAAGACTGAAAGTTACTTATTCTGGAAAAGAGAAAGCAGCAACAACAGCACCACCTTCTCTAAGGTCAGCCACGGACGTCTTCTTAATTGGTCAGCCATCTTCCTCGATCGGTGGTGCCAAATTGACAACCACCCATCAAGTTCTCCAGTACTTCTTCTATGCCAAGCAGGAAACTACTGACAGGAAGGCCGCCGTAAAAGACACGGTGGCCAATGTCCTGGCATTTTGGATCATGGCACGTATAAAGACGATCACGAGGCGTAACTGCGAAGAAAACTGGAGTTACTGTGGGAAGAGTGGCGCTCGCTGCAGAAGAGCAAGATGAGAGACAGTGACGCGGGAAAAGGCAGGGAGAAGTTTTCAGGAAAATCTGAACAAACTCTGGGACATCGGAGCTCCCGATGCTATTGAAGAGATACAGAAAAGTCGACTGCTCTCAGAGAACAACAAACAAGAAGAGTAGGAATGATAAAGTGTCTTTGTGAAGAGAAAACGGCAATCTCAAGACAACAATCTCGTGATGAGCCAGGCACCTCAAAAAACGAAATTAGGAACCGAAGCTGAGAGCGACGATGAATCTATAGAAAGCAGATCATCGAGCACTCCGAATCACAGCTAGAACCACCATACCGACAGCCGAGAGAATCAACTGTATCAATCAGCCTTCCTCACCGCATCCTCAATGCACCGGTGTTATTGAAGTGGCCGATCGCTTCCGGATGTCCAATAATCAGGTGTATATATATCAGTAATGATTTTTCCTTGACAAAGATATAATAGACGTAACGACGGAAAATTTAGTGATTATTTTGTCACATAAAAACCATACGCATCCGTGTCAATTTCCTTTCAATTTCGCACATAGGTGGCAAGTGTCGTGGCGGCAGTCCTAGTTCGGCAGATCCGCCCGCAGACCTGGACAAATTCAGTATCTCGAAGGACACGTCTCGCCGTGGAAGGTGGCACATCGTTGTGAAGTGTCGACAGCTGTGCAGAAAATCCTTCGTATCTCCGAGGCATGCTGGTCGTCCACTGGGACGGTAAAGTAATCAAGGTCAGTTTTGCCCTCACCGTGGACGACAGTGAATTAACACGTTCCAGTGACGACAGTGGATTGACATATTCCAGTGGACGATAATGGATTGGCATGTTATGACATCCGTTTCAGGACTCTCTTGGATCATTGGAGCACCGCCAGGCGATTTTCATCTCCGGAGCTCCCCAATGCACAGAAGGAAAGTTGCTGGCCGTTCCGACTGTTGCTGATGGCACCGGTTCTGTCCCAGGCCCAGGCGACCTTTCGTGCTCTCAAAGACTGGGGATGCGAGAACAACGTGATTGGACTGTGCTCGACACAACTTCCTCCAATACGGGGAGGGTGCGGGTGCGGTGGTCCGGCTGGAGTTAACATGCTTGGTAAACCGCTCTTCCAGCTGGCTGTCGCCATCACGTTATGGAGCTCATCGTGGGGGCAGTGGTCATCACCGCGTTTGAAGAACCACAGCACCAACTGAACCTTTGTTCCAGTATCTGAGGAGAAGGTGATTTCAAGTCTAAGGCGCATTTGTTTTCTCCAATGATTTTTTGAACTCAGAGCAATTGAGATATCAGCGTCCTTCTACTAATGATGTTAATAGCAGTCGAAAAGGGAAACTTCAGTCGTTTTCATGCAATATTTTCATAACTCCCCTTTCAGGTGGGACAAGCTCGACCTCTCGACTTATCGCGAGCTGGAGATCGAGCATTTGGCGAAGGTGACGTGGCTGATGGAGCTCCGAGATGAGGCAGTCAAGTTCCTCGGCACCGCTTCTGGTCTTGTCAGAGAAGACTACCGAGAAGTGGCGGAGATTACACTCCTGATAGTCGGGGCCCAGCCACGTCGTGGCACACACTTCATGCGCCCAGGAGCCTACCATCATGCGAGGTGGATGGCCAAAGTTGGTATTTTGAATTAGAAGTTAAATATTGTATTGCCTTCTGCAAACAGCCATTTGAAGTCCCTACCAGAAAAAAATAAGATAAATAATTTACCATTAAACAAACTTATATGGAGTGGTATCGGTATTTATACATCACAGTGCGTATTCGTTTCAGATCATCTACTACACGAAGCTCCTGATGTTTAGCTGTCAGCTGGAGTTCGACGACGAGCTGGTACAGAAACTTCAGAGAGGGGTACTATTTACTGCACTCCTCTATGCACCTGCTTGGCTGGCGGCTCCTGTCGCAGCTGATGCCCCGCTGAATGACCTTATGTTGTACCAGCGTCTTCTGCAGTACAGGGCTGTGGATCGCGAGATTGCAGAGGCTCTACTGGCAGTGATCAGGCGGCACTTGTGGTATCTGAGGCCTCAGACCGTCGTTTTTGCCCTCTGCAGTGACAAAGAGGAAGACACTCTGAAGCACGAGATGGCAAAGAAGCTGTGCCGCCTCGCTGTGCCCGAGGACTTCACGTATGACAAACGTCTCGGTTGATGACACGACGCGCCTTCCGGACTGATCGATGAGTCATCGTGGTTCGTGTTCAAGGCCTGAGGTGTGCGCGTCACGTGGCTCTCTCTGCCGGTGAATAAGTGGGATCAAGATAAGAACTACTGTGATCTGAAGAATGTCATCTCGCATCTGAAAGTTACCAACGACGTGGCAGAAGAGAGGGATAAAACTGATAGAAGATTACGCGAACACTGTCACAAAAAGACGAGTCACAGCTGCAGGGTCTTCTTCAGCTCGTGGAAAAGAGCCGGAAAGAACTCGGTGACTTCAAGAAGTCGTCACTTGCCAGATGGACGTAGCGCAGAGGGAAAGGGAGTTAGCAGAGAGAGTACATGGCGCACGCCTTAAGATGACGTGGTTCTAACCAGATTCATACAGTTTTTTGAACCTAGTTTTGGGGCACTGGAGTAAGTGCCTTTAGTGATATCGGTAAACCGTTTTAATACAAAATACATTTGATATTTCCTTATTTGTTTTATCTTATCCTAAAAAAGCAGAAAATGGCAGATATATGGAGGTACGGGGACAAATACGGTATTTTAAATTTTAATGCTATCTCAAGGTGAATATAACTTCTAAACCACTCGTCCTATCAAGTTAGTAAGTATCTGAGAGGATTTCTTTCACTGAGAGATTCAGAAATATGGTCATTTGATGATTTATCTTCATTCAATAAAAAAATTATCACAACTTGGCCAAATTTCCAAAATTGAAAATTTTCAAGGTCGATGCGCGACCCTAAATATTGATCGATTTTGGTAAAAAATGGTGTCAGTGTACTTCCACTGAACCATCATGGGAAAAACTTTGACCAGCTAATTTTCTAAAAAAGTGAAAAAGTGATCCACCCTAATGTACAGGTAGTGCTCAGCCTTGTAGTTTAAAATCAAAATGAACATGGAAGAATTTTTGGGGTTTATATACCCAAAAACTGCTAACATTATTATTATTAAATGTTGAAAAGGCTGCATTATTTTTGCACAATATTTGAAAACAAAGGAACGTTTTTGCTATGACAATGATTAAACAGATAAACAGGATATAAGAAGAGGAAACCATATTTTTTTCTTAAACAGCTTATTTTCAGATCTGAAGTTTCCGGGTCTGCCATGTTAATTAGAAGTGGAAATTGAAACTATGCATCTTTACACTAAATATGCATATGCGCAAAAATTAAAGGTTTAAGATTTACAATTAAATACTTAGGCAAGACATTACTTCGTCTTTTAACGAAGAGAGAACGTATACAAAAACATGAACATTGCAAAAAGTACTCAGGATTCATTATTAAGCTAAATCTAAAAATGATTAAGAAAATTAAAAAAGAACTAGTCATCAATTATTTGGCAAAGTAGAAAGCACATCAAAAATTTATCGCATCGAAAAAAAAAATAATAATGAAAAAAATTATATCGCCGAGTGTACAATCCTAAATGGCGACATAATGTCGGGTCGTACATTGAGTACAAATCCCAAGTACATTACTGAGTACATTGTAGTTTTGGTTTATTAAACTATGATTATAATTATCAATTAATTCACATTCGCTTCTTGTCATTAATTACAGTTCATTAAAGTACATTAATTACATTATATTAAATTATCATCGTTAATTATAGTTTTATTAAAATACATTAATTACATTATATTAAATTATTATCAATAATTATAGTTTCATTGAAGTACATCAATTACATTATATTAAATTATTACAGTTAATTACAATTAAACAGTTAACTAGTTTTTTTTAGTGTTACATGTTTATAGACAATTAGGATGTTAAGAGTATAACATAAAGTACATGGGTACATACGGTGTGTGTGTGTATGTGTGTATATATATATATATTAGGGTGTCACTAGGTAATAGGGGGAAAATTAAACGATGGATATTTTCCTATGACACCCCCTAAAATTGTTCCATTTGGTGTAAAACATACGGAAGAGAAATTTTGGTCCTGATTGGTCATCATTTAAAGGTCGCCTCGTCACTGAAAACAAGACCCATTTGTTGACGTCAACAAGCTGTTCAGTGTTCACAGCTTGGGCCGAACCAGATAATAAAAAACAAGGCAATTTGGTGAAATAACGAAAGTAAGACACTTAAAAAACGCAAAGAATACAAACAGTTTATTATATAATCAAAATAGAAGACATAATTTGGCGAATAATGGTACAAAATGGAGAAGCAACAAAAGCAAAACTTTGAGAAAAAAAATACATATACAGTAGCACAATAATTGGTGCTCATACGCTGATCAGTGATTAGTTCTTTCGCGTCCTCACTAATGCTGATTGTTCGGAGCTGGGTGTTGCTTTCTGTGGTCAGTGACAACTTGAACGAGGAACTGGAGCTGTTCTTCTTCACTGTCAACTTTCCGTTAAGCTCCTTCACCAGAGCACGGCCCGTTCTGCTCTGTCGTTCACCACTGCAAGTTGGAGACCACATCCCGAGCTTGCACGTATTCAGAGTTTGACGTCCATGAACTGGGATGGTGGAGCAGAAAGCAATCTGGCAACTGAAGTTTTGAGAAGAATCCTGGGTGTTCTTGTGATCAGTTGCTCAGTCCTTTGCTGTCACTGAGGAACATAGATCAAGAACCAAAGGTCGTTTTGGCGGCATGTGAGGGGCTCTTGATTTAACGCTGCAAACCATGCTGCACTTCACTTCCATCGATATCTCGCATCAAAGAACGCCAGACCCACTGCCTCCTCCGAATGGTACCACAGGTGCGCAGACAGCTTCTTGGTGGTACCATCAGAGATCTTCTTGTGCGGGTATCGAAGGAGCGTCCTCATCAATTCCCAATCATTCAGCGGAGCTTCGATGGACAGATGAGCTGTTGCCCACGCTTTCATGTAAACTAGAACAGAAAAAAGAGGCAGATATCTCGAATTCCGCGTTCCTCAGTGTTCGTCAGTTTAAACTGTCTTCGGAAGAGCCAAATCTTGATGGCATAGAGCCCCTTAGCCATCCAATCTCGCCCGGTGCATAGCACCAGGGGCGCGGAAGTTTAGTCCCTTGTATGGAACTCCTCCCAAGAAAGATGACGGAAAGATCGGGAATTCCTGATAGTCATCACGAACTTGAAGTGCTTGTGATTTTGCAAACTCAATGAGCTCCGTTCTATGCTTAAAAATAGCTGCTTTGGTGAACGCATCTGTGCCCGCAGTTTGAAACTGTTGCTGGTCAATGCGGGTCCAATAATCATGGAAGCGTTGAAAAAGCAGAATTTCTGGACCGGTAGATACTGAATCTAGCGATGCTGCGAATGCCGCCTGTAGCACAACTCCAGTACATGGTGTCTGCACGCGCAGTGTAACAGGTCACGTCCAACTTTTTCTTCCAGAAGAACAAAAGTTCCTCCACGGTGGCCTGTTTGTCGCGGTTGTGTCGAACACACATAGATTTGACATGATCGGTACTCCCCATTCATTCAGGCAATCTATGATGGCATTTGTTTGTGCCAGCGCGGTTCCTGGACAGAAGTTTTGGCACCCCGAGGAGCTGCTCTGTCCCGGGAGCCAGATACAAGGAATAGGTAAGCGGTCAACATATTCTCGTGACGTCAGATCTGCATGAGTTTTCCGTCCCAGTGAACAGTCAACGGACTATTGCCTTGGAACTCGCTCTCCAGTTGCCGAGCCTTAAGGGTACGGAATTTTTCACGCTGACGATGAATGGATCCCACGATTGATGTTGTAGTCGCTAGCATCATGCCCTAAGCTGGAAGCTGCCTCAAACAGCAGATATGTGGCCTTTCTTGACGAGAGTTGCGTGCGATCAAGCGCTGCCGCCAATTCCGATGTCATGATGTCTTCGTTGCTCTTTGTTTAGACGCTAACGAACCACCACATGCTCCTTTTTCTTCGCTATCATCTGAGCTGGAGGATGAGGACTCCAAAACCGCTTCGTTGGATACTGCCTCCATTTCAGCTGCGATCGGCTTTCTTCGTTTCTCCTTCTTCCTCCCGACGTCCAGTACAACTTTGACTTGGCGCTGATGGGTCATGTCCAAACTGCCATTGAACCTGGACGTCCTTTCTGGCGAGCTGCTGAGGAACTCCCAATCCTCTGGGTACTTGACCAATTTCTCACAATCAGCGTGGGCGATGTCAAAGAGTGGACGATCGAGGCGTTCAAATGAATTCTTTTTCTTTCGTCTTGTGTGAATCGCTAGTCCTTGAGGCGTGTTTTTGAGTCCTTTCCACTCTCGAAGACTTTATCCAGTTTGCTGACGCAGTGTGTCTCGAGTATGGTTGGAATGTGAGCTTTCTCCCAGAAGGAACATCACTGCTCGAAGTTGACTTCCTCAACGCGTCACGTATTGTCATTTTCTTTTCATGGTGAAGGTAAAGGAAGTAACCGAATGCTTGCCTGTAGGAAGGAAGCTTGCATCCTTTCACCTCATCAACCGCTGCCCCTAATAGGTATATACACTTCCGGGTTCCATCACCAGAAATCACGTAGCTGAAATGAGAAACGGTGAATCGTTAAGTATTGTTCACTTATTTCTCAGATATTCAGACACACAAGATACACACACACATATATAGAGATATATAGATATCTAATGAACGATTATGGAGACGCCGCGCAAGCATTAAACTTTGGAAGGCGGGGGCGACCTTTTATAGTTATTCAAATAAAAAGATTTTTCAGTCACCATGTTTTTTTTACCAATGGAATAGATTCGCGGGGTGTCAGCATGAAAATTTCAAACTTTGCATTTAAGTGACACCCTAATATATATATATATATACATAACACATAATGATGTTTTATAAATTAAAAGATATGATATGATGTCTGAAATTAACAATATGTCTTTTCGTGAGCACTTCGCTCTTTAAGAAAACATTCATTGTCACATTGCTCAGAACAATTACTGCATGCAAAAAGACACAGAAGGTTGAATTAAAGACACAAACCTGCCAATTCAGGTTGAATTAAATTCTCTCTTGCACAAAAAAAAAGGTTAAAATTAAATTCTCTCAAATTCGCTTAAATTAAATTCTCTTAAGCTAAAATCTCTTAAGTTAAATTCCACTAAATGAAATTTCTTTATTCCCGTTGAATTAAATTTCTTTTACAACAAAAAAAAAGGTTGAATTATATTGACTACCAACTGACTTGAACTTGAATTGAAACTGACTTCAAACTACAACTGACTTGGGACTGACTACAACTGTCTTGGAACTGACTACAACTGTCTTGGGATGACTACAAGCGACTTGGGACTTACTACAAACTGACTACAACTGATTTGGAACTGACTACAACTGACTTGCAACTGACTTGAAACTGACTATAACTGACAGCGTACCGATACAACTGACTGGGGACTGGCTACACCTGACTAGAATCTGACTGATTGAAGTGAAACTGCTGACTGACTTGAAACTGCTATCAAGTATTTCTACAAATCTCTGAGGCGGTTGTCCCTCTGGATGCAACCTACTGACTTTAACTTCTATCAAGTATTCTATAAATCTTTGAGGCGGTTGTCCACTGGATGCAACCTACTAACATGAATGCTATCAAGTATTTCTATAATCTCTGAGGCGGTTCTCCCTCTGGATGCAACCTACTGACTTGAACTGCTATCAAGTGTTTCTATAAATCTCTGGGGCGGTTGTCCTCTGGATGCAACCTACTGACTTTAACTTCTATCAAGTATTTTTATAAATCTCTGTGGCGGTTGTCCCTCGGATGCAACCTACTGACTTGAACAGACTGAAAACTGACTTGGACTTCAAACTGACTTGTACTTCTAACTGACTTAAACTTCAAAATTATTTAAACTTCAAACTGACTGCAAAACTCTCTGAGACTGTCTTGAGACTGACTGAAAACTGACTGAAAAACTGACAGAAACTGAAACTGACTGACATTGACGCACTCGAACTGCAATCAGTGTCTCTATAAACTATAAACTCTCTCTTTCTCTATTATAATAATGCACAATAAATGCACAATAATTTCAAGTCAATTTAATTCAATAATTTGAAAAAATTGTAAACAAAAATAAAAAACGTAAACAATATTTCACTCGAATGTACGCGAAGTACGGTAATATTATGTTTGGTACATAAAATAAAATTAACTTATACTAGTGAAAAATAATTCGGTTAAATAAAAAGAAATGTATCACTGGTGTAATGAATGTTCATGTTTCTTGTAACTCTGGCTTGATACTCTTATTAACTTAATAATACTGACTTCTCAAATGTTTAGAGATTACTTTAAAAGAAAGAGCTCTGTACTTAACAAGATTCCTACGGCGAAATCCTTGGAGACGGTGTCCTGAAGACGTTCTTGCTGGCCACTTGTTCTTGGATGAAAATTAGGCGTGGAGACCTAGGAGTCGTGACACACCGGTTCAAGGGTGGATGTGACGAACTGGAAGTCGTGACACGCCGGTCAACTGGATGTTGGTTCTAGTTCCAGGGTCTGGAAGACTGGAGGAATCCTGGATGCAGAGGTCGCCAGTTTCTTATCCTGGGACAGAGTCGCCACTTGTTATCCTGGCAGGTCGCCACTATTGTTATCCTTCTTTCTCTATAGTCTTGGGATGGTTCGTAGTCGAAGGGGGTTCTGGTTAAAGAGGTAGCAACGGATTTGTTATTTGCAATATTTTATTCTATACTACTCTCCGGGTTCTTCTATAGTGGCTCGGAGGATTCTGAGAGACTTATTAAATTCTTTAAGGTTTCTCTGATTCTTGTAACGTATCGGGGGATTTACTGACTAAGTTCTCTGAAAAGAGCACGGCTCGAAGGAGAAGATAAAGACTGTTTCTTACTGTAATTTACGGCTAAAATGTACAGGTAGTGTCAGCCTTGTAGTTTAAATCAAAATGAACATGGATGAATTTTTTGGGTTTATATACCGAAAAACTGCTATCATTATTATTATTAAATGTTGAAAAGGCTGCATTATTTTTGCACAATATTTGAAAATAAAGTAAACTTTTTGCTATGACAATTATTAACAAGATAAACAGGATATAGGAAGAGGAAGCCATATTTTTTTCTTAAACAGCTTATTTTCAGATCTGATGTTTTCGGGTCTGCCAAGTTAATTAGAAGTGGAAATGAACTATGCATTACACTAAGATAAGTTATGCGCAAAAATTAAAGGTTTAAGATTTACAATTAAATGCTTAGCCAAGACATGACTTGTCTTTTCCAAAGAAGAGAGAACGTATACAAAACATGAACATTGCAAACAGTTACTCAGGATTCATTATTAAGCTAAATATAAAAATGATTAAGAAAATGTAAAAAGAAACAAGTCACCAATTATTTGGCAAAGTAGAAAGCACATCAAAAATTTATCGCATCGAAAAAAAAATAATAATGAAAAAATAATATCGCCGAGTGTACAATCCTAAATGGCGACATAATGTCGGGTCGTACAATTGAGTACAATCCCAAGTCAATTACTGAGTACATTGTAATTTGGTTATTACAACTATGATTATAATTACCAATTAATTCACATTCGCTTCTTATCGTTAATTACAGTTCATTAAAGTACATTAATACATTATATTAAATTATTATCGTTCATTACAGTTTTATTAAAATACATTAATTACATTATATTAAAATTATTATCATTAATTATAGTTTCATTAAAGTACATCAATTACATTATATAAATTATTACAGATAATTACAATTAAACAGTTAACTATAGTTTTTTTGTACAGTGTTACATATTTATAGACAATTAGGACGTTAAGAGTATAACATAAAGTACAGGGCACGTACGGTGTGTGTATATGTATGTATATATATATATATGTATGATGAATAAAACCACGAAGGAAAGGAAACACAAAATGGTGCTCAAGCGCTTTCGTCTAATGACATCCTCAGGAACACTGAAGTACATAAAAGGTTAAGCCTATAATATAGGTTACAGAAAGAAAAAAGAAAAAATAAATAACATACATACACACACACATATCTATATACATATATATACATACATATCTATATATACAAATACGTACATACATACATACATACATAATATACAATAAACAGAGAAGTAAAAATAAAAAATTAAAAATTAAAAATTAAAACCTTAAAGGATTTACCAGTGAGGCGTACAGATTTGTAAGGAAAAATATCGTTTTTAGCACAAGATCAAATGGATTATAAAAAATACAAATTTATACTGGAACTCTGCCGGGTTTTAACAACACTGCTGCTATGGTCAGGTTTCGATATATAAAAAAAAAAAAAAAATAAAAATGCAAATTAAAAGTTAATAAAGTAGAAGACAAGTTTACCAAAGATTTAATGTTTTACCCTTCTTATCTAAATCTGTTTTAAAGGAATTGAAAATAACAGGATCGAGTTGAAAAAGACCTTTGCTTATGTTGAAGTTATTTGAAAATTGGATAATGGCAGACTCAAGAATATTTCTATTAACAATGTTGCTTGAATGGAATAAAACTGAAGCATTATTTCAATCAATACAGTGGGCTAACTCTGACAAATGGACAAAAAGGGCACTGGACAACTGTCCTGTTCTAACGGAATATTGATGCTGTTTTACACGTGTGTGCAAATCCTTTCCCGTCTGACCTATGTAAAAGGGGATTGACGATATGCTTGACTTTCTCTCCCAAGAATTACATAAGTATGACCTGCCACTACCTTCACACATTGTTTTGGAACTCATTAAGCTTTGCATCAAAGACTGTAAATTCACTTCAATAAACGAGTATTATCAACAAGTTTTTGGGATGGCTATGGGCAACCCCTTATCGCCCCTCCTCTCCAATATTTATATGGAGTTTTTCGAAATTACCTATATTCCGAGAATCCTGGGGGTTGGCATCCCTTGGTTGCGGTACGTCGACGATATTTTGTGTATCTGGCCCATGAATCGTGACCTGGATAGCTTCCTCCTTCAGTTAAATGATCAAGTCCCCTCCATTAAGTTTACTTTAGAAGTTGAGCAAGACAATTCAATCCCATTTTTGGATGTGCGTGTATATAGGGAAAGCCCAGGTTTTAAGTTTAGTATCTATCGGAAAAACGACAAACAATTTGTCCTACGTACACTTTTACTCGGGACATGATACCCCCACTAAGAAGGCCATATTTTCATCAATGTTTCTCCGCGCCTTAGGATCGCCAGTCCGGAATACATCGATGCCGAATTGGAAAAAAAATCAACGGTATTGGAAGTGATTTGTGTTATCCATCTGCGTTTATGGAATCTTGTCTCAACAAGGCAAAACGAACTTTCTATCGTGTCAATATTAACACTCGTACTTTGTCAAAAAATATTTTAGTACTTCCATTTTCCCGGGCTTTTTAGGCATTGCTAATGTACTTAAACTTTGGATATTAATGTAGTATTTTCATATAACAATATTATGAAAAATATCATAGTAAAAAAATAGCCCTACCAATAATTCAGGCATTATCTATAAAATTGGTTGTAAACAATGTGATTCTTTTACATAGGTCAGACGGGAAAGGATTTGCACACACGTGTAAAACAGCATCAATATTCCGTTAGAAACAGGACAGTTGTCCAGTGCCCTTTTTGTCCATTTGTCAGAGTTATCCCACTGTATTGATTGGAATAATGCTTCAGTTTTATTCCATTCGAGCAACATTGTTAATAGAAATATTCTTGAGTCTAGCCATTATCCAACTTTCAAATAACTTCAACATAAGCAAAGTCTTTTCAACTCGATCCTGTTATTTTCAATTCCTTTAAAACAGATTTAGATAAGAAGGGTAAAACATTAAATCTTTGGTAAACTTGTCTTCTACTTTATTAACTTTTTAATTTGCATTTTATTTTTTTATTTTTTATTATATATCGAAAACCTGACCATAGGCAGCAGTGTGTTAAAACCCGGGCAGAGTTCCAGTATAAATTTGTATTTTTATAATCCATTTGATTTGTGCTAAAAATCGATATTTTTCCTTACAAATCTGTACGCCTCACTGGTAATCCTTTAAGGTTTTAATTTTTAATTTTTAATTTTTATTTTTACTTCTCTGTTTATTGTATATATATGTATGTATGCATGTATGTATGTATTTGTATATATAGATATGTATGTATATATCTGTATATATATGTGTGTGTTATGTATGTTATTTATTTTTCTTTTTTTCTTTCTGTAACCTATATATAGGCTTAACCTTTTTATGTACTTCAGTGTTCCTGAGGATGTCATTAGACGAAAGCGCTTGAGCACCATTTTGTGTTTCCTTTCCTTCGTGGTTTTATTCATCATAAATATTTTTCACATGTTACTTTCGTGAAATAATTTTCATATATATCTATATATATTAATATATATATATATATATATATATATATAAAACAGACATAATGATGTTTTATAAATTAGAAGCAAGCGAGAGGAGATTTTCACCCCAGAAGAACTCGCTTTTGCTGATGTCAGCGGAATTCGAACATTTGCATAAGCATTTATGAGTACTGTGAGAAATTAATTAATTTAAAGAAAATAAATAAAAAAAGAATACATGTGAACTTACTTACATGTAAGGTAACTAGTACGTGATCATGATCATTTGGAACAGTACGAATGCATAAAGTTTGTACACATATTGGTAGTCACACAATAGGTTGACAATAGGTAGACAATGGGTAGCTGAAAGAATAATTAATAAAATTGACAAAAGATAAAGGTCAAGAAAGGAAATGGATGAATGAATGAACAACATATAAATAATGACGTGTAGCGTGTAAAGTTTTTATTATGATGTTAAAGAATTTACCATACAGTGAATACTAAAGACATGATCGGTATTCAAGGTATGGAAAATGTGAAGGGAATTACGCTACTTTATGACGTCATAGTTATTCAAATTATGCCGTACATCAATTCATAATTAATACGCCATAGTTATTTAATTTGTACGTACAGTACAAGTCATTGTTGAGAGAATTTAGAAGAGTTGAATTTGAGGAGTACAGTATTGAATAAAGAAGTACAAATAAGGGTTCCAATCATATCATATGCAATGTGTATGCATAATCTAATAAAATTTAGGGATGAGGGTTAGATGCAAGACAACCATAATTAATTATAATAAATTTTATAATAAATGGAAATGGAGATATGGGTAATATTGTGATGGAAATGTTAAACGATCAAAACAGTCAATTGTCTTGTTTTTACTTTAAAGGAATGAAATTAAGGGACATTCGTTTCTCACAAGAAACCTTCAATGACACAAACATTGATTCGACTTAACTACAGAAATGGTAGGTCGCATGGTTGTGAAACTGCAAAAATAGAAAACAAAAAATAATTTTTTTATCCAAACTCGCGTTAGACAATTTTGGTTCTTTTGTAAAAGTGAATATTTGATTATATAGGAATTATTCATTGTTCAATTTTACAGGGCTCTCCCATCTAGAATGATATTAATACAATACAATTAATACATACAATACAATAGAGTTAATACAACACAATAATATAACATCCCAACTAATTCAAACTAGATGATGACTAATGGTTTTTATAATTACAAATTTATATACAATACGTGAGTATGAAAATAAAAACCCACTCTAATAGACCGAGTTTATTTCCACAACAGTTTTGACGCCCACTGGCATCCTCCTCGGGTGGATACAGAAAAACGAATGAACCAAAACAAGTGGGAAAAACAGTCCAGGGACCGACCGTTAAGAAATTCGCACCTACGTTAGATCCCATTCTCCCGACACCGGAAGGGCATTTTCATTAAGTACATTCGCACAAATTTAAAACTATCTTCCTGTTCTAAACATACAGATTCTATTATATTTTATTTTTTTACATAATTATTACATTTATTATTAAATTTATTACATTTAATATTGCATAATTATTTATTACAGAAATTATAAATTTATTATTACATTGGTTATTACATTGTTGTTTATTATACAGAACTTATAAACCGAAAAGCGAAAGAAAAAGGCGATTAGGAAACAATCTAGAGACCATTGAGAAATTCGCACCTAGGTTAGATACCGTTCTCCCGACACCGGAAGGGCATTTTATTACAGGGTCCGCTTATAAGTACATTCCCACAAATTAAAACTATCTTCTTGCTCTATACATACAGATTCTAATATTTTGACATAATTACTGCATTTATTATTGCATTTGCATTTTTTTAACATTTATTATTATTACCTTTACCCTAATTATTACATTTATAATGTTACCTTTATTATTACATCAGTTGCATTTATATTTATTTCCACATTTATTACTTCCATTATTACATTTACTATAAGCGAGGAAGGAAACAATCCAGAGACCTTTAAGAAATTCACACTTAGGTTCGAACACGTCCCCACGACTCTTTAAGGGATTTTTTGACCAAGAATCTCATTTGTGGGAATGTACTTATAAGCGGACCCTGTAATAAAATGCCCTTCCGGTGTCGGGAGAACGGTATCTAACCTAGGTGCGAATTTCTCAATGGTCTCTGGATTGTTTCCTAATCGACTTTTTTCATTCGTTTTTCGGTTTATAAGTTCTGTATAATAAACAACAATGTAATAACCAATGTATAATAAATTATAATTCCTGTAATAAATAATTATGCAATATTAAATGTAATAAATTTAATAATAAATGTAATAATTATGTAAAAAAATAAATATAATAGAAACTGTATGTTTAGAACAGGAAGATAGTTTTAAATTTGTGCGAATGTACTTAATGAAAATGCCCTTCCGGTGTCGGGAGAATGGGATCTAACCTAGGTGCGAATTTCTTAGCGGTCGGTCCCTGGACTGTTTTTCCTTTTTGTTTTGGTTAATTCGTTTTTCTGTATCCACCCGAGGAGGATGCCAGTGGGCGTCGAAACTGTTGTGGAAATAAACTCTGTCTATTAGAGTGGGTTTTTATTTTCATTTTTTGACCTTCACATAGAAAAAAGTGGTTTTTTGCATTTAATACGTAGGTACATTAATAAAATCTAATTTTAGATAACCAGTTAAGTTAGACAACCAATGATATTGTTAAATTTTTTTAAAAGTTTTATTTTCCTGTGGAAAAAATACATACCTAATGAATAGTAGGCAAAAGAGAAATTTAAATTTTAAGGTTCAGGAATTTCCAAAGTTACCATGATCGTACATTTAATAAACTAATATGATGGACTAGTGCAGATGAAAATCGAATTATGTAATGAATGATGTATAGACCTGTGGTCAAGTGTATTTATGTGTATTTGATACAGAGTGTAAGTGGTTGGTTAAAGTAACTGAATAATTGCATGAGCAAAATTTATATATGGTCAGCAACAATTATTACGATTAAATAAATTTAAATAATCTAGAGTAAATATCATAGTTAGCACTTACACGCAATTAAATAGTTTATTTTGATATTGAATTATTTTAGCATATGCATACATGCATGTATGTGTATGTGTACGGATTCGGAAAGTTTTCGTATTAACAAAGTTTAAAAATACTGTATAATAATTTCAAATGGGAGTAGGATTATAAAATCCTTTAAGTTAAGTGAATTATTATTAAATTCTAATACAGGAAGTATTAATGATGATGTTTGCGTATGAGTTTCAATGTAAAAGTGACTTGAGGAACGGAAGGAAAATAATTCGAATATGTGTTAAAAGTAATAATATTCAATTCGGATTATAGATTTTACTAATTAAATCAGTTGCACGTATATTAAGGTAATAAAGAAACGCACTTAAAAGAACTTACAATTAATGAAAGTAAATCTCGCGGTATTAAAATTGAATTTCGACACAGAATTAAATTCGACTAGTAACATTTATAGCCATATATGAACAGTATATAACCATTAACATTAACCAGAAGTATCAGTACGATAATTGAATTAAGAAAATTAAGAATACAAATTAAAAATAGAAATCAATTATAAACTATAATGAACTGAACATGGGTTTTAGGTTCAATATAATACTCTTAAAAATAAAAAATAACAACATAATTTGAGGTTATGTTCCACAGTACCAAAAGAGGTTCGTGGTTGGGTTCTGGACCAACCTGGGTGAAAGAAAACAGATGGTTAAACTGTGGTTTGACTGGAGCCAAAGTAGAGTCAACCATGGTTGACCCATTTCCCTGGTTGACACTGGGATCAACTGGGGTTGGGGTATTGGGAAAAAAAAAAAATTGGAATACTGGATTCGGGGGAATTGAAAGTGAATAATCGGGGAGATATTATGTCTGAAATTAACAATATGTCTTTTCGTGAGCACTTTGCTCTTTAAGAAAACACTAATTGTCACACTGCTCAGAACACAAATTAAAGGAGTTCAAACAAAACGGAGGGACGGCATGTTCCTCCCCATAGTAATTTAAAAAGTCGTTGGGACATGATCGAATAGTTACTACACTATTACTGTCATCATATACATCACAATAATTATCAAAATCGTTACAAACATTTGTAAAAACTGTTTTGGTTACAAACAATAAAATATATAATTTCACCTATATATTTATATACGCAATTACTGCATGCAAAAAGACAGAGAAGGTTGAATTAAAGACACAAACCTGCCAATTCAGGTTGAATTAAATTCTCTCTTGCAACAAAAAAAAGGTTGAATTAAATTCTCTCAAATTCGATTAAATTAAATTCTTTTAAATTCAGGTTGAATTAAATTCTCTTTTACAACAAAAAAAAAAGTTTCATTTATATTGACTGCACTGAACTGACTTGAACTTGACATGAAACTGACTTGAAACTACAACTGACTTGGGACTGACTACAACTGACTTGGGACTGACTACAACTGTATTGGGACTAACTACAACTGTCTTGGGACTGACTACAACTGACTTAGGACTGACTAAAACTGACTACAACTGATTTGGAACTGACTACAACTGACTTTCAACTGACTTGCAACTGACTACAACTGACTGGGGACTCACTACAACTGACTGGGGACTCACTACCGTGACTTGAAACTGACTGACTGACTCGAAACTAACTGACTGACTGACTTGAAACTAACTGACTGACTTGAACTGCTATAAAGTATTTCTACAAATCTCTGGGGAGGTTGTTCCCCTGGATGCAACCTACTGACTTGAACTGCTATCCAGTATTTCTATAATCTCTGGGGCGGTTGTCCCTCTGGATGCAACCTACTGACTTCAACTGCTATCAAGTATGTCTATAAATCTCTGGGGTGGTCGTCCCTCTGGATGCAACCTACTGACTTGAACTGCTATCAAGTATTTCTATAATCTCTGGGGGGGTTGTCCCTCTGTATACAACTTACTGACTTGAATTGCTATCAAGTATTTCTATAAATCTCTGGGGCGGTTGTCCCTCTGAATGCAACCTACTGACTTGAACTGACTTAAAACTGCCATGGACTTCAAACTGACTTTGACTTCAAACTGACTTAAACTTCAAACTTACTTAAACTTCAAACTGACTGAAAACTGACAGAGACTGAAACTGACTGAAATTGACTGCACTCGACCTGCTATCACGTGTCTCTATAAACTATAAACTCTCTCTTTCTCTATTACAATAAAGCACAATAAATGCACAATAATTTCAAGTCAATTTAATTCAATAATTTGAAAAAGTTGTAAACAAAAATAAATGGAAACAACATTTCACTCGAATGTACGCGAAGGTACGGTAATATTATGTTTGGTACATAAAATAAAATTAACTATACTAGTGAAAATAATTCGGTTAAAATAAAGAAATGTATCACTGGTGTAATGAATGTTCACTGTGTTTCTTGTAACTCTGGCTTGGTACTCTTTATTAACTGTTAATAATACTGACTTCTCAAATGTTTAGAGATTACTTTAAAAAAAAGAGCTCTGTACTTAACAAGATTCCTACGGCGAAATCCTTGGAAACGTGTCCTGAAGACGTGTCTTGCTGGCCACTTGTTCTTGGATGAAAACTAGGCGTGGAGAACTTGGAGTCGTGACACACCGGTTCAAGGGTGGATGTGACGAACTGGAAGTCGTGACACGCCGGTCAACTGGATGTTGGTTCTAGTTCCAGGGTCTGGAAGACTGGAAAAATCCTGGATGCAGAGGTCGCCAGTTTTTTATCCTGCGGCAGAGTCGCCACTTGTTATCCTGGCAAGGTCGCCACATTTTGTATCCTGTCAAGGTCGCCACTTTTGTTATCCTTTTTTTTTCTCTATAGTCTTGGGTTGATTTGAAATCGACGGGGGTTCTTGTTAGGAGGTAGCAACGGATTTGTTACTTGCAGTATTTTATTCTATACTACTCTCCGAGTTCTTCTATAGTGGCTCGGAGGATTCTGAGAGGCTTATTAAATTCTTTGAGGTTTCTCCGATTCTTCTTGTAACGTATCGGGAGATTTTAATGATTAAGATCTTTGAAGGGAGCACGGATCGAAGAAGATAAAGACTGTTTCTTACTGTAATTCATGGCTAAAATGTGCAGGTAGTGCTCAGTCTTGTAGTTTAAATCAGAATGAACATGGAAGAATTTTTGTGGGTTTATATACCCAAAAACTGCTAACTTTATTATTATTAAATGTTGAAAAGGCTGCATTATTTTTGCACAATATTTGAAAATAAAGTAAACTTTTTGCTTTAACAATGTTTAAACAGATAAACAGGATATAGGAAGAGGAAGCCATATTTTTATCTTAAACAGCTTATTTAGAGATCTGATGTTTTCCGGGTCTGCCATGTTAATTAGAAGTGGAAATTGAACTATGCATCTTTACACTAAAATATGCATATGCGCAAAAATTAAAGGTTTAAGATTTACAATTAAATGCTTAGGCAAGACATTACTTCGTCTTTTATAACGAAGAGAGAACGTATACAAAACATGAACATTGGAAAAAGTTACTTAGGATTCATTATTAAGCTAAATCTAAAAATGATTAAGAAAATTTAAAAAGAACAAGTCACCAATTATTTGGCAAAGTAGAAAGCACATCAAAAATTTATCTCGAAAAAAAAATAATAATGAAAAAAATAATATCGCCGAGTGTACAATCCTAAATGGCGACATAATGTCGCGTCGTACGTTGAGTACAATCCCAAGTACATTACTGAGTACATTGTAATTTTGGTTTATTACAACTATGATTATAATTACCAATTAATTCACATTCGCATCTTATCGTTAATTGCAGTTCATTAAAGTACATTAATTACATTATATTAAATTATTATCGTTAATTATAGTTTTATTAAAATATTATTACATTATATTAAATTATTATCATTAATTATAGTTTCATTAAAGTACATCAATTACATTATATTAAATTATTACATTAATTACAGTTAAACAGTTAACTAGTTTTTTTTACAGTGTTACATATTTATAGACAATTAGGATGTTAAGAGTCTAACATAAAGTACATGGGCACATGCGGTGTGTGTGTGTGTTTATATATATATATATATATATATATATATATATATATATATATATATAACACATAATGATGTTTTATAAATTAGAAGCAAGCGAGAGGAGATTTTCAACCCAGAAGAACTCGCTTTTGCGGATGTCAGCGGAATTCGAACATTTGTATAAGCATTTATGAGTACTGCAAGAAATTAATTAATTTAAAGAAAAGAAATAAAAAGAATACATGTGAACTTACTTACATGTAAGGTAACTACGTACGTGATCATGATCATTTGCGAACATGTACGAATGCATAAAGTTTTGTACACATATTGGTAGTTACACAATAGGTTGACAATAGGTAGATAATAGGTAGCTGAATGAATAATTAATAAAATTGACAAAATATAAAGGTCAGGAAAGGAAATGGATGTATGAATGAACAACATATAAATAATGACGTATAGCGTGTAAAGTTTTTATTATGATGTTGAAGAATTTACCATCCATTGAATACTGAAGATATGATCGGTATTCAAGGTATGGAAAATGTGAAGGGAATTACGCTACTTTATGACGTCATAGTTATTCAAATTATGCCAAACGTCAATTCATAATTAATACGCCATAGTTATTTAATTTGTACGTAGAGTATAAGTCATTATTGGAAGAATTTAGAAGAGATGAATTAGAGGAATACAGTAATGAATAAAGAAGTACAAACAAGGGTTCCAATCATGTCATATGCAATGTGTATGCATAATCTAATAAAATTTAGGGATGAGGGTTAGATGCAAGACAACCATAATTAATTATAATAAATTCTATAACAAATGGGAAATCGAGATATGGGTAATATTGTGATGGAAATGTTAAACGATCTAAACAGACAATTGTCTTGTTTTTACTTCAAAGGAATGAAATTAAGGGACATTCGTTTCTCACAACGAACCTTCAATGACACAAACATGGATTCGACTTAACCATAGAAATGGTAGGTCGCATGGTTGTGAAACTGCAAAAATAGAAAGCAACAAATAAAATTTTTATCCAAACTCGCGTTAGACACTTTTGGTTCTTATGTAAAAATGAATATTTGATTATATAGGAATTATATTATTCATTGTCCAATTTTACATCGCTCTTCCCTCTAGAATAATATTAATACAATACAATTAATACATACAATACAATACAGTTAATATAATACAATAATATAACATCCCAACTAATTCAAACTAGTTGATGACTAATGGTTTTTATAATTACAAATTTATATACAATACGTCAGTTGGGGTGGTAAAGTACAATGTACATTAATGAAATCTAATTTTAGACAACCAATTAAGTTAGACAACCAATGATATTGTTAAATTTTTAACAGAATTTTATTTTCCTGTGGAAAAAAATACATACCTAATGAACAGTAGGCAAAAGAGAAATTTAAATTTTAAGGTTCAGGAATTTCCAAAGTTACCATGATCGTACATTTAATAAATTAATTTGATGGACTAGTGTAGGTAAAAATCGAATTATGTAATGGATGATGTATAGACCTGTGGTCAAGTGTATTTATGTGTATTAGATACAGAGTGTAAGTGGTTGGTTAAAATAACTGAATAAATGCATGAGAAAAATTTATATATGGTAAGCAACAATTATTACGATTAAATAAATAAATAAATTTAAATAATCTAGAGTAAATATCATAGTTAGCACTTACACGCAATTAAATAGTTTAATGTGATATTGAATTATTTTAGCATGTGCAAACCTACGTGTGTATGTGTAGGGATTCGGAAAGTTTTCGAATTAACAAAGTTTAAAAATAGTATATAATAATTTAAAATGGGAGTACGATTATAAAATCCTTTAAGTAATATTAATGATGATGTTTGCGTATGAGTTTTAATGTAAAAGTGACTTGAGGTACGGAAGGAAAATGAATTCGAATGTGTCAAAAGTAATAAAATTCAATTAGGATTATAGATTTTACGTAATTAAATCCGTTGCACGTATATTAAGGTAATTAAAGATACGCACTTAGAAGAACTTATAATTAATGAAAGTAAATCTCGCGGTATTAAAATTGAATTTCGACACGGAATTAAATTCTACTAGTAACATTTATAGCCATATATGAACAGTATATAACCATTAACATTAACCAGAAGTATCAGTACGATAATTGAATTGAGAAAATTAAGAATACAAATTAAAAATAGAAATCAATTATAAACTATAATGAACTGAACATGGGTTTTAGGTTCCCTATAATACTCTTAAAAATAAAAAATAACAACATAAATTGAGGTTATGTTCCACAGTACCAAAAGAGGCTCCTGGTTGGCTTCTGGACCAACCTGGGTGAAAGAAAACAGATGGTTAAACTGTGGTTTGACTAGAGCCAAAGTAGATTCAACCATGGTTGACCCATTTCCCTGGTTGACATTGGGTTCAACTTGGGTTGGGGTATTGGGAAAAAAAAAATTGGAATACTGCATTCGAGGGAATTGAAAGTGAATATTCGGGGAGATATGATGTCTGAAATTAACAATTTGTCTTTTCGTGAGCACTTTGCTCTTTAAGAAAACATTCATTGTCACACTGCTCAGAACACAAATTAAAGGAGTTCAAACAAAACGGAGGGACGGCATGTTCCTCCCCATAGTAATTTAAAAAGTCGTTGGGACATGATCGATTAGTTACTACACTATTACTGTCATCATATACATCACAATAATTATCAAAATCGTTACAAACATTTGTAAAAACTGTTTTGGTTACAAACAATAAAATATATAATTTCACCTATATATTTATATACGCAATTTCTGCATGCAAAAAGACACAGAAAGTTGAATTAAAGACAAACCTGCCAATTCAGGTTGAATTAAATTCTCTCTTGCAACAAAAAAAAAGGTTGAATTAAATTCTCTCAAATTTGCTTAAATTAAATTCTCTTAAGCTAAATTCTTTTAAGTTAAATTCTCCTAAATGAAATTCTCTTTATTTCACGTTGAATTAAATTCTCTTTTACAACAAAAAAAAAGGTTGAATTATATTGACTACTCAACTGACTTGAACTTGAATTGAAACTGACTTCAAACTACAAATGACTTGGGACTAACTACAACTGTCTTGGGACTGACTACAACTGTCTTGGGACTGACTACAACCGACTTGGAACTTACTACAACTGACTACAACTGATTTGGAACTGACTCCAACTGACTTGCAACTGACTTCCAACTGACTACAACTGACTGCGTACCGACTACAACTGACTGGGGACTGGCTACAACTCATTAGAATCTGACTGATTGAATTGAAACTGACTGACTGACTTGAACTGCTATTAAGTATTTCTACAAATCTCTGAGGCGGTTGTCCCTCTGGATGCAACTTACTGACTTGAACTCCTATCAAGTATTTCCATAATCTCTGAGGCGGTTCTCCCTCTGGATGCAACCTACTGACTTTAACTGCTATCAAGTGTTTCTATAAATCTCTGGGGCGGTTGTCCCTCTGGACGCAACATACTGCTTGAAATTCTATCAAGTATTTCTATAAATCTCTGGGGCGGTTGTCCCTCTGGATGCAACCTACTGACTTGAACAGACTGAAAACTGACTTGGACTTCAAACTGACTTGTACTTCTAACTGACTTAAACTTCAAAATTACTTATACTTCAAACTGACTGTAAACTGTCTTGATCTCTCTTGAGACTGACTGATAACTGACCGAAAACTGACAGAAACTGAAACTGACTGAAATTGACCGCACTCGAACTGCTAACAAGTGTCTCTATAAACTATAAACTTTCTCTTTCTCTATTATAATAATGCACAATAAATGCAAAATAATTTCAAGTGAATTTAATTCAATAATTTGAAGAAATTGTAAACAAAAATAAAAAACGTAAACAACATTTCACTCGAATGTACGCGAAGGTACGGTAATATTATGTTTGGTACATAAAATGAAATTAACTATACTAGTGAAAATAATTCGGTTAAAATAAAAAGAAATGTATCACTGGTGTAATGAATGTTCACTGTTTCTTGTAACTCTGGCTTGATACTCTTTATTAACTGTTAATAATACTGACTTCTCAAATGTTTGGAGATTACTTTAAAAAAAAAGAGCTCTGTACTTAACAAGATTCCTACGGCGAAGTCCTTGGAGACGTGACCTGAAGACGTTTCTTGCTGGCCACTTGTTCTTGGATGAAAACTAGGCGTGGAGACCTTGGAGTCGTGACACACCGGTTCAAGGGTGGATGTGACGAACTGGAAGTCGTGGCACGCCGGTCAACTGGATGTTGGTTCTAGTTTCAGGGTCTGGAAGACTGGAGGAATCCTGGATGCAGAGGTCGCCACTTTCTTATCCTGGGGCAGAGTCGCCAATTGTTATCCTGGCAAGGTCGCCACTTTTGTTATCCTACTTTCTCTATAGTCTTGGGTTGGTTCGAAGTCGAAGGGGGTTCTGGTTAAGAGGTAGCAACGGATTTGTTATTTGCAATATTTTATTCTATACTACTCTCCGGGTTCTTCTATAGTGGCTCGGAGGATTATGAGAGGCTTATTAAATTCTTTAAGGTTTCTCTGATTCTTCTTGTAACGTATCGGGGGATTTTAATGACTAAGTTCTCTGAAAAGAGTACGGGTCGAAGGAGAAGAGAAAGACTGTTTCTTACTGTAATTTACGGCTAAAATGTACAGTAGGGTGGATCACTTTTCACTTTTTTAAAAAATTATAGCTGGTCAAGGTTTTTCCCATGATTTGGTTCAGTGGAAGTACACTGACACCACTTTTACCAAAATCAATCAATATTTAATGGTCGCGCATCGACCTTGAAAATTTCAATTTTGGAAATTTGTCCAAATTGACAAATTTTTTACTGAATAAAGATAAATCATCAAATTACCATATTTTCTGAGTCCTCTCAGTGAAAGAAATCCTCTCAGATACTTACCAAGTTAATCGGACAAGTGATTTAGAAGTTACACTCACCTAGAAATAATATTAAAATTTAAAATACCGTATTTCTCCCCCGTTATGGACGTAATCATAGCATCAGTAGCTGGCGCATCCTAAAATCCCAATTACACACACACGCTATGTCTATGACCAATATTTTTGCTAATCACAGTTTGCTTTTTACAGATCAACTGTGTCAATTGATTCTTGTTTGATAAGTCTAGACTTTAGTACGGGGTGGCAGGAAATGATTGCCCCCCCCCTGTAGAGCAAAAACTAGAAAAGATAGATAAAAACCGGCGAGACCACTTGAAAGAGCGTTAAAATCTGAATAAAAGCCATTATATTCTATTCCTGTGATTTTAATTCTTACCATTTTGTTCCCCACAGAAACCATGGCATCATCTATTTTGAACGATTCAGAGAAAAAGCGAGTTCTTGACCGCATTCGAGCTGTCACATGTCGTGAAGCAAAGGAAGCTGGTGCAACTTTCATAACTCGACACTGGGTGGCTGAGAGATTAAAAAGATCAGAAGACTTTGTCAAAAGAAATTGGAATAAGAATCCTGAAGATTGTGAAACAGAATTTCGAGGAGGAAGACCGGAGAAATTATCTCAAGAATCGAAAGACATTGTGCTTGCTGCATCACGGCGCCGAAAGAAGAGCTGCTCTGAGGTAGCGAAAGAGATACTTATCCGTCGTGGTAAGATAGTCAATCGGCAACTTGTGCATCAATTTCGAGTTCGCCAAGGCTTGAGTGCTTGGCATGAAATAGCTAAGCCACGGAAGAGTGATCTTAATATTGAAGATCGGCTATGGTTTTGTGATTATCTTGAGGAATGGACGGAAGACGATTTCCTTCACTTGGTTGTCAGCGATGAATTCTTCGTTTATGTCTCCAGAAAACCAAATTTTCAGAATGATCGGGTTTGGGCAACAACTCCTGATGAAGTCCCAGACGACCAGAAGTATCGAGAAATAGTAAAAAAATCCAGCATGTGTGGGTGTTTTCATTATGTTCTCTATTCGGAAGCTCATCTGGGTTATCAAACCAAGAAGAACCAGTTGGGATGGGCCTTATTTTCGAAATGTAATTTTAGCCCAACATGTAATTCCGTTTTTGAAAGACCCCGAGTGTGTTTTGGATGTTGAACAGGCAACCTTTCTTCACGACAAAGCCCCTGTATGAAAGCACTTGCGACTCAACAACTGCTTAAGGACAATAACATTGATTGTTTCGGAAATAATGAATGGCCTGGCAATTCTCCCGATCTTAATGTCTGTGAACATGTCGGATCCATCATGAAGGATCGGGTGGAGTCCTTAATGCTGGAACAACCCATTCAGAATCGGTATTCAACAGAAATTATGACTGCAAAGATCAACGAAGTCCTTGAAGAAATGAGTCATGATACCGATCTCTTTGAGACACTTCTGGGATCATACCCCCGTCGATTAATGGCCGTCAGAGCTGCAAATGGGGGCAACACCCGATATTAAAATAAGTGTTTTTTTTCAAAATTAAACGCTCTTTCGCGTGGTTTTGTCTGTTTTTTTCTATTCCTTTCAGTTTCTTCTGTACATGGGGGAGGCATTCATTTCCTGACACCCTTTACAATGGATAAACTGTTAACAACCAGGAGTGGGAAGACTGAAAGTTACTTATTCTGGAAAAGAGAAAGCAGCAACAACAGCACCACCTTCTCTAAGGTCAGCCACGGACGTCTTCTTAATTGGTCAGCCATCTTCCTCGATCGATGGTGCCAAATTGCCAACCACCCATCAAGTTCTCCAGTACTTCTTCTATGCCAAGCAGGAAACTACTGACAGGAAGGCCGCCGTAAAAGACACGGTGGCCAATGTTCTGGCATTTTGGATCATGGCACGTATAAAGACGATCACGAGGCGTAACTGCGAAAGAAAACTGGAGTTACTGTGGGAAGAGTGGCGCTCGCTGCAGAAGAGCAAGATGAGAGACAGTGACGCGGGAAAAGGCAGGGAGAAGTTTTCAGAAAATCTGAACAAACTCTGGGACATCGGAGCTCCCGATGCTATTGAAGAGATACAGAAAAGTCGACTGCTCTCAGAGAACAACAAACAAGAAGAGTAGGAATGATAAAGTGTTCTTTGTGAAGAGAAAACGGCAACTCTCAAGACAACAATCTCGTGATGAGCCAGGCACCTCAAAAACGAAATTAGGAACCGAAGCTGAGAGCGACGATGAATCTATAGAAAGCAGATCATCGAGCAACTCCGAATCACAGCTAGAACCACCATACCGACAGCCGAGAGAATCAACTGTATCAATCAGCCTTCCTCACCGCATCCTCAATGCACCGGCTGTTATTGAAGTGGCCGATCGCTTCCGGATGTCCAATAATCAGGTGTATATATATATCAGTAATGATTTTTCCTTGACAAAGATATAATAGACGTAACGACGGAAAATTTAGTGATTATTTTGTCACATAAAAACCATACGCATCCGTGTCAATTTCCTTTCAATTTCGCACATAGGTGGCAAGTGTCGTGGCGGCAGTCCTACGTTCGGCAGATCCGCCCGCAGACCTGGACAAATTCAGTATCTCGAAGGACACGTCTCGCCGTGGAAGAGTGGCACATCGTTGTGAAGTGTCGACAGCTGTGCAGAAATCCTTCGTATCTCCGAGGCATGCTGTCGTCCACTGGGACGGTAAAGTAATCAAGGTCAGTTTTGCCCTCACCGTGGACGACAGTGAATTAACATGTTCCAGTGACGACAGTGGATTGACATATTCCAGTGGACGATAATGGATTGGCATGTATGACATCCGTTTCAGGACTCTCTTGGATCATTGGAGCACCGCCAGGCGATTTTCATCTCCGGAGCTCCCCAATGCACAGAAGGAAAGTTGCTGGCCGTTCCGACTGTTGGTGTTGGCACCGGTCTGTCCCAGGCCCAGGCGACCTTTCGTGCTCTCAAAGACTGGGGATGCGAGAACAACGTGATTGGACTGTGCTTCGACACAACTTCCTCCAATACGGGGAGGTGCAGGGTGCGGTGGTCCGGCTGGAGTACATGCTTGGTAAACCGCTCTTCCAGCTGGGCTGTCGCCATCACGTTATGGAGCTCATCGTGGGGGCAGTGGTCATCACCGCGTTTGGAAGAACCACAGCACCAACTGAACCTTTGTTCCAGTATCTGAGGAGAAGGTGAATTTCAAGTCTAAGGCGCATTTGTTTTCTCCAATGATTTTTTGAACTCAGAGCAATTGAGATATCAGCGTCCTTCTACTAATGATGTTAATAGCAGTCGAAAAGGGAAACTTCAGTCGTTTTCATGCAATATTTTCATAACTCCCCTTTCAGGTGGGACAAGCTCGACCTCTCGACTTATCGCGAGCTGGAGATCGAGCATTTGGCGAAGGTGACGTGGTGATGGAGCTCCGAGATGAGGCAGTCAAGTTCCTCGGCACCGCTTCTGGTCTTGTCAGAGAAGACTACCGAGAAGTGGCGGAGATTACACTCCTGATAGTCGGGGCCCAGCCACGTCGTGGCACACACTTCATGCGCCCAGGAGCCTACCATCATGCGAGGTGGATGGCCAAAGTTGGTATTTTGAATTTGAAGTTAAATATTGTATTGCCTTCTGCAAACAGCCATTTGAAGTCCCTACCAGAAAAAAATAAGATAAATAATTTACCATAAAACAAACTTATATGGAGTGGTATCGGTATTTATACATCACAGTGCGTATTCGTTTCAGATCATCTACTACACGAAGCTCCTGATGTTTAGCGGTCAGCTGGAGTTCGACGACGAGCTGGTACAGAAACTTCAGAGAGGGGTACTATTTACTGCACTCCTCTATGCACCTGCTTGGCTGGCGGCTCCTGTCGCAGCTGATGCCCCGCTGAATGACCTTATGTTGTACCAGCGTCTTCTGCAGTACAGGGCTGTGGATCGCGAGATTGCAGAGGCTTCACTGGCAGTGATCAGGCGGCACTTGTGGTATCTGAGGCCTCAGACCGTCGTTTTCGCCCTCTGCAGTGACAAAGAGGAAGACACTCTGAAGCACGAGATGGCAAAGAAGTGTGCCGCCTCGCTGTGCCCGAGGACTTCACGTATGACAACGTCTCGGTTGATGACACGACGCGCCTTCCGGACCTGATCGATGAGTCATCGTGGTTCGTGTTCACAGGCCTGCAGGTGTGCGCGTCTACGTGGCTCACTCTGCCGGTGAATAAGTGGGATCAAGATAAGAACTACTGTGATCTGAAGAATGTCATCTCGCATCTGAAAGTTACCAACGACGTGGCAGAGAGAGGGATAAAACTGATAGAAGATTACGCGAACACTGTCACAAAAGACGAGTCACAGCTGCAGGGTCTTCTTCAGCTCGTGGAAAAGAGCCGGAAAGAACTCGGTGACTTCAAGAAGTCGTCACTTGCCAAGATGACGTAGCGCAGAGGGAAAGGGAGTTAGCAGAGAGAGTACATGGCGCACGCCTTAAGATGACGTGTGTTCTAACCAGATTTATACAGTTTTTTAACCTAGTTAGGGGCACTGGAGTAAGTGCCTTTAGTGATATCGGTAAACCGTTTTAATACAAAATACATTTGATATTTCCTTATTTGTTTTATCTTATCCTAAAAAGCAGACAATGGCAGATATATGGAGGTACGGGGACAAATACGGTATTTTAAATTTTAATGCTATCTCAAGGTGAGTATAACCTCTAAACCACTTGTCCTATCAAGTTAGTAAGTATCTGAGAGGATTTCTTTCACTGAGCGGATTCAGAAAATATGGTCATTTGATGATTTATCTTTATTCAATAAAAAAATTATCAATTTGGCCAAATTTCCAAAATTGAAATTTTCAAGGTCGATGCGCGACCCCTAAATATTGATCGATTTTGGTAAAAATGGTGTCAGTGTACTTCCACTGAACCAAATCATGGGAAAAACTTTGACCAGCTATAATTTTTAAAAAAAGTGAAAAGTGATCCACCCTAATTTACAGGTAGTGCTCAGCCTTGTAGTTTAAATCAAAATGAACATGGAAGAATTTTTGTGGGTTTATATACCCAAAAACTGCTAACATTATTATTATTAAATGTTGAAAAGGCTGCATTATTTTTGCACAATATTTGAAAATAAAGTAAACGTTTTTGCTATAACAATGATTAAACAGATAAACAGGATATAGGAAGAGGAAACCATATTTTTTTCTTAAACAGCTTATTTTCAGATCTGATGTTTTCCGGGTCTGCCATGTTAATTAGAAGTGGAAATTGAACTATGCATCTTTACACTAAAATATGCATATGCGCAAAAATTAAAGGTTTAAGATTTACAATTAAATACTTAGGCAAGACATTACTTCGTCTTTTATAACGAAGAGAGAACGTATACAAAACATAAACATTGCAAAAAGTTACTCAGGATTCATTATTAAGATAATCTAAAAATGATTAAGAAAATGTAAAAAGAACAAGTCACCAATTATTTGGCAAAGTAGAAAGCACATCAAAAATTTATCGCATCGAAAAAAAAAAAATAATGAAAAAAATAATATCGCCGAGTGTACAATCCTAAATGGCGACATAATGTCGGGTCGTAAATTGAGTACAATCCCAAGTACATTACTGAGTACATTGTAGTTTTGGTTTATTACAACTATGATTATAATTATCAATTAATTCACATTCGCTTCTTATCATTAATTACAGTTCATTAAAGTACATTAATTACATTATATTAAATTATCATCGTTAATTATAGTTTTATTAAAATACATTAATTACATTATATTAAATTATTATCATTAATTATAGTTTCATTGAAGTACATCAATTACATTATATTAAATTATTACAGTTAATTACAATTAAACAGTTAACTAGTTTTTTTTACAGTGTTAAGTATTTATAGACAATTTGGATGTTAAGAGTATAACATAAAGTACATGGGTACATACGGTGTGTGTGTGTATGTGTATATATATATATATATATATACATAACACATAATGATGTTTTATAAATTAAAAGATATGATATGATGTCTGAAATTAACAATATGTCTTTTCGTGAGCACTTCGCTCTTTAAGAAAACATTCATTGTCACATTGCTCAGAACACAAATTAAAGGAGTTCAAACAAAACGGAGGGACGGCATGTTCCTCCCCATAGTAATTTAAAAAGTCGTTGGGACATGATCGATTAGTTACTACACTATTACTGTCATCATATACATCACAATAATTATCAAAATCGTTACAAACATTTGTAAAAACTGTTTTAGTTAAAAACAAAAAAATATATAATTTTACCTATATATTTATATACGCAATTACTGCATGCAAAAAGACACAGAAGGTTGAATTAAAGACACAAACCTGCCAATTCAGGTTGAATTAAATTCTCTCTTGCACAAAAAAAAAGGTTAAATTAAATTCTCTCAAATTCGCTTAAATTAAATTCTCTTAAGCTAAACTCTCTTAAGTTAAATTCCACTAAATGAAATTCTCTTTATTTCCCGTTGAATTAAATTCTCTTTTACAACAAAAAAAAAAGGTTGAATTATATTGACTACTCAACTGACTTAAACTTGAATTGAAACTGACTTCAAACTACAACTGACTTGGGACTGACTACAACTGTCTTGGAACTGACTACAACTGTCTTGGGATTGACTACAAGCGACTTGGGACTTACTACAACTGACTACAACTGATTTGGAACTGACTACAACTGTCTTGGGATTGACTACAAGCGACTTGGGACTTACTACAACTGACTACAACTGATTTGGAACTGACTACAACTGACTTGCAATTGACTTGAAACTGACTATAACTGACAGCGTACCGACTACAACTGACTGGGGACTGGCTACACCTGACTAGAATCTGACTGATTGAATTGAAACTGCTGACTGACTTGAACTGCTATCAAGTATTTCTTCAAATCTCTGAGGCGGTTGTCCCTCTGGATGCAACCTACTGACTTTAACTTCTATCAAGTATTTCTATAAATCTCTGAGGCGGTTGTCCCACTGGATGCAACCTACTGACATGAACTGCTATCAAGTATTTCTATAATCTCTGAGTCGGTTCTCCCTCTGGATGCAACCTACTGACTTGAACTGCTATCAAGTGTTTCTATAAATCTCTGGGGCGGTTGTCCCTCTGGATGCAACCTACTGACTTTAACTTCTATCAAGTATTTTTATAAATCTCTGTGGCGGTTGTCCCTCTGGATGCAACCTACTGACTTGAACAGACTGAAAACTGACTTGGACTTCAAACTGACTTGTACTTCTAACTGACTTAAACTTCAAAATTATTTAAACTTCAAACTGACTGCAAACTCTCTTGAGACTGTCTTGAGACTGACTGAAAACTGACTGAAAACTGACAGAAACTGAAACTGACTGACATTGACTGCACTCGAACTGCAATCAAGTGTCTCTATAAACTATAAACTCTCTCTCTCTCTATTATAATAATGCACAATAAATGCACAATAATTTCAAGTCAATTTAATTCAATAATTTGAAAAACTTGTAAACAAAAATAAAAAACGTAAACAACATTTCACTCGAATGTACGCGAAGGTACGGTAATATTATGTTTGGTACATAAAATAAAATTAACTATACTAGTGAAAATAATTCGGTTAAAATAAAAAGAAATGTATCACTGGTGTAATGAATGTTCACTGTTTCTTGTAACTCTGGCTTGATACTCTTTATTAAATGTTAATAATACTGACTTCTCAAATGTTTAGAGATTACTTTAAAAGAAAGAGCTCTGTACTTAACAAGATTCCTACGGCGAAATCCTTGGAGACGTGTCCTGAAGACGTTTCTTGCTGGCCACTTGTTCTTGGATGAAAATTAGGCGTGGAGACCTAGGAGTCGTGACACACCGGTTCAAGGGTGGATGTGACGAACTGGAAGTCGTGACACGCCGGTCAACTAGATGTTGGTTCTAGTTCCAGGGTCTGGAAGACTGGAGGAATCCTGGATGCAGAGGTCGCCAGTTTCTTATCCTGGGGCAGAGTCGCCACTTGTTATCCTGGCAAGGTCGCCACTATTGTTATCCTTCTTTCTCTATAGTCTTGGGATGGTTCGTAGTCGAAGGGGGTTCTGGTTAAGAGGTAGCAACGGATTTGTTATTTGCAATATTTTATTCTATACTACTCTCCGGGTTCTTCTGTAGTGGCTCGGAGGATTCTGAGAGACTTGTTAAATTCTTTAAGGTTTCTCTGATTCTTGTAACGTATCGGGGGATTTTACTGACTAAGTTCTCTAAAAAGAGCACGGCTCGAAGGAGAAGATAAAGACTGTTTCTTACTGTAATTTACGACTAAAATGTACAGGTAGTGCTCAGCCTTGTAGTTTAAATCAAAATGAACATGGATGAATTTTTGTGGGTTTATATACCGAAAAACTGCTATCATTATTATTATTAAATGTTGAAAAGGCTGCATTATTTTTGCACAATATTTGAAAATAAAGTAAACTTTTTTGCTATGACAATGATTAAACAGATAAACAGGATATAGGAATAGGAAGCCATATTTTTTCTTAAACAGCTTATTTTCAGATCTGATGTTTTCCGGGTCTGCCAAGTTAATTAGAAGTGGAAATTGAACTATGCATCTTTACACTAAGATAAGCATATGCGCACAAATTAAAGGTTTAAGATTTACAATTAAATGCTTAGCCAAGACATGACTTCGTCTTTTTCAAAGAAGAGAGAACGTATACAAAACATGAACATTGCAAACAGTTACTCAGGATTCATTATTAAGCTAAATCTAAAAATGATTAAGAAAATGTAAAAAGAACAAGTCACCAATTATTTGGCAAAGTAGAAAGCACATCAAAAATTTATCGCATCGAAAAAAAAATAACAATGAAAAAAATAATATCGCCGAGTGTACAATCCTAAATGGCGACATAATGTCGGGTCGTACATTGAGTACAATCCCAAGTGCATTACTGAGTACATTGTAATTTTGGTTTATTACAACTATGATTATAATTACCAATTAATTCACATTCGCTTCTTATCGTTAATTACAGTTCATTAAAGTACATTAATTACATTATATTAAATTATTATCGTTCATTACAGTTTTATTAAAATACATTAATTACATTATATTAAATTATTATCATTAATTATAGTTTCATTAAAGTACATCAATTACATTATATTAAATTATTACAGATAATTACAATTAAACAGTTAACTATAGTTTTTTTGTACAGTGTTACATATTTATAGACAATTAGGACGTTAAGAGTATAACATAAAGTACATGGGCACGTACGGTGTGTGTATATGTATGTATATATATGTGTATATATATATATATATATATATATATATATATATATAACAGACATAATGATGTTTTATAAATTAGAAGCAAGCGAGAGGAGATTTTCACCCCAGAAGAACTCGCTTTTGCTGATGTCAGCGGAATTCGAACATTTGCATAAGCATTTATGAGTACTGTGAGAAATTAATTAATTTAAAGAAAATAAATAAAAAGAATACATGTGAACTTACTTACATGTAAGGTAACTACGTACGTGATCATGATCATTTGCGAACTGTACGAATGCATAAAGTTTTGTACACATATTGGTAGTCACACAATAGGTTGACAATAGGTAGACAATGGGTAGCTGAAGAATAATTAATAAAATTGACAAAAGATAAAGGTCAAGAAAGGAAATGGATGTATGAATGAACAACATATAAATAATGACGTGTAGCGTGTAAAGTTTTTATTATGATATTAAAGAATTTACCATACAGTGAATACTAAAGACATGATCGGTATTCAAGGTATGGAAAATGTGAAGGGAATTACGCTACTTTATGACGTCATAGTTATTCAAATTATGCCGTACATCAATTCATAATTAATACGCCATAGTTATTTAATTTGTAAGTACAGTACAAGTCATTGTTGAGAGAATTTAGAAGAGTTGAATTTGAGGTGTACAGTATTAAATAAAGAAGTACAAACAAGGGTTCCAATCATATCATATGCAATGTGTATGCATAATCTAATAAAATTTAGGGATGAGGGTTAGATGCAAGACAACCATAATTAATTATAATAAATTTTATAATAAATGGAAATGGAGATATGGGTAATATTGTGATGGAAATGTTAAACGATCAAAACAGTCAATTGTCTTGTTTTTACTTTAAAGGAATGAAATTAAGGGACATTCGTTTCTCACAACAAACCTTCAATGACACAAACATTGATTCGACTTAACTACAGAAATGGTAGGTCGCATGGTTGTGAAACTGCTAAAATAGAAAACAAAAAATAAAATTTTTATCCAAACTCGCGTTAGACAATTTTGGTTCTTTTGTAAAATGAATATTTGATTATATAGGAATTATTCATTGTTCAATTTTACACGGCTCTCCCATCTAGAATGATATTAATACAATACAATTAATACATACAATACAATAGAGTTAATACAACACAATAATACAACATCCCAACTAATTCAAACTAGATGATGACTAATGGTTTTTATAATTACAAATTTATATACAATACGTGAGTATGAAAATAAAAACCCACTCTAATAGACCGAGTTTATTTCCACAACAGTTTTGACGCCCACTGGCATCCTCCTCGGGTGGATACAGAAAAACGAATGAACCAAAACAAGTGGGAAAAACAGTCCAGGGACCGACCGTTAAGAAATTCGCACCTACTTTAGATCCCATTCTCCCGACACCGGAAGGGCATTTTCATTAAGTACATTCGCACAAATTTAAAACTATCTTCCTGTTCTAAACATACAGATTCTATTATATTTTATTTTTTTACATAATTATTACATTTTTATTAAATTTATTACATTTAATATTGCATAATTATTTATTACAGAAATTATAAATTTATTATTACATTGGTTATTACATTGTTGTTTATTATACAGAACTTATAAACCGAAAAGCGAAAGAAAAAGGCGATTAGGAAACAATCCAGAGACCATTGAGAAATTCGCACCTAGGTTAGATACCGTTCTCCCGACACCGGAAGGGCATTTTATTACAGGGTCCGCTTATAAGCACATTCCCACAAATTAAAACTATCTTCTTGCTCTATACATACAGATTCTAATATTTTGACATAATTACTGCATTTATTATTGCATTTGCATTTTTTTAACATTTATTATTATTACCTTTACCCTAATTATTAATTTATAATGTTACCTTTATTATTACATCAGTTGCATTTATATTTATTCCCACATTTATTACTTCCATTATTACATTTACTATAAGCGAGTAAGGAAACAATCCAGAGACCTTTAAGAAATACACACTTAGGTTCGAACACGTTCCCACGACTCTGTAAGGGATTTTTTGACCAAGAATCTCATTTGTGGGAATGTACTTATAAGCGGACCCTGTAATAAAATGCCCTTCCGGTGTCGGGAGAACGGTATCTAACCTAGGTGCGAATTTCTCAATGGTCTCTGGATTGTTTCCTAATCGACTTTTTTCATTCGTTTTTCGGTTTATAAGTTCTGTATAATAAACAACAATGTAATAACCAATGTAATAATAAATTAATAATTCCTGTAATAAATAATTATGCAATATTAAATGTAATAAATTTAATAATAAATGTAATAATTATGAAAAAAATAAAATATAATATATCTGTATGTTTAGAACAGGAAGATAGTTTTAAATTTGTGCGAATGTACTTAATGAAAATGCCCTTCCGGTGTCGGGAGAATGGGATCTAACCTATGTGCGAATTTCTTAGCGGTCGGTCCCTGGACTGTTTTTCCTTTTTGTTTTGGTTAATTCGTTTTTCTGTATCCACCCGAGGAGGATGCCAGTGGGCGTCGAAACTGTTGTGGAAATAAACTCTGTCTATTAGAGTGGGTTTTTATTTTCATTTTTTGACCTTCAAATAGAAAAAAGTGGTTTTTTGCATTTAATACGTAGGTACATTAATAAAATCTAATTTTAGATAACCAGTTAAGTTAGACAACCAATGATATTGTTAAATTTTTAAAAGTTTTATTTTCCTGTGGAAAAAATACATACCTAATGAATAGTAGGCAAAAGAGAAATTTAAATTTTAAGGTTCAGGAATTTCCAAAGTTACCATGATCGTACATTTAATAAACTAATATGATGGACTAGTGCAGATGAAAATCGAATTATGTAATGGATGATGTATAGACCTGTGGTCAAGTGTATTTATGTGTATTTGATACAGAGTGTAAGTGGTTGGTTAAAGTAACTGAATAATTGCATGAGCAAAATTTATATATGGTCAGCAACAATTTTTACGATTAAATAAATTTAAATAATCTAGAGTAAATATCATAGTTAGCACTTACACGCAATTAAATAGTTTATTTTGATATTGAATTATTTTAGCATATGCATACATGCATGTATGTTATGTGTACGGATTCGGAAAGTTTTCGTATTAACAAAGTTTAAAAATACTGTATAATAATTTCAAATGGGAGTAGGATTATAAAATCCTTTAAGTTAAGTGAATTATTATTAAATTCTAATACAGGAAGTATTAATGATGATGTTTGCGTATGAGTTTCAATGTAAAAGTGACTTGAGGTACGGAAGGAAAATAATTCGAATATGTGTTAAAAGTAATAATATTCAATTAGGATTATAGATTTTACTAATTAAATCAGTTGCACGTATATTAAGGTAATAAAGAAACGCACTTAAAAGAACTTACAATTAATGAAAGTAAATCTCGCGGTATTAAAATTGAATTTCGACACAGAATTAAATTCGACTAGTAACATTTATAGCCATATATGAACAGTATATAACCATTAACATTAACCAGAAGTATCAGTACGATAATTGAATTAAGAAAATTAAGAATACAAATTAAAAATAGAAATCAATTATAAACTATAATGAACTGAACATGGGTTTTAGGTTCAATATAATACTCTTAAAAATAAAAAATAACAACATAATTTGAGGTTATGTTCCACAGTACCAAAAGAGGTTCGTGGTTGGGTTCTGGACCAACCTGGGTGAAAGAAAACAGATGGTTAAACTGTGGTTTGACTGGAGCCAAAGTAGAGTCAACCATGGTTGACCCATTTCCTTGGTTGACAGTGGGATCAACTGGGGTTGGGGTATTGGGAAAAAAAAAAAATTGGAATACTGGATTCGGGGGAATTGAAAGTGAATAATCGGGGAGATATGATGTCTGAAGTTAACAATATGTCTTTTCGTGAGCACTTTGCTCTTTAAGAAAACATTAATTGTCTCACTGCTCAGAACACAAATTAAAGGAGTTCAAACAAAACGGAGGGACGGCATGTTCCTCCCCATAGTAATTTAAAAAGTCGTTGGGACATGATCGATTAGTTACTACACTATTACTGTCATCATATACATCACAATAATTATCAAAATCGTTACAAACATTTGTAAAAACTGTTTTGGTTACAAACAATAAAATATATAATTTCACCTATATATTTATATACGCAATTACTGCATGCAAAAAGACACAGAAGGTTGAATTAAAGACACAAACCTGCCAATTCAGGTTGAATTAAAGCAAATGAATTTTCTCCTTTTAAGAGAATCAATTATTAAAACCAATATTAACAATATAAGAAACTAATTATTTAAATGCCGTTCTATTTACTTTCTTTCAGTTATTAAAACGAATCCAAAATATTAACTCTTAGAATGTTTTGTTTTAACATTATGTTGAGACGAGTAGGAAATTGAACCAGGAACGCCAAAGAATCACACCTGTTTACCCCGAGGCCTTTTTGAAAGGTACGATCGAACGCAAAGGAATTTGGACCAATTTGCAAGTAAATTTGCAAATAAAGAGAAATAATCAACGCATTTAATAAAAACATTTTTTTTTTATTTACAAGGAAGACAAACGCATGGCTAGAGAGCAAGTTGACCCAAATTCCTTTGCGTTCGATCGTACCTTTCAAAAAGGCCTCGGGGTAAACAGTTGTGATTCTTTGGCGTTCCTGGTTCAATTTCCTACTCGTCTCAACATAATGTTAAAACAAAACATTCTAAGAGTTAATATTTTGGATTCGTTTTAATAACTGAAAGAAAGTAAATAGAACGGCATTTAAATAATTAGTTTCTTATATTGTTAATATTGGTTTTAATAATTGATTCTCTTAAAAGGAGAAAATTCATTTGCTTTAAATTAATGTACTTTTGGCATTTTTTCTGATTTTCATTCACATAATATATACAGAGGTGTGTGTGTGTGTGCACACAGGTGAAAGTTCTAAGCTCCGCCCACTGGAAGACCAGCAACGTGAGTCATGCTACTACCTGGGATTCCCTGCGTGGTCAGTTGATTGCAGTAAGCCCTTGAGCTCAGACGTGTATTCGCCCGCGTAGAAGAAAATGGCTACCTTTAATATTGCTTGTTCAAAGTTTATGAAATGGTATTCAGCAAAGTGTCAAGATGTGGTGGATACCGAAAAACTTCCTATTCCCCCCTCCTTTGCCTCTTTTAAAACCACATTGGATCGTGCGAAGGAGCAAGATGTACAAATACTCTACGATTATTCTGGTGAGAGCGTTGTAGGCTTTCGTTGCACAGACGATGTATTGAAGTATGCTGTAGAGCTAAGCTTTATAAAGTCTCACATATACCGTGAAGTAAAAGAAACAACGCGTGCAGAAGAGAAGCAGCAGATATGGTTAGTGAGTCTTGTAGATGAGTGGTGTGACAAGCGGTATTATATCATGTTACACCATACCGAGCACTCGTACGCTTCGGTTGAAAATGTAAATGTCGTCATCATGGACAATCTTAAGTATTTTTATCACGGAGTTTATAGCGGAGTTCTAAGCCAACTTTTAAGAATTAATTAAATAAATGGTACAATCTGGCAACTTAATAATGTATACCTGAACAATTAAAATGGTACCTGGCAACTCTCCATAATAATGTATACTTGAACAATAAAAATAAAAAGTGGTATCTGGCAACTCTCCGGTGCAAGCCGTGGATTTCAGATGTGTATTCTCTAGCGTAGAAGAAAAATAGTGTGTTGGACACAATGTGGAAGGTGTACACTGCGTACACGAGATAAGTGTACGCATGGTGTGAATGAACTCTGAAGCTGTTCTTCTTCATTACACTTTCACAACAATTTTGAAAAGAGCTTCTGTGTTGTCGGACACAATGTGGAAGGTGTACACTGCGTACACAAGATAAGTGTACGCATGGTGTGAATGAACTCTGAAGTTGTTCTTTGTCATTATACTTTTGCATCTTCTTGCTACAATTTTGGAAAGCGCTACTGTGTTGTCGGACACGATGTGGAAGGTGTACACTGCGTACACGAGATAAGTGTACGCATGGTGTGAATGAACTCTGAAGCTGTTCTTCTTCATTACACTTTCACAACAATTTTGAAAAGAGCTTCTGTGTTGTCGGACACAATGTGGAAGGTGTACATTGTGTACACGAGATAAGTGTACGCATGGTGTGAATGAACTCTGAGGCTGTTCTTTTTCATTACACTTTTTGTATCTTCTTGCTACAATTTTGGAAAGAGCTTATGTGTTGTTGGACACAATGTGGAAGGTGTACATGAGGGAGATACAGGGACAAGAAGTACTTCAATAAGTATTGCAATCCGTACCGAGAAGGTATCAGTGGTTACGGTTCCATGGAAAAAATTCCTACATCGCAAGGTTCGGGTTATCCATTTTCTTGAACTGATCCACAGAGCAGATGTTCACATCTTCTGAAGACCGCATGTTCCACGCGCCACATATCTTATAGACAATGTAGGTCCTCTATATGAGCTTGAATTATCTCGATGAAATTATGATGTGAAATAGTGAGCAATCATTCTATGACGAGATGTATTTCTGAATCCACGTTAAACTGTAGGTCTAATGCCGGGAACAAATCGGCGAGAAAGAGTTAATTATTATTATTATTACTACATTGAAAAAATCTACATTGTGCATTACCATGTTTTGTAGCAACACTATTCCCGGATCTATAATCACTAATGTAATCGAGAGGATTTTATAATAAAGAAATTATAAATATATTTATTCCTTTAATTATATTTTTAAAAAAGAAAAGAGTAATCGGTTTCCATGTTATGAATCCACGTTAAACTGTAGGTCTAATGCGGGTGAAAAACTTAATCTTTGTCAAAATGAACAAATCGGCGAGAAAGAGTTAATTATTATTATTATTACTACATAGAAAAAATCTACGTTGTGCATTACCATGTTTTGTAGCAACACTATTCCCGGATCAATAATCGCTAATATAATCGAGAGGATTTTATAATAAAGAAATTATAAATATATTTATTCCTTTAATTATATTTAAAAAAAAAAGAAGAGTAATCGGTTTCCACGTTATGAATCCACGTTAAACTGTAGGTCTAATGCGGGTGAAAAACTTATTCTTTGTCAAAATGAACAAATCGGCGAGAAAGAGTTAATTATTATTATTATTACTACATAGAACAAAATCTACATTGTGCATTACCATGTTTTGCAGCAACACTATTCCCGGATCAATAATCACTAATGTAATCGAGAGGATATCTGTTTCTGATTGAGTTTCAACTTTGAATAATTAGTGTATTCGGTTTGACTTCTCGCGTAGGCGTGTGGAAAAATTGTATTTAGTTATTGAATTTCAATTCGTTTAACTGTGGGTATAAGGCGGAGTGAAAAGCTTAACCATTGCAATTCTGTAAAAAGGAGTTAATTATTATTGTTACTACATAGAAAAATTTGTCTTTGTGCATATTACATTTTGCGGTTATACTATTCCCGGATCAATAATCACTAATGTAATCGACTAGCCAGCAAAGGACCCAAAACTGAAAATAAGATGGGAAGAAATGATCCTGTTATTTTAAATGTTGAAATTATGATGTGAAAGAGTGAGCAATCATTCCCTGACGAGATGTATTTCTGATTCGGCGACTATATTTCTATCTATACTTGGTTCTCTCCAATCCACATTATTGTTACTACATAGAAAAATTTGTCTTTGTGCATATCACATTTTGCGGTCATACTTTTCCCGGATCAATAATCACTAATGTAATCGAGAGGATTTTATAATAAAGAAATTATAAATATATCCATTCCTTCACGCCTGGTGTGAATGAATTCTGTATTTTAAATGAGTCTATAGTTTCATTGGTACGTTTTATTTCCCACTAACTGTGTACACGAGATAAGTGTACGCATGGTGTAAATGAACTCTGAAGCTGTTCTTTTTGCAGACGTTTATACAGAAAACAAGTAATTACATTATTGGAAACATTAACTAGGAATCGTGAGAGATACGCGTCTGGTAATCGGGAGTCGAACCCACGATCTCATCTCTTTCTGCAGACGTTTATACAGAAAACAAGTAATTACAGTCAATTGTTATTAACTTATTACTTTCAGAGTACATGTGTATTAATTTTGAAAAAACTTTGTTGATTTCTGATAATTATGATTTTGATAACTAAGTTGATAAAATATAAAACATTTTTTATTTACAAGGAAGGCATTCGCTTCGAGAGTGAAGTGTGTATTTCAGTGAGTAGTAATAAGCATAATATTTTTAACATTTGGAGTCAAGCGAGGTTTTGTCGATTTAAGTGGAAGGACTTTGGCTAAAAGGAAATTTAGTGGTCATTTTTGCGGTTAGCGTAAGACGCATCTGCTCAGAATTTTTTTTTTTCCAGAGAAGCTGAAAGTAAATGAGATGAGTGAAATGATATGAGATTAGTGAAATGAAGTGAAATGACATGAAAATGAAATGATATGAAAAGGCTTAATATTTTTTTCTGTTTTTGATACATAAGAAAGGTTTGCCAAAAGAAAATAGACACAGTTAATGTGTTTATTTCTTTTGCTGTTTATTATTTAATATAATTGTGTGTGTGTGTGTGAGTGTATGTGTGTGTTTATAGGTTTGAGAATATGTTAATGGAACGATTTCTTTTGCTAAGCCAATTGTTAAGTGAATTTTTTAATGTTAATATTGTTTTCATTCACTTTAAGGTGAAAATCCGTTTATATATCTATATAATATAATAAGAGAGCTGTCCGTCTGTCTGTCTGTCCGTCCGTCACACTTTCAGAAATTGTGAGAAAAAAATTCAGAAATTGTAAAAAAAATTCAGAAATTGTATTACGGGCGGCTATGTGAAGCTCAAGATTTTCATGACTGTGTTCTTTTCTTTAGTTTAGCAATGGGGGAAGGGTGGGGGTGGGGGTAATGGGGGATGGGTGGGGTAATGGGAGGGGTGGGGGTAATGGGGGGGGGGTTAGCGCCCAAGTTGTATGAATGGGGGTGAGGAGGTTTTGGGAGATACCACATTCAGAAATGTTGACGCAATGTGAAGCTCAAAATTTTCACGGCTGGGTTCTTTTTTTGTAGTTTAGCCTGTCTAACCGTCAGCGAAGCGGCGGGAACTGTACTAGTATATATATATATATATATATATATATATATATATATATATATATATATATACGGGTGTCAGGAAATGATTGCCCCCCCCTGTAGAGCAAAAACTAGAAGAGATAGATAAAAACCGGCGAGACCACTTGAAAGAGCGTTAAAATCTGAATAAAACCATTATATTCTATTCCTGTGATTTTAATTCTTACCATTTTGTTCCCCACAGAAACCATGGCATCATCTATTTTGAACGATTCAGAGAAAAAGCGAGTTCTTGACCGCATTCGAGCTGTCACATGTCGTGAAGCAAAGGAAGCTGGTGCAACTTTCATAACTCGACACTGGGTGGCTGAGAGATTAAAAAGATCAGAAGACTTTGTCAAAAGGAATTGGAATAAGAATCCTGAAGATTGTGAAACAGAATTTCGAGGAGGAAGACCGGAGAAATTATCTCAAGAATCGAAAGACATTGTGCTTGCATCACGGCGCCGAAAGAAGAACTGCTCTGAGGTAGCGAAAGAGATACTTATCCGTCGTGGTAAGATAGTCAATCGGCAACTTGTGCATCAATTTCGAGTTCGCCAAGGCTTGAGTGCTTGGCATGAAATAGCTAAGCCACGGAAGAGTGATCTTAATATTGAAGATCGGCTATGGTTTTGTGATTATCTTGAGGAATGGACGGAAGACGATTTCCTTCACTTGGTTGTCAGCGATGAATTCTTCGTTTATGTCTCCAGAAAACCAAATTTTCAGAATGATCGGGTTTGGGCAACAACTCCTGATGAAGTCCCAGACGACCAGAAGTATCGAGAAATAGTAAAAAAATCCAGCATGTGTGGGTGTTTTCATTATGTTCTCTATTCGGAAGCTCATCTGGGTTATCAAACCAAGAGAACCAGTTGGGATGGGCCTTATTTTCGAAATGTAATTTTAGCCCAACATGTAATTCCGTTTTTGAAAGACCCCGAGTGTGTTTTGGATGTTGAACAGGCAACCTTTCTTCACGACAAAGCCCCCTGTATGAAAGCACTTGCGACTCAACAACTGCTTAAGGACAATAACATTGATTGTTTCGGAAATAATGAATGGCCTGGCAATTCTCCCGATCTTAATGTCTGTGAACATGTCGGATCCATCATGAAGGATCGGGTGGAGTCCTTAATGCTGGAACAACCCATTCAGAATCGGTATTCAACAGAAATTATGACTGCAAAGATCAACGAAGTCCTTGAAGAAATGAGTCATGATACCGATCTCTTTGAGACACTTCTGGGATCATACCCCCGTCGATTAATGGCCGTCAGAGCTGCAAATGGGGGCAACACCCGATATTAAAATAAGTGTTTTTTATTCAAATTAAACGCTCTTTCGCGTGGTTTTGTCTGTTTTTTTCTATTCCTTTCAGTTTCTTCTGTACATGGGGGAGGCATTCATTTCCTGACACCCTTTACAATGGATAAACTGTTAACAACCAGGAGTGGGAAGAGACTGAAAGTTACTTATTCTGGAAAAGAGAAAGCAGCAACAACAGCACCACCTTCTCTAAGGTCAGCCACGGACGTCTTCTTAATTGGTCAGCCATCTTCCTCGATCGTGGTGCCAAATTGCCAACCACCCATCAAGTTCTCCAGTACTTCTTCTATGCCAAGCAGGAAACTACTGACAGGAAGGCCGCCGTAAAAGACACGGTGGCCAATGTTCTGGCATTTTGGATCATGGCACGTATAAAGACGATCACGAGGCGTAACTGCGAAAGAAAACTGGAGTTACTGTGGGAAGAGTGGCGCTCGCTGCAGAAGAGCAAGATGAGAGACAGTGACGCGGGAAAAGGCAGGGAGAAGTTTTCAGAAAATCTGAACAAACTCTGGGACATCGGAGCTCCCGATGCTATTGAAGAGATACAGAAAAGTCGACTGCTCTCAGAGAACAACAAACAAGAAGAGTAGGAATGATAAAGTGTTCTTTGTGAAGAGAAAACGGCAACTCTCAAGACAACAATCTCGTGATGAGCCAGGCACCTCAAAAACGAAATTAGGAACCGAAGCTGAGAGCGACGATGAATCTATAGAAAGCAGATCATCGAGCAACTCCGAATCACAGCTAGAACCACCATACCGACAGCCGAGAGAATCAACTGTATCAATCAGCCTTCCTCACCGCATCCTCAATGCACCGGCTGTTATTGAAGTGGCCGATCGCTTCCGGATGTCCAATAATCAGGTGTATATATATATCAGTAATGATTTTTCCTTGACAAAGATATAATAGACGTAACGACGGAAAATTTAGTGATTATTTTGTCACATAAAAACCATACGCATCCGTGTCAATTTCCTTTCAATTTCGCACATAGGTGGCAAGTGTCGTGGCGGCAGTCCTACGTTCGGCAGATCCGCCCGCAGACCTGGACAAATTCAGTATCTCGAAGGACACGTCTCGCCGTGGAAGAGTGGCACATCGTTGTGAAGTGTCGACAGCTGTGCAGAAATCCTTCGTATCTCCGAGGCATGCTGTCGTCCACTGGGACGGTAAAGTAATCAAGGTCAGTTTTGCCCTCACCGTGGACGACAGTGAATTAACATGTTCCAGTGACGACAGTGGATTGACATATTCCAGTGGACGATAATGGATTGGCATGTATGACATCCGTTTCAGGACTCTCTTGGATCATTGGAGCACCGCCAGGCGATTTTCATCTCCGGAGCTCCCCAATGCACAGAAGGAAAGTTGCTGGCCGTTCCGACTGTTGGTGTTGGCACCGGTCTGTCCCAGGCCCAGGCGACCTTTCGTGCTCTCAAAGACTGGGGATGCGAGAACAACGTGATTGGACTGTGCTTCGACACAACTTCCTCCAATACGGGGAGGGTGCAGGGTGCGGTGGTCCGGCTGGAGTACATGCTTGGTAAACCGCTCTTCCAGCTGGGCTGTCGCCATCACGTTATGGAGCTCATCGTGGGGGCAGTGGTCATCACCGCGTTTGGAAGAACCACAGCACCAACTGAACCTTTGTTCCAGTATCTGAGGAGAAGGTGAATTTCAAGTCTAAGGCGCATTTGTTTTCTCCAATGATTTTTTGAACTCAGAGCAATTGAGATATCAGCGTCCTTCTACTAATGATGTTAATAGCAGTCGAAAAGGGAAACTTCAGTCGTTTTCATGCAATATTTTCATAACTCCCCTTTCAGGTGGGACAAGCTCGACCTCTCGACTTATCGCGAGCTGGAGATCGAGCATTTGGCGAAGGTGACGTGGTGATGGAGCTCCGAGATGAGGCAGTCAAGTTCCTCGGCACCGCTTCTGGTCTTGTCAGAGAAGACTACCGAGAAGTGGCGGAGATTACACTCCTGATAGTCGGGGCCCAGCCACGTCGTGGCACACACTTCATGCGCCCAGGAGCCTACCATCATGCGAGGTGGATGGCCAAAGTTGGTATTTTGAATTTGAAGTTAAATATTGTATTGCCTTCTGCAAACAGCCATTTGAAGTCCCTACCAGAAAAAAATAAGATAAATAATTTACCATAAAACAAACTTATATGGAGTGGTATCGGTATTTATACATCACAGTGCGTATTCGTTTCAGATCATCTACTACACGAAGCTCCTGATGTTTAGCGGTCAGCTGGAGTTCGACGACGAGCTGGTACAGAAACTTCAGAGAGGGGTACTATTTACTGCACTCCTCTATGCACCTGCTTGGCTGGCGGCTCCTGTCGCAGCTGATGCCCCGCTGAATGACCTTATGTTGTACCAGCGTCTTCTGCAGTACAGGGCTGTGGATCGCGAGATTGCAGAGGCTTCACTGGCAGTGATCAGGCGGCACTTGTGGTATCTGAGGCCTCAGACCGTCGTTTTCGCCCTCTGCAGTGACAAAGAGGAAGACACTCTGAAGCACGAGATGGCAAAGAAGTGTGCCGCCTCGCTGTGCCCGAGGACTTCACGTATGACAACGTCTCGGTTGATGACACGACGCGCCTTCCGGACCTGATCGATGAGTCATCGTGGTTCGTGTTCACAGGCCTGCAGGTGTGCGCGTCTACGTGGCTCACTCTGCCGGTGAATAAGTGGGATCAAGATAAGAACTACTGTGATCTGAAGAATGTCATCTCGCATCTGAAAGTTACCAACGACGTGGCAGAGAGAGGGATAAAACTGATAGAAGATTACGCGAACACTGTCACAAAAGACGAGTCACAGCTGCAGGGTCTTCTTCAGCTCGTGGAAAAGAGCCGGAAAGAACTCGGTGACTTCAAGAAGTCGTCACTTGCCAAGATGACGTAGCGCAGAGGGAAAGGGAGTTAGCAGAGAGAGTACATGGCGCACGCCTTAAGATGACGTGTGTTCTAACCAGATTTATACAGTTTTTTAACCTAGTTAGGGGCACTGGAGTAAGTGCCTTTAGTGATATCGGTAAACCGTTTTAATACAAAATACATTTGATATTTCCTTATTTGTTTTATCTTATCCTAAAAAGCAGACAATGGCAGATATATGGAGGTACGGGGACAAATACGGTATTTTAAATTTTAATGCTATCTCAAGGTGAGTATAACCTCTAAACCACTTGTCCTATCAAGTTAGTAAGTATCTGAGAGGATTTCTTTCACTGAGCGGATTCAGAAAATATGGTCATTTGATGATTTATCTTTATTCAATAAAAAAATTATCAATTTGGCCAAATTTCCAAAATTGAAATTTTCAAGGTCGATGCGCGACCCCTAAATATTGATCGATTTTGGTAAAAATGGTGTCAGTGTACTTCCACTGAACCAAATCATGGGAAAAACTTTGACCAGCTATAATTTTTAAAAAAAGTGAAAAGTGATCCACCCTAATTTACAGGTAGTGCTCAGCCTTGTAGTTTAAATCAAAATGAACATGGAAGAATTTTTGTGGGTTTATATACCCAAAAACTGCTAACATTATTATTATTAAATGTTGAAAAGGCTGCATTATTTTTGCACAATATTTGAAAATAAAGTAAACGTTTTTGCTATAACAATGATTAAACAGATAAACAGGATATAGGAAGAGGAAACCATATTTTTTTCTTAAACAGCTTATTTTCAGATCTGATGTTTTCCGGGTCTGCCATGTTAATTAGAAGTGGAAATTGAACTATGCATCTTTACACTAAAATATGCATATGCGCAAAAATTAAAGGTTTAAGATTTACAATTAAATACTTAGGCAAGACATTACTTCGTCTTTTATAACGAAGAGAGAACGTATACAAAACATAAACATTGCAAAAAGTTACTCAGGATTCATTATTAAGATAATCTAAAAAATGATTAAGAAAATGTAAAAAGAACAAGTCACCAATTATTTGGCAAAGTAGAAAGCACATCAAAAATTTATCGCATCGAAAAAAAAAAAATAATGAAAAAAATAATATCGCCGAGTGTACAATCCTAAATGGCGACATAATGTCGGGTCGTAAATTGAGTACAATCCCAAGTACATTACTGAGTACATTGTAGTTTTGGTTTATTACAACTATGATTATAATTATCAATTAATTCACATTCGCTTCTTATCATTAATTACAGTTCATTAAAGTACATTAATTACATTATATTAAATTATCATCGTTAATTATAGTTTTATTAAAATACATTAATTACATTATATTAAATTATTATCATTAATTATAGTTTCATTGAAGTACATCAATTACATTATATTAAATTATTACAGTTAATTACAATTAAACAGTTAACTAGTTTTTTTTACAGTGTTAAGTATTTATAGACAATTTGGATGTTAAGAGTATAACATAAAGTACATGGGTACATACGGTGTGTGTGTGTATGTGTGTATATATATATATATATATATACATAACACATAATGATGTTTTATAAATTAAAAGATATGATATGATGTCTGAAATTAACAATATGTCTTTTCGTGAGCACTTCGCTCTTTAAGAAAACATTCATTGTCACATTGCTCAGAACACAAATTAAAGGAGTTCAAACAAAACGGAGGGACGGCATGTTCCTCCCCATAGTAATTTAAAAAGTCGTTGGGACATGATCGATTAGTTACTACACTATTACTGTCATCATATACATCACAATAATTATCAAAATCGTTACAAACATTTGTAAAAACTGTTTTAGTTAAAAACAAAAAAATATATAATTTTACCTATATATTTATATACGCAATTACTGCATGCAAAAAGACACAGAAGGTTGAATTAAAGACACAAACCTGCCAATTCAGGTTGAATTAAATTCTCTCTTGCACAAAAAAAAAGGTTAAATTAAATTCTCTCAAATTCGCTTAAATTAAATCTCTTAAGCTAAACTCTCTTAAGTTAAATTCCACTAAATGAAATTCTCTTTATTTCCCGTTGAATTAAATTCTCTTTTACAACAAAAAAAAAAGGTTGAATTATATTGACTACTCAACTGACTTAAACTTGAATTGAAACTGACTTCAAACTACAACTGACTTGGGACTGACTACAACTGTCTTGGAACTGACTACAACTGTCTTGGGATTGACTACAAGCGACTTGGGACTTACTACAACTGACTACAACTGATTTGGAACTGACTACAACTGTCTTGGGATTGACTACAAGCGACTTGGGAACTTACTACAACTGACTACAACTGATTTGGAACTGACTACAACTGACTTGCAATTGACTTGAAACTGACTATAACTGACAGCGTACCGACTACAACTGACTGGGGACTGGCTACACCTGACTAGAATCTGACTGATTGAATTGAAACTGCTGACTGACTTGAACTGCTATCAAGTATTTCTTCAAATCTCTGAGGCGGTTGTCCCTCTGGATGCAACCTACTGACTTTAACTTCTATCAAGTATTTCTATAAATCTCTGAGGCGGTTGTCCCACTGGATGCAACCTACTGACATGAACTGCTATCAAGTATTTCTATAATCTCTGAGTCGGTTCTCCCTCTGGATGCAACCTACTGACTTGAACTGCTATCAAGTGTTTCTATAAATCTCTGGGGCGGTTGTCCCTCTGGATGCAACCTACTGACTTTAACTTCTATCAAGTATTTTTATAAATCTCTGTGGCGGTTGTCCCTCTGGATGCAACCTACTGACTTGAACAGACTGAAAACTGACTTGGACTTCAAACTGACTTGTACTTCTAACTGACTTAAACTTCAAAATTATTTAAACTTCAAACTGACTGCAAACTCTCTTGAGACTGTCTTGAGACTGACTGAAAACTGACTGAAAACTGACAGAAACTGAAACTGACTGACATTGACTGCACTCGAACTGCAATCAAGTGTCTCTATAAACTATAAACTCTCTCTCTCTCTATTATAATAATGCACAATAAATGCACAATAATTTCAAGTCAATTTAATTCAATAATTTGAAAAATTGTAAACAAAAATAAAAAACGTAAACAACATTTCACTCGAATGTACGCGAAGGTACGGTAATATTATGTTTGGTACATAAAATAAAATTAACTATACTAGTGAAAATAATTCGGTTAAAATAAAAAGAAATGTATCACTGGTGTAATGAATGTTCACTGTTTCTTGTAACTCTGGCTTGATACTCTTTATTAAATGTTAATAATACTGACTTCTCAAATGTTTAGAGATTACTTTAAAAGAAAGAGCTCTGTACTTAACAAGATTCCTACGGCGAAATCCTTGGAGACGTGTCCTGAAGACGTTTCTTGCTGGCCACTTGTTCTTGGATGAAAATTAGGCGTGGAGACCTAGGAGTCGTGACACACCGGTTCAAGGGTGGATGTGACGAACTGGAAGTCGTGACACGCCGGTCAACTAGATGTTGGTTCTAGTTCCAGGGTCTGGAAGACTGGAGGAATCCTGGATGCAGAGGTCGCCAGTTTCTTATCCTGGGGCAGAGTCGCCACTTGTTATCCTGGCAAGGTCGCCACTATTGTTATCCTTCTTTCTCTATAGTCTTGGGATGGTTCGTAGTCGAAGGGGGTTCTGGTTAAGAGGTAGCAACGGATTTGTTATTTGCAATATTTTATTCTATACTACTCTCCGGGTTCTTCTGTAGTGGCTCGGAGGATTCTGAGAGACTTGTTAAATTCTTTAAGGTTTCTCTGATTCTTGTAACGTATCGGGGGATTTTACTGACTAAGTTCTCTAAAAAGAGCACGGCTCGAAGGAGAAGATAAAGACTGTTTCTTACTGTAATTTACGACTAAAATGTACAGGTAGTGCTCAGCCTTGTAGTTTAAATCAAAATGAACATGGATGAATGGTTTTTGTGGTTTATATACCGAAAAACTGCTATTATTATTATTAAATGTTGAAAAGGCTGCATTATTTTTGCACAATATTTGAAAATAAAGTAAACTTTTTTGCTATGACAATGATTAAACAGATAAACAGGATATAGGAATAGGAAGCCATATTTTTTTCTTAAACAGCTTATTTTCAGATCTGATGTTTTCCGGGTCTGCCAAGTTAATTAGAAGTGGAAATTGAACTATGCATCTTTACACTAAGATAAGCATATGCGCACAAATTAAAGGTTTAAGATTTACAATTAAATGCTTAGCCAAGACATGACTTCGTCTTTTTCAAAGAAGAGAGAACGTATACAAAACATGAACATTGCAAACAGTTACTCAGGATTCATTATTAAGCTAAATCTAAAAATGATTAAGAAAATGTAAAAAGAACAAGTCACCAATTATTTGGCAAAGTAGAAAGCACATCAAAAATTTATCGCATCGAAAAAAAAATAACAATGAAAAAAATAATATCGCCGAGTGTACAATCCTAAATGGCGACATAATGTCGGGTCGTACATTGAGTACAATCCCAAGTGCATTACTGAGTACATTGTAATTTTGGTTTATTACAACTATGATTATAATTACCAATTAATTCACATTCGCTTCTTATCGTTAATTACAGTTCATTAAAGTACATTAATTACATTATATTAAATTATTATCGTTCATTACAGTTTTATTAAAATACATTAATTACATTATATTAAATTATTATCATTAATTATAGTTTCATTAAAGTACATCAATTACATTATATTAAATTATTACAGATAATTACAATTAAACAGTTAACTATAGTTTTTTTGTACAGTGTTACATATTTATAGACAATTAGGACGTTAAGAGTATAACATAAAGTACATGGGCACGTACGGTGTGTGTATATGTATGTATATATATGTGTATATATATATATATATATATATATATATATATATAAACAGACATAATGATGTTTTATAAATTAGAAGCAAGCGAGAGGAGATTTTCACCCCAGAAGAACTCGCTTTTGCTGATGTCAGCGGAATTCGAACATTTGCATAAGCATTTATGAGTACTGTGAGAAATTAATTAATTTAAAGAAAATAAATAAAAAGAATACATGTGAACTTACTTACATGTAAGGTAACTACGTACGTGATCATGATCATTTGCGAACTGTACGAATGCATAAAGTTTTGTACACATATTGGTAGTCACACAATAGGTTGACAATAGGTAGACAATGGGTAGCTGAATGAATAATTAATAAAATTGACAAAAGATAAAGGTCAAGAAAGGAAATGGATGTATGAATGAACAACATATAAATAATGACGTGTAGCGTGTAAAGTTTTTATTATGATATTAAAGAATTTACCATACAGTGAATACTAAAGACATGATCGGTATTCAAGGTATGGAAAATGTGAAGGGAATTACGCTACTTTATGACGTCATAGTTATTCAAATTATGCCGTACATCAATTCATAATTAATACGCCATAGTTATTTAATTTGTAAGTACAGTACAAGTCATTGTTGAGAGAATTTAGAAGAGTTGAATTTGAGGTGTACAGTATTAAATAAAGAAGTACAAACAAGGGTTCCAATCATATCATATGCAATGTGTATGCATAATCTAATAAAATTTAGGGATGAGGGTTAGATGCAAGACAACCATAATTAATTATAATAAATTTTATAATAAATGGAAATGGAGATATGGGTAATATTGTGATGGAAATGTTAAACGATCAAAACAGTCAATTGTCTTGTTTTTACTTTAAAGGAATGAAATTAAGGGACATTCGTTTCTCACAACAAACCTTCAATGACACAAACATTGATTCGACTTAACTACAGAAATGGTAGGTCGCATGGTTGTGAAACTGCTAAAATAGAAAACAAAAAATAAAATTTTTATCCAAACTCGCGTTAGACAATTTTGGTTCTTTTGTAAAAATGAATATTTGATTATATAGGAATTATTCATTGTTCAATTTTACACGGCTCTCCCATCTAGAATGATATTAATACAATACAATTAATACATACAATACAATAGAGTTAATACAACACAATAATACAACATCCCAACTAATTCAAACTAGATGATGACTAATGGTTTTTATAATTACAAATTTATATACAATACGTGAGTATGAAAATAAAAACCCACTCTAATAGACCGAGTTTATTTCCACAACAGTTTTGACGCCCACTGGCATCCTCCTCGGGTGGATACAGAAAAACGAATGAACCAAAACAAGTGGGAAAAACAGTCCAGGGACCGACCGTTAAGAAATTCGCACCTACTTTAGATCCCATTCTCCCGACACCGGAAGGGCATTTTCATTAAGTACATTCGCACAAATTTAAAACTATCTTCCTGTTCTAAACATACAGATTCTATTATATTTTATTTTTTTACATAATTATTACATTTATTATTAAATTTATTACATTTAATATTGCATAATTATTTATTACAGAAATTATAAATTTATTATTACATTGGTTATTACATTGTTGTTTATTATACAGAACTTATAAACCGAAAAGCGAAAGAAAAAGGCGATTAGGAAACAATCCAGAGACCATTGAGAAATTCGCACCTAGGTTAGATACCGTTCTCCCGACACCGGAAGGGCATTTTATTACAGGGTCCGCTTATAAGCACATTCCCACAAATTAAAACTATCTTCTTGCTCTATACATACAGATTCTAATATTTTGACATAATTACTGCATTTATTATTGCATTTGCATTTTTTTAACATTTATTATTATTACCTTTACCCTAATTATTAAATTTATAATGTTACCTTTATTATTACATCAGTTGCATTTATATTTATTCCCACATTTATTACTTCCATTATTACATTTACTATAAGCGAGTAAGGAAACAATCCAGAGACCTTTAAGAAATACACACTTAGGTTCGAACACGTTCCCACGACTCTGTAAGGGATTTTTTGACCAAGAATCTCATTTGTGGGAATGTACTTATAAGCGGACCCTGTAATAAAATGCCCTTCCGGTGTCGGGAGAACGGTATCTAACCTAGGTGCGAATTTCTCAATGGTCTCTGGATTGTTTCCTAATCGACTTTTTTCATTCGTTTTTCGGTTTATAAGTTCTGTATAATAAACAACAATGTAATAACCAATGTAATAATAAATTAATAATTCCTGTAATAAATAATTATGCAATATTAAATGTAATAAATTTAATAATAAATGTAATAATTATGTAAAAAAATAAAATATAATATAATCTGTATGTTTAGAACAGGAAGATAGTTTTAAATTTGTGCGAATGTACTTAATGAAAATGCCCTTCCGGTGTCGGGAGAATGGGATCTAACCTATGTGCGAATTTCTTAGCGGTCGGTCCCTGGACTGTTTTTCCTTTTTGTTTTGGTTAATTCGTTTTTCTGTATCCACCCGAGGAGGATGCCAGTGGGCGTCGAAACTGTTGTGGAAATAAACTCTGTCTATTAGAGTGGGTTTTTATTTTCATTTTTTGACCTTCAAATAGAAAAAAGTGGTTTTTTGCATTTAATACGTAGGTACATTAATAAAATCTAATTTTAGATAACCAGTTAAGTTAGACAACCAATGATATTGTTAAATTTTTTAAAAAGTTTTATTTTCCTGTGGAAAAAATACATACCTAATGAATAGTAGGCAAAAGAGAAATTTAAATTTTAAGGTTCAGGAATTTCCAAAGTTACCATGATCGTACATTTAATAAACTAATATGATGGACTAGTGCAGATGAAAATCGAATTATGTAATGGATGATGTATAGACCTGTGGTCAAGTGTATTTATGTGTATTTGATACAGAGTGTAAGTGGTTGGTTAAAGTAACTGAATAATTGCATGAGCAAAATTTATATATGGTCAGCAACAATTTTTACGATTAAATAAATTTAAATAATCTAGAGTAAATATCATAGTTAGCACTTACACGCAATTAAATAGTTTATTTTGATATTGAATTATTTTAGCATATGCATACATGCATGTATGTTTATGTGTACGGATTCGGAAAGTTTTCGTATTAACAAAGTTTAAAAATACTGTATAATAATTTCAAATGGGAGTAGGATTATAAAATCCTTTAAGTTAAGTGAATTATTATTAAATTCTAATACAGGAAGTATTAATGATGATGTTTGCGTATGAGTTTCAATGTAAAAGTGACTTGAGGTACGGAAGGAAAATAATTCGAATATGTGTTAAAAGTAATAATATTCAATTAGGATTATAGATTTTACTAATTAAATCAGTTGCACGTATATTAAGGTAATAAAGAAACGCACTTAAAAGAACTTACAATTAATGAAAGTAAATCTCGCGGTATTAAAATTGAATTTCGACACAGAATTAAATTCGACTAGTAACATTTATAGCCATATATGAACAGTATATAACCATTAACATTAACCAGAAGTATCAGTACGATAATTGAATTAAGAAAATTAAGAATACAAATTAAAAATAGAAATCAATTATAAACTATAATGAACTGAACATGGGTTTTAGGTTCAATATAATACTCTTAAAAATAAAAAATAACAACATAATTTGAGGTTATGTTCCACAGTACCAAAAGAGGTTCGTGGTTGGGTTCTGGACCAACCTGGGTGAAAGAAAACAGATGGTTAAACTGTGGTTTGACTGGAGCCAAAGTAGAGTCAACCATGGTTGACCCATTTCCTTGGTTGACAGTGGGATCAACTGGGGTTGGGGTATTGGGAAAAAAAAAAAATTGGAATACTGGATTCGGGGGAATTGAAAGTGAATAATCGGGGAGATATGATGTCTGAAGTTAACAATATGTCTTTTCGTGAGCACTTTGCTCTTTAAGAAAACATTAATTGTCTCACTGCTCAGAACACAAATTAAAGGAGTTCAAACAAAACGGAGGGACGGCATGTTCCTCCCCATAGTAATTTAAAAAGTCGTTGGGACATGATCGATTAGTTACTACACTCATTACTGTCATCATATACATCCAATAATTATCAAAATCGTTACAAACATTTGTAAAAAACTGTTTTGGTTACAAACAATAAAATATATAATTTCACCTATATATTTATATACGCAATTACTGCATGCAAAAAGACACAGAAGGTTGAATTAAAGACACAAACCTGCCAATTCAGGTTGAATTAAAGCAAATGAATTTTCTCCTTTTAAGAGAATCAATTATTAAAACCAATATTAACAATATAAGAAACTAATTATTTAAATGCCGTTCTATTTACTTTCTTTCAGTTATTAAAACGAATCCAAAATATTAACTCTTAGAATGTTTTGTTTTAACATTATGTTGAGACGAGTAGGAAATTGAACCAGGAACGCCAAAGAATCACACCTGTTTACCCGAGGCCTTTTTGAAAGGTACGATCGAACGCAAAGGAATTTGGACCAATTTGCAAGTAAATTTGCAAATAAAGAGAAATAATCAACGCATTTAATAAAAACATTTTTTTTTTATTTACAAGGAAGACAAACGCATGGCTAGAGAGCAAGTTGACCCAAATTCCTTTGCGTTCGATCGTACCTTTCAAAAAGGCCTCGGGGTAAACAGTTGTGATTCTTTGGCGTTCCTGGTTCAATTTCCTACTCGTCTCAACATAATGTTAAAACAAAACATTCTAAGAGTTAATATTTTGGATTCGTTTTTAATAACTGAAAGAAAGTAAATAGAACGGCATTTAAATAATTAGTTTCTTATATTGTTAATATTGGTTTTAATAATTGATTCTCTTAAAAGGAGAAAATTCATTTGCTTTAAATTAATGTACTTTTGGCATTTTTTCTGATTTTCATTCACATAATATATACAGAGGTGTGTGTGTGTGCACACAGGTGAAAGTTCTAAGCTCCGCCCACTGGAAGACCAGCAACGTGAGTCATGCTACTACCTGGGATTCCCTGCGTGGTCAGTTGATTGCAGTAAGCCCTTGAGCTCAGACGTGTATTCGCCGCGTAGAAGAAAATGGCTACCTTTAATATTGCTTGTTCAAAGTTTATGAAATGGTATTCAGCAAAGTGTCAAGATGTGGTGGATACCGAAAAACTTCCTATTCCCCCCTCCTTTGCCTCTTTTAAAACCACATTGGATCGTGCGAAGGAGCAAGATGTACAAATACTCTACGATTATTCTGGTGAGAGCGTTGTAGGCTTTCGTTGCACAGACGATGTATTGAAGTATGCTGTAGAGCTAAGCTTTATAAAGTCTCACATATACCGTGAAGTAAAAGAAACAACGCGTGCAGAAGAGAAGCAGCAGATATGGTTAGTGAGTCTTGTAGATGAGTGGTGTGACAAGCGGTATTATATCATGTTACACCATACCGAGCACTCGTACGCTTCGGTTGAAAATGTAAATGTCGTCATCATGGACAATCTTAAGTATTTTTATCACGGAGTTTATAGCGGAGTTCTAAGCCAACTTTTAAGAATTAATTAAATAAATGGTACAATCTGGCAACTTAATAATGTATACCTGAACAATTAAAATGGTACCTGGCAACTCTCCATAATAATGTATACTTGAACAATAAAAATAAAAGTGGTATCTGGCAACTCTCCCGGTGCAAGCCGTGGATTTCAGATGTGTATTCTCTAGCGTAGAAGAAAAAATAGTGTGTTGGACACAATGTGGAAGGTGTACACTGCGTACACGAGATAAGTGTACGCATGGTGTGAATGAACTCTGAAGCTGTTCTTCTTCATTACACTTTCACAACAATTTTGAAAAAGAGCTTCTGTGTTGTCGGACACAATGTGGAAGGTGTACACTGCGTACACAAGATAAGTGTACGCATGTGTGAATGAACTCTGAAGTTGTTCTTTGTCATTATACTTTTGCATCTTCTTGCTACAATTTTGGAAAGCGCTACTGTGTTGTCGGACACGATGTGGAAGGTGTACACTGCGTACACGAGATAAGTGTACGCATGGTGTGAATGAACTCTGAAGCTGTTCTTCTTCATTACACTTTCACAACAATTTTGAAAAGAGCTTCTGTGTTGTCGGACACCAATGTGGAAGGTGTACATTGTGTACACGAGATAAGTGTACGCATGGTGTGAATGAACTCTGAGGCTGTTCTTTTTCATTACACTTTTGTATCTTCTTGCTACAATTTTGGAAAGAGCTTATGTGTTGTTGGACACAATGTGGAAGGTGTACATGAGGGAGATACAGGGACAAGAAGTACTTCAATAAGTATTGCAATCCGTACCGAGAAGGTATCAGTGGTTACGGTTCCATGGAAAAAATTCCTACATCGCAAGGTTCGGGTTATCCATTTTCTTGAACTGATCCACAGAGCAGATGTTCACATCTTCTGAAGACCGCATGTTCCACGCGCCACATATCTTATAGACAATGTAGGTCCTCTATATGAGCTTGAATTATCTCGATGAAATTATGATGTGAAATAGTGAGCAATCATTCTATGACGAGATGTATTTCTGAATCCACGTTAAACTGTAGGTCTAATGCCGGGAACAAATCGGCGAGAAAGAGTTAATTATTATTATTATTACTACATTGAAAAAATCTACATTGTGCATTACCATGTTTTGTAGCAACACTATTCCCGGATCTATAATCACTAATGTAATCGAGAGGATTTTATAATAAAGAAATTATAAATATATTTATTCCTTTAATTATATTTTAAAAAAGAAAAGAGTAATCGGTTTCCATGTTATGAATCCACGTTAAACTGTAGGTCTAATGCGGTGAAAAACTTAATCTTTGTCAAAATGAACAAATCGGCGAGAAAGAGTTAATTATTATTATTATTACTACATAGAAAAAATCTACGTTGTGCATTACCATGTTTTGTAGCAACACTATTCCCGGATCAATAATCGCTAATATAATCGAGAGGATTTTATAATAAAGAAATTATAAATATATTTATTCCTTTAATTATATTTAAAAAAAAAAGAAGAGTAATCGGTTTCCACGTTATGAATCCACGTTAAACTGTAGGTCTAATGCGGGTGAAAAACTTATTCTTTGTCAAAATGAACAAATCGGCGAGAAAGAGTTAATTATTATTATTATTACTACATAGAACAAAATCTACATTGTGCATTACCATGTTTTGCAGCAACACTATTCCCGGATCAATAATCACTAATGTAATCGAGAGGATATCTGTTTCTGATTGAGTTTCAACTTTGAATAATTAGTGTATTCGGTTTGACTTCTCGCGTAGGCGTGTGGAAAAATTGTATTTAGTTATTGAATTTCAATTCGTTTAACTGTGGGTATAAGGCGGAGTGAAAAGCTTAACCATTGCAATTCTGTAAAAAGGAGTTAATTATTATTGTTACTACATAGAAAAATTTGTCTTTGTGCATTACATTTTGCGGTTATACTATTCCCGGATCAATAATCACTAATGTAATCGACTAGCCAGCAAAGGACCCAAAACTGAAAATAAGATGGGAAGAAATGATCCTGTTATTTTAAATGTTGAAATTATGATGTGAAAGAGTGAGCAATCATTCCCTGACGAGATGTATTTCTGATTCGGCGACTATATTTCTATCTATACTTGGTTCTCTCCAATCCACATTATTGTTACTACATAGAAAAATTTGTCTTTGTGCATATCACATTTTGCGGTCATACTTTTCCCGGATCAATAATCACTAATGTAATCGAGAGGATTTTATAATAAAGAAATTATAAATATATCCATTCCTTCACGCTGGTGTGAATGAATTCTGTATTTTAAATGAGTCTATAGTTTCATTGGTACGTTTTATTTCCCACTAACTGTGTACACGAGATAAGTGTACGCATGGTGTAAATGAACTCTGAAGCTGTTCTTTTTGCAGACGTTTATACAGAAAACAAGTAATTACATTATTGGAAACATTAACTAGGAATCGTGAGAGATACGCGTCTGGTAATCGGGAGTCGAACCCACGATCTCATCTCTTTCTGCAGACGTTTATACAGAAAACAAGTAATTACAGTCAATTGTTTTAACTTATTACTTTCAGAGTACATGTGTATTAATTTTGAAAAAACTTTGTTGATTTCTGATAATTATGATTTTGATAACTAAGTTGATAAAATATAAAACATTTTTTATTTACAAGGAAGGCATTCGCTTCGAGAGTGAAGTGTGTATTTCAGTGAGTAGTAATAAGCATAATATTTTTAACATTTGGAGTCAAGCGAGGTTTTGTCGATTTAAGTGGAAGGACTTTGGCTAAAAGGAAATTTAGTGGTCATTTTTGCGGTTAGCGTAAGACGCATCTGCTCAGAATTTTTTTTTTTCCAGAGAAGCTGAAAGTAAATGAGATGAGTGAAATGATATGAGATTAGTGAAATGAAGTGAAATGACATGAAAATGAAATGATATGAAAAGGCTTAATATTTTTTTCTGTTTTTGATACATAAGAAAGGTTTGCCAAAAGAAAATAGACACAGTTAATGTGTTTATTTCTTTTGCTGTTTATTATTTAATATAATTGTGTGTGTGTGTGTGAGTGTATGTGTGTGTTTATAGGTTTGAGAATATGTTAATGGAACGATTTCTTTTGCTAAGCCAATTGTTAAGTGAATTTTTTAATGTTAATATTGTTTTCATTCACTTTAAGGTGAAAATCCGTTTATATATCTATATAATATAATAAGAGAGCTGTCCGTCTGTCTGTCTGTCCGTCCGTCACACTTTCAGAAATTGTGAGAAAAAAATTCAGAAATTGTAAAAAAAATTCAGAAATTGTATTACGGGCGGCTATGTGAAGCTCAAGATTTTCATGACTGTGTTCTTTTCTTTAGTTTAGCAATGGGGGAAGGGTGGGGTGGGGGTAATGGGGGATGGGTGGGGTAATGGGGAGGGGTGGGGTAATGGGGGAGGGGGTTAGCGCCCAAGTTGTATGAATGGGGGTGAGGAGGTTTGGGAGATACCACATTCAGAAATGTTGACGCAATGTGAAGCTCAAATTTTCACGGCTGGGTTCTTTTTTTGTAGTTTAGCCTGTCTAACCGTCAGCGAAGCGGCGGGAACTGTACTAGTATATATATATATATATATATATATATATATATATATATATATATATATATACGGGTGTCAGGAAATGATTGCCCCCCCTGTAGAGCAAAAACTAGAAAGATAGATAAAAACCGGCGAGACCACTTGAAAGAGCATTAAAATCTGAATAAAAGCCATTATATTCTATTCCTGTGATTTTAATTCTTACCATTTTGTTCCCCACAGAAACCATGGCATCATCTATTTTGAACGATTCAGAGAAAAAGCGAGTTCTTGACCGCATTCGAGCTGTCACATGTCGTGAAGCAAAGGAAGCTGGTGCAACTTTCATAACTCGACACTGGGTGGCTGAGAGATTAAAAAGATCAGAAGACTTTGTCAAAAGAATTGGAATAAGAATCCTGAAGATTGTGAAACAGAATTTCGAGGAGGAAGACCGGAGAAATTATCTCAAGAATCGAAAGACATTGTGCTTGCTGCATCACGGCGCCGAAAGAAGAGCTGCTCTGAGGTAGCGAAAGAGATACTTATCCGTCGTGGTAAGATAGTCAATCGGCAACTTGTGCATCAATTTCGAGTTCGCCAAGGCTTGAGTGCTTGGCATGAAATAGCTAAGCCACGGAAGAGTGATCTTAATATTGAAGATCGGCTATGGTTTTGTGATTATCTTGAGGAATGGACGGAAGACGATTTCCTTCACTTGGTTGTCAGCGATGAATTCTTCGTTTATGTCTCCAGAAAACCAAATTTTCAGAATGATCGGGTTTGGGCAACAACTCCTGATGAAGTCCCAGACGACCAGAAGTATCGAGAAATAGTAAAAAAATCCAGCATGTGTGGGTGTTTTCATTATGTTCTCTATTCGGAAGCTCATCTGGGTTATCAAACCAAGAAGAACCAGTTGGGATGGGCCTTATTTTCGAAATGTAATTTTAGCCCAACATGTAATTCCGTTTTTGAAAGACCCCGAGTGTGTTTTGGATGTTGAACAGGCAACCTTTCTTCACGACAAAGCCCCTGTATGAAAGCACTTGCGACTCAACAACTGCTTAAGGACAATAACATTGATTGTTTCGGAAATAATGAATGGCCTGGCAATTCTCCCGATCTTAATGTCTGTGAACATGTCGGATCCATCATGAAGGATCGGGTGGAGTCCTTAATGCTGGAACAACCCATTCAGAATCGGTATTCAACAGAAATTATGACTGCAAAGATCAACGAAGTCCTTGAAGAAATGAGTCATGATACCGATCTCTTTGAGACACTTCTGGGATCATACCCCCGTCGATTAATGGCCGTCAGAGCTGCAAATGGGGGCAACACCCGATATTAAAATAAGTGTTTTTTATTCAAAATTAAACGCTCTTTCGCGTGGTTTTGTCTGTTTTTTTCTATTCCTTTCAGTTTCTTCTGTACATGGGGGAGGCATTCATTTCCTGACACCCTTTACAATGGATAAACTGTTAACAACCAGGAGTGGGAAGACTGAAAGTTACTTATTCTGGAAAAGAGAAAGCAGCAACAACAGCACCACCTTCTCTAAGGTCAGCCACGGACGTCTTCTTAATTGGTCAGCCATCTTCCTCGATCGGTGGTGCCAAATTGCCAACCACCCATCAAGTTCTCCAGTACTTCTTCTATGCCAAGCAGGAAACTACTGACAGGAAGGCCGCCGTAAAAGACACGGTGGCCAATGTTCTGGCATTTTGGATCATGGCACGTATAAAGACGATCACGAGGCGTAACTGCGAAAGAAAACTGGAGTTACTGTGGGAAGAGTGGCGCTCGCTGCAGAAGAGCAAGATGAGAGACAGTGACGCGGGAAAAGGCAGGGAGAAGTTTTCAGAAAATCTGAACAAACTCTGGGACATCGGAGCTCCCGATGCTATTGAAGAGATACAGAAAAGTCGACTGCTCTCAGAGAACAACAAACAAGAAGAGTAGGAATGATAAAGTGTTCTTTGTGAAGAGAAAACGGCAACTCTCAAGACAACAATCTCGTGATGAGCCAGGCACCTCAAAAACGAAATTAGGAACCGAAGCTGAGAGCGACGATGAATCTATAGAAAGCAGATCATCGAGCAACTCCGAATCACAGCTAGAACCACCATACCGACAGCCGAGAGAATCAACTGTATCAATCAGCCTTCCTCACCGCATCCTCAATGCACCGGCTGTTATTGAAGTGGCCGATCGCTTCCGGATGTCCAATAATCAGGTGTATATATATCAGTAATGATTTTTCCTTGACAAAGATATAATAGACGTAACGACGGAAAATTTAGTGATTATTTTGTCACATAAAAACCATACGCATCCGTGTCAATTTCCTTTCAATTTCGCACATAGGTGGCAAGTGTCGTGGCGGCAGTCCTACGTTCGGCAGATCCGCCCGCAGACCTGGACAAATTCAGTATCTCGAAGGACACGTCTCGCCGTGGAAGAGTGGCACATCGTTGTGAAGTGTCGACAGCTGTGCAGAAATCCTTCGTATCTCCGAGGCATGCTGTCGTCCACTGGGACGGTAAAGTAATCAAGGTCAGTTTTGCCCTCACCGTGGACGACAGTGAATTAACATGTTCCAGTGACGACAGTGGATTGACATATTCCAGTGGACGATAATGGATTGGCATGTATGACATCCGTTTCAGGACTCTCTTGGATCATTGGAGCACCGCCAGGCGATTTTCATCTCCGGAGCTCCCCAATGCACAGAAGGAAAGTTGCTGGCCGTTCCGACTGTTGGTGTTGGCACCGGTCTGTCCCAGGCCCAGGCGACCTTTCGTGCTCTCAAAGACTGGGGATGCGAGAACAACGTGATTGGACTGTGCTTCGACACAACTTCCTCCAATACGGGGAGGGTGCAGGGTGCGGTGGTCCGGCTGGAGTACATGCTTGGTAAACCGCTCTTCCAGCTGGGCTGTCGCCATCACGTTATGGAGCTCATCGTGGGGGCAGTGGTCATCACCGCGTTTGGAAGAACCACAGCACCAACTGAACCTTTGTTCCAGTATCTGAGGAGAAGGTGAATTTCAAGTCTAAGGCGCATTTGTTTTCTCCAATGATTTTTTGAACTCAGAGCAATTGAGATATCAGCGTCCTTCTACTAATGATGTTAATAGCAGTCGAAAAGGGAAACTTCAGTCGTTTTCATGCAATATTTTCATAACTCCCCTTTCAGGTGGGACAAGCTCGACCTCTCGACTTATCGCGAGCTGGAGATCGAGCATTTGGCGAAGGTGACGTGGTGATGGAGCTCCGAGATGAGGCAGTCAAGTTCCTCGGCACCGCTTCTGGTCTTGTCAGAGAAGACTACCGAGAATGGCGGAGATTACACTCCTATAGTCGGGGCCCAGCCACGTCGTGGCACACACTTCATGCGCCCAGGAGCCTACCATCATGCGAGGTGGATGGCCAAAGTTGGTATTTTGAATTTGAAGTTAAATATTGTATTGCCTTCTGCAAACAGCCATTTGAAGTCCCTACCAGAAAAAAATAAGATAAATAATTTACCATAAAACAAACTTATATGGAGTGGTATCGGTATTTATACATCACAGTGCGTATTCGTTTCAGATCATCTACTACACGAAGCTCCTGATGTTTAGCGGTCAGCTGGAGTTCGACGACGAGCTGGTACAGAAACTTCAGAGAGGGGTACTATTTACTGCACTCCTCTATGCACCTGCTTGGCTGGCGGCTCCTGTCGCAGCTGATGCCCCGCTGAATGACCTTATGTTGTACCAGCGTCTTCTGCAGTACAGGGCTGTGGATCGCGAGATTGCAGAGGCTTCACTGGCAGTGATCAGGCGGCACTTGTGGTATCTGAGGCCTCAGACCGTCGTTTTCGCCCTCTGCAGTGACAAAGAGGAAGACACTCTGAAGCACGAGATGGCAAAGAAGTGTGCCGCCTCGCTGTGCCCGAGGACTTCACGTATGACAACGTCTCGGTTGATGACACGACGCGCCTTCCGGACCTGATCGATGAGTCATCGTGGTTCGTGTTCACAGGCCTGCAGGTGTGCGCGTCTACGTGGCTCACTCTGCCGGTGAATAAGTGGGATCAAGATAAGAACTACTGTGATCTGAAGAATGTCATCTCGCATCTGAAAGTTACCAACGACGTGGCAGAGAGAGGGATAAAACTGATAGAAGATTACGCGAACACTGTCACAAAAGACGAGTCACAGCTGCAGGGTCTTCTTCAGCTCGTGGAAAAGAGCCGGAAAGAACTCGGTGACTTCAAGAAGTCGTCACTTGCCAAGATGACGTAGCGCAGAGGGAAAGGGAGTTAGCAGAGAGAGTACATGGCGCACGCCTTAAGATGACGTGTGTTCTAACCAGATTTATACAGTTTTTTAACCTAGTTAGGGGCACTGGAGTAAGTGCCTTTAGTGATATCGGTAAACCGTTTTAATACAAAATACATTTGATATTTCCTTATTTGTTTTATCTTATCCTAAAAAGCAGACAATGGCAGATATATGGAGGTACGGGGACAAATACGGTATTTTAAATTTTAATGCTATCTCAAGGTGAGTATAACCTCTAAACCACTTGTCCTATCAAGTTAGTAAGTATCTGAGAGGATTTCTTTCACTGAGCGGATTCAGAAAATATGGTCATTTGATGATTTATCTTTATTCAATAAAAAAATTATCAATTTGGCCAAATTTCCAAAATTGAAATTTTCAAGGTCGATGCGCGACCCCTAAATATTGATCGATTTTGGTAAAAATGGTGTCAGTGTACTTCCACTGAACCAAATCATGGGAAAAACTTTGACCAGCTATAATTTTTTAAAAAAAGTGAAAAGTGATCCACCCTAATTTACAGGTAGTGCTCAGCCTTGTAGTTTAAATCAAAATGAACATGGAAGAATTTTTGTGGGTTTATATACCCAAAAACTGCTAACATTATTATTATTAAATGTTGAAAAGGCTGCATTATTTTTGCACAATATTTGAAAATAAAGTAAACGTTTTTGCTATAACAATGATTAAACAGATAAACAGGATATAGGAAGAGGAAACCATATTTTTTTCTTAAACAGCTTATTTTCAGATCTGATGTTTTCCGGGTCTGCCATGTTAATTAGAAGTGGAAATTGAACTATGCATCTTTACACTAAAATATGCATATGCGCAAAAATTAAAGGTTTAAGATTTACAATTAAATACTTAGGCAAGACATTACTTCGTCTTTTATAACGAAGAGAGAACGTATACAAAACATAAACATTGCAAAAAGTTACTCAGGATTCATTATTAAGATAATCTAAAAATGATTAAGAAAATGTAAAAAGAACAAGTCACCAATTATTTGGCAAAGTAGAAAGCACATCAAAAATTTATCGCATCGAAAAAAAAAAAATAATGAAAAAAATAATATCGCCGAGTGTACAATCCTAAATGGCGACATAATGTCGGGTCGTAAATTGAGTACAATCCCAAGTACATTACTGAGTACATTGTAGTTTTGGTTTATTACAACTATGATTATAATTATCAATTAATTCACATTCGCTTCTTATCATTAATTACAGTTCATTAAAGTACATTAATTACATTATATTAAATTATCATCGTTAATTATAGTTTTATTAAAATACATTAATTACATTATATTAAATTATTATCATTAATTATAGTTTCATTGAAGTACATCAATTACATTATATTAAATTATTACAGTTAATTACAATTAAACAGTTAACTAGTTTTTTTTACAGTGTTAAGTATTTATAGACAATTTGGATGTTAAGAGTATAACATAAAGTACATGGGTACATACGGTGTGTGTGTGTATGTGTATATATATATATATATATATACATAACACATAATGATGTTTTATAAATTAAAAGATATGATATGATGTCTGAAATTAACAATATGTCTTTTCGTGAGCACTTCGCTCTTTAAGAAAACATTCATTGTCACATTGCTCAGAACACAAATTAAAGGAGTTCAAACAAAACGGAGGGACGGCATGTTCCTCCCCATAGTAATTTAAAAAGTCGTTGGGACATGATCGATTAGTTACTACACTATTACTGTCATCATATACATCACAATAATTATCAAAATCGTTACAAACATTTGTAAAAACTGTTTTAGTTAAAAACAAAAAAATATATAATTTTACCTATATATTTATATACGCAATTACTGCATGCAAAAAGACACAGAAGGTTGAATTAAAGACACAAACCTGCCAATTCAGGTTGAATTAAATTCTCTCTTGCACAAAAAAAAAGGTTAAATTAAATTCTCTCAAATTCGCTTAAATTAAATTCTCTTAAGCTAAACTCTCTTAAGTTAAATTCCACTAAATGAAATTCTCTTTATTTCCCGTTGAATTAAATTCTCTTTTACAACAAAAAAAAAAGGTTGAATTATATTGACTACTCAACTGACTTAAACTTGAATTGAAACTGACTTCAAACTACAACTGACTTGGGACTGACTACAACTGTCTTGGAACTGACTACAACTGTCTTGGGATTGACTACAAGCGACTTGGGACTTACTACAACTGACTACAACTGATTTGGAACTGACTACAACTGTCTTGGGATTGACTACAAGCGACTTGGGACTTACTACAACTGACTACAACTGATTTGGAACTGACTACAACTGACTTGCAATTGACTTGAAACTGACTATAACTGACAGCGTACCGACTACAACTGACTGGGGACTGGCTACACCTGACTAGAATCTGACTGATTGAATTGAAACTGCTGACTGACTTGAACTGCTATCAAGTATTTCTTCAAATCTCTGAGGCGGTTGTCCCTCTGGATGCAACCTACTGACTTTAACTTCTATCAAGTATTTCTATAAATCTCTGAGGCGGTTGTCCCACTGGATGCAACCTACTGACATGAACTGCTATCAAGTATTTCTATAATCTCTGAGTCGGTTCTCCCTCTGGATGCAACCTACTGACTTGAACTGCTATCAAGTGTTTCTATAAATCTCTGGGGCGGTTGTCCCTCTGGATGCAACCTACTGACTTTAACTTCTATCAAGTATTTTTATAAATCTCTGTGGCGGTTGTCCCTCTGGATGCAACCTACTGACTTGAACAGACTGAAAACTGACTTGGACTTCAAACTGACTTGTACTTCTAACTGACTTAAACTTCAAAATTATTTAAACTTCAAACTGACTGCAAACTCTCTTGAGACTGTCTTGAGACTGACTGAAAACTGACTGAAAACTGACAGAAACTGAAACTGACTGACATTGACTGCACTCGAACTGCAATCAAGTGTCTCTATAAACTATAAACTCTCTCTCTCTCTATTATAATAATGCACAATAAATGCACAATAATTTCAAGTCAATTTAATTCAATAATTTGAAAAACTTGTAAACAAAAAAAAAAACGTAAACAACATTTCACTCGAATGTACGCGAAGGTACGGTAATATTATGTTTGGTACATAAAATAAAATTAACTATACTAGTGAAAATAATTCGGTTAAAATAAAAAGAATGTATCACTGGTGTAATGAATGTTCACTGTTTCTTGTAACTCTGGCTTGATACTCTTTATTAAATGTTAATAATACTGACTTCTCAAATGTTTAGAGATTACTTTAAAAGAAAGAGCTCTGTACTTAACAAGATTCCTACGGCGAAATCCTTGGAGACGTGTCCTGAAGACGTTTCTTGCTGGCCACTTGTTCTTGGATGAAAATTAGGCGTGGAGACCTAGGAGTCGTGACACACCGGTTCAAGGGTGGATGTGACGAACTGGAAGTCGTGACACGCCGGTCAACTAGATGTTGGTTCTAGTTCCAGGGTCTGGAAGACTGGAGGAATCCTGGATGCAGAGGTCGCCAGTTTCTTATCCTGGGGCAGAGTCGCCACTTGTTATCCTGGCAAGGTCGCCACTATTGTTATCCTTCTTTCTCTATAGTCTTGGGATGGTTCGTAGTCGAAGGGGGTTCTGGTTAAGAGGTAGCAACGGATTTGTTATTTGCAATATTTTATTCTATACTACTCTCCGGGTTCTTCTGTAGTGGCTCGGAGGATTCTGAGAGACTTGTTAAATTCTTTAAGGTTTCTCTGATTCTTGTAACGTATCGGGGGATTTTACTGACTAAGTTCTCTAAAAAGAGCACGGCTCGAAGGAGAAGATAAAGACTGTTTCTTACTGTAATTTACGACTAAAATGTACAGGTAGTGCTCAGCCTTGTAGTTTAAATCAAAATGAACATGGATGAATTTTTGTGGGTTTATATACCGAAAAACTGCTATCATTATTATTATTAAATGTTGAAAAGGCTGCATTATTTTTGCACAATATTTGAAAATAAAGTAAACTTTTTTGCTATGACAATGATTAAACAGATAAACAGGATATAGGAATAGGAAGCCATATTTTTTTCTTAAACAGCTTATTTTCAGATCTGATGTTTTCCGGGTCTGCCAAGTTAATTAGAAGTGGAAATTGAACTATGCATCTTTACACTAAGATAAGCATATGCGCACAAATTAAAGGTTTAAGATTTACAATTAAATGCTTAGCCAAGACATGACTTCGTCTTTTTCAAAGAAGAGAGAACGTATACAAAACATGAACATTGCAAACAGTTACTCAGGATTCATTATTAAGCTAAATCTAAAAATGATTAAGAAAATGTAAAAAGAACAAGTCACCAATTATTTGGCAAAGTAGAAAGCACATCAAAAATTTATCGCATCGAAAAAAAAATAACAATGAAAAAAATAATATCGCCGAGTGTACAATCCTAAATGGCGACATAATGTCGGGTCGTACATTGAGTACAATCCCAAGTGCATTACTGAGTACATTGTAATTTTGGTTTATTACAACTATGATTATAATTACCAATTAATTCACATTCGCTTCTTATCGTTAATTACAGTTCATTAAAGTACATTAATTACATTATATTAAATTATTATCGTTCATTACAGTTTTATTAAAATACATTAATTACATTATATTAAATTATTATCATTAATTATAGTTTCATTAAAGTACATCAATTACATTATATTAAATTATTACAGATAATTACAATTAAACAGTTAACTATAGTTTTTTTGTACAGTGTTACATATTTATAGACAATTAGGACGTTAAGAGTATAACATAAAGTACATGGGCACGTACGGTGTGTGTATATGTATGTATATATATGTGTATATATATATATATATATATATATATATATATACAGACATAATGATGTTTTATAAATTAGAAGCAAGCGAGAGGAGATTTTCACCCCAGAAGAACTCGCTTTTGCTGATGTCAGCGGAATTCGAACATTTGCATAAGCATTTATGAGTACTGTGAGAAATTAATTAATTTAAAGAAAATAAATAAAAAGAATACATGTGAACTTACTTACATGTAAGGTAACTACGTACGTGATCATGATCATTTGCGAACTGTACGAATGCATAAAGTTTTGTACACATATTGGTAGTCACACAATAGGTTGACAATAGGTAGACAATGGGTAGCTGAATGAATAATTAATAAAATTGACAAAAGATAAAGGTCAAGAAAGGAAATGGATGTATGAATGAACAACATATAAATAATGACGTGTAGCGTGTAAAGTTTTTATTATGATATTAAAGAATTTACCATACAGTGAATACTAAAGACATGATCGGTATTCAAGGTATGGAAAATGTGAAGGGAATTACGCTACTTTATGACGTCATAGTTATTCAAATTATGCCGTACATCAATTCATAATTAATACGCCATAGTTATTTAATTTGTAAGTACAGTACAAGTCATTGTTGAGAGAATTTAGAAGAGTTGAATTTGAGGTGTACAGTATTAAATAAAGAAGTACAAACAAGGGTTCCAATCATATCATATGCAATGTGTATGCATAATCTAATAAAATTTAGGGATGAGGGTTAGATGCAAGACAACCATAATTAATTATAATAAATTTTATAATAAATGGAAATGGAGATATGGGTAATATTGTGATGGAAATGTTAAACGATCAAAACAGTCAATTGTCTTGTTTTTACTTTAAAGGAATGAAATTAAGGGACATTCGTTTCTCACAACAAACCTTCAATGACACAAACATTGATTCGACTTAACTACAGAAATGGTAGGTCGCATGGTTGTGAAACTGCTAAAATAGAAAACAAAAAATAAAATTTTTATCCAAACTCGCGTTAGACAATTTTGGTTCTTTTGTAAAAATGAATATTTGATTATATAGGAATTATTCATTGTTCAATTTTACACGGCTCTCCCATCTAGAATGATATTAATACAATACAATTAATACATACAATACAATAGAGTTAATACAACACAATAATACAACATCCCAACTAATTCAAACTAGATGATGACTAATGGTTTTTATAATTACAAATTTATATACAATACGTGAGTATGAAAATAAAAACCCACTCTAATAGACCGAGTTTATTTCCACAACAGTTTTGACGCCCACTGGCATCCTCCTCGGGTGGATACAGAAAAACGAATGAACCAAAACAAGTGGGAAAAACAGTCCAGGGACCGACCGTTAAGAAATTCGCACCTACTTTAGATCCCATTCTCCCGACACCGGAAGGGCATTTTCATTAAGTACATTCGCACAAATTTAAAACTATCTTCCTGTTCTAAACATACAGATTCTATTATATTTTATTTTTTTACATAATTATTACATTTATTATTAAATTTATTACATTTAATATTGCATAATTATTTATTACAGAAATTATAAATTTATTATTACATTGGTTATTACATTGTTGTTTATTATACAGAACTTATAAACCGAAAAGCGAAAGAAAAAGGCGATTAGGAAACAATCCAGAGACCATTGAGAAATTCGCACCTAGGTTAGATACCGTTCTCCCGACACCGGAAGGGCATTTTATTACAGGGTCCGCTTATAAGCACATTCCCACAAATTAAAACTATCTTCTTGCTCTATACATACAGATTCTAATATTTTGACATAATTACTGCATTTATTATTGCATTTGCATTTTTTTAACATTTATTATTATTACCTTTACCCTAATTATTAAATTTATAATGTTACCTTTATTATTACATCAGTTGCATTTATATTTATTCCCACATTTATTACTTCCATTATTACATTTACTATAAGCGAGTAAGGAAACAATCCAGAGACCTTTAAGAAATACACACTTAGGTTCGAACACGTTCCCACGACTCTGTAAGGGATTTTTTGACCAAGAATCTCATTTGTGGGAATGTACTTATAAGCGGACCCTGTAATAAAATGCCCTTCCGGTGTCGGGAGAACGGTATCTAACCTAGGTGCGAATTTCTCAATGGTCTCTGGATTGTTTCCTAATCGACTTTTTTCATTCGTTTTTCGGTTTATAAGTTCTGTATAATAAACAACAATGTAATAACCAATGTAATAATAAATTAATAATTCCTGTAATAAATAATTATGCAATATTAAATGTAATAAATTTAATAATAAATGTAATAATTATGAAAAAAATAAAATATAATATAATCTGTATGTTTAGAACAGGAAGATAGTTTTAAATTTGTGCGAATGTACTTAATGAAAATGCCCTTCCGGTGTCGGGAGAATGGGATCTAACCTATGTGCGAATTTCTTAGCGGTCGGTCCCTGGACTGTTTTTCCTTTTTGTTTTGGTTAATTCGTTTTTCTGTATCCACCCGAGGAGGATGCCAGTGGGCGTCGAAACTGTTGTGGAAATAAACTCTGTCTATTAGAGTGGGTTTTTATTTTCATTTTTTGACCTTCAAATAGAAAAAAGTGGTTTTTTGCATTTAATACGTAGGTACATTAATAAAATCTAATTTTAGATAACCAGTTAAGTTAGACAACCAATGATATTGTTAAATTTTTTAAAAAGTTTTATTTTCCTGTGGAAAAAATACATACCTAATGAATAGTAGGCAAAAGAGAAATTTAAATTTTAAGGTTCAGGAATTTCCAAAGTTACCATGATCGTACATTTAATAAACTAATATGATGGACTAGTGCAGATGAAAATCGAATTATGTAATGGATGATGTATAGACCTGTGGTCAAGTGTATTTATGTGTATTTGATACAGAGTGTAAGTGGTTGGTTAAAGTAACTGAATAATTGCATGAGCAAAATTTATATATGGTCAGCAACAATTTTTACGATTAAATAAATTTAAATAATCTAGAGTAAATATCATAGTTAGCACTTACACGCAATTAAATAGTTTATTTTGATATTGAATTATTTTAGCATATGCATACATGCATGTATGTTTATGTGTACGGATTCGGAAAGTTTTCGTATTAACAAAGTTTAAAAATACTGTATAATAATTTCAAATGGGAGTAGGATTATAAAATCCTTTAAGTTAAGTGAATTATTATTAAATTCTAATACAGGAAGTATTAATGATGATGTTTGCGTATGAGTTTCAATGTAAAAGTGACTTGAGGTACGGAAGGAAAATAATTCGAATATGTGTTAAAAGTAATAATATTCAATTAGGATTATAGATTTTACTAATTAAATCAGTTGCACGTATATTAAGGTAATAAAGAAACGCACTTAAAAGAACTTACAATTAATGAAAGTAAATCTCGCGGTATTAAAATTGAATTTCGACACAGAATTAAATTCGACTAGTAACATTTATAGCCATATATGAACAGTATATAACCATTAACATTAACCAGAAGTATCAGTACGATAATTGAATTAAGAAAATTAAGAATACAAATTAAAAATAGAAATCAATTATAAACTATAATGAACTGAACATGGGTTTTAGGTTCAATATAATACTCTTAAAAATAAAAAATAACAACATAATTTGAGGTTATGTTCCACAGTACCAAAAGAGGTTCGTGGTTGGGTTCTGGACCAACCTGGGTGAAAGAAAACAGATGGTTAAACTGTGGTTTGACTGGAGCCAAAGTAGAGTCAACCATGGTTGACCCATTTCCTTGGTTGACAGTGGGATCAACTGGGGTTGGGGTATTGGGAAAAAAAAAAATTGGAATACTGGATTCGGGGGAATTGAAAGTGAATAATCGGGGAGATATGATGTCTGAAGTTAACAATATGTCTTTTCGTGAGCACTTTGCTCTTTAAGAAAACATTAATTGTCTCACTGCTCAGAACACAAATTAAAGGAGTTCAAACAAAACGGAGGGACGGCATGTTCCTCCCCATAGTAATTTAAAAAGTCGTTGGGACATGATCGATTAGTTACTACACTATTACTGTCATCATATACATCACAATAATTATCAAAATCGTTACAAACATTTGTAAAAACTGTTTTGGTTACAAACAATAAAATATATAATTTCACCTATATATTTATATACGCAATTACTGCATGCAAAAAGACACAGAAGGTTGAATTAAAGACACAAACCTGCCAATTCAGGTTGAATTAAAGCAAATGAATTTTCTCCTTTTAAGAGAATCAATTATTAAAACCAATATTAACAATATAAGAAACTAATTATTTAAATGCCGTTCTATTTACTTTCTTTCAGTTATTAAAACGAATCCAAAATATTAACTCTTAGAATGTTTTGTTTTAACATTATGTTGAGACGAGTAGGAAATTGAACCAGGAACGCCAAAGAATCACACCTGTTTACCCCGAGGCCTTTTTGAAAGGTACGATCGAACGCAAAGGAATTTGGACCAATTTGCAAGTAAATTTGCAAATAAAGAGAAATAATCAACGCATTTAATAAAAACATTTTTTTTTATTTACAAGGAAGACAAACGCATGGCTAGAGAGCAAGTTGACCCAAATTCCTTTGCGTTCGATCGTACCTTTCAAAAAGGCCTCGGGGTAAACAGTTGTGATTCTTTGGCGTTCCTGGTTCAATTTCCTACTCGTCTCAACATAATGTTAAAACAAAACATTCTAAGAGTTAATATTTTGGATTCGTTTTAATAACTGAAAGAAAGTAAATAGAACGGCATTTAAATAATTAGTTTCTTATATTGTTAATATTGGTTTTAATAATTGATTCTCTTAAAAGGAGAAAATTCATTTGCTTTAAATTAATGTACTTTTGGCATTTTTTCTGATTTTCATTCACATAATATATACAGAGGTGTGTGTGTGTGTGCACACAGGTGAAAGTTCTAAGCTCCGCCCACTGGAAGACCAGCAACGTGAGTCATGCTACTACCTGGGATTCCCTGCGTGGTCAGTTGATTGCAGTAAGCCCTTGAGCTCAGACGTGTATTCGCCCGCGTAGAAGAAAATGGCTACCTTTAATATTGCTTGTTCAAAGTTTATGAAATGGTATTCAGCAAAGTGTCAAGATGTGGTGGATACCGAAAAACTTCCTATTCCCCCCTCCTTTGCCTCTTTTAAAACCACATTGGATCGTGCGAAGGAGCAAGATGTACAAATACTCTACGATTATTCTGGTGAGAGCGTTGTAGGCTTTCGTTGCACAGACGATGTATTGAAGTATGCTGTAGAGCTAAGCTTTATAAAGTCTCACATATACCGTGAAGTAAAAGAAACAACGCGTGCAGAAGAGAAGCAGCAGATATGGTTAGTGAGTCTTGTAGATGAGTGGTGTGACAAGCGGTATTATATCATGTTACACCATACCGAGCACTCGTACGCTTCGGTTGAAAATGTAAATGTCGTCATCATGGACAATCTTAAGTATTTTTATCACGGAGTTTATAGCGGAGTTCTAAGCCAACTTTTAAGAATTAATTAAATAAATGGTACAATCTGGCAACTTAATAATGTATACCTGAACAATTAAAATGGTACCTGGCAACTCTCCATAATAATGTATACTTGAACAATAAAAATAAAAAGTGGTATCTGGCAACTCTCCCGGTGCAAGCCGTGGATTTCAGATGTGTATTCTCTAGCGTAGAAGAAAAATAGTGTGTTGGACACAATGTGGAAGGTGTACACTGCGTACACGAGATAAGTGTACGCATGGTGTGAATGAACTCTGAAGCTGTTCTTCTTCATTACACTTTCACAACAATTTTGAAAAGAGCTTCTGTGTTGTCGGACACAATGTGGAAGGTGTACACTGCGTACACAAGATAAGTGTACGCATGGTGTGAATGAACTCTGAAGTTGTTCTTTGTCATTATACTTTTGCATCTTCTTGCTACAATTTTGGAAAGCGCTACTGTGTTGTCGGACACGATGTGGAAGGTGTACACTGCGTACACGAGATAAGTGTACGCATGGTGTGAATGAACTCTGAAGCTGTTCTTCTTCATTACACTTTCACAACAATTTTGAAAAGAGCTTCTGTGTTGTCGGACACAATGTGGAAGGTGTACATTGTGTACACGAGATAAGTGTACGCATGGTGTGAATGAACTCTGAGGCTGTTCTTTTTCATTACACTTTTTGTATCTTCTTGCTACAATTTTGGAAAGAGCTTATGTGTTGTTGGACACAATGTGGAAGGTGTACATGAGGGAGATACAGGGACAAGAAGTACTTCAATAAGTATTGCAATCCGTACCGAGAAGGTATCAGTGGTTACGGTTCCATGGAAAAAATTCCTACATCGCAAGGTTCGGGTTATCCATTTTCTTGAACTGATCCACAGAGCAGATGTTCACATCTTCTGAAGACCGCATGTTCCACGCGCCACATATCTTATAGACAATGTAGGTCCTCTATATGAGCTTGAATTATCTCGATGAAATTATGATGTGAAATAGTGAGCAATCATTCTATGACGAGATGTATTTCTGAATCCACGTTAAACTGTAGGTCTAATGCCGGGAACAAATCGGCGAGAAAGAGTTAATTATTATTATTATTACTACATTGAAAAAATCTACATTGTGCATTACCATGTTTTGTAGCAACACTATTCCCGGATCTATAATCACTAATGTAATCGAGAGGATTTTATAATAAAGAAATTATAAATATATTTATTCCTTTAATTATATTTTTAAAAAAGAAAAGAGTAATCGGTTTCCATGTTATGAATCCACGTTAAACTGTAGGTCTAATGCGGGTGAAAAACTTAATCTTTGTCAAAATGAACAAATCGGCGAGAAAGAGTTAATTATTATTATTATTACTACATAGAAAAAATCTACGTTGTGCATTACCATGTTTTGTAGCAACACTATTCCCGGATCAATAATCGCTAATATAATCGAGAGGATTTTATAATAAAGAAATTATAAATATATTTATTCCTTTAATTATATTTAAAAAAAAAAGAAGAGTAATCGGTTTCCACGTTATGAATCCACGTTAAACTGTAGGTCTAATGCGGGTGAAAAACTTATTCTTTGTCAAAATGAACAAATCGGCGAGAAAGAGTTAATTATTATTATTATTACTACATAGAACAAAATCTACATTGTGCATTACCATGTTTTGCAGCAACACTATTCCCGGATCAATAATCACTAATGTAATCGAGAGGATATCTGTTTCTGATTGAGTTTCAACTTTGAATAATTAGTGTATTCGGTTTGACTTCTCGCGTAGGCGTGTGGAAAAATTGTATTTAGTTATTGAATTTCAATTCGTTTAACTGTGGGTATAAGGCGGAGTGAAAAGCTTAACCATTGCAATTCTGTAAAAAGGAGTTAATTATTATTGTTACTACATAGAAAAATTTGTCTTTGTGCATATTACATTTTGCGGTTATACTATTCCCGGATCAATAATCACTAATGTAATCGACTAGCCAGCAAAGGACCCAAAACTGAAAATAAGATGGGAAGAAATGATCCTGTTATTTTAAATGTTGAAATTATGATGTGAAAGAGTGAGCAATCATTCCCTGACGAGATGTATTTCTGATTCGGCGACTATATTTCTATCTATACTTGGTTCTCTCCAATCCACATTATTGTTACTACATAGAAAAATTTGTCTTTGTGCATATCACATTTTGCGGTCATACTTTTCCCGGATCAATAATCACTAATGTAATCGAGAGGATTTTATAATAAAGAAATTATAAATATATCCATTCCTTCACGCCTGGTGTGAATGAATTCTGTATTTTAAATGAGTCTATAGTTTCATTGGTACGTTTTATTTCCCACTAACTGTGTACACGAGATAAGTGTACGCATGGTGTAAATGAACTCTGAAGCTGTTCTTTTTGCAGACGTTTATACAGAAAACAAGTAATTACATTATTGGAAACATTAACTAGGAATCGTGAGAGATACGCGTCTGGTAATCGGGAGTCGAACCCACGATCTCATCTCTTTCTGCAGACGTTTATACAGAAAACAAGTAATTACAGTCAATTGTTATTAACTTATTACTTTCAGAGTACATGTGTATTAATTTTGAAAAAACTTTGTTGATTTCTGATAATTATGATTTTGATAACTAAGTTGATAAAATATAAAACATTTTTTATTTACAAGGAAGGCATTCGCTTCGAGAGTGAAGTGTGTATTTCAGTGAGTAGTAATAAGCATAATATTTTTAACATTTGGAGTCAAGCGAGGTTTTGTCGATTTAAGTGGAAGGACTTTGGCTAAAAGGAAATTTAGTGGTCATTTTTGCGGTTAGCGTAAGACGCATCTGCTCAGAATTTTTTTTTTTCCAGAGAAGCTGAAAGTAAATGAGATGAGTGAAATGATATGAGATTAGTGAAATGAAGTGAAATGACATGAAAATGAAATGATATGAAAAGGCTTAATATTTTTTTCTGTTTTTGATACATAAGAAGGTTTGCCAAAGAAAATAGACACAGTTAATGTGTTTATTTCTTTTGCTGTTTATTATTTAATATAATTGTGTGTGTGTGTGTGAGTGTATGTGTGTGTTTATAGGTTTGAGAATATGTTAATGGAACGATTTCTTTTGCTAAGCCAATTGTTAAGTGAATTTTTTAATGTTAATATTGTTTTCATTCACTTTAAGGTGAAAATCCGTTTATATATCTATATAATATAATAAGAGAGCTGTCCGTCTGTCTGTCTGTCCGTCCGTCACACTTTCAGAAATTGTGAGAAAAAAATTCAGAAATTGTAAAAAAAATTCAGAAATTGTATTACGGGCGGCTATGTGAAGCTCAAGATTTTCATGACTGTGTTCTTTTCTTTAGTTTAGCAATGGGGGAAGGGTGGGGGTGGGGTAATGGGGGATGGGTGGGGTAATGGGGAGGGGTGGGGGTAATGGGGGAGGGGGTTAGCGCCCAAGTTGTATGAATGGGGGTGAGGAGGTTTTGGGAGATACCACATTCAGAAATGTTGACGCAATGTGAAGCTCAAAATTTTCACGGCTGGGTTCTTTTTTTGTAGTTTAGCCTGTCTAACCGTCAGCGAAGCGGCGGGAACTGTACTAGTATATATATATATATATATATATATATATATATATATATATATATATATACGGGTGTCAGGAAATGATTGCCCCCCCCTGTAGAGCAAAAACTAGAAGAGATAGATAAAAACCGGCGAGACCACTTGAAAGAGCATTAAAATCTGAATAAAAACCATTATATTCTATTCCTGTGATTTTAATTCTTACCATTTTGTTCCCCACAGAAACCATGGCATCATCTATTTTGAACGATTCAGAGAAAAAGCGAGTTCTTGACCGCATTCGAGCTGTCACATTTCGTGAAGCAAAGGAAGCTGGTGCAATTTTCATAACTCGACACTGGGTGGCTGAGAGATTAAAAAGATCAGAAGACTTTGGCAAAAGGAATTGGAATAAGAATCCTGAAGATTGTGAAACAGAATTTCGAGGAGGAAGACCGGAGAAATTATCTCAAGAATCGAAAGACATTGTGCTTCCTGCATCACGGCGCCGAAAGAAGAACTGCTCTGAGGTAGCGAAAGAGATACTTATCCGTCGTGGTAAGATAGTCAATCGGCAACTTGTGCATCAATTTCGAGTTCGCCAAGGCTTGAGTGCTTGGCATGAAATAGCTAAGCCACGGAAGAGTGATCTTAATATTGAAGATCGGCTATGGTTTTGTGATTATCTTGAGGAATGGACGGAAGACGATTTCCTTCACTTGGTTGTCAGCGATGAATTCTTCGTTTATGTCTCCAGAAAACCAAATTTTCAGAATGATCGGGTTTGGGCAACAACTCCTGATGAAGTCCCAGACGACCAGAAGTATCGAGAAATAGTAAAAAATCCAGCATGTGTGGGTGTTTTCATTATGTTCTCTATTCGGAAGCTCATCTGGGTTATCAAACCAAGAGGAACCAGTTGGGATGGGCCTTATTTTCGAAATGTAATTTTAGCCCAACATGTAATTCCGTTTTTGAAAGACCCCGAGTGTGTTTTGGATGTTGAACAGGCAACCTTTCTTCACGACAAAGCCCCCTGTATGAAAGCACTTGCGACTCAACAACTGCTTAAGGACAATAACATTGATTGTTTCGGAAATAATGAATGGCCTGGCAATTCTCCCGATCTTAATGTCTGTGAACATGTCGGATCCATCATGAAGGATCGGGTGGAGTCCTTAATGCTGGAACAACCCATTCAGAATCGGTATTCAACAGAAATTATGACTGCAAAGATCAACGAAGTCCTTGAAGAAATGAGTCATGATACCGATCTCTTTGAGACACTTCTGGGATCATACCCCCGTCGATTAATGGCCGTCAGAGCTGCAAATGGGGGCAACACCCGATATTAAAACAAGTGTTTTTTATTCAAAATTAAACGCTCTTTCGCGTGGTTTTGTCTGTTTTTTTCTATTCCTTTCAGTTTCTTCTGTACAGGGGGGGCAATCATTTCCTGACACCCTTTATAAGGAATGAGAAAATTAAATAGACACAGTTAATATGATTCTTTCTATATATTTATATAAGGTAAGGAGAAATTTGTTCAATTGTGTGTGTGTGTGTGTGTGTGTGTGTGTGTATTTTGTCTGAACTATTATTTTGACGATTGTACGTATTATATTATTTTTGTGCAGTAGAAGGCAAATTCTATTTATTTATTAATAAACATTTTCTTTTTGTCAATTTCGAATTTAAGTCTGTATGCTTTGGTAACGAATTAAAATGGTATCTAGCAACTCACCCTAATAATGTATACCTGTACAATTAAAATACGAAATGGTATCTGGCAACTCAACCATCATCTATATAAGACCCGCTTGGCTTCGGAGCTGGTAGTTTGATGCGAACTTCGGCCGAATAAAGAACTCTCTCCTTCCCTTCTTAGGTTAAGACTTAGCTTAGTTTCCCTTTGGGGGGGTTAGGACATCCCACCTTGTCCCCCCAAAGTCCTTCTCCGTCTTTCCTTTCGCTCTTAGGCTAAGGCAACCCCTTTGGGGGAAGGTCATCCTCCCTTCTCCCCCCGAAGATCCCTCCCTTCTCCCCCCTTCAGGTGTACCCCTCCCCCCTTGGCTCCTTTTAAGCCAACTGGCTGATTAGGAGTCTATAAGACAACGGCGAGTCAGCTGAAGCGTTATTATGCACTTGGCTCCTGCCAGGTGAACACCTCTCTTCCTTTCTCTCCTTCTCCTGTCTTTCTCTTGGGGGATAACGCCGCCTCCAAGTTTCATGACCCCCTTGTTGCACCTGCAGCATCCCCTCACCCCCTTTGCAACATTGAGTTGTTGCATACCCCAACCCCCCTTTGCAACCCCCACCCCCATTGTAACATTTGATCATTATCTCTTGCAACATTGCAACATTCCTGCACTCTAACCTTTTGCGGCTATACTACTAAGGTCAAATGAGACTTCCATTGCCTACTGTAGCGATGGAAGGCGATAGATTTGGAATTTCAGATCAAGCAGCAGCTGCTTTGGCTTCAGCTGCTTTAGTTGATTATGGAGCAATCACTAAAGAAGATAGTGCGCTTTTGATTGACAAGAACAAAATCCGACGGGAAAGAGAGAAAATGAGAAAAAGTTTGGTGATGGAGAGTAAAGCTAATCCTACTGTCATATCTGCTATATTTTTTGACGGAAGAAAGGACAAGACTTTGGTGAAGGTGAAGAAAGGAAACAAATAGTACGGAGACTCCATTAGAGAGGAACACTATGTTTTGGTGTCTGAGCCAGGAAATGAATATTTAACCCATGTAGTTCCTTCTTCTGGTAAAGTTCAAGATATAGCTGATAGTTTGTTCTCCTTCTTTCAAGAGTCAGCTGTTAATGAGAGCATTCGTCTCATAGGATGTGACAGTACAAATACCAACACAGGTGCCAAGGGTGGGATCATCCACCTCATAGAAGAAAAACTAAAGAAACCGTTACAATGGAGCATTTGTATGCTGCATTCAAATGAACTTCCCTTTCGACACTTATTGGAACATTTTGATGGTAAAGCAAAAGGTCCAATGTTTCACTGGAAAAATCGGAGTAGCACTGAAAGAATGTGAAAAAATGCCTGCAGTCAATTTCAAACCAATTAGATAAGGCATTGATTTAACACACTTATCAGAAGAGGTTATCGATGATCTTAGCCAAGATCAACAGTATTTGTACAAAATTATTGTGGCTATAAGAAGTGGGAATGTCCCAAAAGATTTGAAAAATACAAAACCATTCTCGATGGCTGACATTAGCAAATCGTGTTTGCTGCCTATACATTGCAGAGAAAACTCCTTCATTGGCTCTTTATTCAATAATTTTCTTCATTGTTACAAATTATGGACCAAGATGGTTCGATATCAAGAGTAGACCATATATATGGAATGGACCACATCACATATTTGGAGCAATTAAAAGATTTCATCGTCTTCCAAAGGATGTTCAGAATGTAGTGAAGCCTTACATTGCTAGAAACGCATATTTTGCTCATTGCGAAAATGTTCTGATAGCAATGTTATCAGATAGATCAGAACAAAAACGAAACAGAGCAGTTGATTTCATCATGAACATTAGAACAAAGACGGAAAATGTGTCCAAAATCAGAGAATTTAAGGTTCCTGAGATAAATTTCAACGCAAACGCATGGGATGATATTATTTACTGGTCAAAAGAAATGCTGACTGAACCTCCCCTCACTATGGCGCTCACAAATATTGAACTCAATGCACTTAGGGTTAAAAAACTGTGCCTACCCAATTATCCACTTCATTCACAAAGTGTCGAGAGTGCAATAAAACTTGTCACCGATGCGGCTTCATCTGTATATTCCCAAGAATCCCGTGATGGATTTATAAGAGCAAGAATTAGGTCTCGTTCATTGCTGCCATGTATGGAAACCAAGAAAGAAATGACTTCACTTTTTGACAATTAGCTTTTAATTAGAGACTGAAATAATTCACCAAAATTTCATAAAAGCAAACACTTCACGATTTTTGAAAGGGGATCTTTTTGGAAGTGTATTGATTATATGTTTCTGCAATTGTGGTAATAAAATGTCAATAATTTCTCTCGTTGATTAGTGTTGTTGTAGATTATAGTTTGACTATTCAAAATTATATAAGGTTAGCAACTATTATCAAAGTAATATACTTCGGTCATCAAAGGTTTTTTCATTTATTTAGAAAAAAGTGATTTATTTGTGATATTTACCGTGGTAAATTTTTATAAAATTTAAAATTGAGAAAATAATTTATAAAAGGGCACTTTCTAATGTATGTTTTTATTTTGAATAATTTTTATTCTATAGTGTCTTTTAATTGGATGCATATTTTTCAAGTTATAAGCAATTATATGTATGACTAGCGGCCATTTTGTTTTTCTCAAAAATGCGCTAGTAGGGCAAAATTGATTTTTCTTTTATATCACTTTATGTCATCTATAGAACCCAATACAGGAAATTATAGGTGAAGCAAATAAATATTCCACAAAGAATTGCGTTTCACCCCATCGCAATATATATATAGCGCTTCGGTGGTGAAAGCAGTTAACGTGCTGACTGCGAATCTATCGGCCCCGGGATCGAGACCCTGTAACGGCAGCCGGCGAGCAGCAAAACCCAGCTGTTCATCCTTCCACACAAAGAAAGTGGTTGGTAGAAAAATGGGTACCCTGGGTGGCTGCTGGTGGGGCGTGGTTCGGATTCCATGTTAAACTCTAGGTCTAAGGTGGAGTGAAAAGCTTCACCTTCGTCAGACTGAACAATTCGGGCAGAAACAAACCAAAGGTGTGTGTGTGTGTATATATATATATATATATATATATATATATATATATTCAAGAGAACATCGAAGAAGTTCAGTTTCCCACAATGTCGGGGTGAGTGTGCCAAAAGGGTTACCTAAGCCAGAGCAGAAACATAGTAAGCAGCCAACGCAACTACGATGCCAGCGATCGGAGGCGAACCAGCGCACACCGCTCGGAGTCCTCCACCGTAACTACTGAGCTACCGGGCGCCTATATATTTAACTTAAAATAAGTAAGAGCATTTTCTTTTAAAAATCCATATCAGATAACAGCGATGAAAGAAGCAAACGAGTTCTCGAAACATTTGGATAAGGAGCAGACTGAAGACTTCTTTTTATTTGGTGAGGTGGGAGAGAGTCAAAGGTACAATAACGAAATCAATACATGATTTTTCCTTCGAAAAATTTTCGGTGGTGGGGGGGGAGAAGGGGTCTTCATTCCGTTCTTCCCCCATAATCACAGCCTTGATGGAAGGTTTTACATAAAACAACGGCAGTCTTCATTCGCTATAAGGTATGAGGAAGGGTTTCTGCTGAATCAGAACGAATTTCTGCAGTTTATATACACGTGTATGGTATATGATATAGGCAAAATGTTAAATATAAACCCTATTCATTGTGGCGTCAGTTTTTTTCAGTTATAACTTAAGGTGTTTAGCAACAGGCACTCTTTGAAGCTGCGCTAAGACGGACAGTTTATTTTACTGTTCTCCGCTCAGTTTATGGCAGAATTTTTAAAATGAGTTTAAATTAAACTGGAATAAGACCTTGAAAATCCTGTTCTGGGTTAAAACTCTTAAAGGAATATTAAGAATAGTCCGCACGTGATTTAAGTACCATCATGAATATGTATCATAATATTTACAAATACAAATTTCATATCTAAGAACATTTCTAGGTTTCATCTGGAAGGGTTTGTGGAATACATTAAGGTTGCCTATCATACAAGACTTGTATGTGAATTGATGTATTTAGTACTAAGCTTATAAACTGCAAAGTTTTCAACCTAAATTATGGCATACGCCCATGTATTGTGAAAGTGACAGTCCAGTAAACTGAGCATCGTCGTGGGTAGTGTCGTTACACCGTTTCCCGTCCATCAGCAAAGCTAAACGACATTGGGTTTGGAGTGTAATTGGATGGGGAATTGTCCAGAGGACCCGTGGTTCGAATCCCAGGTAAAACTGCAAGTCCTCTCTGTCATATAACCTTGGATGTGGCGAAGGTGGTTAAAACCCCATCATTGCGTTAGTTTATTGAAATGATCCTACTTAATAAATAAAAGTATCCTTAAAAAAACACATGGTGTGGATTAGATTGTGTAGTTTAGTGTTTCGCATTATCCTTTTTGTGTCTGGGTATACGAGGTAATGTGTATGGATGGTGTGAAAATTATTGTTTCTAAGTTGGGGTTCGCATGATGCGAGAATTGTACTTGCAGACATGTCAATTCTCACGGATTTTCCGTGAGACTCACGGATTTTAAGTCTCAAACTCCCTTTTGTGGGAAATGTTTCGTTATCAAAATCAGGCACAGGCAAAATCAGGAAAAAACTCACGGATTTTCATACTTCAAGGTTGACGTCTCTGTACTTGGAATTTTCATAACTATTCACTTCCTTATCTTTCCTACTTTACTTCCTTCTTTAACTAACTTAGAGTGGATCCTCGAGTCTTTGGTAGCCTGTAACTTCTTTCAACCTTTCAAATGTTCCGTGCGACGATTCCTCATTTCACGAAGGTGAAGCTTGTCGCCCCTCCTCTCGAGTTGGCATGGTGAAGTAGAGATTTGGTTTCTTGTGCTTTCCACCTCCCATCACCAGGTACGCCCGGCTCATCTGGGATTGTTTTAAGGCAGGCGTCTAATCTTCTTTTGAAGATATCCACCGCAACACTACTCAAGTTCCTTTGTTCCTTAGGCAGCTGGTTAAACAGTCTTGGTCCTTTCACAACAAAACTATTTTCCTTCAGGGTTGAAAATGTTCTCTGTCTAGCTTTTAATTTGGGAACACGACACAGTCCTTTTCTACTTTCTACTGTTGTTTGGGGGGGTTATAGGGTTCAGAGTAAGATTAGGGACTAGTTCCTCCATTATTTCCAAGCGTAAATACTGTAATGGTGTACCTCTCTCTTCTTCTTTTCAGCGAATGTAAGTTTAATTCACGTAACCTTTCCCAGTAATTTAGTTTTTAGTATCCATTGATCTTGGTTGTGAAGCTTCTCTGAATCCCTTCTAGCTGATTAATGTCTTCTTTTTTATATGGGGATGTTAGGACCGAGAAGTATTCCAACTTGGGTATGATGAGTGTTTTGAATAGAGGAATCATTATATTCCTATCCCTTCGTTTAAAGGTTCTCAGTATCCGTTCAGTTATTCCTTTTGCTCCGTTTACTGCCATCTTATTTTGTGCTCCAAATTTCGCGTCATCACTCATTACACCTAAATCTTTTGCTTTAGAATTTCTCTGAATTTTCTGTCATTTGGGGTATAGTATTCCTTGGATTTTCGGTCCTCCCTTCTTTCGTCCATTAATAGTTGAAATTTCCGTGTTAAATTTCATATTGTTGCTTTCCGACCACTTGCAGATTCTGTTCATGTCTGGCTGTAGGGATCCTATATCCTCTGAGTTTCTTAATACTTCTGTAATACTTCTGTAATATTTCCTTCGAAGAATCTTATTATTGTTTAAACTTTGAATTAAAATGACACTGGTTGTATTACCGGTATAAAATTTAAAATTAATATTAACAAGATTATATTAGTATCTTTAAGTAGGACTACACATAAATTAGGATGACCATATTAATTATCCTAAAATATAATCCTAAAATTATTTTCAGTGATTTCCGTGAATTCAAATTAGTAGCCGTTTAGGTTGTGTTGTAATACAATCAATTAGACATTAGAGCTTCTGAAATGCGATTAGTATATCACACGTACTTTACGTTTTGTCGTCGTGACACCGCCGAATTTGTACGGCAAAATTTCAGTGAGTAGCATTTACCAGTCTCCAGATAATAATACCATTCTCCAGATAATTTATCTGCCAACCACTTTCTTTTATTGTGTGGAAGGATGAACAGCTGGGTTTTGCTGCGCGCCGGCTGCCGTCGGGTCTCGAACCCGGGGCCGATGGATTCGTAGTCAGCGACGCTAACCACTACACCACTAATAGTGTTGACTATTTTACAGACGGTACCGCCGAGGACACAACGTATGTTATTCATATCGATACTAATAACGTTTTAAATTCTAGATCGGAAGATTGCTGGCTAGGTACAGGGACTTACTAGAGCGATTAAAGGAAAAAACTAATAAGATTGTTTTAACAGGTATACTTCCTCGAATTATCCAACGTAGCGATTTCTACAGCAAGGCGACCTATATTAACAATAACCAAAAGTCTCTTTGCCAACAGGAGGGAGTGCATTTTGCGAATTTTTGGAACAGTTTCTATGGCAGGAGGGACTTGTTCCTCGGAGATGGACTTCATCTTAATGACGTTGGAGCTGCGCGTTTAGGTAGGAAGACTATTTCATAATACTGTCTCTTCTTTTCAGGCTGCCGTAACTCGAACGGTCCCAGCGTAATTTCCACAAATTTCCCCTGCGCTCGCGAAGGTGTCGCAATTACAAACAATTTGAAGGTTCTATCCTTAAATGCTCGTAGCCTACGAAATAAAATAAACGAATTTTTTTCTTTAATTGCTTGTAAAGACTGATTTAATTGCGATAAATGAATCGTGGCTTAGCACTGAAACACGTGACTTTGTAGGGGAGTATCAAATTAGAGGTTATAGACGTTTTGTTAAAAACAGAATAGGTGGGAGAGGAGGCGGTGTTATGTTGTATATCAAAGATAATATTGCGAACGTTATAGAAGTAAAGCACACAATTCCAGAACCAATAGATTCGACTATAGCAGAACTTAAATTGAACGATTTCAAACTTGTTGTTGCGGTTATAATTATATATATATATATATATCGTGCGGACTTTCCGCTCGAATGTAGGAATTGAGAATGGATTGAATCCGGTAAGTGGTCCCCTCGTTTGGTAGACGGAATTGTATCCGTAGGGCTTTCGACCATGTCACTCTTGGAATGACGGGGATCCAGGAGGACTCTACTTTGGATCACGTTTAACGTCAATGCTCGTGGGCATGTTAACTCTTATTGATCACTCTTACCTCGGTTAACTACTTCGTCTCGGAGAATTACTATCGAGCAACTTAATCCGACTTCTTCGTGAAGTAATTTGTACAGTTGGGATACAATTTCATAAACTGAATTTTCACGGTTAATGAAAACAATGAAGTTCACTTCTTTAGGCTTTATTATTTCAAGAGTTCATAAGTTACGTTGACAAATAACAGTGGTTTAGTATTTCTTTTTAGGCATTCTTTAGGAAGTGAAATGTAATAAATTCTTATTGTCAAGTTAAAATATAGCCTTAGTCTTATATAAGCCGAGGTAGCGTCACTACACACTCAATCACAGAGCCTGCGGCTTATGGTACAATTAAGGGCGGCGAAAGGGCAAAGAACCTCGCCGTCGACTCTCTCAGGGTTTTTATAGCCTCTGGGTAGGCGGGGTCGAGGTGCATAAGTGCCACATTTTAACGGGGGTTTTCGGGAAGAGCTTAACAGCAAGCGCCTATGAGAGTGCTTCACATCAAAATTTGGGTGGGATTATATTCGAGGAGGTAACCCACTCAAAAAATAAATATTCCCTGCCAACCTGGATGTTTTCTTTCAGGGTATAGATCATCGTTGTTTCTGTCTAGGGGCGCCAGAATGGCGGCCATTTTGATAGAACTAGTCCCCACAAAGGGATTTAGTTGGAGAGGAAAATATAGAGTGCACCTGAATTCTATGGTTGAGAGAACCTTTTTAAGTGATTTTTATAATTAAGTTAAATACTAATCAGGGGAAGCTGAAATTTAGACTGTAACTGGGTCAGGATAGAGAAGGAGGATAGTATAGGGGTTGGCACTATTATGCTTTATCTATGGGAATGGCAAGGGAGTTTTTAGTAAAATCTAACTAAATAAAAATGCGTTCATAAATGCTTCCCTTCACTTCCTGAGCTTTCTGATATTGCATCTACTTTTGCATATTGCTGAGAATTTTACTTTTGGAAAGTTTTGAATTTTATATACTTGCGTTTATATTCACGTTGTTATAGTTAAGTAATTGAATATTAGTGGTTTTTAGCGATTTAGAAGTTTTCATAGCGTGCCGGCTTAATTTAACTTAAACGTGTGACGATTTAAACTAATTTTTAACTGCGCGATGCCGTAGCAGAAAGCGTCGTGTGTTAGGTGTAGAGTAAACCGGTGGTATTCGGAATTTAAAGATTATGACGGCGGTCCTATGGCGATTACCGAGAGATCAGTTTGTTTCTTTTGCGAGTTAATTGAGGAAATAGTTGACATAAAACGCAATGTACGTGAGGTAACGGAGAGACTTGCAACGCTTGATGAGGGCAGGGGTAGGGCTACGGTTGACGGAAGCCGAACCAATACTAACGTTGAAGACGTTAGTAATTTGAAGGGTGAGGTGCGTAACCTAGTTTCTAGTTTAGGTAGCTTGTCGGGAAGGTTGGATAGAGTTGAGAACGGAGTTAAGGTTGGTCCGAGAGTAGTAGATAGCGAGGGATTTAGAGAAGTTAAGGGTGGAGCTAGGCCGCGTACGTTAGGTGATAGGAATTTCCCCGCTATCGAGGTTACGAACCCTTTCGCTCATTTGGAAAGGGACGTGAATGAGGGGGAAACTATTTTAATTGGGGATTCTTTAGTGCACCACATGGACAAAGAGTTCGTTGAACGGCATCCAACCAAGAGGAAGAGGGTCTGTCTCCCAGGGGCCAGGGTTGACAGAGTTGGAGACGAAGTGGATAAGATTGACGTTGCCTCCCGTCACTCAATGTTGGTGACGATGGTAGGAGGCAACGACTCGTATAGGCCCGATACGAGAGTGCCTGACCTTTTGGAGAGATATAGGGGTTAATTAGGTCCCTGAAGGCGAGGTCAGATAGGTCTTTAGTTCTAGGTATTACCTCTAGGCACGGGTTGGGTCTTAGGATTACGTCAAAACAATATTTTTTAATAATAAATTAGAAGAGATTTGTGCTGAGGAAAATGTACCCTTCGTAAAGCTGTGGTCCGAATTCAGTGATCCTAGCCTTTTTATAAAAGATGGGGTGCATTTTAATAAATAGGTAATGCTAGGCTAGGTAGGTTAATAGACGAAAACGTGCGAAAGCTGTATAGGTCGAAGCCTTCTTTAAACGTTGTGGGTCCGGAACGCGAGCCCGACGTGAAAAATAGTTTAAAACGCGGGCCCGTGGTAAAAAATAACTTAAACATCTTTTATTGTAACGCGCGTAGTATTAGAAATAAATTAAATGACTTTAAGGCAATAATTTATTCCGGCAACTACGATATAGTTGCTATCACTGAAACTTGGTTAAATACCGTGACTCGGGACTTGTTGGTGGAACTTGATATACCGGGTTTTAAACTCTTTACTAATGATAGGTTACATAGGTTTCGTGGCGGCGTTTTGCTGTAGGCCCCTACATTCGTAATTCCCTTAGGGCTATCGAGGTTAAGTTAGATTTTCCGGCAGCAATTAATGCGATATGTGTTGATTAGGGCGCGTAGTATTAGTTTTAATTTTGTTGTTGTTTATAGACCTCCCGTTCAACCCCTCGATACAGATACTAGATTTTACTCACTTCTTGGTAATTTTATTGACAATCGGAATAGTATAATTGTTGGAGACTTTAACTGCCATAATGTTAATTACGAGAATCTTACTGGTAATGAGGAGGGTTTGAGATTGATTGAGTTTATGGAAGATAACTTTTTACGACAGATAGTTACCGAACCAACGCGCGGTGACAATATTTTAGTTTTGGTGATGACGAACGGCGAGAATATAGTCGAAGGTTTAGAAGTAGGCGAGAGTTTAGGATGTAGTGACCATCAAATTCTTAGGTTTAAGTTATCGATCGAAAACACTAAGGATAGTAACGTAATAGAAGTCCCTGATTTTCGTAGGGCTAATTTTGATAGTTTTGCGGATAGAATGAGAGTAGTGGACTGGGATAACTTATTTATGGGTAATGACACAAATTTGCATTGGGTGGCGTTTAAAGAAAGTTTTAGGAATATTAAAAGGGAGTTTATTCCTCGTAGGCCCAAGCGCGCTAGAAATCGTGGTAGGCCCAAGTGGTGGACTAGGGAAATAGGCGAGTTCATAAACGAGCGTAATAGAGCGTATAGACTTAATAAGCGCAATGGCACGGCAGCTAACTTTAATAGATATATCGAGCTTAGACGTCAGGTTAAAAGATCAGTTAGGAATGCCAAGCGTAATTTAGAGATACTTATAGCTGCGGATAGTAAACATAATCCAAAAAAGTTTTTTGAATACGTCAATAATCGTAAGCCGATAAAATATAACATAGGCCCTCTAGTGCAGTGTTTCCCAACCGGGGTCCATATGGCTCCCTGGGGGCCATGGCACATTTGAAGGGGGCCACAAGAAAATGTTATTTTGTAAAATAGAGTTAAATCTGCATATTACCTACTGAAAATAATGCTTATGGGGGCCCACAGGAAAAAATAAGGTTCCTAAGGGGGCCATAAGCCAAAACCGGTTGGGAACCACTGCTCTAGTGGATGTTAATGGCGCTTTGGCTTCTGACGCTCGGGCGATGGCGGGTATTTTCAATACGCGGAGTTAAGGTTGGTCCGAGAGTAGTAGATAGCGAGGGATTTAGAGAAGTTAAGGGTGGAGCTAGGCCGCGTACGTTAGGTGATAGGAATTTCCCCGCTATCGAGGTTTCGAACCCTTTCGCTCATTTGGAAAGGGACGTGAATGAGGGGAAACTATTTTAATTGGGGATTCTTTAGTGCACCACATGGACAAAGAGTTCGTTGAACGGCATCCAACCAAGAGGAAGAGGGTCTGTCTCCCAGGGGCCAGGGTTGACAGAGTTGGAGACGAAGTGGATAAGATTGACGTTGCCTCCCGTCACTCAATGTTGGTGACGATGGTAGGAGGCAACGACTCGTATAGGCCTTATACGAGAGTGCCTGACCTTTTGGAAGATATAGGGGGTTAATTAGGTCCCTGAAGGCGAGGTCAGATAGGTCTTTAGTTCTAGGTATTACCTCTAGGCACGGGTTGGGTCTTAGGATTACGTCAAAAACAATATTTTTTAATAATAAATTAGAAGAGATTTGTGCTGAGGAAAATGTACCCTTCGTAAAGCTGTGGTCCGAATTCAGTGATCCTAGCCTTTTTATAAAAGATGGGGTGCATTTTAATAAAATAGGTAATGCTAGGCTAGGTAGGTTAATAGACGAAAACGTGCGAAAGCTGTATAGGTCGAAGCCTTCTTTAAACGTTGTGGGTCCGGGGAACGCGAGCCCGACGTGAAAAATAGTTTAAAACGCGGGCCCGTGGTAAAAAATAACTTAAACATCTTTTATTGTAACGCGCGTAGTATTAGAAATAAATTAAATGACTTTAAGGCAATAATTTATTCCGGCAACTACGATATAGTTGCTATCACTGAAACTTGGTTAAATACCGTGACTCGGGACTTGTTGGTGGAACTTGATATACCGGGTTTTAAACTCTTTACTAATGATAGGTTACATAGGTTTCGTGGCGGCGTTTTGCTGTAGGCCCCTACATTCGTAATTCCCTTAGGGCTATCGAGGTTAAGTTAGATTTTCCGGCAGCAATTAATGCGATATGTGTTGAAGTTAGGGCGCGTAGTATTAGTTTTAATTTTGTTGTTGTTTATAGACCTCCCGTTCAACCCCTCGATACAGATACTAGATTTTACTCACTTCTTGGTAATTTTATTGACAATCGGAATAGTATAATTGTCGGAGACTTTAACTGCCATAATGTTAATTACGAGAATCTTACTGGTAATGAGGAGGGTTTGAGATTGATTGAGTTTATGGAAGATAACTTTTTACGACAGATAGTTACCGAACCAACGCGCGGTGACAATATTTTAGTTTTGGTGATGACGAACGGCAAGAATATAGTCGAAGGTTTAGAAGTAGGCGAGAGTTTAGGATGTAGTGACCATCAAATTCTTAGGTTTAAGTTATCGATCGAAAACACTAAGGATAGTAACGTAATAGAAGTCCCTGATTTTCGTAGGGCTAATTTTGATAGTTTTGCGGATAGAATGAGAGTAGTGGACTGGGATAACTTATTTATGGGTAATGACACAAATTTGCATTGGGTGGCGTTTAAAGAAAGTTTTAGGAATATTAAAAGGGAGTTTATTCCTCGTAGGCCCAAGTGCGCTAGAAATCGTGGTAGGCCCAAGTGGTGGACTAGGGAAATAGGCGAGTTCATAAACGAGCGTAATAGAGCGTATAGACTTAATAAGCGCAATGGCACGGCAGCTAACTTTAATAGATATATCGAGCTTAGACGTCAGGTTAAAAGATCAGTTAGGAATGCCAAGCGTAATTTAGAGATACTTATAGCTGCGGATAGTAAACATAATCCAAAAAAGTTTTTTGAATACGTCAATAATCGTAAGCCGATAAAATATAACATAGGCCCTCTAGTGGATGTTAATGGCGCTTTGGCTTCTGACGCTCGGGCGATGGCGGGTATTTTCAATACGCGGAGTTAAGGTTGGTCCGAGAGTAGTAGATAGCGAGGGATTTAGAGAAGTTAAGGGTGGAGCTAGGCCGCGTACGTTAGGTGATAGGAATTTCCCCGCTATCGAGGTTTCGAACCCTTTCGCTCATTTGGAAAGGGACGTGAATGAGGGGGAAACTATTTTAATTGGGGATTCTTTAGTGCACCACATGGACAAAGAGTTCGTTGAACGGCATCCAACCAAGAGGAAGAGGGTCTGTCTCCCAGGGGCCAGGGTTGACAGAGTTGGAGACGAAGTGGATAAGATTGACGTTGCCTCCCGTCACTCAATGTTGGTGACGATGGTAGGAGGCAACGACTCGTATAGGCCTTATACGAGAGTGCCTGACCTTTTGGAGAGATATAGGGGGTTAATTAGGTCCCTGAAGGCGAGGTCAGATAGGTCTTTAGTTCTAGGTATTACCTCTAGGCACGGGTTGGGTCTTAGGATTACGTCAAAAACAATATTTTTTAATAATAAATTAGAAGAGATTTGTGCTGAGGAAAATGTACCCTTCGTAAAGCTGTGGTCCGAATTCAGTGATCCTAGCCTTTTATAAAAGATGGGGTGCATTTTAATAAAATAGGTAATGCTAGGCTAGGTAGGTTAATAGACGAAAACGTGCGAAAGCTGTATAGGTCGAAGCCTTCTTTAAACGTTGTGGGTCCGGGGAACGCGAGCCCGACGTGAAAAATAGTTTAAAACGCGGGCCCGTGGTAAAAAATAACTTAAACATCTTTTATTGTAACGCGCGTAGTATTAGAAATAAATTAAATGACTTTAAGGCAATAATTTATTCCGGCAACTACGATATAGTTGCTATCACTGAAACTTGGTTAAATACCGTGACTCGGGACTTGTTGGTGGAACTTGATATACCGGGTTTTAAACTCTTTACTAATGATAGGTTACATAGGTTTCGTGGCGGCGTTTTGCTGTAGGCCCCTACATTCGTAATTCCCTTAGGGCTATCGAGGTTAAGTTAGATTTTCCGGCAGCAATTAATGCGATATGTGTTGAAGTTAGGGCGCGTAGTATTAGTTTTAATTTTGTTGTTGTTTATAGACCTCCCGTTCAACCCCTCGATACAGATACTAGATTTTACTCACTTCTTGGTAATTTTATTGACAATCGGAATAGTATAATTGTCGGAGACTTTAACTGCCATAATGTTAATTACGAGAATCTTACTGGTAATGAGGAGGGTTTGAGATTGATTGAGTTTATGGAAGATAACTTTTTACGACAGATAGTTACCGAACCAACGCGCGGTGACAATATTTTAGTTTTGGTGATGACGAACGGCAAGAATATAGTCGAAGGTTTAGAAGTAGGCGAGAGTTTAGGATGTAGTGACCATCAAATTCTTAGGTTTAAGTTATCGATCGAAAACACTAAGGATAGTAACGTAATAGAAGTCCCTGATTTTCGTAGGGCTAATTTTGATAGTTTGCGGATAGAATGAGAGTGGACTGGGATAACTTATTTATGGGTAATGACACAAATTTGCATTGGGTGGCGTTTAAAGAAAGTTTTAGGAATATTAAAAGGGAGTTTATTCCTCGTAGGCCCAAGCGCGCTAGAAATCGTGGTAGGCCCAAGTGGTGGACTAGGGAAATAGGCGAGTTCATAAACGAGCGTAATAGAGCGTATAGACTTAATAAGCGCAATGGCACGGCAGCTAACTTTAATAGATATATCGAGCTTAGACGTCAGGTTAAAAGATCAGTTAGGAATGCCAAGCGTAATTTAGAGATACTTATAGCTGCGGATAGTAAACATAATCCAAAAAAGTTTTTTGAATACGTCAATAATCGTAAGCCGATAAAATATAACATAGGCCCTCTAGTGGATGTTAATGGCGCTTTGGCTTCTGACGCTCGGGCGATGGCGGGTATTTTCAATACGCGGAGTTAAGGTTGGTCCGAGAGTAGTAGATAGCGAGGGATTTAGAGAAGTTAAGGGTGGAGCTAGGCCGCGTACGTTAGGTGATAGGAATTTCCCCGCTATCGAGGTTTCGAACCCTTTCGCTCATTTGGAAAGGGACGTGAATGAGGGGGAAACTATTTTAATTGGGGATTCTTTAGTGCACCACATGGACAAAGAGTTCGTTGAACGGCATCCAACCAAGAGGAAGAGGGTCTGTCTCCCAGGGGCCAGGGTTGACAGAGTTGGAGACGAAGTGGATAAGATTGACGTTGCCTCCCGTCACTCAATGTTGGTGACGATGGTAGGAGGCAACGACTCGTATAGGCCCGATACGAGAGTGCCTGACCTTTTGGAGAGATATAGGGGGTTAATTAGGTCCCTGAAGGCGAGGTCAGATAGGTCTTTAGTTCTAGGTATTACCTCTAGGCACGGGTTGGGTCTTAGGATTACGTCAAAAACAATATTTTTTAATAATAAATTAGAAGAGATTTGTGCTGAGGAAAATGTACCCTTCGTAAAGCTGTGGTCCGAATTCAGTGATCCTAGCCTTTTTATAAAAGATGGGGTGCATTTTAATAAAATAGGTAATGCTAGGCTAGGTAGGTTAATAGACGAAAACGTGCGAAAGCTGTATAGGTCGAAGCCTTCTTTAAACGTTGTGGGTCCGGGAACGCGAGCCCGACGTGAAAAATAGTTTAAAACGCGGGCCCGTGGTAAAAAATAACTTAAACATCTTTTATTGTAACGCGCGTAGTATTAGAAATAAATTAAATGACTTTAAGGCAATAATTTATTCCGGCAACTACGATATAGTTGCTATCACTGAAACTTGGTTAAATACCGTGACTCGGGACTTGTTGGTGGAACTTGATATACCGGGTTTTAAACTCTTTACTAATGATAGGTTACATAGGTTTCGTGGCGGCGTTTTGCTGTAGGCCCCTACATTCGTAATTCCCTTAGGGCTATCGAGGTTAAGTTAGATTTTCCGGCAGCAATTAATGCGATATGTGTTGAAGTTAGGGCGCGTAGTATTAGTTTTAATTTTGTTGTTGTTTATAGACCTCCCGTTCAACCCCTCGATACAGATACTAGATTTTACTCACTTCTTGGTAATTTTATTGACAATCGGAATAGTATAATTGTCGGAGACTTTAACTGCCATAATGTTAATTACGAGAATCTTACTGGTAATGAGGAGGGTTTGAGATTGATTGAGTTTATGGAAGATAACTTTTTACGACAGATAGTTACCGAACCAACGCGCGGTGACAATATTTTAGTTTTGTTGATGACGAACGGCGAGAATATAGTCGAAGGTTTAGAAGTAGGCGAGAGTTTAGGATGTAGTGACCATCAAATTCTTAGGTTTAAGTTATCGATCGAAAACACTAAGGATAGTAACGTAATAGAAGTCCCTGATTTTCGTAGGGCTAATTTTGATAGTTTTGCGGATAGAATGAGAGTAGTGGACTGGGATAACTTATTTATGGGTAATGACACAAATTTGCATTGGGTGGCGTTTAAAGAAAGTTTTAGGAATATTAAAAGGGAGTTTATTCCTCGTAGGCCCAAGCGCGCTAGAAATCGTGGTAGGCCCAAGTGGTGGACTAGGGAAATAGGCGAGTTCATAAACGAGCGTAATAGAGCGTATAGACTTAATAAGCGCAATGGCACGGCAGCTAACTTTAATAGATATATCGAGCTTAGACGTCAGGTTAAAAGATCAGTTAGGAATGCCAAGCGTAATTTAGAGATACTTATAGCTGCGGATAGTAAACATAATCCAAAAAAGTTTTTTGAATACGTCAATAATCGTAAGCCGATAAAATATAACATAGGCCCTCTAGTGGATGTTAATGGCGCTTTGGCTTCTGACGCTCGGGCGATGGCGGGTATTTTCAATAACTTTTTTGAGACAGTTTTTACCGTAGAAGACGTAAATAATGTCCCCGACGTGGACGATATCGTTCCATTTAGTAGCGAGACTATTTTGGATGAAATAACTGTTTACGAGGCTGAGATTGCGCATTATATCGATAGGCTAAAAGTTAGCAAGGCTCCAGGCCCTGACGCTTTTTATCCCAGACATTTGAAAGATTTGAAAGACGTTATCGTAGGCCCCTTAACGAAGATTTTTAATCAGTCACTCGAAACGGGGATTATTCCTGAAGACTTCAAATTAGCTAACGTCACGCCCATTTTTAAAAAAGGCGACCGCACGGTACCTAGTAATTATAGGCCCATTAGCTTAACGTCAATTGTAGGTAAACTTTTGGAATCCGTAGTTAGGGATCGTATCATCGATCACTTAGAAAGAAGAGATTTGAGTAATAGTAGTCAGCATGGGTTTCGACGCCATAAATCTTGTTTAACTAATTTGTTAGAATTTTATAACGAAATAGTGCGCGAATACGATAGGCATAGAGCGGCTGACGTTATTTATTTAGATTTTAAAACGGCGTTCGATACAGTTCCGCATAGGAGATTAATTGCGAAGGTCAAAGCGCACGGTATACGCGGTCAGATAACTAATGGTTTGAAGAATGGCTTCGTGCTAGGAGGCAGAGGGTCGTAGTAAATGGTAGTGAATCGGGGTGGTTGGATGTAGATAGCGGTGTCCCACAGGGTTCAGTGTTAGGCCCATTGCTATTCGTAATTTACATTAACGACATAGATGTAGGATTGACTAGTAACGTGTCAAAATTCGCGGACGATACTAAAATAGGAGGTAAGGTTGTTAACGAGGACGATAGAAATAGGCTCCAAGACGATGTAGATAGGATTATGGAGTGGTCAGATAAGTGGCAGATGCAATTTAACGTAGACAAATGTAAAGTTTTGCATGTAGGTTCTCGTAACAATAATTACACGTACACGATGGATGATTGGGAGTTGGTGAGCGTTGACGAGGAAGTAGATTTAGGCGTACGCGTATCTAAGGATTTAAAGGTTAGGAACCAGTGCCTGGAGTCTTGCGCAAAAGCTAATAGGATGTTAGGCTTCATAGCGCGTAATTTCGAATTTCAATCGAAAGATATTATATTGCCCCTTTACAAGTCCCTAGTCAGGCCTCATTTAGAATATGCCGTTCAGTTTTAGTGCCCGTACTTGCGTGAGGATATTGATAGGTTAGAAAGGGTTCAGCGTCGTGCCACGAAACTAATTCCGTCATTGCGCAACAAGCCTCATGAAGATAGGATTAAAGAATTATACCTGTTTTCACTCGAAACTAGGAGATTAAGGGGGAGCTTATTGAAGTTTTCAAAATCGTTAATAACATCGATAACGTAAATTTTGACAAATTGTTCACTGTCGATAATAGTAATACTCGTAATAACGGATTTAAGTTGCGTGGCAGACGTTTCATTACTAATATCGCTAAAAACTTCTTTACGTTTAAAGTAATTGATAAATGGAATAATCTTCCCGCGCCCTTCGTGAACTCTACCAGCGTTAATGTGTTTAAGAACCGTCTTGACAGACATTCTAAAAATATTAACGTTGTTTAAAAAATAAAAAAAAATCAATTAGCAACAGGAGCTCTGGGGGTGGTGGTCGAGGATGAGTCTGTTGACGATAAATGCCAGCTTGTGACATGCTAGCGTGTGATGCCAGCAATAAAATTATTAAAAAAAAAAAAAAATTAGACTAACACGAACGTAGATGTAGCTCGTAGCGTAAACTAACCCACTTTTTGTTTAACTTTACCTCCTTTCTTTTTTTCTTATCCTTTCCTTACTTTGCATGTCCGTAACTCTCTTTTCTTGCATGTTTGTAGTTTGCATGGTATGACAGTGAGTTAAGACTGTGTTGCATGGTTTGTAAGCGTTCTTATTTTACTTCTTTTCATCTTTCACCCCTCTCCTATTTTCTTCGACTATTTTTCTGACTTGTCGGCAGTGGCCGGCGGATGATGATGGTGAGTCTTTTTTCTCTTTTTCTGAATGAATGTTAACCCACGAGTGATAGGTGTTCCTCCTTACTTAACCCCTTATTCTCTTCTCTCCTCTTAACCACCCTTTCTCTCGGGCTAACCTTAGAGTGGATCTTAAGGTCTTTGTTAGCCTTAGCTTCTGTAGATCTGTCGATGTGTTTTCATACGCGTATCACATTAATTGCGGTCGGGAGGTTACGTGGGGTTACAGGAGGTTACATGGGGTTACGTGGAGGTTACAAAACACACCAGCACTCTGTGATGATATGACAAAAATATTTTGGTTTAACATAGGATGTTTCGTCAGAGACGAACTCGTTTGGACCGAAGAATTTACTGCTATGGGACATATACACACACACTGTATATACACAGTATATATATATATATATATATATATATATATGAAAATTATTTCACGAAAGTAACACGTGTGTTGTGCGCAACCCCTTCATTTATGTGGTGCACACCCTTTTCCGATTGCACTTATTTCGTACGCGCGTGGTTTGTTTATTTCAGGATGACTGCCTATCCATTCGGATGGCCTTTCATTTTGGAAGCCCGCTTTGAATTTCAAACTTTCAATGTTAATTTACCCTCAGCTTACAAGAAAGGCCCATTGCAAGGTAGCATAGAAACGGCACACTCCCTCTTATAAAGTTTATTTAATTTCACTCCAATTAAGACATAAACTGAAAGAAATATACGGATGTGCGATTACAAATTTTGTTTAAAAAAAATCAAATTCTTAATTTAAAGAAAATGTTTGCGAGTATTTAAGTCTCAAAAAAGTATTTATACAGGTTTTTTTTTTTTATTTGCGTGTAACTTTAGAAACAGCACTAAATTCAAATTTCGTAATCTAAGAAGTTTAGAAAATAGTTTACTTACGAAAATTTGGGAAATTTACTCTCAACAGCTCTGCGCGAGTGCCGCAAATTTTTCCAGGAAAAAGTCCGTCAAATAAATTTGATTACTTCTCACAATAACTGAATGGTCATGCACTAACTTCTCGGGTTCCCACGGGAACCAACTTCAACACCAGATATTGACTTTTCCCTGAGGAAACCTAATATGTCGCAAACTTAAAAGTTTAACATTTAATGAGAACAATTTAATGAGAACAAAATTAAATTAAAAGAAATTCCACAAAGTTCTTTTTTTTCTGGTCGCTAACAATAAAGCTCTTACACACAAGTTCGCGTAAACAAAGGAAATTCAGATTTTAGAACAACGTGAGACAATTTCAAATCAACTTAGAAATTTTCAAACATGTCACAGATTTTAAGGAGTTATTCTTACAAGCCACTTTTAACTCTCGAAGACGGATCTACAACTGCCTTATAACTCTAAGTTACACCTCAGGAGTACAAGAACTCCCTTTAGTGTCTAAAGGACCTATCAAAACCATTTTCATTACATGACATCATTCGTACAAAATTACTGATCTTTTATTGGTTCTAATCTCGACTTCGTTAAATTCTACGCTCTGCCTTTCTTAAAAGAATTTCAAATTAAAATTTAAAATTTAAAATTAAAATTTAAAATTTAAAATTAAAATTTAAAATTTAAAATTAAAATTTCAAATTTAAAATTAAAATTTAAAATTTAAAATTAAAATTTAAAATTTAAAATTTAAATTTAAAAATTAATATTCAAAATTAAAATTTTAAATTTTCTCTCGAGGGTTTCCCTCAGACGAACCCAAGAATAAACAAACCCGAATCTTTACAAATTTCAAAAATGAAAGCAACTTTGTTCAGCTATATTTTTCCCCTTTCGTACTGAACCATAAATCTATCCAAGACTGTCAAACAATAATTTCCCTTCTCTGATTACGCACTCAGCCTTTGGCTATACTCGGGTATCGGTTCACTTTACTTTTGTATGCCTTCAATTTCAAAGATTTAAATTTTCACGCGAACTTAAATCGATTTCAAAATCACTTCACTCTTTCTTTCTACCATTTTTAGTTACATTTTGACGAGATTTTCGCATACAATTTGACCGTCACAACACGTGAATAATATTTATGATGAAAATAACCACGAAGGAAAAAGGAAACACAGAATGGTGTTTATATCATTACTAGGCCCATTCTTTGTTTCCATTTTTGCATAACTTTTAGCCTACCTAAATTAGTGTTCATCACCCAGTGTAGTACTTAATTAATTTACATAAATATTTCCATATATGCTAATCCTCAGTTTATCTTAGCATACTATAAATGCCGTTATATAATTGTTAATCACTATAATTACTGTCATTGCATTTGTTTTTCACGGTGTACGTGCAGAATTTCTGTTATCAATAGGCTTCATTAGTTCATTCTGCGTTCCCACTCGTGTACAACTCATTAGCTTTCTATATATTAACAATTAAGTTGCATAACCATTTCCTTATTGGCTAAGCCTCAAGTCATCTTAGCATAATATAAATGCCGTTATATAATTGTTAATCACTATAATTATATTGTTTACGTCATTGTTCTTCACTGTGATCAAATAACTGATTTATTTTCTTAATTAAACGCAAAACAACAAGTGATTTTTATAACCTTATTGATATTATTTGCTTGGGTATAATCCAAGCTGGTGACCTCGAATCAATTCGTGGCATTCCAGAAAGTAATTATAGTAGGCCTACCTCATTAGTCACATCAAACCGGTGATACTGTAGGACATCATAAATTGTTGACCCAGCCTTGTCATTAACAATCAATCATTCCATCAATTAATCATTAGCCCTAAATTAATCAGTATCACCTCACTCGATTAATACTAGGCCCACTATATATATATATTAGGGTGTTCCACTTTTATCAAGTTGTGAATTTCACTACACTTTGCTCTACCCCGTACACCTCATGATCTGTAAAGCATATGTATCAAATTTGAAGCAAATTGAACACCATTTAGAAGTTGCACACTTATGTCACCTCTGATACCTTAGCCCTTTGTAACCAAATCTCGAGAAAGTCCCAACTTCCAACATATTGTAATGTTTTCTTTTCTTTCACAGGTGCAAAAAGTGTTGAAAATGGAAAGAAAGAAGATCTGGCTGATTGAAAAAACTCCAGTCGAAGAGCTCTTAGGAGCAAGATTGCCATCCCGGGAGCAAGTCCTCCTCTGCTTTATGTACCATCACCTGGAGCTGAAGGAAACAATCTCCCTTGCCATCAAGTCTACGAGTATCAAGCTTCAAGAAGTTTGGAAGAAGGCGAATATCCCCGTGAAGACAGAGGAGAACATTAGAGCTGCTATACTAAAGCTGTACAAAGTCTACCAAAACTTGAAGGAGAAGTCGAGAGAGACGGACAAAGCCATTGTGAAGCGTCAGGTGTGGAAAGGAGACCTTGCTGACCTTTTCGATATCGCTTGTCAAGGTGTGATGAGCAGGAGTTCAGTTCCGGAGGAGGACAAGGTTTTCTTCTCCTCCCAGAGGGAGGACAGAATGAGTTCTTCAATGGCTGGGGTGGATAGGAAACACACCATGGCTGTCAAATGGAAAGAAGAAGCAGCTAAGAAACTTTAACTTCGAAAACGAAAGCATGCTGAAGAAGCTGAAAAGATCTCTGAGAAAATGAATCTGGATAGCACATCCTGTAGCTCAACGGCGACAACAAATGATTATGAAGATTTTGCTGCTCCATTGGCCTATAAGTCACCTCGTCGTTCCAAGAACACACTTGATCCAACGCTCGTGGCTACTTGGGATAGAGAACAACTCTCTATTCGACAAGCAAGCACTTCCTTCATTGCAACTGCTAAAAGTCTCGGACAAGATGTATCGCAGATTATTATTTCGCCATCAGCTGTTCATCGAGCACGTGCCTAGTATCGAGAGAAAATGGCCAAACAACTTGAGGAGTCGATCTTCAAAGATCCACCTCTCTTAGTTCTGCACTGGGACAGCAAGTTACTACCCCAAGCTGCTGGCGGAAGCTCTAGAAGCTTGGAAGACAGAGTAGCTGTTGTGGTAACAGGGAAGGCGTTCGAGCATCTTCTTGGAGTGCCTGTTGCCCAGGATGGTACTGGTGAACAAATGGCTGGAACCGTCATCCAGGAGCTGCAACGATTTGGAATTCAGGACCGCATCATTGGCCTCTCGTTTGACACTACGGCGTCCAATACCGGACTTCTGCAAGGGGCAAGTATGAGGATTGAACAATTCCTTGATCGGTCGCCTGTGTCTACAGCATTCCCTGTAAAAGTTGTGATTTAGTATACGTGGGAGAAACTGGAAGAAATATTGAAACCCGTATCAAAGAACACAAATATGCCTTCAGAAGTTGTAATACTAATAATGCCATTTTTTATCACGCTAGCCAAAATAATCATGCTATAGATTGGGAATCAAGTAAGGTACTTTATAAATGTAATAATTATGTCAAAAGAAAAATAATAGAATCTGTGTGTATAGAAAAAGTAGATAATTTTAATTTGTGCGAAGGTACTTATAAGTTAGACCCTTTAATGAGATTCTTGGTCAATAAATCCCTTACGGAGTCGTGGGAACGTGTTCGAACCTAAGTGTGAATTTCTTAAATGTCTCTGGATTGGAATGTTTCCTTACTCGCTTTTAGTAAATGTAATAATGGAAGTAATTAATGTGGAAATAAATATATGCAGTAATTATGTCAAAACATTAGGATCTGTATGTATAGAACAAGAAGATATTTTTAATTTGTGGAAATGTAGTTATAAGCTGACCCTGTAATAAAATGCCCTTCTGGTTTCGGGAGAACGATATCTAACCTAGGTGCGAATTTCTCAATGGTCTCTGGATTATTTCCTAATCGCCTTTTTTCATTCGTTTTTCGGTTTATAATTTCTGTATAATAAAAACAATGTAATAACCAATGTAATAATAAATTTATAATTTCTGTAATTAATAATTATGCAATATTAAATGTAATAAATTTAATTATAAATGTAATAATTATGTAAAAAATAATAGAATCTGTATGTTTAGAACAGGAAGATAGTTTTAAAATTTGTGCGAATGTACTTAATGAAAATGCCCCTCCTGTCTCGAGAGAATGGAATCCAACCTAGGTGCGAATTTCTTAACGGTCGATCCCTGAACTGTTTTTCCCTCTTGTTTTGTTTCATTTGTGTTTCTGTATCCACCCGAGGAGGATGCCAGTGGGCGTCGAAACTGTCGTGGAAATAAACTCTGTCTATTAGAGTGGGTTTTTATTCTCATATTTTGACCTTCACGTAAAAAAGTGAAGTTTTTTTGCATTTATAATCCTAAAACTATTTGATATCCTCTTTACTGTTTCATAATAATACTATCATATATACAATATGTTTCACAAATTCTTGATTCATTAATAGCAATTCGTATTAAATTTCAGTTAAAATCAATCTTATTTGTGCTCATAAATCAAGTCACTTTTTCTTTGTCCAAAATTCAATCCACTCGTGCTGATAAATTAATTTAATTTTTCATTGTACAGGGTGTTCCCCAAGGTAAAGTGGGTAAAGGGTTTATGGGGCACATTGTACATGCATTTGTATATGTAAACTTTGTTAAACTGAATAAGTGCTAATGTAATATACCAAATTGTATTGTTTTAATAATGGTAATCGGTTGGGCAATAGCGAGTGGCATCGCAAATTTGCTCAAAGGGTGCCCTTTATTATAACCTGCATCCCTCTCTTCCTTTGCGAAAATCCTGGATCCTCCCCTGATGTGTGTGTGTATGTATGTATGTGTGTATGTATGCATAGTATGTATATAAAAAATGTTTTGATGACTCAAACAAAAATGTTGCCAAAAAATTTTTGTTTTATATTTAGAGCGCGAGTTTTTTATTTTGTTAGAAAATGAATTTTGTTGCTCGTAATTTGCTATAGTGAACAGATCGAGCAAAATCTGCGTTTGTTTGTTTTAAGCAATAATTTGTTTTAATTAAACATAAAACCGTTTTAATTCAACTCAAAAATATATCTGAATGCGCCGCCATGACAGCAAATGTATTATTTGCTGTTCAACGACAATTTTTCAAATCTCGTTTGTTGCCAGTTAATATGTACAGTGAAAATCCGAAGTTTGCTTTGAATTCCCAATCGGATTAAACCCAAACATTCGAATGCCTTATTAGGCAAGTGGCCAACCCTGATAACAGGTCATATTTTTTGAGTTTAATACCTCCCTCGTACAGAAATGTACAACATGTCCTAAAATGATCTGCACCATCTGGACATATAAGTTTGGCATGTTGTCCTCCATTCTGAGTGTGCTAAGATAGTAAAATCATCCATAAACTTCAGCTATGTACAGGTACTCATGTGTATTCATGTTTTCAATTCACCCATTACAACTGAAATCTTTGAAGACACAATGAACAGTGAAGACAAGGTTTATTTCCCATGAAGTTATACATTTTCTGAAAGCTCTAGTGCTACACTATATCAATTTATCTATAAAAACATTCTTTTACATGATATATTTTATATTTTGCCTAAAAACGTTATTGTTAGACCCCAAAAATATCACCTAAAATACAGGTGTTTCACAAAACTGATTAATATGAGTTACACAAAACTAATTTCGAGTACAATAATTCAGGTATTTTGATACTCCAAGCATTAATACACTATGTTGAACAAAATGAATGCCATATTAAAGTGTTGAATCACCATACAAAGTATGTGCCTACATGGGTTAATAATGGAGACCTCTGTTCGCATGCCAGCAGAAAGGTTTATCGTTCAGTTATGAAAAACAGGCAAATGTTGGCATGATCAGGGGCACATTTACAGTGTGCGGGGCCTTGGGTAAACTATTTATCGGGATGTATCATTTTAGTGTGTTAATGAATGACAATATTTTGTAATGCACATAACAGATATATTTTTTTAACACACACAAAGCACACATGCGGAAGCCATTCGGCTTATTAATGTGATATTAAAGACTATAACTTACCTATGTACACATACAGTGTATACAGCTACACTAGTAGGCTGCACAGTTGTAATGCACTTAATAAACATTTACACAGTTATTGTAATGCACTTAATAAACAGCCACATAGTTGTAATGCACTTAATAAACAGCTAAACCGTACAGCTTACTGTGCTGTAGATAAAGTGTAAATTTGTAATGAATATTACATAGGACGCTTCCTGGCTTTTTGTTTGGAAAACTGCGTGATTGTGTCCTCGAAACTCACCGACTGCAACACCTCATGCTCTATACTCAACAGCGCCAGGGACGAAAGGCGCTCCTGACCCATTGTGGAGCGAAGGTAATTTTTGATCAGTTTGAGTTTCGAGAATGAACGTTCACCAGAACAGTTCGTGACAAACATACACAGGTATATTCTCATTGCTATTTCCATGTTTGGGAATGTTCCTTTCAGTTCGTTTGTGTTCATATGCTAATAAAATCTGTTGCACATGTCTTCACGTTCCGTCTGGGATTCTGTTTCACTTTCGGTGAGTTTCATTACGGCAGCGAACTGCACAACTTCTGTTACCAGCTCTTTCTCCAGATCAGCCGGATAGCATTCTACTAGATGTTCAGCTGACCGTCGAAGACTGTCGATGTCCAGGACTAGAAGGAAATACAAAAATCCAAATCTTTTCTGCAGGACAGCGTACACTTTTAGACGAGTGTTCAGAGTAGTACACAGTTTATCAATTATCGGTAGAAATGCAGTGGTCCGAAATGAATCTCTTGGTGTCAGGTTCGTATCTTCGGCAGTTCCGATTTCGTCATGATGGCGCTTTCTCTTCTTTGTAGGTTGAGTCGATTCCTTGTATACTCGATGGCCACACTTTCCGATGCCCTGGTCCTCGAATTCGTCAAATCTTGATCTGAGATCTTCAACAAATTGTAGTAGTGATTTCAGCAAGAGGGTGGCTGAGTCTAACGATATTCCTTGTTTTTGCAGAGATGCATTCGTTTTTTGAAATCGTTCGAGAATAGTGTTCCATAAAACCAATAAAATGGCTGTTTCGAGTTGTTGAAGCTGTTTAGACAATCCCCTGGCTTCGATCCTGGCTTCCGCAGTTTGGCTGGTATCTGCTGCTAGCTCATCGAGTACCACGATTTTCTCGGCGTAGCCTTCGGTTAAAGATTGGAAGGCATCTGATCTGGCTGACCAGCAGGTATCGGAGAGACCTTTGTCGACTTTTAGTTTCTCACTACAGGAACTACTATCGAGAACCTCTACATGTCGACGCCATCGGTATGTCGAGGAGACGAGAAACGTGTAGACATTCTGAATGAGCATAAACAATTCAACGCAAGTCTTAGATGAAGGGGGGTTATAATATTGCTGTCACTGCTATGAATAACACTTTCTGCAAGAGCTAAGACTCTACATTGTAATTTTTCTGATGGCTGGTAATTTGAATCACACGATTCAAACTCTTTGTTCAGCAACCAGAGAAACGCCTTCTGTAAAAGTGCTGGAACAAATTCTTCAGATTTTTTCAGGCCGATTTCAGCAGCTGTGTAGTACTCAGTTGGCTTTTCAATTTGTGTTATTTCTCGTCTAAGCATACCAATGGCAGAATGAAGTAAACTTCCTAAATTCACTGGAACATTTGATTGTTCTTCAGCAGAACCAAGTGTCATCTCATTAGAGTTGAAATCTTCCTTCAGTTGAGCAAAGGCTCTGACAGCATCTCCTAAGCTGACACTGCTACTGACAACAATGCTTGACTTGGACTGTCCTTGCTTGGCATGAATAACAATGTTATTACCATAATGCTTTATGAGACGGCGCTGAAGTTTTTCTGCACGGTATACTTGGGTATCAATGTGGTCAGGTAACAGCTGTTGGAATTTGTCTAGCAGGGTTTTCAACTTATAAGCTTTTCCTTGTTGTAGATTAACATCTATTTCTCCTACTAGTGCCATAAATGCCTTCTCATATATGTTCTCTCCTTCTTCCATTTTCCTTGAAGAACTGATGTTATGCTTGCTTGTATAGCTTGCCATGCAGGATTTGTGGTAAGCAGCATCAGCTGCAATGAGGTCTTCTCCTTCAATTTCGGCAAGCATAGAAATGTCCTTCCGAGTTTGTGCTGCTTGATTGAGATTACTCTGACACGTAGTTGTTTGTACCTTATGTATGCTGTCCCTCTTTCGCGCGTTGCATATTAAACACATTGAAAAATCTGTAAGCTTGGATGTTTGAGCTCGTGTGCGAACACTTTGTTCTTCAGTACCATGTGATGCAGAATCATGCGTGCTACATTTTGTACTAACATGAGAAATGTTTTTCTTACTTGTAAGTGATTGATAACAGCTACGACGATATGTAACAAACATATTATGTAATTTTGTAAGGTCATCAAACTCAGATTCAAGTCTTTGTAAAAGGTCATCCTGCCGTAACAATGATGTTGACAATAATGTTTCAATATGGGTACAACCATTTTTTTCTTTGCGACTCTGCTGACATATAACGCATTTCTCTCAATTTGTTGACAGCCTGTTTCTTCACCTGTACAAATTTTAATGGACTTGAGTCAGGTTCTGCCATACTTGATATAGATGATCGTCTGAAATAAAAATAACAATAATTAAATTGTGGTTTTCAACAATACCACACATTTGCACAATGTTTGTCACAGCACACATTTGTCTTATTCTAATATTGGGATAATAAAAGGAGGAAGTAAATTTAAAACTGAACAATACATGATTGTATTACGTTTTACTATAATGTGATAATTCAATTGTGTATCTCGATAGTAAGCACTTATAATAAACAGTATAAGTTGATTAGTTAACAGTGTTTCAGTTCGAAACTAAAACAAATTATCATCTGGATAAAGTTTCAGGTATTTTCTAGGTGTTTGTTTACATTGGCGTTTCCATAGCAACCGCACATCAAATACTGAGGACAACACTTAAAAATGTGTTCACTGAACATTAAGGACTAATAAAAAACATATTACAACTTTCTGTACAAGAGGAGGAATTAAAATTGTTTAAATCGGGGTCTGGCCGCTCGCCTATATCGATTGCCTGCTTGGCGTAGGTGGCGTTGCAATCATTTTGTTTAGGCTTTTGAGCAGTGAAGACCACGTTTGCAAAACTTGACATTTCCTGTAATATTTGCCCACAATAAACCCTGAAAATGGCCTTCTAGGCAGTGTGGTGAGTCTGGTAAGAAAAGAAAAAAGTTGTGCTGAATATTCAACAAGAGGTTGATATAATTAGGTGATTAGAGAAAGGAGAAAATCGTTTTAAATAATGAGAGTTTAGCTTTGGCTCTTCTACTGTGCATAATATAAAGGATCAGAGAAAGAAATTTTTTAAATATTACGCAGACTCTGTGTCAGAAATAGCGGTACTTTAATTATTATGTTAAGACTTTACTGAACATTTGGCAATACATTATATTGTATGTGCATGTACTGTGTCCACTTCGTACGAGTTTGATCTGGTTATCTTGGCAAAATTTCCAATTATACAAATTTTGGTTTGTCCCATCCGGATAATTGGATCTTTACTGTAAATGTCAACGATCGGTTTTAAGCGAGTCACGATTAAAGGGTGAAAAACGGCAACAAACGGCCATGTGATACACAGTTGGCTTTAGTTCTCGTACGCTGATTTAAAAAGTACTATGTTGTGTTAGGGTGTGTCAATTTTAGGGAGCAAAGTGAAATATTTAGATTTTGAAAGACTACTAGTGACCAAATGATGCATTTTTATGTGCTAAATCGAAAAATGGCTTTAAAATCCAGATTTTACCACTCCTAGCTACTTATATTTGAAGTTGAAGTTTACGAAAAATCAGCAATTTTTGCAAGTATTTTTTTATTGTATATAACTACATTTTACATACATTACATACAATTAAAGACATTTTGATTGTATTTCAACATTAAAACTTAGAAATATAGATAGGTTTATGCAAAAAACAACTTTTTTCTACGTGAAGGTCAAAATATGATAATTAAAACCCACTGTAATAGACAGAGTTTATTTCCACAACAGTTTCGATGCCCACTGGCATCCTCTTCAGATGGATACAGAAAAACGAATGAACCAAAAAAAGAGGAAAAACAGTCCAAGGACCATTAAGAAATTCGCACCTAGGTTAGATCCCGTTCTCCCGACACTGGAAGAGCATTTTTATTAAAGGGACCCGCTTATAAGTACATTTGCACAAATTTAAAACTATCTTCTTGTTCTATACATACAGATTCTATTATTTTTTTACATAATTATTACATTTATTATTAAATTTATTACATTTAATATTGCATTATTATTTATTACAGAAATTATAAATTTATTATTACACTGTTGTTTATTATACATAAATTGTAAACCGAAAAACGAATGAAAAAGGCGAGAAGGAAACAATCCAGAGATCATTAACGAATTCGCACCTAGGCTAGATCCCGTTCCCACGACCCCAGAAGGGCATTTTTTTTTATTAAAGGGTCCCGCCTATAAGTACATTCGCACAAATTAAAACTATCTTCTTGTTCTGTACATACAGATTCTATTATTTTGACATAATTACTGCATTTATTATTGCATTTACATTTTTTAACATTTATTATTATTACCTTTACACTAATTATTACATTTATTTTATTACCTTTATTATTACATTGCATTTATATTTATTTCCACATTTATTACTTCCATTATTACATTTACATTTACGTTTATTATTCCATTTACATTTTACCGAAAGAAAAAAAAACCCGAATGAACTAAAAGCGAGTAAGAAAACAATCCAGAGACCTTTAAGAAATTTACACTTAGGTTAGAACCCGTTCACCCGACGTCGTAAGGGATATTTTGACCAAGAATCTCATTAAAGGGTCGAACTTATAAGTACCTTCGCACAAATTAAAATGATCTTCTTGTTCTATACATACAGATTCTATTATTTTTTTTTGACATAATTATTACATTTATAAAGTACCTTACTTGACTCCCAATCTATAGCATGATTATTTTGGCTGGTGTGATAAAAAATGGTATTATTAGTATTACAACTTCTGTATGTACAGAACAAGAAGATAGTTTTAATTTGTGCGAATGTACTTATAAGCGGGACCCTTTAATAATAATAATAAAAAAAAATGCTCTTCTGGCGTTGTGGGAACGGGATCTAGCCTAGGTGCGAATTCCTTAATGGTCTCTGGATTGTTTCCTTCTCGCTTTTTCCATTCGTTTTTCGGTTTACAATTTCTGTATAATAAACAACAGTGTAATAATCAAGGTAATAATAAATTTATAATTTCTGTAATAAATAATAATGCAATATTAAATGTAATAAATTTAATACTGTAATAGACGTAATAATTATGTAAAAAAATAATAGAATCTGTATGTATAGAACAAGAAGATAGTTTTAAATTTGTGCGAATGTACTTATAAGCGGGTCCCTTTAATAAAAATGCCCTTCCAGTGTCGGGAGAACGGGATCTAACCTAGGTGCGAATTTCTTAATGGTCCCTGGACTGTTTTCCCTCTTGTTTTTGGTTCATTCGTTTTTCTGTATCCACCCGAAGAGGATGCCAGTGGGCATCGAAACTGTTGAGGAAATAAACTCTGTCTATTAGAAGAGTGGGTTTTAATTATCATATAGATAGGTTTCTTCAACTTTGCCAAGGATGCCATGTCTGCCTTGCTCTTCTTCCTGGACATGAGCTCCCTACTGGCCACCTGGCCACTGATGTACGCCTCCCTCCTCTCTTGTGAGTAAACATGTTGTGCTGCTTCACTTGTCATCCTTACACACCTCTCTACTGACTGTGTGTGTGAGGGCCATGCAGGAACTTCCATTGGTCTATCCAGAAACTCCTTGATTGCAGCAGTGGTGAGGGAGCAGGTCAGAGGAGGCTCAGTCATACCATAGTTCCAGTCAATAAGCTCCGAGAGTTTGGTAGCATCTGGGTTGATGTCAGGAGTCTTCCTGGGTCTGACACTGCAGTCTCCTACCTGTGTGTCCTCATCTCCTTCACCTCTGATTTCCAGTATCCTCTTCTCTGCCTCTCTCCTCTCCTCCTCCACCTCACTGCACAGCATCGCCTGGAGCACAGACTCAGAGTGTGCATACCAGGCTGATCTCTTCACTGTTGGCATCACTATTCCTATCACCTCCTTCTTCTGACTTCTGAGCAGCTCCAGCTGGTACAGTACATGCCTGGGACCCTCCACCCAGCTATGATTTAACTTGATGTTGAACCAGTTTGGCATGTAGACTCCCACTATGAATTCCACAATTATCTTCAGATTCTTCAGGTTCCTACCGTTCAGCCCATGTTTGGAAATCCACAATCTGCAGAACCTTAGAGCCGTGGTGACCCACCTACTGTGACAGACTGGCCCAATCTCCAGGAGAGCTAGACTCTGATGTACCTCTCCCGATCTGATGGCAGTGATTATTCTGTAGTCATATGATTGGTCTGTGCTGAGGTCCTTGACTACCTCCTGACTGAGATGGGGTAGAGGAGGACCAACAGTGATCCTCGTGAAGTTTGGGTTGATCTCCAGCTCAGTGGCAGTGTCTAGCATCTTCCCTAGGGGCCCAGACCACTTGTTGTTGCTCAGTGTCTTGCCATCCAGTGGAGTCACCAGGTGTCTGAGACTCAGCTCCCCAGTGTGCAAGTCACAGACAATCCACACCAACTTCCTGCTAAGCTTGGCCTCCACATAATGCATTACTCTTTCCCCCCAGCCAGTATTCACATTAGTACTGTCACCTCCTATGGCCAAAAGGGTCTGATTTGCTCCTCTCTCTCTTAGCCAGTTCACCAGTTGATCAGCAATGACCTCAGCATGACTTCTCTCCTCTGCAGCTTCCTCTGGTACAAAATGCCACAAATATTTCCCACCTGGTTCATGCACACTGTGTAGTGTTCTTCCTTAATGAGGCCAGGAAACTGCCTGTCACTGTCCTCAGCTTCCATCATCACTTTGGTGTCATCTCTTTTCCCATCAAAGAAGATACAGGTGATGCCATTTTCCCTAATCTCTTCATCAAACTTCTTGACCAGCTCCTTAGTCAGTGTCTCCTGAGCCCTTCTCACCTTGTTGTGGTCAATCACCAGTGCTGTGTCAAACTCTGTGATAAGCCCAGCATCAATCCAGGCAGCAGTGGCAATCTCTGCAGTCTCTCTCAGCTCAGTGTGATGTCTCAAGCTAGCCAGAGATATGTTGGTGATATCTTCAGTGTTGTATTTCTTCTTCTTAGTCACAGACAAGGAAGAAGTTGTTGCAGCCTCTGTTATGAAGTCTTCGTCCTCCTCTCTCCTCCCTACCTCCTCCAGTATATCTCCAGTCTCTCCCAACTCCATCTCCAGCAGTGACTCCTCCCTCAACTCCTCTTCTTTCTTGGCTGACTCCTCTGCCTTCCTCCTCCTCTTCTCCTCGGCCTTCCTTCTCTGTTCCTGTCTCTGCAGCACTGCTTCCTGTCTTCTGGTCTCAGGGTGATCAGCTAGACCCATCTGGTGTGCCCCCACACTTCCCACCTTTTCTCTCTGACCTTTAATGAAGGCAAGCTCCTGCACTGGCATCTTCTGCTCGCTCCTGCAGCTGCAGTCAATGTGAACCTCACTGTTGCAGACAGGGTTGCACCCAAGCTCATTGCAGCTCCTGATCACACAGTGACAGGTCAGGATGTCCACCAATTTTCCCAGTTTCATCATGAACCTATCTTTGACCTCTAGCTTCACTTCACATTGCCAATGGACACCTTCACTGCCTCATCCCACAGTGCCTTCACTTTAGCCCTAATCCTGATCTCAGTGTTGATTACAGGTCCTGTAAATAGAGCGTTGGCCTTTCTCCACTGAGCCAGTAGCCCTGGAACAATGCCGTTGTTAATCAGGTCATTAACTGGGTAATTCCTCCTGTCTTCCTTACTCATCTCTCTCCTCAACAAACCACACCTCAGCAGATTTCTGGTTGTGGGCAGCTCAGCAGGGGGAAGTTCCCTCCCAGTCCCCACCAAATGACTTAGGTGACAACTTGATTTGCTTCGGGTTCTGATTTCTTTCTGACTCATCCTGTGGACCTGTGAACAAAAGAAATGTCATTGAAATTTGGATAGGCCTACTGATTATGATTACATAAAATTAAGTTAACTGAAATTCTTAATATCTTCCTATAAGCTCAGACAAAAGGCTGTGTTGTTATAGGTACAAGACTTAATTATTCAAAGTAACGACAATTTCATATATCTATTATATCAAAATATACAAAAAGTTTGGGTCACACGTAACATTTCGAATAATTTGAATTACACAATATTTACATCACGAAGTAATCAAAATTGTCAAAAAGGAGGGAAAACACATGCATTCACAATCAGAACTCCAGCATTTGTGACTATGTGAAATTTAGAAACCATACTGCACACCAAAAATAACCAAAGTTGACCACACATATCAATGGCACATTGATATACGATGCTACAGTCATATTTAGGTTATATTTCAAACCTTTATGGTCAAATATAAGTAGGTAAATGGCTTTTCTAAACAACACTAAAGATATTTCTAAGTTTGCTAGATAATATGACATCATTTGAGCATTAGTAGTTTTTGAATTGTTGACTTTACTAAAATTGATACACCCTAATGTTGCGTGCTAATTATTTCTAATACTCTTGATGTCACACACACACACACACACACACTATATATATATATATATTATTTTTTTCTGTCATTACTTGAGCAATGTTAAACTCGAGGACTCGTTCAAGATAATTTGTATAGCATGCTGAACAATTTACAAAAGAGGAAGTTACGCATTCTTGGTAATGAAAATGATAGTAATAGTGATGATAATGTCGTGTACTGGATTTTTAATAAAAAAATATAATAATATTTGATAAGAAATTTAATAAAGTTTTTTGGAGTATAATAAATTTATTAAAATTGTACGAAATTAACATATGTAAAATGTAATTATTTGAAATATAAGTCACTACCCAGCAAACCCACTACGTAAATACAACGTTTTATCCTGGATGAATCTTGGTCATGAATGTCAGAAATTGACGTTGTGTCACAACCATGCGATTTACCATTTCTATGGTTGAACAGTATCCATGTTTGCGCCATTAGAAGTTCGCTGTAAACAGCGAATGTCCCTCTCTTAGCTGTGCCTCTCTAATTCGTCTCCTTTGATTTCTCCCAAATAATGACGTATACTGTACGTACAGAGTAAGTCACTCTGACGTCATAAAGTAACTTAGTTTCCTTCACGTTTCGAACACGTGCTTAGTATGAGGCTATCCTTAGTATTCAATGTATGGTACATTCTTTAATACTAATAAAAGCCTTACTATCTATAAGTCATTATTTATATGTTGTGTCCTGTCGGTGTTATGCAACCATACTCATTCATACATCCATGTTCCTTCTTGACCGTCGTCCTTTATCAATTTTATTACCTATTACCTATTTTATTACCTATTACCCATTGTTTAGTTATGCTCTATCAACTTATCAGTCTATGTTTACTCGTGTCTATATTACGCACACAACCTATTGTGTGACGAATGATATGTGTACACTACTGTGTGCAGTCGTACATGTCTATTGACGATCATGATTACGTACATGTATTCTTTTTACGTTTTATTTTCTTTTTATTATTTCACCTCTCGCAAGTTGTTTATTATTGCTGAGACGAAGGTTCGAATTCCGATTACGTCGTCAAAAGCGAGCCTCTGAATTCGAACTCCTCTCTCTTGCCTCTGCTACCGATTTATAACGTTAAGATGTGATGTTGTATTATTATAATATACCATATTGTTCCCTGCCAGGCTACTGGTTATTATCTACTTAGGCACATAGTTATCCACGTTCTCATTACCTGTACTTACTACTTCTACCTAATTGTCATTCAAATTCTGTTATTTAGGTCTTACGTTCTCATTAATGTCCGTGTACTTTCAAATGAAAAGTACACCGTATTTGTTCTCCGCTTTCCTCATCACTGGCTAATTAGACTTTCAAACTATAATAACCAACCATTCTTCTAATAATATTTGACATAACTTGGCATAATCACTGTTAACTATAAATATATATAACATTGTTGTTAATCCCCTTTAAATTATAAAACAACGGAGAACTCTCCTTCATTATTTAAATTGTGTTACCTATTCAGATTACTTCAGTATTAGATATGTCAATTAACAAATTGCTAAAATTGTAATTAACAGTAATTAATGTACTTAATATAATGTAATTTATGTACTTAATGTACTCTGTACATGTCGGTCCCCCGACATTATGTCGCCACCCAAAAGTGTATACCTTACAAAAATTAGTAATTTTTTTTTGTTAACTTTTTGCTTAAATTATGCTTAACATCAGAATTCTGTAGCTCTCCAACTAAAGTGGGAGCTTAACCTTCAACTGCATTCCCCCAAAATTGAGGCTTATTTATTTCTTGTATTGTAAATTAAATCATTCCTGCCTGAGTTCTTGATACCAGAGGTTGCACCTCCCTCACTTTAAATTTCCTCCCTGAGCCGTTGTTACCAGAGGTGGCTCCTCTCTCATCTTAAATTCCTGCATGAGCCTTTACCCGAGGAGGCCGAGCCCCCCTCACTTTAAATTCCTGCCTGAGGCTTAGACCAAGGAGGCCAAGCCTCCTCATTTTAAATTCTTGCCGTAACTCTTACTCGAGGAGGACAAGCCTCCTCGCTTTCAATTCCCACCTTAACTATTGTGAAACGGGGTCGAACCTCTTACCCCTGTAAATTCCTGCGCGGGGCCTTTGTTACAAAGGGTTGCTCCCCTTTCATTTTTAATTACTGTTTGAGCTGTTATCGTGAGAGGCTGTAAATTCATTTCCCTCCTTCAGTGCCTCGTCCTATATATATAATTTGTGAAATAAAACTTATACGAGTGAACGAAAACTTTGATTTAAGAGTGAAGTGTTTCCATTCATCCCTTCGGGAAAAAAACAAACTAGTAGAAACTATTTTTTGTTGATACTCGGATGCTCTCGGCTAAGGCCGAGCTTACCCAACAAGGACCACCTTCGTTGGATTGTCCAAAGTGCATTAACCCTAAAAAGTCGCAAGCGGGCAGAGGCTCGCACAACGTATGCGCGACAGTTGTACTGATGTCGTCACAAAGTAAAACTTAAACGTTATATTGCAACGATACAACGTTACATAATGACGTTGTATACACGTGAAATACAAGTAAACTTCTGACGTAATTTTTTGTACGTAGCATAGACATTGTCTGCACGTAAGCTTTTACATCCATATCATATAGTTTCGTATTACATTATTCTTTATTACAAAATTGTAACAGTTACATACGGCATACTACTATTTCAAATAGGGCGCCTTTGTTGGACCAAATTCTATCCTTGAGACGAGACAACACAAATTTACGTTGTATCTACATCACAGTGTTAAAATGCAACCTTGTGACAATGTCGTATCTACGTAAAATTGTTAGCTGGGTAATTAGTAACTGTTAGAGAGAAGTTGGAAATTCTGGAGGCATATACCTCGGGTCAGTCTCGGACCCAGTGGGGTATAAGATATGACTGTGATTTAAGAGTAACTAAAAATTCTCTCCACGATCGAAACTTTAAATCATAATCCCGCTCGCCTTCCCCATCCTGTCCATTATTTCAACATAAGTAAAATTCAGAAAAAGGTAGCTAGTCGTTGTAAATTCCTTCCTCCCTCGCTTTGTTCGTTCTAAGTTTCAGTGTCGGGCCACACTACCTGGCTACCTGACGTCCACGGTTCTTCTTTTCAAACTTAATCTGACTGCGAGTTACGGAAAACAATTTATACCTTCGCTCAATGGCGTCCCCTCCCTCAATCCGTTGTGGGAGTGGAATGCTTCTCTCGTGGAAGGATATAAATAACGAGTTACCTTTTCAGTCTTTATTCCACAAGGATAGATCACTTTTAAGAAAAATCAGTGTAAATAAGTAGAAAGAGTGATAATAACGTAAGTGAAAAGAAAAGTAAAAAACAGAATTAAAGTAATTTCACTACAATAATGATAAAAAGAAAAATGGCAATGGTGATGACCGAAGGTGATGAGATAATGATGGTAACTGAGGAGGGTTCCTTTGTTTTTGCTGGGAAACCTAAGTAGTATAGCCGAAAAAGGGGAGAGTGCAAGAATGTTGCAAGTGATTACGCAATGTTGCAAAGGGGGGGTGGGGTTGTTGCAAGGGGGGTGTTGCAAAAAAAAACCAAAGGGGGGATGCTGCAGGTGCAACAAGGAAAACTTGGAGGCGGCATTATCCCCCAAGAGAAAGGAGAGAAAGGAGGAGAGAAAGGAGAAGAGGTGTTCACCTGGCAGGAGCCAAGTGCATATTAAGACTTCAGCCGAGTAGGCGTTGTTTTATAGGCTCCTAATCAGCCAGTTGGCTTAGAAGGCGTAAATGGCTTGAGTTGCCAGATAGCGCCATGTATTCATTTAATTCTAATCGAAGACTGAGTTGCCAGATACCACTTTTTAGCATTGCCAGATACCATTGTATACATTATTATAGACTCCTAATCAGCCAGTTGGCTTAGAAGACGTAAATGGCTTGAGTTGCCAGATACCACTTTTTAGCATTATTATTGCCAGATACCACTTTTTAGCATTGCCAGATACCATTGTATACATTATTATAGACTCCTAATCAGCCAGTTGGCTTAGAAGGCGTAAATGGCTTGAGTTGCCAGATAGCGCCATGTATTCAGTTTGTGCTATATATTTAATTCTAATCGAAGACTGAGTTGCCAGATACCACTTTTCAGCATTGCCAGATACCATTGTATACATTATTATAGACTCCTAATCCGCCAGTTGGCTTAGAAGGCGTAAATGGCTTGAGTTGCCAGATACCACTGTTTAGCATTGCCAGATACCATTGTATACATTATTATATTTCTTAAAAGTTGGTTTAGAATACCGGTACTAGGTTTAGAAGGCGTAACATGATATAATTAAGTAAAACAACATTGCATCATTCTGTTTATTATAAATATATAGAAAATAAATATACATTTCAATAATAATTGTGGAATATGCATATAATCATAACAGTACAGGAAATATATACACACAATTATGGAGATATACAGTGCCCGCGAAAAGTATCCGATCACCCTTGAAATTTGTATTTTTTACATAAAAAACAATGTTTAAATGTATACTAACCTTATATTAGTATTTTGTCATCTGTCCTTTGGTTTGGATGACTTGTTCTAGACATTTTGGCATGGATTTAATCAAGTTTTGACAAACTTCCACTGATATTTCCTTGCACCATACCTTTTTGATGGCCTCTTGTAATTTTTCGACTGAGCCAGTGTCGTGGCATTCAACCTTATTTTTTATTATTAGCCACAGATTTTCTATCGGATTGAGATCTGGACTATTACCAGGCCAATCCAAAATATCAAATTTATTGTCAGTAATCCATTTTGTCACTATTTTGGCCCTGTGACATGGTGCACCATCATGCATGTATGTTTTTGTCCTTTGGATTGCCATTGCCATTGGAAGTTTATCCTGTAGCATTGCTAAATACCGTGCACCATTCATAGTTGTGTTCTTCGGAAGAAAATATAAGTTTCCACGCCCATAGTAACCGAAACAACCCCAAACCATCACACTTGGAGGGTGTTTCATTGTCTTTAGGGTGTATTTAGGGTCCATCCTATTTGAGCCAATAGGCCGGCGAACCTTTTTTGGACAACTTCTGAATGTCAAAAATGTCGACTCATCGCTAAATAAAACCTTCTTCCAGTCATCAACAGTCCAATGAATGTATTTTTTACAAAATGCGACACGTTTTTTACGCATTTTTTCATTAATGAACGGTTTCTTAGCAGCATGGCGAGATGGTAATCCGAGTTCTTTTTGGAGCCGCTCCTGGATAGTTCGTTCAGAAACACCAGATAACAAATTATTCATATTAAATTTTATTTCTTTCGCAGTTATTGTTGGGTTTTTCAATACTAAACGTTTCATAAGTTTGTCTGTTCGCGAATTTGTTTTTCTCGGTCTGCCAGATCGTTTTTTAGGGACTGGCGTGGTTAGGCCACCATTGTTCTTAGCCCGTGAAACCCATAAATTAACGGTACTTTGGGATATGTTTAATTCCTTAGCTATCTGTCTCTGTGATTTCCCACATGCATGCAAAGCAACAATAGCACCTCGACAATCACTCTTAAGTTGTTTTTTAGCACACATTATATATAAATTTTATTTACACCACTTTCTGTAAAAAAAAAAAAAAAATCAAGAAATTTACACAAACAGTGAAATCTGACAAATTTGAGACACAGCCACCCGCAACGAAGGCTACCAGAACACTAATTTGAGAATGCGTTGGATAGCTCTCATATCAGCGAGCAACCTCAAAGTTACCAGATGTCGCTAGAACAAATAGAAAGTGAATTACGTGTCTCTGAATATTAAGGGAAAATATTGTATTTTCTTGAGTGATCGGATACTTTTCGCGGGCACTGTATATAAAATAAATATACATTTCAAATAGAAATAAATATACATTTCAATAATAATAGAAATATGCATATAATCATACAGTACAGTTGAAATATCACGCAAAATATATAAATACATTTCACTTTTTTTTCAAAATACTAAACTCGCACTTAATCGAGTTTACAATTACATCATTATTGCTCTGCATTACGCAGTATATGCGGCTTAATAATATTTCACCGCTTAAAGTAGAGGGAAACCTGTATTCGATATGAAGGGCTTTCATATCGTTCAGTACTATTTTTGTTCCCACTTTACAACCGGTTGGTAAGTCATCTTTAAATACGTCTAGAATACAATCAAAAGCACGCACAAAGAGTTCATCGTTAGCTACATTATTAAACACAAGTTTATAAACACGCTTTTCCAATCGAGGGTTTATTTCTACCGACTCGAGCTGCAATTGAAATAATCTTCTAAATCGTTACGACAACTGCGCGTTATATAAAGAAATAGTTCTTCAGGGTGAACGGTGTAGGTGAGCTCAGCCTTGTACCGATCAATTGCTTTGTACCAAAGTTCATGGTATTTCAAAGAGTCTAAACTTTTTAAATAAAGTCCAGCACTAGACCATTCTCACCAGCCCTACACTCGGTAAACCCATCGAGCAGAGCGGTGTATGCGTATTCAAGTACTGTATCAAAATAAAGCATATCCGTAACACGCGCGTCTAATATAGGTTTCAGCTTGCGGAATCCGACGATTTCAAACATTCTGTCGAGGATGAAACGGTTTCGCGTAGGAACAAGAGCGTTATTATCAGAAGCATTCTTCCACATCAGCCGTATATCAATGCACGGCCGATCGTTATTTATACACAACGTACATACAACGGCGTATGAGGGTGCGTCACTAATCTGCTCTCTTCTTGTACCTACGTTAGCAGGTATTTTATAACGATCTTCACTCCACTTCTCAACTATCACGAAGATTCTATTCATCTCCTCGACACTTAAATAAACCCGTTTGTTTGTTTGTCTACATTCCGTTTCCAGTACATAGCTAACGGTACCGGAATTACGCCTGAACACGCGCAACGATTTCGTCACGGACACATCGTACGAGGCGTTGAGAATGCTGCTCAAAGGAAGTTCCATCGTATTCGAGGAGCGCACGTCCACTCGGTTCAAGCTCTGAGATAACTATGAGCCATGTGAGGCACGCAGGTAGGTAGGAACAGCGGCTGACTCGATGATACGTGAATGGGGTTGTTCGAACTCGTATGATCCGCGAGTCGTACCGAATTGTTGTACATATTTGTTTTTCCGGTACAAGAATTAATTTCATCACTACCAGCCTACGCACCAGACATTTTACCTCAGGATAAGAACTAGGCACATTTTATGTTTTACTAAACATCTTCACACTCCGGCGCACTATTTGAGAGGAACATATTGTCATATTTTTCCTTTCTGCCCATCGAACGATACTCGTCTCTAAAGTCTGTTAAAAACTCACGCAGGGCACTAGCCACAACCTCACTACGAACCTCATCATGATATACGTTAATATAGTGATAAAAATACTTAAGATTGTCCATGATCACGAGATTCACATTTTCAGTCGTAGGGTATGAGTAATCGACATGGTGTAGCATGACGTAATACCGCTTGTCATACCACCCATCCGCAAGACTCATTATCCATAGCTGCTGCTTCTCTTCTGCACGCGTTGTTTCTTTTACTTCACGGTGTATGTGAGACTTTATAAAGTTTAGCTCTGCAGTATACTTCAGCACATCGTCTGTGCAACGAAAGCCTTCAACGGTCTCACCAGAACATCCGTAAAGTATTTGTACATCTTGGAACTTCGCACAATCCAATGTGTTTTTAAAAGAGGCATAGGAGGGGGGAATAGGAAGTTTTTCGGTATCCACCACATCCTGACACTTTGCTGAATACCATTTCATAAACGTTGTACAAGCAATATTAAAGGTAGCCATTTGAATACACGTCTGATCTTTTCTTCTGAATACACGTCTGATCTCTCGGGCTTACTGCAGTCGACTGACCACGCAGGGACTCCCAGATAGTAGCATAACTCACGGTCTTACAGTGGGCGGAGCTTAGAACTTTCACCTCTGCACACACGCACACACACACACACACACACACACACACACACACAAAGGAGAAAGTGAAACTCTAATTGAAACATGATTTATTTAATAAACGAGATATTCAAGTTATATATATTTACAAATACGATTTAATAAACGAGATATTCAAGTTATATATATATTTACAAATACGTGTAATAAATCAATTGATACGATTATATACAAGACAAATACGTGTGAGTTAACAATAGAAGCATCATACGTTATGGTATCCAAAGGGTACGGTATCATAGGTACCAGGTAACTGGTGACGTTTCCTATAGGTGTTACGGCACACCTTCGTACCCCTAAGTTCCTTCACGCCCCCCAGCTTCTGCGCCCGAAAATTGTGGGTGCCTACAATTAGTTGGGGAGGTTGTTCGCCCTCATCATCGTCCAAACATACTAGATCCTTCAAAGATTCAAAGTTAACAACCCGCCGATTCGCATGGTTGAGCGTAATACCCTTTGCCTTCATGATATATTTCATTTCCTCCCCCACCCTGACCCGTACCCCATAAGTCTTAGGTCCTGTTGAGACAAAAGAGTCGGCGTATGCGTTGTCCCCATACTCATCCTTGATCTCATCAGTGAGCTCGCCGAGGAACTCCCCAATAGCGGGCATGTATTCACCCTCCCTCTCTGTGAATATCACGCTATCTGTATCGGCATACAATACTCTCCGCCCAAGAGAATGCAATAGACCCCAAAGTTTTATACGGGCTTAGGCTGTTGTGAAGCTGGCCACAGGTATGTTTGTAACCCTTGAGGTATCTGTGGCAAATTCAGTGTTGTTGTACTTTATTATGTAAGTATTAACTACATTCACGATCTCCATGACCTCTTTATCGGGAGCATTGGCATAATCCCAGACATCGCTATAACTTTGTGCCAAATGAATGCTCTCTCTGCCGGTATTCTGCGCAAATTTTCCCTATATACTGTTTAGACACAACTTTGCACTAAAGCGCTTGCCAGGATTCTTTACAATTTGGGCACGATCAAGTTGTATACCTTCGCGGTCGCGGTAACGTTGAATATAGGCAGACTTTTCATCTTCGGTATCAACTCCTCGCGGATACCCTGATGCCTCAACCTTATCCTTCAAAAAGGCGTTTATATATATGGTGTGAAAAGGTTGGGTAGCTTCTGAAACCTCCACACCTCATGTATCTTCAGTATTCTATAACCATGGCGTACGGCTAGGGCCAGCTCAGGACTTGTATATACGCCTCTGATCTTACGCTGGTGGGGTATATGGTTACAATCGCCGTTATCCTCTTCCGCGCACTTCACGCACAGGGGAAACATGAGCTTGTCGTCGATAACGACAGGTAAGATCGGCATCCATAAATTGCGTGGGGGGAGTACGTCTACGAAAGAGAGACCAAAGTAACGATCATTCAAATTTTTTGAAAATTCATTGATGGAGGGCAGGTTAGGCCCCACCAGTTTCTCAGGAGCGCCCACGGGGTACGGATTGTTCTTCATCACGTATGGGTATAAAGAACAGAAATCATAGTAATGGAGCTTCACGCCCTCCGTAGGTGGAAAGTATAGTCTGAATGGATTTGTACGTCCTCCAAACAAGCTATCACCACATTTGAGAGGATCCAGCACCATTGAACGCTTGATCGTGTTTATTTCCTCACGGTACACCTCGTCTGTCTCCATCCGTGCATCATATTCATGCTCCCACAAGACTTTGTGAGTGAACTGTGATCCTATAAGTTGATCGCGGGTGCGGGTCCATGCAAGACAGTCGGCAGGAGATTTACCGTGGATATCTCCGGCGATTCCGCACTCAGGACGGGGGCATCCATGCCACCAGCAACCGTTAAAGGAGTACACAGTCTTCACACCAGTGACACGGTTTTCACTTAACCCATCAACCCAAAAAACACGTCCATTAATCTTAATGGGTACTTCACCCGTGTTGCGGCCGTGCCTTATGTATACACCTCTCTGTTGCTGTAGGTGTATGAGCCAGTAAATAGCCTTGTGTCCGTAACTGCGGGGGTTGTTTCGGTGAATAATGGCTAAGGTGTCTTTAGGCATGAAGTTATTCTTGAACACCGTAAAACATAATGATGCGATGGTGGTTGCGACTTGCAGTGGATCGCATTTGAAACGGGCTATGTACATCCTTCTAAAGGCCTGAAAACATACTCTAAGCACGCGCACATCATTCACGCAATAACGCTCACATTCATCAGCTATATTATAAGGGTTACTTTCATTAAAACTGTTGTAGTATCGATCAAAGTCTTCACATTCATCCATACAGTCAAAATAATGTTTGGGCGGTGGTGGGCCTACGTAGTTTAAAGTCTCGCTGGTGAGGAAAGTGTAAGGGAAGTATCCTTTGGAAACTTCAGCTGCTACCCCCATCACCTTGGGTAGCTTTGCTAATTTACAAAGTGTGAATAATAAAGTATCTTTAAGTTGTACATTGTCTCTTATCTGCATCTGTATTAATTTGTTGCCTCTTTTCAATGGATCACCTGTAAATATCTCAGAGGATTCGTGTTCAAGCAACTCCTTATAAAGGAACTGCGTGTCAAACTTTGCCCCGTTATGGGCGAGAATATACACAGTCATTTTTTTGAACTTGTCGGCTAACTTGACAATATAGGACAAATAGTTTCACAGGACTATCGCAGACATTCTTTTTAAAAACGTTTGTCCGTTTACCGCATTTGGGGCAATCGTCACATTCGATCCCCATACACTCATCACAGATGGTCTGGCTCACAAGTAAATGTGGAATTACCTCTTTGGTTTCAGCGTTCGTATATGTTTCTATATCGTAGTATACAGTTATACAAGGGTTATTTTTAGGCTTAGCATCTTTCATATAACATACATGCTTTACTCCATCCGCCTTATATTCCTCCTGGCATGTAGGACAGTGAATTACGTCACACTTGTGCTTAAATTTCCCCCAATTATCCATTGTGTGAAACGTACCACATTCACAGATTCTCATTTTCCTGCACGTGCCAATTGATTTATGGAAATCAAAACAGCTATTATTGAAAAATGTGCGTCTACACACATCACAGTCTCTCTTTTCAGCTTCAACTACACGGCTTTCACATTTGGTGCTTTTACACTGCTCACATACCATGTGACATTCTTTACAATGTCTCACTATATCATCCGCAAACTCGAGGCACCCCTTACACAAATCATGATGTCTCCCATATTTTCGACTTTTGTCATAACTCGCGTAAAGCCACCTTATATTACGGATGGGGAGATACGTTGTCCATGACAATCCTAAAATAAGTAGGGGTCTTGTACGATCTCTCACACAGCTTTTAAAAACATACACAGTCCTACGACGATCATCCAACCCAAATACAACTATGCGGACATTCATTTCCTGTTCTACCCTTCTCAGCTCTTCAGGACCCATATTACAGTCAAATTCAAGTTCACAGTCTACAGCTAGTTTACGGGCACACTCCACGACCGTAGGCAGCCAAATTTTTTGAGTCCGTGTATTTTGTACAGTAAACATACGTGCTAAGAGTACTGCTATAAAGCCGCAACCACGATCGATGTTTATATGCTTTCGGTAAATAGTCGGAGAATTGAAGTTAAGAGTATACGGTATGGCACTATGACTCGCAACACCGAATACACGGACAATATTTACCGTGAAGTTGTCCATATTGAATGCTATACTACTTTGGGCGGCTTGCATTATACGTCCTAATATATATTCTACATCTTCAGTCGCCAAACGTCTAAATGGCACTATCACCCAATAATCGTCTACATCACCGTCATCTGACACGAATCCAAAGGACAGACTCGTCCTGACTTCACGCTCGTCGCGATTCTGAAGAGCAAACTCTACAATACGCTGTACAACCCGGCGTAGCCCGCGCTCAATTCTATTGCTATACATGGCTCTAGGGTCGACCCTGACTCTATACCGATTTCTAGTCAAGGCTGGGGTGGGGGCTGCGGATCGCACCAATTCGATCGTTATATCATCCTCAGCAGAACGGGGGGCAACTGTGACGGATGAATTAGGGGGTATATTAGCGGAAGGTGCTGATGGGGGGCCTGTTGCGTAGGAGGTTGATGGTTGGGGATCTATTATTGTAGACTTAACAGAACGGGGGGCAACTGTGGCGGATGAATAAGGGGATATACAGTGCCCGCGAAAAGTATCCGATCACTCAAGAAAATACAATATTTTCCCTTGATATTCAGAGACACGTAATTCACTTTCTATTTGTTCTAGCGACATCTGGTAACTTTGAGGTTGCTCGCTGATATGAGAGCTATCCAACGCATTCTCAAATTAGTGTTCTGGTAGCCTTCGTTGTGGGTGGCTGTGTCTCAAATTTGTCAGATTTCACTGTTTGTGTAAATTTCTTGATATTTTTATTTTTTTACAGAAAGTGGTGTAAATAAAATTTATATATAATGTGTGCTAAAAAACAACTTAAGAGTGATTGTCGAGGTGCTATTGTTGCTTTGCATGCATGTGGGAAATCACAGAGACAGATAGCTAAGGAATTAAACATATCCCAAAGTACCGTTAATTTATGGGTTTCACGGGCTAAGAACAATGGTGGCCTAACCACGCCAGTCCCTAAAAAACGATCTGGCAGACCGAGAAAAACAAATTCGCGAACAGACAAACTTATGAAACGTTTAGTATTGAAAAACCCAACAATAACTGCGAAAGAAATAAAATTTAATATGAATAATTTGTTATCTGGTGTTTCTGAACGAACTATCCAGGAGCGGCTCCAAAAAGAACTCGGATTACCATCTCGCCATGCTGCTAAGAAACCGTTCATTAATGAAAAAATGCGTAAAAAACGTGTCGCATTTTGTAAAAAACATTCATTGGACTGTTGATGACTGGAAGAAGGTTTTATTTAGCGATGAGTCGACATTTTTGACATTCAGAAGTTGTCCAAAAAAGGTTCGCCGGCCTATTGGCTCAAATAGGATGGACCCTAAATACACCCTAAAGACAATGAAACACCCTCCAAGTGTGATGGTTTGGGGTTGTTTCGGTTACTATGGGCGTGGAAACTTATATTTTCTTCCGAAGAACACAACTATGAATGATGCACGGTATTTAGCAATGCTACAGGATAAACTTCCAATGGCAATGGCAATCCAAAGGACAAAAACATACATGCATGATGGTGCACCATGTCACAGGGCCAAAATAGTGACAAAATGGATTACTGACAATAAATTTTATATTTTGGATTGGCCTGGTAATAGTCCAGATCTCAATCCGATAGAAAATCTGTGGCTAATAATAAAAAATAAGGTTGAATGCCACGACACTGGCTCAGTCGAAAAATTACAAGAGGCCATCAAAAAGGTATGGTGCAAGGAAATATCAGTGGAAGTTTGTCAAAACTTGATTAAATCCATGCCAAAACGTCTAGAACAAGTCATCCAAACCAAAGGACAGATGACAAAATACTAATATAAGGTTAGTATACATTTAAACATTGTTTTTTATGTAAAAAATACAAATTTCAAGGGTGATCGGATACTTTTCGCGGGCACTGTATTAGCGGGAGGTGCTGTTGGGGGCTTGTTGCGTAAGAGGTTGAGGGTTGGGGGTTTATTACTGGTGCAACAGGCGCGTATTTCGGTCGCTTTATACCTGACGTGGGGTTCTCACACCTCCGCTTTGGACGTGCTACCGGTATCGCTGGTGAGGATTCGTTGGCAGGGGAGGAGATCACAACTACACTGTCGTCGAGGTCATCCGTAATGTCAATGATGGGATGCTCTATCTCATCGTCATTCACGGTTCTGTGGGAGAAGAAAGCAAAATATAAGGAACAGCACTCAAAATTTGTAATATTTTGTAAATGACCCACTTAGGAGTGTGACGTGTTAGAAATGGACTCTGTAGAAAAATTCAGATTAACGAGTCCATCCACATGTATTATATCTGGCCCTACAGGATGTGGTAAAACTGTGTTTATGCTTAAAATCATTAAAGAAAAGGGAGAGATGTTCTCGAAATTTGTGCATAAAGTTATGGTGCTATTCGACGTATCAATCAGTGTTCAACAAGTACCAAGATGATATTTTGTTCCACAAAGGCGTATATGACGTTAATTCGTTAAAGGGAAATGAACATACAATCATTGTAATTGACGATCTCATGTTGGAGATGGATAAAACGTTTGCCGAGACATTTACAGTATTCTCCCACCATCTCAACATAAGCGTGTTCTTCATCAATCAGAATCTATTTTTCAAAAATAGATACATGCGCGATGTGTCGTTAAATACGCAATATCTAGTCTTATTCGCGCAACGTAGAGATGTATCACAAATTGGGGTATTAGCCAATCAAATGTTCCGGAATCAGCGTAAGGAGTTTTTGGAAGTTTATAAAGAAGCTACAAGCACGCGTTACGGATATTTGCTTTGCGACCTTCATCCGCGAAACACGTTTAGAGTGCTTCTACGAATGAATATATTTCCAAACGAGCCTGAAACGGTGTATATTCCAGAATGACAAAGAGACTAAAGAAATACCGTGAATTAATAAAAATCTATCATCGACTGCCCCGGGCAATGCAGCAGATGTTTATTAAAAATATCGACGCCGACTTTTTAAAATACATCTGTGAAATCTGTCTTAACGTTATAAATTGCAATGTATCAATAAAAACCCCTCACAAGGCTCGCCTACGCCGCTACAAGAACATAATACATGCACTCGCTCGTAAAAGTCAAACTGTAGCGAAGAAAAAACGAATTATTGTACAAACAGGAGGGTCATTTCTCCCCATCTTATTTTCAGTTTTGGGTGCTTTACTGACTAGATTAATATAATGAAGAAAGTGGTAGTGATTCCCCACGAGGTGTACGCTTCACTGCAAAGGAATCTAGACACGGATCTAGATCCCCGTAAAAGCAGACTTAAAAGAATGGAAAGCGAATTGCTAGCCCTATTAAACAGTGAAAAAACACCTGATGAGAAAAGAATCTTATACCAAGAAGCTCTGCAGAAATTTCTTCACGAGTACAAAAATTATAAGAGCCCTACAGAGATTCCTGTGGTTATTAAGCACAGCACGGGGGACGATGGACATCGCGACATAGGATCTGTGCCCGACGATACAGCTAACCAACCAAAAAGATTAGCCACACAACATATCGAACATGTATTAAAAAGCACCCTCCCACATACATTGATGAGTAAAGGCTTAAGTCTTTATAATCTATTGAATGAGGATCCAGCCATACAATGGACCGATACAGGCGAGCTCATTGTGGAAGGATCAAAGGTACAGGGATCGAATATCGTAGACATTGTCCATGATCTGGTGAGAAAGTGGGATAGGCCATCACCATCAGGATGGAAGCATATTAAAGCAAGACTACAACAAATAAATGTCCCTAAAACGTTGATAGGAAATCTGAACAGGTTAAAAGACTTGGAACATGCAACGCATGTGACACAATTGAAGGAGCCGTCACCCCCGGCGGTAACACCTTTGAGGAGGAGCAAGAAGAGGTTAAACCAACCCTACCCACGTGCCTCTAAAATACGCAAATGGCTAACGTATTAACTAAACGCTATTATGACATTTCTAACCCATCCTCTTACGGCGGTGTAGATAGATTGTACAGAAGTGTTTACGTAGTAGGAAAAAAAGATGTTGAAAGATTTTTGAGGGAGCAGGACGCTTATACGCTTCATAAGCCTGTGAGAAAAAGGTTTAAAACAGCCAAGACAACGGCTTCCTCAATTGATTCTATTTGGCAAGCAGATTTAACAGACATGCAAAGATATTCTGTGTATAACGATGGTTACCGCTACATTCTATTCATAATAGACGTATTCTTTAGATATCTGTGGCTAGTTCCTCTGAAAAATAAATCACCTGAAACAGTTGCTAAAGCCACCAAAAAGCTAATGTTAAAAGAAAACAGGGTTCCTGGCTATTTTTGTACGGATATGGGGAAGGAATTTATAGGCCGTGCTTTTCAGAACATGTTGACAGAGTTTAATATCAGCTATTACACAACCAATTCTATACATAAGGCTTCTTTAGCTGAAAGAGTTCAGCGCACCATAAAGGAACGCATGCACTGTTATTTTACACATAAAAACACATACAGATTTCTAGACATTCTGGAATCATTGGCATCATCCTACAACCGCTCACACCATCGCACGATTGGGACAACACCTAACGAAGTTTTAGAAAGAGGTACGCTCCCGAGAAGAGATGGATCACCACCACCACCACACTCTGCGCGCTTCAAAATCAATGATTATGTAAGGCTATCGCGTTCGGGGAATAAATTCGCAAAGGGTTTTGAGCAAGGATGGACACGCGAGATTTTTAAAGTTAGGGCTATGAGACCTAAAGGTGAGATAATGATGTATTACATTGAAGATTTGAATGGGGAAGAAATCTCAGGAGGTTTTTACAGCGAGGAATTGCAGAAAGTTGCGTTTAATTTAGAAAAAAATGTGTTTAAAATTGAGAAAATTTTAGGAAGCAAAGGTTCAGGAAAGAGAAAAATGTACCTGGTGAAATGGCTAGGGTACCCAGAAAGCTTCAACACCTATATAAAAGCTGATGCAATAATGAAGCTTAAATAGTATGCAACATGGCTCCTAACCATTTCTACGTCACACTCCCGTCCTCCTCGTCCCTGTCTGTACACCCTAACAACACACTAGCCAACTTTGTAACAGAGCTCCACAAGCACATTGAATTGGGTCGTGATTCGTATGAGGTGGGATATGCGAAATTCAGCTGGACACCATCTTTTTAAATATTGAACATAAAGAGCCCGTTTTTACGATTCTTAGAGACATTGACGAGTGTGAAAAAGCTGGGGTAGCTATGGATGAAACTATGCGTATCGCTCGGACTAAGATTGCACGGTATTACAGTACAGAAGTAAGACTAGGACCGGGTCAATATGGTTCGGCCGAGGATGTTGTGAGAGGCTTAAACGTAAGTTTAAGAAACTCAAACCTTACGAATGATTTAGTATACGAAATCGTAAACAACCTTGCACATACAATAATCCTAAAATCAAAGACTAACAGACGTATTAAAGACCATAGAAAGTTCCAAATTCTAGCCAATGGCCGATATAGCGCAGCCTTCCAAAGAGACACATTTCACGAGACACAGCATAACTTGTCCAGATTAATGTATCAATTGAAGATGGAGAAATTGGCTGAAAGGTCCCCAGACATGTGCTATATTTACAGTAATATAATGGAGCACCAGTTTGTTGGGAATACCCAGGCACGCCTGCTGCGCATTGCTCACATCCCCAACCATAGAGGAAGGAGTTTGAGTATTACATATGACAGACCCCATTATGTGAATGTCGCAACTAATTTAATAACCAATATCTCAATATATATAAGAACGATTGAGGGTGAAAACTTCCCATTCGGTAACGGGAGCTTAACAGTGAAGCTACACTTTCGACGCACTGAGTTATAATGGATAGAAAGCCTTTCACCGTCTATCGAGGGGTGAGATACCAGCGCGGTAGTGGACTTGGATCCATTTTTTCATCCATACTACGTACGGCTGTTCCTTTGCTGAAGAGGGGTGCCAGATACCTTGGAAGGAAAGCGCTACAATCAGGCCTTAACACTGCAGAAGACATATTGGCCTGGGCTAAACCTAAAGAAGCTCTAAAAAAACATTTAAAGCGTACACGGGACGAAATCATCAAAGATACAAAGAGAAAAATGCGTGGTGGCGGGAAGAAGAAGAAGAGGGCTCCCCGGAAGAAGAAGGGGTCACGTGGTATTAAACGTAAAAGGCTATCAAAAAAGAAGTGCTGTAAGCGAATGAAACCTATGGTTGACCACTTTTTTGACTGATATAAGCTAAGGACATTGATCTCATGAATCATAGTTTGTTTACCACTTGTCGAGAGAGGAGTCACTATTTCGCCATGTCACGCTTCATCCACCCATGTAGTTCACAATGCTGTAAATCGGAGCTGTCCCTTTTTGAGCTGCCTCCAACCCAAGTTTCTATTGAGCACAGTGACTTTATTACAATTAACCCTTTAAACACAATTAGTTCCCCGAGTGCACCTATAGAATTCGTGATACCCAGCTCAGGCCCTTACTTTTTTGATCCAAGCTGTGTGCACATGTACGCTAAGCTACGTATAGCCCATTCTGATGGAACGGTCTGCGATGACAAATATGCTGTATACCCTGAAACAAACTTTCTGCACTCCATATTCAACCAGTGTGACGTATATTTAAATCAGACCAACATATCGGCAGGCACGGGGTACTATCATCTACGAGCCTATCTGGAAAATGTCCTCAACTTTTCCAAAGAAGCGAAGGCTACCTTTTTAAGTGCCGAGGGATATTATCAAACTAAAGATGAAAATAGTATAAAGGACAAATTTAAAAATTCTAAAAGAAAATATACGAGTGTTTTGGACGGTTGCACACAGATTTCACTTTCCAGGAGAAGTTGCTTGTGAACGGGGTGGATATGAAAATAAAGCTCACCCGCACGAGTCCTGAGATCTGCTTAAATCTGGATGCTGATCAAGAAGAGGGTGCAAAGCCCGTTGTGGTTCACATTATGGACACATACCTCCGCGTACGGCGAGTGAAATTAAGTTCACCAAAACAAATAGAAATTGAGAAAAATTTACTAAACGCTACAGTGAAATATCCTATTAACAGAATGCAAATCAAACTATATACGGTTCCTGCAGGGTTGGCATCGAAGCAGATAGAAAACATTGCCCTGGGAAATCTTCCTAAAAGGATATTAATCGGCATGCAGGACCATGCTTCGGTGAATGGAAAATATAAAAGAGTGCCTTTAAATTCGAGAATTTCGGACTTAAAAATATAACTCTATACGTTAATGGCACTGCTTTGGGTGGAACAATGGGTACGGACTATTCATCAGACGCTGTGTTACCTCTTTGTGCCAGAGCCTATAGTAATCTGACCCATATTGCAGGTGATTGTGATGAGCTTGGTAATGGGGTAACGCAGGAAGAATTCATTGATCAATTTAACCTTTATCCGTTTGACATTACACCTGACTTATCTGCTAGCGTAAATACCCATTTAACCCCACAGCAGAGCGGAAACATCTCAGTGCGGCTGGAATTCGCCAAGCCTATAGACGCTCCTATTAGTGTACTAGTATATCTCGAATCGCAAGCCCTAATAGAAGTAGATAGATTTAGGAGCGTTATCACTGACTTTTAAAATGGATGCTAATACACTTCAGAAAGTAATGGAACGAGTCACACGTTCCAAATTTATCGGAGTGTTTGCGAAGAATGAAACATTGAGTTTGCCAAGTACGCGAGAATGCGGTAGTCTTATTGTGAACACAGATGTCATCGGTAATGAAGGGATTCATTGGATCGCTGTCTATTTTAAAAATAGACAGCGCCTGTACTATTTTGATTCACTCGGTACTCAACCCTGGAGTGACCCTATTATTGTAAAATTTCTCGCTCAATTACATATTCCCGAAGTTGTATGGAACCCATTTCGTATACAAGGATAGTTTAGTAATGTTTGCGGAATGTACTGCGTCTCATTTCTCACGCATATGTCATGTGATAAAGAATTTATAAATTTTTAAAATTTATTTGACCAGTGTCACACTCGCCGAAACGATGAAATGGTATGCAGACAGATAAAAATCCGTTTTCCAATTGTACGTACTCGTTGTATAGTATAATGTTTTTGTTCGTATATTTGTAACGGTATATTCTGTAGTTGGTTATTGTACTGATTTCTTTCATTTAATAAATTTATGAAAATATATTGTCTTCTTACCCCAAAAAGATCGAAAAACACTTACATTATTTCGGTGTGACATTGCTGACTGATCAATATATCCTCCGTATTCATGACACGAGATTCTTCAAAAGATTGTATAACACGTGTCAAATCCTCATCGGACCTTAAAGGAATAATGTTCATTCTTTTAAAACATATCCAGAGTATACAGACAGATCCCCATTATGTGAAGATATCTTTGGTTCATTTAAGAGCAATAACATTGATTACCATAAAAAAATTCGATTTTAGCATAATGGGGATAAGAAGTAAAACCAAATAACATTGATTGCCATAAAAAAAATTTCGATTTTTGGTGAGTATCTAAATGAAGTATTTGACGAGATAATACAACCCTCCATATATATAAAATCGAATTATAGACACTTACATTTCTATGGTAGTCCCTTGCGTCGGATTGTAAGGAGCGTCACTGCAAATATCTTCAACGGTTTGCGTTGGAAATAATTCATCACGGTCAATCGCGTTAAAAAGATTAATTGCCGTTAATGCTGCAGTGTCACTTTCTTCATACAAATCCGGGGAGACGTACAGGTCCATGGTGGAGGGAATGATTATTCACTGACGCGAAAATAGCTTCTGCTACTCCCAACTGAAAAATATCCCCTTTTATATGCACAATCGCCAAGCTCCGACCCAAAAAACCAGATGTTCGTAGTGATTGGCTGCCGATGTAGCTGGGTGGAGCTATGACGTGTACCAATCCGCTATAACGGGGCCGGACGATTAATGACATCTTTATATTTTCTCAAAGAAGTATATCCTAATTATATTTTTAAAAAAGCATTCGGTTTCCACATTAAACTGTGGGTCTGAGGTGGAGTGAAAACTTTACCCTTTGTTACAATTCGAGCTAGTTGTTATTATTACTAGAGAAAATCATGCATGCTTTTCGGTCATACTACTGCCTCGGATCAAATGATCGTTATTTTAAATCCAGTTCAATAATCCTGTTATGTTGAAATGTGGAAGAGTAAGCAACGACTCCCTGACGAGATGTATTTCGGGCCACAGAACAGCTGTTCACTGAAGACTGCATGTTCCACATTTTATAATAAAGAAATTATAAATATATCCTAATTATATTTTTAAGAGAGCGTTCGGTTTCCACGTTAAACTGTGGGTCTAAGGTGGAGTGAAAACCTGAACCGTTGTCACTCTTCGAGCTAGTTGTTATTATTATTATTAAAGAGAAAATCATGCATTAACATGCTTTTCGGTCATACTACTGACTCGGTTCAAATGATGCATTAACATGCTTTTCGGTCATACTACTGACTCGGTTCAAATGATGCATTAACATGCTTTTCGGTCATACTACTGCCTCGGATCAAATGATCCTGTTATTTTAAATCCGGTTCAATAATCCTGTTATGTTGAAATGTGGAAGAGTAAGCAACGACTCCCTGACGAGATGTATTTCGATCCACAGAACAGCTGTTCACTGAAGGCTGCATGTTCCACATTTTATAATAAAGAAATTATAAATATATCCTAATTATATTTTTAAAAGAGCATTCGGTTTCCACATTAAACTGTGGGTTTAAGTTACGTGTAAATATAAAATATTTTCATTGTAGAAATAATAATAATGATGATAATCAGAAACGGAGTGAGCGGTGTTTTTTGCTCGAATAGTTTGAAGAAGGATTAAGCCTCGTCCAAAAAGGTCTCTAGGGAGACGATTCGAAATGATCTAGTTTCTGCCTTTCCTCGTGTGCGTGTGTGTGTGTGTGTGCACGAGTTGTTTATTCGTTTATTATATATATATATATATATATATATATATATATATATTAATATATATATATATTATGGTGTCTCTTATTTTCGAAGTGTTGATTTTTTTAGGTTGCGCCCCCTCAACCAGTTCCATTGGTTGAAAAGACATCACATATCAAATTTGTTTTGGATTGAACAATTTTTAGAGGTCGCCCCCGCTTATTAAAGTTCATAAAATATAGCTATTATTTATGCAATTAATATTTGAAATTACTAGCAGTTGTTAAGTATACTAAACATATGTTTTTAATTAATTAATCATCATATTTATGATGAATTCAATTAAATGAATATATTAGAGATAATTGTCAAGTTTGTAGCTGAAAATATTGCTTGATAAGACAAGATCAACCTGTTTAAACATGTTTCATCAAGAATGCTCCAGATTATGTTGCAATTGTTTATTTGTCATCATTCAGTGTTCTGCTGTCATAAGTAAAAGGTGTGTAACTGTGTATCACTATACTTCTTTTTTGCTATTATCAGATAATAAACTATGTTATTTATATTTTTCACAATTATTTATACTGATTGTGCTTTACCAAAATCTAAGAAAAAACGAGGCATGAAAAACATCATGACTATTCAGATGTCTGCTGCCCTGGATCGTACACAAATTTCCTCTAGAAAGGCAACATTTATCCTCGCAGAGGCAGCTGAAAGCTTTGGTTTGGACGCTTCAGATTACAACATAAACCAACATTCTATCCATCGCCTTCGAAATAAGAACCGAGCTCGTCATGCTAAGGAACTTAAGGAGCATTTCCATGGAGAATGTTCTATGACAGTCCACTGGGATGGCAAGATGATGGAGGACCTCACCTCGCACAAGCACATTGATCGTCTCCCAGTACTTGTGTCAGGACCTGGTGTTGAACAGCTGCTTGGTGTCCCCAAAATCCCAAACTCAACTGGAGAAGCACAAGCTGAAGCCGTCTTTAACTGCCTGAATGAATGGGGAATTACAGAGAGAGTAAAAGCAATTTGTTTCGATATAACAGCTTCAAACACGGGTCAATATAGTGGAGCCTGTGCTCTCATCGAAGCAAAATTGGGACATGATGTTTTGTACTTGCCTTGTAGACACCATGTTTTAGATTTATTGTTGGGAGCTGCATTTGAAGCAACATTGGGATCTACATCAACTGGTCCAGAGATATTGATCTTTAAGCGTTTTCGTGACAATTGGACTTCTGTTGATCAAAGCCAGTTCCAAACAGGTGAGACAGACACGATTACTAAAGAAGCAATTATCCAGTCTAAAACTGAACTAATTCAGTTTGCTAGATCCCAGGCACCTATGCTACGGGATGACTATCAAGAACTTTTGGATCTGTCCATCATCTTTCTTGGAGGTGTCCCCAATAAAGGCATCAAGTTTCGTGCACCAAGTGCCATGCATCGAGCTCGCTGGATGTCCAAAGCGCTCTATTCTATCAAGGTGTGGCTTTTTCGAAACCAGTTCAAGATGACTAAGACTGAAGAACGAGGAATTCGAGATCTTTCCCTTTTTTCTGTTCTCATCTATATGAAGGCTTGGACAACATCCTCACTCCCTATTGAAACCCCATTTAATGACTGGCTCCTTATGAGGTCATTGATTAATTATCCTAACAAAAAGATTTCTGATGCAACTGAAAAAAAGCTCTCTAACCACTTATGGTACCTGTCTGAAGAAGCAGTTGGTCTTGCTTTCTTTGATGAGCGAATTACTACAGATGTAAAGAAACGCATGGTAAAGGCATTAGAAGATGAGTCCACTGATAGACCACCCAAGCGTCCTCGGTTCCTGAATCGACCTTCTGCTCTGGTGAAGGACTACACCAACTTGTTACAAGAAATACTAGAGAATTCTTTACTAAGCTGAATTTGCCAGAAGGATTTCTGAACAAGGCACCCAGCACTTGGACATCCAACTGTGAATATTTAAGGGCCAGAGCTATTGTTGCAGCTCTATCTGTTGTAAATGACCGGGCAGAACGTGCAGTAGCTTTAGTTCAAGAGCTGAATAAGAAATTGACAGTGGGGGAAGAGCAGCTCCAGTTCCTGCTCCAAATTGTTGCAAAACACCGCCAGAGTCACCCAGTTCCATCAAAAACTGTTCTTCTAAAAAAATAACCATCAATGAGGTCGCACCTTAAAATACACCATATTGTATAATCATTGTATATTAAATAAATGTTGTATAAGGAAATAATGCTAATTAAAGTAATTAAAGTATGTAAATAGCACTGGCATTTTGAATTTATCTCTATATAATAAACTAATGTTTTTTTTTGTAGCAATGCTTCATTGCTGATTGTATATAAAAAAAGAGCCAGGAAGGATTTTGGATAGGAGAAAAAGGATTGGGATAAAGAAGGATTGAGGACCAAAGGATGGATTATAACAACATCAAGGATAGGTTAGAAAAGGATCAATGATAAATAAGAAGGCCTATACTTATAAAAACGAATCAAACTAAAAAAAGAAGGAAGGAATTATGTGTATAATGAGCATAATCATATGTCAGGAGCTATTATGCCATGGTCACCATTTTTATTAGCCGGGGGCGACCCTTAAATATGAGCCAATTTGTGTCAAACTTTCAAGTTTTAGTTTTTATGCTAAATGGAACTATTTTAGGGGGCGCAGATAAAATAATTCAACATTTCAATTTTTGACTACCCAATAAGAGACACCCTAATATATATATATATCCGGGTTTGGGGAATGACAATCGTGTGTTTTGATTTTTTCCGTAAATTTTCTTTTCATTTGGAGTGAAGGGAGACTTATCAAGAGCGGACTGGAAGGAAGGTCTCTCAACCAGCAGGTGTTCTTCGAAAATATAAAGATGTCATTAGTCGTCCGACCCCTTTATAGCGGATTGTGACGCAAATTTTCTTTTCCGTTCGTTTTCCCCACTGGTATTCGTGACTTAAATATTTATAATAAAAGTTAAGTGTGTAAAAATTATTTATTTAATAAACAGAATTTAATTGGATTCATCGATTAACTACTGTCATATAAATATATATTGTGGTACACTATTTAAATGGATGATTAATATATGGTTTTTGCTATTTGGAATACATTGCGCTATCTGGCAACTGAATACATGGCGCTATCTGGCAACTCAGCCAGAATAGAGGTTTATAAAAGACCGAGAGACGACTGACGGAGTCATTACAAGCTCGGCTCCCAGCCGAGCAAGGACCTCTGGTCCTTCTCTTTCTGGCCCTTTGGGAAAACCCCTTAGAGGCCTCTTAGGTTAGGTAAACGAAAATAGCTTGGGGGAGAACTCCGCCTCCAAGTTGCATGCCTTGCAATCAAAGGCACCTACTCTCTCTCTCTCTCTCTCTCTCCTTCAGGTGTACCCCTCCCCCCCTTGGCTCAGCCAACTGACTGATTCAGCCAACTGGCTGATTAGGAGCCTATAAAACAACGCCTACTCGGCTGAAGTCTTAATATGCACTTGGCTCCTGCCAGGTGAACACCTCTCCTCCTTTCTCTCCTTTCTGGCCCTTTGGGGGGAATAGCTTGGGGGAGAACTCCGCCTCCAAGTTGCATGCCCCTTGCAACCCCGGTTGGCAACAAAGGGCCCTTTGGGGGGATTTTTTTTCCTTTTTTTTTCCTTTTTTTTGCAACACCCCCACCCCCCCTTTGCAACATTACGTAATCACTTGCAACATTCTTGCACTCTCCCCTTTTGCGGCTATACTACTAACCTACATTGATTATTTATTGTTAGTTGTCGTAACGACAAAGTTGTGTATTGAAATATAAATAAAAAATGGTCATAACGATGAGGAATCATAAGTAACAGAAAAAAAGGAGGAAGAGATTTTGAAAGGGTTTTAATTTCACGTGAAAATTAAATCTTTAAAATGAAGACAGAGAAAAGTGAAATAATCCGATACCCGAGATCGTGACGAAGTGCCGAGTGCGTTATCAGAACGCGAACTGTTGTTCGACATCTCAGAGACAGATTTACAACCCTCATTTAATCTGTCGGTAAAATAAGAAAGAAATCATAGCTTTAAGAATTTTTTTGTTTTGAGTTTGTAAAGTTTAATAAAACGTTTGAGATTTGTTTAATTTCTTATATGTCAAAATCTCGATACGCTAAGAAAATATATCGCCTAAAGAGAGTCCTCAGAGAAGAAATTTTTAATTTAAATTTTTTCTTGCTGAAAGGCAAAGTTTATTAATAGCGAAATTGAGGTTTGACCAAGAGGTTTGACCAATAGAAGGTTAGTAAAGTTGGTACGAATAACATCATGTAATGAAAGTGTTTTTCATAGGTCATTTACACATTAAATGGAGGAGTTTCTTTATTCTTAAGGTGTAACTTAGAGATATAAAGCTAGTTGTAGCTCTAGCCCTCAAAAGATGAAGTGTGGTTTGTTTCAAGAATTTAATGTTAGCCAGCAGAAAAGAACTTTGTGAATTTTTTTAAATTTAATTTTTATTCACATGTTCAGATTTTAAAGTTTGAGCTTGTTCAGTTTATTATTTTTATCTTCGTGAACGATTTTAAAGATTTGCGTTGAGCAACTTTTGGTAAATTTTCCCGGGAAATCTGCGAGGTTCGTGCGGGACCTTTGAGAAGTTTGTGAGAAAAATTTCTTTGGCGGATTTTTTCTTTTCCGAAGAAAACTGCGGAACTCGCGCGGACTTTTTGAGACAAATTTCCGTACTTGTTGTAAGCAAACTGTTATCTTAAGGAATTTTAAGTAATTCTTAAGTAAGCTATATAAAACCCCTTGAGACTTAATCCGGACCTTTTCCAGTTTGTGTACCGTTTTTCATATAATTTATTTTTGAGAATATTTTTTGTTAAAACTAACGAAAATATCACGACTTAACCTAACCAATTATCAAGGGCGTACAGTTGATCTATTAATTATTAATTATAACATTGTTTGTTTCTGGAATAGTATTTACTATTTACTAATAGATCAACTATAATTGGTTAGGTTAAGTCGTGATATTTTCGTTAGTTTTAACAAAAATATTCTCAAAAATAAATTATATGAAAAACGGTACACAAACTGGAAAAGGTCCCTTAATCCAAATAACTGAAAACTTTGAGACAAATTTCTGTACTTGTTGTAAGCAAATTGTTATCCTAAGGAATTTTAAGTAAGTGCTAATTCTTAAGTCAGGTATATAAAACCCCTTGAGACTTAATCCAAATAACTGAAAACTTTTTTCGGAATTTAAATTTTATGTTGAACAAAAATTTGGAATTGTACATTTGTAAACTTATTTTGAATTACATAATGTCCCACTGTGAGTTAATTTTTTTTCAGTTTTGTGAAATAATCTTTATATGAGGGATTGTGTTGCTTCTATGCTACTTTGCAATAGGCCTCTCATGTAAGCTGAAGGTAAATTAACATTGGAAGTTCGAAAGTGGGATTCAAGTAAACCGAGAAAATTGTGCGTGTAAAATTGAAAAGGTAATCTGAGCGATAACCAGATCCATCCTGAACAAACGAACACATGGCGCAATAAGTGCAACAAAAAAGTGGTTGCGCAACATAATAATAATGTCGGAAAAGGTGATATTCTTCTTCGTAACACCTTCTCCGACTGTTTAAGCTATTCTCAGTATGTCGCTTCTTTGCACCGACAATGAAGTTTATACTGCTGACGTCCACGGTTCTTCTTTTCAAACTTAATCTGACTGCGAGTTACGGAAAACAATTTATACCTTCGCTCAATGGCGTCCCCTCCCTCAATCCGTTGTGGGAGTGGAATGCTTCTCTCGTAGAAGGATATAAATAACGAGTTACCTTTATCAGTCTTTATTCCACAAGAATAGATTACTTTTAAGATATAAGATTTCTTTTACAATGCAGAGTAACTTGAAAATCAAATCCTTAACACTACACTTGCTTAAAGAGTTATTAACGAACAAAGGACCCGAGCCGAACCAGCTGCCGAAAGGGCGAGGCACGCACTGCCCAGAGGGGTGAGACTTCAACTGCCCCTCTCAAACTTCATGAGAACAAAAATAGAGAGAAAGGAATTTCATTGAACTATGGGAAAAGTACCTAAGTGAAATTTATACGATTTCTGCAAGGTTTAGAATGGATATGGGTCGTTTGAGAACTTTTTTAGAACTTTGGAATTGACTAAACTTTATGGCTTGGAAGGTATAAAATTTCAAGGGTGTCGTGCGGTGAAAGGTTTCCGTGTGGACATTGCTCAAGTTTTTGGATGTACGTGTTGGTGGCTAATTGCCTCCGACATCAATCATTCCACGTCAGTAGTGTGATGGCATTTGGCCAGAGGAATTTGGGGTGCTTTGAATCCTGCCCCTGGAGGGGCTGGTGGCCTTCGCCTCCGTTATAAGGGACTCCCCTCCTTAAGTTTCTAACCCATTTATGGGGCCTCACAGGCCTTAGTGAAGGCCAGTTGCCCCTTGCGGGGCACCCTCCTCTTTGGAAAAAAAAAGATTCATCATCGCCTTCCTTTAAGAGAAAAAAAAATCCTCCTGTCCTGTGGAATTCTTTCAAGGTCTTTCATGAGACAAACAAAATCAAACAAACAAACAGACAAAAGCAGACAAACAGAGTTTGATACTCAATTTTGAACTTATACCCTTAAACATTAGAAATGAAAACTTAAAATAAATATCTGAAAAAAGGTTTAATAGACATAACGAGTGTCTACCGACCTCAAAGCATATTATTATATATATTCGAATACCACATTACCTACTCGTATGTAATTCCATTTTCATATGTTAACAAATTGCGAACATCACAAAATCAGGTTAATCATATTTTAAATCAAAAACAATTTCTTTGTTTAATATCTGCATTACGAAAAATAAAATGAAGACTTATTATTTTAATTTAAATAAATTAATTTCTCTCTTTTTTAAGGGAAACTGACTTATTTTCATCCGATCTGAACTTCAAATACAAGATCTTTTTATACATTCATAACACATGCTTAATTGTTTATTTACTTTTAAATATATAGTTTTCTGTTATTTACATCGCTATACACCATCACATTCACATGACATCTTCTGGTTTGTGAACTATTAATTTTACTGCACATCAAATTTCGTTATAAATTTGCGTGTGTTTAAAAAATTTAACAACGTAATTTAACAACGTAATTTAAAAATTTTAATGACCTGATATTTGTATATAATATTTGTATGTATGTACTGATATTTAGGTTATACACTTCGTGAATCAACACACGTAAATAAGCGAGATAATATAGCCACCCCCTCTCTCTATTGTGTAATTATATATATATATATATATATATATATATATATATATATAATCATGCGGGTTGCTTCTACAGAGCTTCAATTTAATATTTAGGAGAAATCCAATGACAAGGAGAAATGTAAATGCCATGAAAAGTCTTCTTTAATGCGCAACGTTTCGAGCAATACGCTCATCTTCAGGCTGTATAATAACAATGTGAAATTAAAATCAATAATTGAATGAAAAACAAGACAAAGAAAATTTCTATAACCTATTCATAAAGGCAAATTTTAAAAGACTGAGAAAAGAGGGTTAAATTCTAAGTTATACAGATTTACATATAAAATTAAGAAGCTATTTTTAAATACATATAGTAAATGTGAAATTAATACACTGGAAAAATTAACAATAGTACACTGGAATAATGAAACTAACTAACCTTTCACTGCAATTTCCGAGGCTAAACTGATTTAAGCAGAGGCAAAACGAGAAAACAAAAGATGGCGAGGGCGATTGGGGAAGGGGGGATTATAAGGAATTGGGGAAGGAGGAGGGATTATAGGAAATTTAACGGGACAGCTGATGAGTCAACATTTAGCGAAGGGGTCAATGTTTTAATGTAAAGCGATTCCAAAATTCTAAGTGAGTTGGGACAAGTATTACAACCAAGAATTTTAAAATTGTCTAAAGTGACATCAGTTTTACATTTTATACTGTGTTCCCGAATACTAGAAACTTCTTTAGTTTTTAAAATTTTACCTGTTCGGCCACTTATTCCCATATGCGAATAAAATCTAGCCCTGAGAGAGCGAACAGTGCTGCCAATGTAATTCCCAAGGAGACACCTAGGGCAGGTAAATAAATATACAACACCGCTACGCAACGAGTCAGGGGTTCGATCCTTCGCTGAGAAAAAGCTACCTAAAGACGTTTTATTAATAAATATGATGCGGAAATCAGTATGATAAAAAAATTTCCTTAACAACTTTGTAAATTTAAGCTAAAATTCCTTATTCAAAGGACCCATTTCAGGTACCAAGAAATATTTTATATCCTTCGGCACTGTAATACAAGGAAGTTGAGGGCTATAAACATTATTTAAGAAGGATCTAATTAGTTTGTCTACATATTGAACAGGAAAACTATTATTGGTAAAGTATGATCTTAGATTATTAAATTCATCATTAAGTAAGGTAAAACTAGAGGTCAAATTATATCCTCTGAACAGGAGAGTTTTAATACAAGACATCTTATAGTTGAAATCAGTAAAACTAAAAAAATTCATGCCCAAACCAGTGAAAGTGGGTTTCCTGTAAACTGATGTAGTAATAGAATCACCGTTTTTCGAAATTAAAAGATCTAAAAAGGGGAGGGAGCCATTTTGCTCAGTTTCCATTGTATACGTTATATTGGGGTGCAAAGAATTTAGGAAGTTAAAGAATTGTTGCGCTTGTACCGCATTATCAAAGACAGCTATCGAATCATCAACGAAGCGTCGATAGAAAATTCAATAATTTCAAATGTCAGTTCGCAAATTTAACTCAAGAATTTTTTCATAAACTTAGAAATCTTAAATTTCAATCTTTCATATTTAGGAAGAGTGATTTGCAGTGTATTAAGAATTTGGCAAAGAACCAGGAGATTGTCGTGACTAGACCGGACAAGGGTAACGGAGTGGTTATTTTGAATAAATCGGACTACATAAACAAAACTAATGAAATCCTAAGTGATCTTACTAAATTCAAACAAATTCTTGAACCTGTCAATAAAGTCATTGTAAGGTTAGAAGACCAGGTTAATAGATTTCTGTCACGACTAAAGTCTTTAAAGATAATAAAAAACGATACTTACTCTCAGTTGTTCGCATCTGGTGCTAATCTTGCTCAATTATACTGTCTGCCTAAAATCCATAAAGCTGGAACACCTCTCCGTCCTATTTTAGCTTCGTATAACTTACCCACCTTTCAATTGGCAAAATTTGTTGTTCGTCTCCTGTCACCCTTTGCGAAAAATGCTTACACTATAAATAACTCGTTTGAATTCCAAAAGACCTCCTTGGTGAGAATTTCGATTCAAAAAAGTTTTTTGTCAGTTTTGATGTAAAGTCGCTTTTCACAAATGTACCTGTATCTGAAACTATTGCCATTATTTTAGATAGGGTTTTTAGCTCGGATGATATTTTTCATGGTTTTTTCATTGTCTCATTTTAAGGAACTTTTAGAATTGGTCTTCAACAATGCTATTTCACTTTCAACAATAAGGTTTACCAACAAATTGATGGTGTAGGGATGGGATCACCTGTCGGACCGTTAGCAGCTGATTTTTTATGACTCATTTAGAAAGTGTAATTTTTAGACAATCTCCCACTCATCTCAAGCCAATTTTCTATCGACGCTTCGTTGATGATTCGATAGCTGTCTTTGATAATGCGGTACAAGCGCAACAATTCTTTAACTTCCTAAATTCTTTGCACCCCAATATAACGTATACAATGGAAACTGAGCAAAATGGCTCCCTCCCCTTTTTAGATCTTTTAATTTCGAAAAACGGTGATTCTATTACTACATCAGTTTACAGGAAACCCACTTTCACTGGTTTGGGCATGAATTTTTTTAGTTTTACTGATTTCAACTATAAGATGTCTTGTATTAAAACTCTCCTGTTCAGAGGATATAATTTGACCTCTAGTTTTACCTTACTTAATGATGAATTTAATAATCTAAGATCATACTTTACCAATAATAGTTTTCCTGTTCAATATGTAGACAAACTAATTAGATCCTTCTTAAATAATGTTTATAGCCCTCAACTTCCTTGTATTACAGTGCCGAAGGATATAAAATATTTCTTGGTACCTGAAATGGGTCCTTTGAATAAGGAATTTTAGCTTAAATTTACAAAGTTGTTAAGGAAATTTTTTTATCATACTGATTTCCGCATCATATTTATTAATAAAACGTCTTTAGGTAGCTTTTTCTCAGCGAAGGATCGAACCCCTGACTCGTTGCGTAGCGGTGTTGTATATTTATTTACCTGCCCTAGGTGTCTCCTTGGGAATTACATTGGCAGCACTGTTCGCTCTCTCAGGGCTAGATTTTATTCGCATATGGGAATAAGTGGCCGAACAGGTAAAATTTTAAAAACTAAAGAAGTTTCTAGTATTCGGGAACACAGTATAAAATGTAAAACTGATGTCACTTTAGACAATTTTAAAATTCTTGGTTGTAATACTTGTCCCAACTCACTTAGAATTTTGGAATCGCTTTACATTAAAACATTGACCCCTTCGCTAAATGTTGACTCATCAGCTGTCCCGTTAAATTTCCTATAATCCCTCCTCCTTCCCCAATTCCTTATAATCCCCCCTTCCCCAATCGCCCTCGCCATCTTTTGTTTTCTCGTTTTGCCTCTGCTTAAATCAGTTTAGCCTCGGAAATTGCAGTGAAAGGTTAGTTAGTTTCATTATTCCAGTGTACTATTGTTAATTTTTCCAGTGTATTAATTTCACATTTACTATATGTATTTAAAAATAGCTTCTTAATTTTATATGTAAATCTGTATAACTTAGAATTTAACCCTCTTTTCTCAGTCTTTTAAAATTTGCCTTTATGAATAGGTTATAGAAATTTCTTTGTCTTGTTTTTCATTCAATTATTGATTTTAATTTCACATTGTTATTATACAGCCTGAAGATGAGCGTATTGCTCGAAACGTTGCGCATTAAAGAAGACTTTTCATGGCATTTACATTTCTCCTTGTCATTGGATTTCTCCTAAATAGTATATATATATATATATATATATGAAAAATTAAGGTACTTGTGGGTTATCTGTCGCCACTTTTTAATATTTTTTTATTTATTTATTTTTATATATTAAGAGAAGAGGATTCTTTATACTGTACGGCATTGACGATTGGTTAGGTTAAGTCGTGCTAGTTTGGTTAAATAAAAAACTTTTTAATATTTTTTTATTTAGTTATTTTTATATATTAAGAGAAGAGGATTCTTTATACTGTACGGCATTGACGATTGGTTAGGTTAAGTCGTGCTAGTTTGGTTAAATAAAACGGTATTTAACCAAACTAGCACGACTTAACCTAACCAATCGTCAATGCCGTACAGTATAAAGAATCCTCTTCTCTTAATATATAAAAATAAATAAATAAAAAAAATAATAAAAAGGGGCGACAGATAACCCACAAGTACCAAAATTAAATATGGTACTAATTGTAATGTACAGACCCCCAAACACGCCAACCTCAAAATTTTCAGATTCCATTACAGAGGTAAGAAACTTGGTAAAAGATCTACACTCTCCAACCCCAAATATTTTTCTCTGTGGTGATTTTAGTTTCCCAGTCATGAAATATAAAAGGATTGGAAAAAATATATGTATACACCAGGACAAGGGGGGCACACGAGAAGACCAGGAGCAGGTAAAAATGCTACTAACTCTAACTAATGAATTTATGTTAACGCAAGAAATAACAGAAAACACAAGAAAAAACAACTGCCTAGATTTGGTATTCACGAACAACAGTAATCTAATTGATAATGTAGAAATATCCCCAACTATGATATCGGACCACAACATCATTGAAATAACAACTAATATAAAGGCAACAGGAAAGGAAAGACTACGCACAACAGAAAGAAACAAATTAGAATTTTTTTATTTTCACTCCAAAGCTATAAACTGGGAAGATGTGACATCCAGCATGGAGGTAATAGATTGGAGAACCATTTTCGAGGCCAAGACAACGGAGGAGATGCTAATGACGTTTGAGGAGAAGACGTTAGAAATTATGGAAAAACATGTTCCAAAGATACAACAAAGAGGAAAGAGAAGCAGGTTCGAAAGACAAAAGAGAGCATTGTTTCGAAAGAGAAAAAGAGTGACTGCAAAATTAAGTAATTGTAAAGATAACAACATCAGAAAAATATTAAATGATAAACTGCAAAGTATCGATGTCGTCATACAGGAACTAATTGAGAAGCATACAGAAAAAGAAGATGACGCTATAGAAGCGACAAAGGCTAACTCAAAGTACTTCTATAATTTCGCAAAAAGAAAGTCGAAAAACCATGCGACTATCGGACCTTTAAAAAATGAGAACAGTGCTTTATCTGATGATGTAACGGAAGTATCTGAAATATTAAGAGCTCAGTACGAATCATCTTTCAGTATCCCAAAAAATGACAAATTGATATGCGATAGAAACGCGTTCCTTGAAGAAGAACCACAAGGGGAAAGTATAACGGATTTTGACTTTGCGACGGATGATATTACACAAGCCATAGGGAAATTAAAAACACACTCAGCGGCAGGACCGGATAAATGGAATGCCACACTGATCAAAAACTGCAAGAATGCAATCGCTGAGCCCCTATACTGGATATGGAGACGATCACTAGACACGGGAGAAATACCGGGCATCCTGAAGAGCGCGAACATAGTCCCAATATATAAAGGAGATCGATCCGAGGCCAAAAACTATAGGCCAGTATCGCTTACATCCCATCTCACTAAAATATTTGAAAGAATAGTTAGACAGAAAATCTATGACTTTTTGGAAACTCAGAAAAAATTCAATGATAACCAACACGAGTTTCGGTCAGGCAGATCATGCCTATCACAACTAATGCAACACTACAACAACATTATTGATTCACTTGAAAGTAATGAAAACTATGATGTACTATACACAGACTTTGCTAAAGCGTTCGACAAGTGTGACCACGGAATCATAATACACAAACTGAAATATATGGGAATAACAAGAAAAGTAGGGAAATGGATATATAATTTCCTTAGCGAATGGCGGCAAGTCGTTCCAGTACAAGGAGTATCTTCATCAGAATCAGAGGTCCTCAGCTTAGTACCACAAGGAACAGTATTGGCTCCACTACTCTTCATAATCATGCTAACTGACATAGATGAGGACGTTACCAGAGACAGCACAGTAACATCCTTTGCGGATAACACAAAGATCAGTAGAAAAATAAGAAACCCAGAAGACATAGGACTTCTACAAACCGACATAAACAGAATCTACAAGTGGACGGAAGACAACAATATGAAGTTTAACACCGAGAAATTTCAGCTATTAGGGTACGGAAAAAAAGACCTAAAATCCATGGAATATTATACCCCAAATAGACAGGAAATTCAGAGAAATTCCAGAGCAAAAGATTTAGGGGTTGTAATGACAAATGATGCGAAATTTGAAACACAAAATAAGATAGCAGTAAACAGAGCAAAGAGAATAACGGGTCAGATATTGAGAACCTTTAAACGAAGGGATAGGAATGTAATGATTCCTCTACTGAAAACCCTGATAATACCCAAATTGGAATACTGCTCGGTCCTAACATCCCCATATAAAAAAGAAGATATTAGACAGCTGGAAGGGATCCAGAGAAGCTTCACAGCCAAGATCAATGGGTGCAAAGAACTAAATTACTGGGAAAGGTTACGCGAACTAGACCTATATTCACTGGAAAGGAGAAGAGAGAGATACACCATTATTTACACTTGGAAAATAATGGAGAAACTAGTCCCTAATCTTACTCTGAACCCTATAACTCCCCAAACAACGGTGGAAAGTAGAAACGGTAGACTGTGTCGTATTCTCAAATTGAAGGCGAGACAGGAAACATCCTTAACCCTGAAAGAAAATAGTTTTGTAGTGAGAGGACCAAAACTGTTTAATCAGTTGCCCAAAGACCTAAGAAACACGAAGGGAGTTGCAGTGGAAATCTTCAAAAGAAGACTAGACGCCTGGCTCAGAACAATCCCCGATGAGCCGGGCGTACCTGGCTAAGTGAGGTGGAGAGCGCAAGAATCCAACTCACTACTTCAATAGGCCAACTCGAGAGGAGGGGCGACAAGCTTGACCTTCGCGGAATGAGAAATCATCGCATGAAACCTTTGTAAAGTTGTAAGGTAAGGTATATATATGAAAATTATTTCACGAAAGTAACACGTGAAAAATATTTATGATGAAAAAACTAAGAAAAGGAAACAGAATGGTGCTCAAGTGCTTTCGCCTAATGACATCCTCAGGAACACTGAATTAAGTAGTCTCGAACTCTTTATTTACTTCAGTGTTCCTGAGGATGTCATTAGACGAAAGCGCTTGAGCACCATTCTGTGTTTCCTTTCCTTCGTGGCTTTTTTCATCATAAATATTTTTCACGTGTTACTTTCGTGAAATAATTTTCATATAATGAACACCACGCGTTCCTTTGGCTTGCTGTTCCCTCTCTTGTCTCCGTTTGTGTCCGTGTTTTCTTCTACATTAATGAAGGGGCGTGCAATTCGTATCCGACGAAAGTTTCTTACTAATTGTCTAGACGAGCGGGTCCTTCCCAAGTCCCTACTTCCGATTCGCCTCAGACAAATTGACGACCATCCGTTCAACAACTTCATCAGATTAATTTTAAAGTCACCAGACAAAATGAATGGTCCGCCTCAGGGCCGGATTAACCATTAAGCAAAATAAGCCCGTGCTTAGGGCATCAAGGGAAGGGGGGCACCAGAAGTATATCTGAATGCCAGAGATAAATTTCTTATCACCACCTTTTACACAATTGTTGACAAACTTGAAACTGAGATGAGAAGAAGAGGAGAGATATACAAAGAAATAGCAGAGAGATTTTCTTTTCTAAGTGATGTGCCACATAATGTCACCACTTCATCATCTACTGAAATTGAAAGGTATTCTCAGGGTTGTAAAAAGATGATTGATGCTTACCCAGAGGACTTGAACACTAATTTCTCTGCTGAGCTTCAGCAGTTTCACTCATATGTGTGCCATAAGTTCAGTGCAAAAAAAAATGTAAAAACAAGATTCAGTCATGCTGAACTTTATAAAATAATTGTAGAAGACAATATTGAGTGTGCCTTCCCAAATGTAGAAATTGCCTTTCGTATATTTTTAACATTAATGGTCACAAATTGCTCAGTTGAGCGTTCATTTTCTCAGTTGAAGTATATTAAAAATACCAACAGAACAACTATGCAACAAGGCAGGCTGGATGCCTTATCTCTACTAAGTATAGAAGCAGATGTGTTACGTAAGAATAGTTTTGAGGATCTGATCAAAGACTTTGCAATTAAAAAAAGTAGGAGAAAACTTTTCAAATATAAATGAAGTGGAAGTATACAAAAATAAACATTATTTTCCATCTTACTGTAAGTTTTGTTTCATTTCAAAAAATAAAATTTTATTTTATGGTTTATTTTTGTTTATATTTTGAATTACATATATATGGGGCACCAAAATCTTTTAAGTGCTTAGGGCCTCTAAAGGTCTTAATCCGGCCCTGGTCCTCCTACAAAAATTTACACATTGCCAAACGTAATTTTGCGACCGTTATTCCCCAACCGTGAATCCAACCTTTGTTTGATGAAATTTACAACGAGTTGCGTCGGAGAACCTCTTCACTTCGTAACATTTTGGATAGCAAAATTAAAAGTCTCATTCGAAATAGTCAGTGGAGTAAAAAAGCAAGCTCAAAATGTGTTTTGAACCTTTCTTCGAAAAACATTAGTGACGATGCAGAAAATGCCCTTGGATTTGGTATGTCCTTTTTTATTGTTAAAAAACCTTCTGCTTTACAAATTTGTTATAGTCTTGCTTGTTTTGAAAAACAGTGTAATCTTCCTCAGTCTTCGGTTAACATAGTTAAAGGCCTTGTCTATAGTGTTGCGAATAGTACTTACGAAGATAACTTTCCTAAACGTTTTCGCAATAGCCTCTCACAATTAAAAAATGATGGTGAGCTCCATATTACTAAAGCAGACAAGGCTAACACCATAGTTAGAAAGATGAACGACCTTCTCCAGGACCCCGCCACATACAGAAAACTTAGGAAGAACCCGCAGGATAACGCCATCAAATCATTCAATAGTGGCTTCAAACGCATTCTCAAAGATCATAAGGACTTAATTCCGCTTTTCACGTCCACTTCACCTTCTCTTCCCTACCTTTACGGTCTTATTAAAACCCACAAACCTGGCAACCCTATGCGCCCTATTATCAGCTCGGTGGGTTCTATTACCTATAAACTCTCAAAATGGCTTGTCAAAGTCTTGTCCCCCATTCTCGGAACTATCTCTGATTCACATGTAAAAAAATCCATGGATCTTACTGAAAAATTGAATAATGTACGCACTGAAACCAACGATAGATTGATCAGTTTTGACGTTTGTTCATTGTTTACAAAAGTGCCGATTGACGATATGCTTGACTTTCTCTCCCGAGAATTACATAAGTACGACCTGCTACGACCTGCACACATCGTTTTGGAACTCATTAAACTTTGCATCAAAGACTGTAAATTCACTTTCACTAGCGAGTATTATCAACAGGTTTTTGGGATGGCCATGGGCAATCCCTTGTCGCCCCTCCTCTCCAATATTTATATGGAGTTTTTCGAAATTACTTACATTCCGAGAACCCTGGAGGTTAGCATCCCATGGTTGCGGTACGTCGACGATATTTTGTGTATCTGGCCCATGAAGCGTGACCTGGATGACTTCCTCCTTCAGTTAAATGATCAAGTCCCCTCCATTAATTTTACTTTAGAAGTGGAACAAGACAACTCAATCCCGTTTTTGGATGTGCGTGTACATAGGGAAAGCCCAGGTTTTAAGTTTAGTATCAATCGGAAAAAACAAACAATTTGTCCTACGTACACTTTTACTCTGGACATGACACCCCCATTAAGAAGGCCATATTTTCTTCAGTGTTTCTCCGCGCTCTTAGGATCACCAGTCCGGAATACATGGATGCCGAATTGGAAAAAATCAACGGTATTGGAAATGATCTGTGCTACCCACCTGCACTTATGGAATCTTGTCTTAACAAGGCAAAACGAACCTTCTCAATCTAGGTATTTTCGCCGCAGGACTTTTGGCCGCCGGACTTTTCGCCGCAGGACATTTCGCCGTAGGAATTTTCACCGCAAGGAATTTTCGCCGCAAGGAATTTCGCCGCAAAATATATAATTTGTATAGATATATAAATATAAGCCTACCAAATTTTCTGAACTCTCTAATACGTCGGGTTTGGATGACTTGGAAATTTTAATTTATTCATTCTCTTAAATAAGTGATTTCATGTACTTCAAAGGTTTTGAACCCTTAGGTTTTTAAAAACCATTTTTGATGGTTTAAAATGATACTGCACATGCAATAACAGATACTGTCAAAGTTTTATAAAATTATATGCCCTTGTCTTTGAGCTAACTGGTCTACCCCTAAGCTCCGCCCACAATAGTTTATTTCGGTGCAGTGCTTACATTTATATTCCATTACTTAAGCCCTCTAGGATGCCATATACAGTTAAAAGCAGCCGAGGAGGAGAAAAATTAGTTGACGATGTTAATTACGTGTACCGAATCGACAGAAAATGTGATAAAAAATCGTATTGGAAGTGTGAAATAAAAAACTGCAAGGCAAGAGTGCATACAATTTTAGAAAGTGACGCTAAAACAGTAATTTGCAAAACATTTGGTGATCATAGTCATTCTGTAAACCCATCAAAGCCTAAAGTGTACGCCACAATAGCAAGTATGAAAACGACTGCTACTAACTCCCAATTATCTGCAAGATCACTAATTGCCGATGCTTCTGCAAGCCTAGATGATGCAGGTTGTTATCTAATGCCATCAATTGCAACTTCATCAAGAAATATTAGAAAATGGAGGCAAAAGAATATGGATATGTTGCAAAAGTACATAATAGAACGTAAACTACGCTAGGATCTTTAGGAGACATTTTTTAAATGAATCCATCAAATAAAACGTTAAAACTAACGAAAATATTACGACTTAACCTAACCAATCGTCAACTTAGTTTTTATTTTTTTTAAATTCTTTTGCGGCGGCAAAAATTCCTTGCGGCGAAAATTCCTTGCGGCGAAAATTCCTGCGGCGAAAAGTCCTGCGGCGAAAAGTCCTGCGGCGAAAAGTTCCGAACGCGGAACCTTCTATCGTGTGAATAATAACACTCGCACTTTGTCAAAGAATATTTTAGTACTTCCATTTTTCCCAGGCTTTTTAGGCATTGATAATGTACTTAAACTTTTTAATATTAATGTAGTATTTTCATATAACAATATTGTGAAAAATATCATAGTTAAAAATAGCCCTACCAATAATTCAGGCATTATCTTTAAAATTGGTTGTAAACAATGTGATTCCTTTTACATTGGTCAGACGGGAAAGGATTTGCACACGCGTGTAAAACAGCATCAATATTCCGTTAGAACGGGACAATCGTTCAGTGCCCTTTTTGTCCATTTGTCAGAGTTATCCCACTGTATTGATTGGAATAATGCTTCAGTTTTGTTTCATTCTAGCAACATTGTTAATAGAAATATTCTTAAGTCTGCTATTATTCAACTTACAAATAACTTTAACATGAGCCAAAGTCTTTTTCACTTGATCCTGTTGTTTTGAATTCGTTCAGAACGGATTTAGACAAGAAGGGCAAAGTGCTAAAACTTTGGTAGTTTTTCCTTACAAATTTGTATGCTCCTCTCACAATTTTTATTTCTATATTATATATATATTCTATATTTTATATATATATATATTTTTTTTTTGTGACCTATATATAGTCTCGAACTCTTTACTTACTTCAGTGTTCCTGAAGATGTCATTAGACGAAAGCGCTTGAGCACCATTTTGTGTTTCCTTTCCTTCGTGTTTTTTTCATCATAAATATTTTCAGCAAAAATAACGCATGTCGGAAAATGAAAAATGAAGCGATTCTTTAACAAAATGACCTTGACTCATGCCCTTGGAGCATGACCATGACCTCTAATTGCTTCTAAACTACCACCAATCGATTTCATGACTCTAAAAACATAAATATAGACTCTAAGTTTGCGTCCCTGGCTATATTTTCAGATTTCCATAATTTTCGGTCCATATCCAAAACCTAGGGGGTGGGGTCAAGTATTGAGCCATAACTCAAAATTAAAGCGCTATATCACAATTTTTAAAATTCATTTATTAGTTGGGATAATGTGTGAAATTTCTAAAGCAATAAGGAAGCTTCTATCACCATATCTATGGGAGCTGGGTCAAAAATAATGCATGTCGGAAAAATGAAAATGAAGCGATTTTTTAACAAAATGACCTTGACCTTCGCCTGAATCACGTGACCTTGACCTCCAATGGTTTTGAAACCTCGGAAATCGATTCAGCACCTCAGAAAACCATAATATCGACACCAAGATCGTCAAAATCGGCTCATTGGTTACTGACATATGACACTTAGCGTTTTAATGGATTCGGATGGCAGCCATCTTGGAAATATGCTATTTAGGACCCCGTGAGACATTTTTTCCCGCTGGCAACATAAAAATTCTTTAAGTAGATGTCATAGGGATGCTAAAAATCATTTTGGAATTTAGTTTTAGCGGGGGTGCATAGGAACCTATATCTCCTGCCATACTAATATAGCCTATATGTATATAGGGGTGGATATTTTGACTCACTAGTTTGCTTATAAAACATGTTATGTATTCTATAAAATACACTAGCGTTTTTACTACCTTTAATAAGGTGTTTTTCATTCCTACACAACGATATGTTAGTTTTCATATTTCTGTCATAATTGTGCTTAAGTAAATATAAATATATACACGTCCTTTTTAAATATGGTACACAATTACAAAGTGCTTTGAAAGATTGTGCGCCATATTCAGCTTAATATATATATATATATATATATATATATATATATATGCAGGATTCATTCTCAACTTTGGATCCAAATTTTGTCGAAGTGGACACTCATTCTGTGCATAATGACTCTCTTTAACTCTGTTGATCCCACTTGTAGAAGAAACAAGAGAACTTTTTGTATCTAAACTCTAAGCCAAAGAGAAGTGCAACTACTTTCAGATCGCTACAGATATGTCAGGAGTGTTTATCATAGACAATATGTTTCAAAAGTAACTGCATACTGTTACACGTTTCATTCATATGAATTTTATGTGCAGACGAAGCCGAAGGATAAATATTACCGTTGTACGATAGTACAGCTTTCAAACTCAACTTTTGACGAATCGACAAAAAGACTCCATTCCTTAGGATTGTGTTTCTCAGCTATATATATATATATATATATATCGCGGCGTACAAGGCGACTGGGCGTATAAGACGACCCCCAAATTTTCAAGTTAATATGTAGGTTTTGGGCTATACTCGCCATATAAGACGACCCCACTAATCGTGCACTTGATTCGGGGAACCAAATGAGCCAGTGAGGAATTACTGCTCCAATAGTTCAATAGTGGCTAGGCTGACATTTGCATTTTATTGTCGTCATGCAATCATACCACATATTATTTAAGGTTAGACAACTTTCATTACACTGCACTTTTATTATTTTATTATAATAATGTGAATCAAGTTGAGTTTCAGTAGAAAATATTTGTGGCAGGAGTTACCGAGGCGGGGGTTAGCCTACCGTACACACTCCATCAACCATATATATATATATATATATATATATATTATATATATATATATATGAATAGAAACGACGTAAATAAGGAGCGTCTCTGCACACGGGGAAGAGAAATAACGAATAAATGAAAAATGAGGCGAACCGCCCGGGAATCGAACCCAGGGCCTTCCAATTGCCGTGTGCAGAGACGCTCCTTATTTACGTCGTTTCTATTCATTTATATACTGCGTGGTCATTGCAGTTAAATGCACATATTCACGATTTGCGAGGGTGCCCTCTCAGGGCATTGGTTTCTGCCCTATGTAGGAGAATTTCGAATTATGATTGATCGAGGTCCGTTGTGTAATGGTAGCGCATCCAACCGGCAATTGGAAGGCCCTGGGTTCGATTCCCGGGCGGTTCGCCTCATTTTTCATTTATTCGTTATTTCTCTTCCCCGTGTGCAGAGACGCTCCTTATTTACGTCGTTTCTATTCATTTATATACTGCGTGGTCATTGCAGTTAAATGCATATATATATATATAGTATATATATATAATATATATATAATTTATATATATATATATACACATATATATATATACACTGTATATTAAGGTAGGTTGATTTTGGAACTGTGATCTTGGACTAGTCTAGATAGAAAGGTATTAATGTATAAAAAACGTTGCACCAACTCATATTTGTGAAAATGATTGTATTTTTTGAGGATTGTTAATTATTTTTAAGTTGTAAAATTATCGAATTTTACGCGTAAAATCGCGCGCGCGGCATTCGCGCAATGTAAACAAACAAAATATCGGACCTTATTTCATCAAAATAATCAATTAAAATTCGGCTTTTTTAACAAAACGATGCTTGAAACTTATTGTAAATGCATTATAGATGTTTATTAGTGTATTATTTTGTATTTTTTAATGATATTTACCTATAAAATGTGTATTAAATTAAGTTATTTTATGATGCGTTCATTTAATTGTGTTTATTTTCAGATATTTCATAAAAATGGGTAAAAAACGGAAGTCTGCAGTGTTAACTCGAAGTGATAGTGCCAAAAAATTCAGTGGCCAGCCTTCCCCTTTGGATAAAACAGAGCCTCCTACCCTCCGCCAAGTTATTCAGTACGGTTATTTCCTCCAAAACAGACACCCGGACTTGAAAGACTATGATATTGCTAAAATGATAGCAAAGGATGTGATTGAGATCTGGCAGGCAGTGAACCCGCGGCTGCCCCTGTATGAGGAATATTATGCAGTGAAATTGGTGGATAAAGTGTGCTTCAAGAAAGCAAAAGAGATAAACAGGAAATCTCTTTCTACAGTCCAGGAGCAGAATCTGGAGGAAAAGCTGGATAAACTTTTTGACATTTCTGCTTGCACCTGTAAGCTACCTGTTCGTCCCTGTGATGACAATGCTGTGAAGTGCAAGAAAGAAAATTGTCACACACAGCACATAATCTGCACTTGTCCTCCCAGTAAGAAGGTAATGCTATTATTTTTTAAACTTTTAACTGGCCTAACTTAGTGCGATTAGGTGCCTTTTAAATGGAAGGAAATTCAATGTTTGTAATTGAAAAATATCCGGATTTTCCTCCTGTAATCTTCCTTTCCCCCCCCACCTGGTAATAAAAATTAATAATCAATTTTTTTTCAGGATTTTATCTCTTATTTTAGATCCGCTATTTAATATACTTCAATATTTCAGGTTCCAGTAGAGGAGAGGGAATACTTGAGAGATCAGAGGGCCAAAATAGGACACAAGGGCTCTTTCCAGCTGGGATCTGTGGATAAACTGCTGTGAAGAGAGACCAGAGGGCTGCAGCTGAAGCAGAAAGATTACAGAGCCAGATTCAACAGCAGCAGGAAGTGGATTTGGCCACTTTTGCCTCCACACCTTCACAAGATATTTCTTTTGAATCCAGCTCAGGAGAATCAGGAGAGGTAATATATATATTTTTTTTATATCTTATCCCATTTTTACCCAAATTTATCCCTACTTTTTGTCCCTATTTCCCCCCATTTTCGCTTTAGTAATTTATTCTTTTTTTCGCCCATTTTCGCCGACTTTTTACCTGAATTTTTACCCATCCCCCCCCCCCCCTATTTTCCCACTTTTCCCCCCATTTTCGTTTAAGTAATTTATTATTATTTCCGCCCATTTTCGTCGATTTTTACCCATATTTTTCCCTACTTTTTCCCCTATTTTCCCCCATTTTTGCTTTAGTAATTTATTTTTTATTTTCATTTCAGCCATCTGGTGGTGAAGCTGAAGAGTTCAAGCCAAGGAGGCACCCAAGTGGAGGTTACAGCTTTTTGAAAACCCTCCAGATATGCCATGGAACTGATCAGGGGTGATGTTTCTTCCAATCTTGGTGCAAGTTTTGCTAATGCCTTCCTCCTGGACTTACAAGCTATGGACCTGCTTAAGCCTGGCCTTGATGTGAAACAGATAATAGTTGATAAATCGAAAATAGACAGGGAAAAGGCTAGAATGAAAGTGAAAAGTGATGAAAAGCACAATGAGGGTCTGGAAAAGTTAGTCTGTATTGGGGTTGATGGGAAAGTTGACAAGGACACTTTGCTGTACAGAGAAGTTAAGGATGAAAATGGGGAAACTAAGCTGAGGAAAGGGACAAGAGCACCATTTGACTTTCACAAAGGAGCCGGGAACTGAAAGTGGAACATATCTTACTCACAGAGTCATCCCAATTAAAGGTGCGACTGGAGTTCTTCTTGGTGAAGAAGTTGCTAGTGTCTTGGAGGAGTTTAACAGTGTTCATACCCTGAAAGCTGTCCTCCTTGACAACACAAATACAAACACTGGCTGGGAGGGAGGCCTTGTAACAGCTCTGGAAAATAAAATTGAGCGGAAATTGCACACCATTGGCTGTTCACTCCATCAGAATGAGCTTCCTTTCAGAGCTGTTTTCAAGCATCTTGATGGAAGTACCAAAAGTCCCACTGCTTTCACTGGTCCGCTGGGAAAACTCTGTGAAATTGACTACCAAGATATGCCACAAGTGGAATTCACCAAACTCAGTGGCCCCCTGGATGACATAGAATTTGCTGAGGAGACACTGAATGATCTCAGTAGCGACCAGAGGCTTCTTTTGGAGTATGTGCTCGGAATTTCCAGGGGCAAAGTCAACCCAAGATTTGCTGCCTGGAAAATTGGACCATTAAACGATGCAAGATGGTTGACTTTGGCAATTAGATTGATGTATCTGTGGACCAGAGGTGCTTACCCTCCAGAACTACAGGATAAGCTTTACCAGGCCATCAAGTTCATTGTGGAAGTGTATGCAGTCAGTTGGTTTGAGATCAAAAGGGACAGCAAGTTCCACAATCAGCAGCTGTACATCTTCAACATGATCCAGAGGATCAAGCAGCAGTCTGAAGAAATCCAGGGTGTTGCTTTCAAGAACTTGAAGTACAATGCTTTTGCCTTGCTGCCCGAGAATGTGCTGTACTCCATGCTGAAGTCTGATGACTTGGAAGTGAGAGAAGCTGCTCTCAAGAAAATTCTGTCCATCAGGTAAGCATTTATTAATTTTAAAAAATGTGAAAAAAAAAATTGATTATGGGGATTTATTTAATAAAAAAAGGCCCGAGTTCTATACATCCCCATAATCGAATTTTTTTTCACATTTTCTTATCCCAATTCCCCCCCTCCCCTCTGATAATGGAAATAATCTTACCTTCTTTCTGAAAAAAAATTCGATTATGGGGATTTATAGAACTCGGGTTTTTTTGTTTTTTTTAATTTAAGTTTAATTTAAATCAGCAATTCTGAGACTAATAGGGATTAAATCTTAAACTGGAATAAAAAATAAATTAATTATTATTCTTTCAGAAGTGGGAAGCCAGCCAAGAAGAGGCTGAAGAAGATCACAGCCATCAACATTGAAGCTACCCACTGGTCAGAACTAATCAACCTTTCTCAAAGTGGCATCTGTGAACCTGCTCTCACAGAAGACTTTTCTGACCAGGAGCTTCAAGAAGCATTGCTGAATGGCACCAAGCTGGAGCTGCCTGATCTGCCTTCACATTCTCAGAGTGTTGAAAGGGCCGTGAAGCTGACATCTGAAGCTTCCCATACTGTTTATGGACTCGAATCAAGGCACAAACACATTCTGACCAAAGCCCTAAGCCGCCAGATGAGGCCTTCCTTTGCTTCTAAGGGCTCTTACAGTGAAAATTATGATGATCTTGGGATCTAAATGTGTCTATTTGACTCTGTACATGTTTTTTTACTTTTTTTCAATAAAATTGTAACTTTTTTCAGGATTTTTTTATGAAAATAGCATGATTTTTTCGGCCGAAAATTGCGAAAATGCGATATTTTTCGGTACGATTTTTTGACGATTTTTGAAATGGTTTCCTCAAAAAATGGTTAAAGCTAGGGATCTGAAATTGTTTGTCAGTTATTATCATATTAAGCCCTGACTATCTCGACTAGTCCAAAGTCGATATCTAAAAAATGCGGAAAATCAACCTACCTTACTGGTCCCCCAACATTGCTGTGTGTGAAGACAGACCAACACACGGAGCTGCTACGAGGCTGCGCGGTATATATATATATATATATATATATATATATATATATATACAGGGCCGTTTCGTGGCATAAGCAGACTAAGCGGCCGCTTCGGGCCCCGCTGCTACTAGGGGACCCCTAGACAGGCTCCCAGGTCATAGCTCAGTGGGCAAGAATAGGAATATAGCTGAAGTTATTATTAATATTATTATTATTATTATTATTATTATTATTAATATTATTATTATTGTCGTATTAATTAAAGTTTTTGTATGAGACAAATGTGATAAAACGGAGACAAACGAAACGTTTTGGTCGTTATGTGTAAATAACTATTGTGAGATCTTATTTCTATATTATTTAACTTTGTTCTTACTATGTGCTTATACTTTCCTAAATGCTTAATTTTTCTAGTATTGTAAAACATTATTTCACTAATTTACTAATTATTAAGAGATTTTGTAACACTTTAAAACCTAGGATTATTTTCGTTGTTTTCAAGTTTATTAATTCTTTTCTCATCTTTTTCAGATAATGTGAATTTTGTTGGTTAAAACCTAAATGGTCTGATTATTTGAATGTATTTGATTAACGTTACAATTATAACAATTATTATTATTATTATTATTATTATTGTTATCATTATTATCATGATTATTATTATTTAGCAGATTAGTTGTGGTTAACTAGATGTGACTTCGTGCATCTCGGAAAATGAAACGACATTATCCATCAGGAGCTGAAAAACGGAAAAAGAAGAAAATAGAGGAGAAGAAGCTTTCCAGTAGCACAGGTGAGATGTGCCACTTGTATATTCTTATGATTACAGTTCAGGCAACTAGGTTTGGTAGACCATCAAGCTAGGGAAGTGCTCAGGAATCGTGTAGAGTAAGCTAGTCTCTGTAATATTTATAATATTTCGAAATGTGAAATTTAATGGATCACATCACCTCAAATTCTGTTCACACAGATCAATTATCAAACAAGATAAAAAAGAGTATATTAACAAAAATTAACAGAATATGTAATGTTATGTTCTTCTCAGGAGCAATACTGAAATATTTGGAAAAGCCATCCTCAGCAAAGCCTGATGAGCATCATGAGCCAACAGCAGGACCATCCTCTATGCAACCTCAAACACCAGTAGAAGTAGAGCCTGATGAACCAACAAGTGGCACATCTTTTGTTCAGCTTCAAACACCACACACAGGCATTTCTACTGAGCAACAAGAACCAAGATTTGCTCCACCGCTTGATCCGTATGACTAGCCAGTTGTCCTGTCAGTTGCTGCCTTGAAGATAGATCTGGTGTCTCAAGAACCATTTCAAATCAGTCCAGATTTCACATTCCCTAAAAGAGAGGACGGTAGAAGCGTTCATCACCATTACATGTACCGAACATTAATTAATGGGGAAAAAATAAAGCGAAGCTGGCTGATGTACTCTAGAAGGAGTGATGCTCTTTATTGCTTCTGTTGCAAGTTGTTTTTAAGGAAGTCGTACAAACTAATTACGGATGGACTTTCAGACTGGATAAACGTTGGTTCGCTTCTGAAAGCCCATGAAAATAGTTCAGAACATGCAGATAACATGGCAACATGGAAGGATCTGGAACTGCGGCTAAAAACTGGGAGGACCATTGACCAAACTGAAATGTCATTAATGGAGGTAGAGCTAAGACGCTGGCGAGATGTTCTCACACGTCTTGTAAGTATAATCCAATCACTGGCAGAGAGAAACCTTGCTTTCAGGGGGTCTTCCTCTACATTGTACAATCGAGACAATGGCAACTTCTTGAAGGAGGTTCAGCTGCTTGCCAAATTTGATCCAGTGATGAAACAACACATCAGCAGAGTCGAAGGTGGCCAATATAGTCATTCAAGTTACCTAGGAAACATCATTCAAAATGAGCTTATTGGGTCCATTAGTGGGAAGATCTTGGATGCCATTGTTGCAGAAATAAAACAAGCTAAATATTACTCACTCATTTTAGACTGCACTCCAGACATAAGCCACCAAGAACAGATGTCGATTATTATCAGAACTGTTAAAATGCGTGAAGTACCAGAAATAAAAGAATACTTCTTGGGCTTTCTTGAGGCTTCAGAAAGTACAGGCCTGGGTTTATCAGTTCTGATTCTGAAGAGACTAGATGAACTGAATATTCACTTTGATGACTGCAGAGGACAGTCATATGACAACGGAGCGAACATGAAGGGCAAAAACAAAGGTGTTCAGGCAAGGTTATTAGAGAAGAACTGTCGTGCACTCTATGTTCCATGTAGGTCTCACACTCTGAATCTTGTAGTGGCTGATGCAGCTAAAGCTTCCACGAATGCCATCAGCTTCTTTGGCAACGTACAAAAATTGTACAACCTTTTTGCAGCAGCTACACAGAGATGGACAATCCTAAAGAAGCACGTGAACATAACACTCAAGTCTTGGAGTGAAACCAGGTGGGAGAGCCGGCTTAAGAGCATTGAGGCTGTGCGATACCAGAGCCACAACATCTGAGAGGCCATTTTGGAAGTCAGAAACAATGCCACAGATGCCATTGCCAGGACTGAAGCACAAGCACTTGCAGAGGAGGTAGGGTCTTATCGCAGCACAAGTCGTAGCTAGGGACATATGTGAGGAAATGAATGTGGAGGCTGTGCTGAAGAAGAGGCTCAGATCCACAAAAAAGCACTTTGCTTACGAAGCTCCTGACGACCCATTTACAGAAGCCTTAAAGAGGCTGGAAGTCAATTTTTCAATGTGGTGGTGGATTGTGCCATCGGGTCAATAAATGAGAGATTCAAAACATTGGATGATGTGAGGGACATATTTGGGGTTCTCCTAAACTTCGCCACAATGAACAAGGAAGACTTGTCCTGCAACTGTGAAAAGCTCTCTAAGATACTGAGCTCTGGAGCTGACTCTGACATTGATGGAAGAGAACTGGCCCTCGAAATCAAGAACTTGCCGATTTTACCTTCACACAACATGACTGCATTGGAGCTGACTTTGACAGTGATGGAAGAGAACTGGCCCTCGAAATCAAGAACTTGCCGACTTTACCTTCACACAACATGACTGCATTGGAGCTTCTCTCCTTCATTCATCAGAAGCAACTGGAGGAACTATACCCCAATCTCTGGGTTGCACTAAGAATTGCCTGCACTCTACCTGTGACAGTAGCGTCAGCCGAGAGGAGCTTCTCTAAGATGAAGCTAATCAAGAACTACCTCAGATCATCAATGGGGCAGGATCGCCTCAGTGGCCTTGGCATCATAAGCATCAACCAGGACGTTGGCAGGGAGATTTCATATGATGATGTTATTGATTTCGCCCAGAAAAAATCTAGGAGGCAAAAATTTTGAAGATACAAACTGTTCTGTATAACTGTTAGCTATTACACGATTGTATCGTAGAGTTAATTGTTTGGTAGTTGATAATTGCATTATTTTTTTATACATAGTTCTGTCATTTATTCTAAATAATATATAAGCTAATTTTCAGGAATTTCATGAAGAGTACTGTTTCTGTTTGTCTTCTGAAAGTACATATTTGTTGTTTTGGACATAAATGTTTCATTAAAATTGTTTCATAATTGTTTTTTATTAACACAGCCATTTTTTGTATGTGTGTGCTGAGGTGATGTAGTAAGGCGTGAGTTGGTGGATGGAGGGGTGGGGCCTCAAATGGGTATACTGCTTAGTGCCCCCTAATGGCTAGAAACGGCCCTGTATATATATATATATATATGAAAAGAACCATTGGACGAAATCGCTTGAACACCATCCGGTGTTTCCTTTTGTTTCGTGTTTTTTTCATCATAAACATTATTCACGTGTTACTTTCGTGAGATAATTTTAATATATATATATATATATATATATATATATTTTTTTTTTAAAGTTCGGGAAGAACCGATTCGCCTCTATTTAAAGGGCATATCTGGCCGGAAAAACAAAGAAAAAGTGAGAGGAAAGACAGAGGAAAAAGAAAGGGTAGAGGGGACAGTCGAAGTGGAAAAAGACCAAGGATGACAAGGACTGCAGGGTCGAGTCCCATCATCCTTGGGTGCTAGGGCCGGGAGGGCGCACGTGAAACCTCCAGGAACAAGCACGTACAAACGAGCACAAAGAGCACTCAAGAGCACGAGCTTAGAACCCCCTTGCGGGGGTATATATATATATGTTAACCCCTCCGTCTATGGCCCGGGGTGGTTCGAAGTCGACGGGGGTTCTAGTTAGGTGGCAGCAACGGATGTGTGACTTGCAGTAGTTTTCTTCTATATTACTCTCCGAGTTCTTCTATAGTGGCTCGGAGGACTCTGATAGACTTACTAAAAATGCTGAAGGTTCCGGATTCTTCTTATAGCGTATCCGGAAAGTTTAATGACTAAGTTCTTCTGAAGAGAGCAAGGCTCGAAGGATAAGATAAAAACTATCTTCAACTGTAAATTTACTGCTAAAATGTACAGGTAGTGCTCAGCCTCTGAATTAGCTTCTGAATGACAATGGAATATTTTTACTGGGTTTATATACCCAAAAACTGCTAACATCATTATTATTAAATGCTAAAAAGGCTGTATTATTTTTGCACAATATTCGAAAATAAAGTAAATTTTTAGCTGTGGTAAGGCTTGAACGAGTAAACAAAATATTTGAAGACGAAACCATATTTTTATCTTAAACCGCGACTTTTCAGATCTGATGTTATCATGATCTGCCAAGTTAACTAAAAGTGGAAATCGGACTATGCATCTTTACACTAAAATATGCATATGAGTAAAATTTTAAGGTTTAAGATGTACAATTTTAATGCTTAGGCAAGACATGATCTCATCTTTTATAACGAAAGAATGTATACAAAATATGAACATTGCAAAGCTTAAGCAGGATTCCTTATTAAGCGAAATCTAAAAAAATGATTATGAGATTTTAAAAAACAACAGGTCACCAATTATTTAGCAAAGTAGAAAGCAAATCAAAAATTTTATCCAAACTCGCGTTGGGCGATTTTGGTCCTTATGTAAAAATGAATACACACACGTACATACATATGAGTATAGGCATTATATAAAGTTAAATATATAAGAATATACAGGATTATATAAATACATGAACCATATAACACATGAATTTTTAAAATGGATACTTTTTCTTAAATGGATACAGAACTATATAAATGAATACAAGAATTACATGAAGAATAAGATAATATAGGAATATGGGAATTATTTATGGTTCATTTTTACAGGGCTCTCCCTCTAGAATGATATTAATATAATAATGTAACATCCTAACTAATGCTAACTAGATGATAACTATTGGTTTTATAATACAGATTTATATATACAACATAAGTCGGGTGGTTAAGTCTAGTTCACGTGGTCTGGGTACGCACTCTTGGTCGTGCATAAATAGTTTCATGTTCCGTGTCACTTGGTTTTCTTTGTTCCCAGAATGATCTTTTCACCACAAATATACCGAGGATAATAGCACATACAATAATGATACTAACGGCAGATGTTGAGAAAATGGTTACCGGTTGTAGTATTTGTAAGAGGTTGTTTTGGTTATCATCCGAAATTTTAAACCGGCTCAATTGATCATTCCATTCAGGGGCATGTAGTTCGGGTAGGATGGTTACAGGTTTTATGGAGAGATTTAAGATCTCTATGACGGGTTTAAATTTAATTTGCGACGGGAATGGGTATGAGTTATTAAGGGTAACCTTATACGGGTTGTATATTTGGAGGGCTTTTGAACGCAAGGAGCAACCAATTGGTAGCCGAATAACCATAGGGATTGTAATGAGGGAATAATTCGATGGACACTCGAGAGTAGCGGCAGTCCTGTTCGCGAAGGAAACCCAGATGTCTGGTCCAATTCGTAGTTGGATGGTTTTAGGGGAATGAAATTTTTTAAATGAACATACGGGGGCATGCCGGTCACGAATTAAATCGATAAAGCAAGACCTAGTAGTTGGAAGAATAACTGGTTTGAGTGGAGGGCAGACGAGTTGTTTATTTGGTTGCGGGAATCGGCAATGCCGGACGTCGCTATCTGACATCATAGAATAAGCTGATAGATCTTTGGTGAGGAAAAGGTAAGGTGGTACGGTGGGTAAATACAATCGATAGACATTAGAGTTATTTTGGTAGGGTGTTGGGAAAGGGTGAAATTTATATACGTCATAAGTGAGGACATCGAAAAATGGTATAATTATGAGGTATGTGTAGGGGCGTGGTCCATGTACAGTCCAGGTGTATTCTAGAAATTGAGGGTAATTAGTGTGGTTGAGTGGGAATATGGGTGATAATTTTAATTGTGACTGGGCGGTGTGAATCAAGGACTGAAGTATTTCCCATGGTATTAGGGTGGAAAGAGTGATTTTTCCATGGGCTAGCTGGGTTGCACGCAAAACCTTGGAATGAATCGTAGTTATTCGTTGTAAGTATTTATCGATTAGGGTTACTTGTAGGTTCATTATCTCTATTAATTCTAGATATCTTTTGTGTTCTTTGTATTGAGCTAACATGGATTCAAGGTATGTGAATCTGTCCGAAAGGGAGTGAGGAAGCGATTGTTTTCGTGTAATGACCTAATAGTTTGTTCTAACATGTGTCCATTATATTGTCGATTTCGCGCGAAGAGATTCAATTTAAGTTCAATTCTTTTAATATCTTCTTCGGTTGCTAATCCGAATAAACCTTTGAACAGTTTCCCTCCTATATCTATCAGTCCCCTTTTACTTCTTTGGTTAAAGTTTTCTGAATTTTTAGTTTCAGTTTGTATCCATGGTAAGGCTAATATTTCTGATAGGGCGCGTGCTGTAGTTTGAATATTTTCGAGGGTATTTTCTAACAGAACGCGACTAATCTGATCTTTTCCTTGGAAAGAATTCTGGACTTTACTTTCAAACGTTTTTAATTGGGTTTGTATCTGAAGGAGATTGATTTTAATTCTAGCAGGGGGTTGCAAATTTATATAAAGGTCTGCGTGCCCTTTCAAAAATTTACCTTCTGCAAGTTTTTCTATAACAACTCCGGTAGAAATTTTAATGCTAGGTCTACAAGAGTAAATAATTTGGAAAATTATAAGGGGGACAATTTTATTCATTTCTACGCCTTAAGTTATACGGAGCTGGGGGTAGTTGTGTGGATACTTGTGTGGATACTTGTGTTTGTGGGCGAAGGGGTCGGCCTCGTTTTGGTGGCAATGGGGGTCGACCGTTGAGCTCGGATTCTGAGCGGGTTCGTTTCTTATGTGAAGGTTCTAGTTCACGTGGGTGATGCATTTGCGGGCGGTATGTAGGGTCCGTGCGTCGATCATCAATCGGCGAGGGTGGTGACAGAGGAGATGGTGGAGTTGGAGGAGATGGTGGAGTTCCACTGAGTGATCCTCTCGAAGGGGTTTCTCCAGGGTCTGGGTCCGATGGGACGCTTGGCTCTGGGGCCTCCTCTTGTTCAGAGATTGCCTCGAGTAATGGTGGTATTACGAGGTACCAATCTTCGTCATGGGTAGCGGTTCCCGCGGTGACACTTCAGTTTTTTGATCCCTGCCCGATTTGTTAATATCTTGACCTTTTGAAGGATAGGCGGCTCGAACGCCTGGCAGCTGTTTTTTGGGAAGGTGTTGTTCGGAAGCTATCTTCAAATTGTCAGCGTGAATGATCTTTAGTTTGGAATGATCCCGGAGGTCGAGGATTTCATAACGATTTTTTCCGAGGTTTTTCATAATCCTATATGGGCCATCCCATTTTGGGTATAATTTGCGATGAGCACCTGGCGGTTTCACGCTCTTCAGATAACATCGCATACCGACGATTATAGTCCGTTGACGGGGATGACGCCTATGTTGCTCTTGCTCCATCTGTTGGTTTCGTTGGTCGAGGGCATAGCGGATTATGTCAAAAATCTTGAAAGATCGTTCAGCTAGTTGCTGATTTGCTTCTGCCATTTCGGAAGATGTTAGAACTGCCGGGTCGGTTTGGTCGGGCAAATCAAAAGGTAGACGCTTGTCGTAGTGATAGAGACGAAATGAGGGGTGTCCCCGATGGACACATTATAGCCATTGTTGATGGCTGTTTGTACCATGGGAAGGGAATCATCCCATGTACGGGAGGATGCATCGACAACGTGGCGCAGGGCTTCCAAGATCTTTCGATTGTGCCTTTCCACTAAGCCGTTTGCCTGCGGATGGTATGCCACAATGTGTGTATTTTTAATTTTACACATGTTACAGAGTGACTCGAACAGTTTGGAAGTGAAACTAAGGGCGTTATCCGAGATTAGGATGGAAGGAGTGGTATGATTTTGGATGACGCGTTCCACTAGGGCTCTTGCCACAGTTTCCGAGGTCTGGTCTGGAATGGCGGCTACTTCGCTGTAACGCGAGAAGTGGTCCGTAAACACAATGATGTACTGATTTCCCTTTGATGTTTTGGGAAATGGTCCCAGTATATCCATTCCAGTTCTTTGCCAGGGCCTTTGGCATACTGGATATTTATGCATCGGAGCTGTGGATGGTACGTTGCCCTTATGCTTTAAACACGACGGACATTCGGCGATGTATTCTTGTACCTTTTGTTCATCTCGGGAAAGTGGTATCGCTCCAAAAGACTCTTGATGGTGCGATCCGGCCCCATGTGTCCATACAAAGGTGAGTCGTGACAAAGTCCAATGGCTATATCGACGAGATCCTTTGGTATCTCCACGAGGTCGTTTCCATCTTCGTTCCTGAAATGTACGAGCCCATCTTTGAGGTTGTACTGTTCTTTTACCTTCGATGGTTCCTTTTGTTCCAGGCGCGCCCGAAGGTTCTGGGTGTGTTGGTCCTGTTGTTGGGAGTATTGCAGACACTCGTAGTCGAACACAGGAAGAATTCCTATTTTATTCACTGGGCGTCGGGCTTGAGTCTCGACAATCCGTCTGGAATAACTTGCAGTTTTCCCGGTTTGTATACGATTTTCGCTGCAAAGTCCTGAATCAACAGAGCCCATCTACTCAATCGTCCTTCAAGTAGCTTGTCCTTGAAGAGGTACGTGAGTGGCTTATGATCAGTCTTGATGGTTACATCGTAGCCATAGACGATATTTCGGAATTTTTTCAAAGCCCAATATACCGCTAGGGCCTCTCGGTCCGTAGTGGAATAATTCCGTTGAGGTGCAGAGAGAAGTTGACTGGCATAAGCAATGGGTAATTCCACACCGTCTACGTCCTGTAACAGGACGGCTCCTAGTCCATAGGAGGAAGCATCTGTGGCTATGATGAAGGGTCTTGTGTAATCAGGATATTGTAAAATGGGATGACAGGTTAGTTTATTAATTAAAGTTTCAAAGGCATGTTGGTGATCGGATTCCCAGTTAAATTTCGAATTTTTCTGGAACAAATTAGTAATGGGTTTAGCAATATTCGAAAATTGGGGGATAAAGTTCCGATAGAATCCGACAAAACCAATAAATGCACGGGCGTCGTCGATGGTCTTGGGTACAGGGTACCTTTCCAGGGCTTCGAGTTTGGCTGGATCAGGTTTAATTCCTGTGGACGAGAGTAGGAATCCTAGGTATACCAGGGATTCTTGTAAAAAATTGCACTTTGCAAGCTTCAGTTTAAGGTGTGCTTTTCTCAAGTGTGATAGCACATTCTGAAGGCGTTGAAAGTGTGTTTTTATGTCCGAACTGTAGACGATAATATCGTCAAGATAAACGAGAGCTTCGACACCTAATAGGTCGGAAAGGACTATATTCATCAACCTAGAGAAATTAGCAGGCCCATTTCGGACTCCGAAAGGTAAAACCTGGAATTCGTAATGGCCTCGGTTAGTGGAGAAAGCAGTCAATGCCCGAGATTCGGGACTGACCTCCATTTGCCAATAACCCGATGCTAAATCGAGGGATGAAAAGTTCGCTTTCCCTACGTTCAGAATTGTTTCCTGCATGTTTGGAATCGGGAAACGGTCTGGGATGGTAATGTTGTTCAGGCGTCTAAAATCTATACAAGGGCGAGATGTTCCGTCCTTTTTGGAGACGAGAATCATAGGAGCGGACCAGGGACTAGCTGAAGGCTGAATGACATCCTGCTCCAACATGTCCTTGATGTGTTCCTCAATAGTGACTAACTGGGAATGTGGAACCCGATAGGGAGGAATGAAAATGGGTTTGGAATTGGGTTCCAACTTGATTTCAAAAGGGACCAAATTAGTTCGGCCCAGAGGATCTCCTTTTAGGGCAATCACATCTCTATTTCTTATCAGGAAATCGAGAAGTGATTCCATTAGTTTGGGATCCTGTAAAGCTGGTGACTCCTGAAGGGAGTGCTCCAGACATTTCTTATATTCTTCTTTTAATATTGAAGGATTTAATTCTAAGGAACTGGAAACACGATTTATCATACTGATGGGGAAATCTGAATCTACTTCTACTGTGGAAACAGTTCCTATTTTCTGATTTGAAGTTAATTCTATAGGACTTTTTCCTTTGTTTAAACAAACAACAGGGATAGCTGAATTCTGACTCTGACTAAGGACTTGGGCAATAAGAACATCTCTTTTGAAATTACTTTTCTCTGTAATCAGAGTACGCTCTGACTCTAATAATTTTCCTTGACTGTTAACTACTTTTGCTAGGAAACAAATCTTCTCATAAGGTGCTACTGTTATATGCTCGGTAGGGCATATGAAAAATTGTGAATCTGATTCTGGTTCGGCGACTAAAATTTGCCTTATTGGCTGAACTGAAGCTGGCTGACTGGAAACTGGCTGACTGGAAACTGGCTGACTGGAAACTGGCTGACTGGAAACTGGCTGACTGGAAACTGGACTGACTGGAAACTGACTGACTGGAAACTGCTGTGTTGATCCAACTGGATTCAACAACTGGAACTGATTACCCTGGGGTCTGATTTCTGGAGCGGTTGTCCCTCTGGATGCAACCGGCTGACTTGATCTGCTATCAAGTGGAGGGGGTTTCCTATTTCTTTCGGAAATCTGAACTGACTAAGTCTATTAGCATTAAGTTGTCTGTCATTCTCGCGGAGATGGTGTGTCCTATTTCGACACTTTACTAACTTTCCGGCTGGGTAAATCTCCCATTGATTCCGGTTAAAAAAATCCATACCTAGTAGGATGTCTGTCTGAAAGGTGGCGACTGTGTCCACTATACAACATTTCGCGGGGTATACCGCGTTTCCAACTTCTAAATATAACTCAATTTCTCCGTATGTGGGTATGGGTGTGCCCGTAACTCCTCTGAGTTGGCAGGATGGTGCCTTAAGTTCATATTTGTAATTTGTACTCTCTAGTAATTCATCTACACATTGTTTCTTAATTAACGTCGCGTGTGCTCCTGTATCTAGGAGAGCAGTTAAATCTTGGTTATCGTGCTACAATTTATTATTAAATCTAGGAGGTCCGCACCTATTATCCTGATGGGGAGTTTGTGTGCGTATCTGGGTTCATTACTGTAATTTAGGGGGAGGAGGTTGAACTGCGCCTCCAATGTAGGGTCTAAAAAAGGGCTCGAATGGTCTTCTATGGGAGGACCTGGGTCATATTCTACGGGAATATCATACGCTGGAGGGTGTTCTTGAAAACTGTTCTCTGGGGAAAATGATTCCTCCACGGGTACTTCTACGTACCGAACTAGTTGACCTTGCTGGTTGTACTGAGGTTTGTACATGGGGTAAGAGTGTGGTTGACCCTGTGGTCGTGATCTATTGGGTTGGTAGTTCGACTGAGGCTGGGAATGGACTGGTTTCTGGGGATTGGATGACTTTTGGGATACGTTTTGGGAACGTGGTTGGTTTGGTTTCTGAAAGTGGGGTCTATACCCTGCAGGGGCTTTATCAGCACACTTTTGGCGATCGCCACGGCGATGACCATGTTCGTGACAGTGGGAGCAATACGAGGGGTAATTACATTGACTTATCATGTGCCCAAACTATCGCAGTTAAAACACTGTGGAGGAGGGCGTGTATTTTGGGTTTGGGGGGCTTGTTTCTGGGGTGTTCCCTGCATTGGCCTCGATTTATAGGGTTGTTGTTGGTGTTGTGGCTGCTGCTGTTGAATATAATGTACAGGGGTTTCTCTACCCTTTCGGTAGTTTTGGTTTGCTAAATCGGGGTAATGTTCCCGTGTTTTGTTTATGGCTACACTTACAGGTTTGTCAACATTTAAAAACTCCTGAAACTTTTTTTAGGTGCTCCGGGTAGGTTTTGGTAAATGGTTGTGGCTACTATTAGATTTCTTTGTTTCGAAGTGAAAGTTATGCCACATGCATTTTCTGCGGCCCGGAGGGCTTCTCCTACAAGTTTATGTGTACGTGTAATAAAATTTTTTGAATCTTCGTGTTCCTCTTTCTTCCATTTAGCTTGGAAGACTGCTTCTAACGTGGCTAAGGGTTGTGCAAGGGTTATTTCTTTAAAAAATTCTAATAAGTTTTGTTTAAAATCGTCCCATGTTGTAGCTTCGCTAATTGATGGGACGTAAGTGACTGTGTCATGAGCATTCCCTTCTTTCGGGTCGATAAATCTTTTTGCTTCCCTAATTTTTATATCATTATCGGTAATATTTTCGCGTAAGAAATGTTGCTCTAAAGATTCAACCCAAGGTCTTACGCGTGGTTCAACAAAACGATTATCTATGGTCCCCTTAAAAAATTAAAACAGTATGAGGAAGGTTTACTAGTCTGCCTAAGTTAATGTATGCTGGGGGGGGGTTTGAGACTGAGACATATTGGCTTGTGTGTTTGGAAGTATGTTTGAGGGGCGCGGGGAGGTGGAAAAATGGGTGTAGGTAAATTTTCGATGTCAGAAAGCGCACCGTCTGAATCGCTCATATGTGAAGGTACTATTAATGTGTTCTAATTAGGTCTGCTTGACCGATCTTAATTTATGGAATGATCACTTAAAGGGTTTTCCTAACTACACTATCTAAAAAAAATAAATGCACAACAATTTGCCAAACTCGGGGAAAATTTGAAAAGATTGCAAACAAAAATAAAAATGTAAACAAAATTTCACTCGAATGTACGTGAAGGTATGATAATACTATGTTTGGTACATTAAATAAAATTATACTATACTAACTAGAATAGTAAAAATAACTGTGAAAATAACTATGAAAATAACTATGAAAATAACTGACAATAACTGTGAAAATAACTGTGACAATAATTCTGCGACAATAATTCTGTGAAAATACTGTTTTCAATAAAAAGAATGTATCACTGGTGTCTGAAGTGTTCACTGTGTTTTGTGTTAATTCTGGCTCAATACTAAATATTAACTGTTAATAATAATAACTTTTCAAATGTTTAGAAATTATTTTAAAAGAGAGTTTTGTACTTAACAAGATTCCTACGGCGAAATCCTTAGAGACGTGTCCTGAAGACGTGTCTTGCTGGCCACTTGTTCTTGGATGAAAACTAGGCGTGGAGAACTTGGAGTCGTGACGCACCGGTTCAAGGGTGGATGTGACGAACTAGAAGTCGTGACACGCCGGTCAACTGGGTGTTGGTTCTGGTTCCAGGGTCTGGAAGACTGGAAGAATCCTGGAGTCGTGAAGATCCTGGTTAAAGGGTCGCCAGTTGTTAACCTCTCCGTCTATGGCCCTGGGGTGGTTCGGAATCGACGGGGGGGTTCTGGTTAGGTGGCAGCAACGGATGTGTGACTTGCAGTAGTTTTCTTCTATATTACTCTCCGAGTTCTTCTATAGTGGCTCGGAGGACTCTGATAGACTTACTAAAAATGCTGAAGGTTCCGGAGGGTTTATATACCCAAAAACTGCTAACATCATTATTATTAAATGCTAAAAAGGCTGTATTATTTTTGCACAATATTCAAAAGTAAAGTACATTTTTAGCTGTGGTAAGGCTTGAACGAGTAAACAAAATATTTGAAGACGAAACCATATTTTTATCTTAAACCGCGACTTTTCAGATCTGATGTTATCATGATCTGCCAAGTTAACTAAAAGTGGAAATCGGACTATGCATCTTTACACTAAAATATGCATATGAGTAAAATTTTAAGGTTTAAGATGTACAATTTTAATGCTTAGGCAAGACATGATCTCATCTTTTATAACGAAAGGAATGTATACAAAATATGAACATTGCAAAGCTTAAGCACGATTCCTTATTAAGCGAAATCTAAAAAAATGATTATGAGATTTTAAAAAAAAACAACAGGTCACCAATTATTTGGCAAAGTAGAAAGCAAATCAAAAATTGTATCCAAACTCGCGTGGGCGATTTTGGTCCTTATGTAAAAATGAATACACCACGTACATACATATGAGTATAAGCATTATATAAAGTTAAATATATAAGAATATACAGGATTATATAAATACATGAACCATATAACACATGAATTTTTAAAATGGATACTTTCTTAAAATGGATACAAGAACTATATAAATGAATACAAGAATTACATGAAGAATAAGATAGTATAGGAATATGGGAGTTATTTATGGTTCATTTTTACACACACACACACACATATATATAATATATAATATATATATATAATATATATATATATATATATATATATATATATATATATAAGCAATAAAGAAAAAATCCAAATTACACCTTTGAGAAAAGGGGAAACAAAAACATGCGAAGCCATCAGGATCTTAAGGAAGAGAAATAATGAACTAAATGACAATCTAAAAGAAATATCTGAAACAATGAGAGCCTAGAATGAATCAGTTTTCAGTACCCAAAAAGCGACAAAGCGATACCCCGACATAGATGCATTCTTTGAAGAGAAATTGCAAGGAGAGTGTATAACAGGCTTTGATTTTACTCCAGAAGATGTAGCGAGAGCTATAAGGCAAATGAAATCGCATTCAGCAGGAAGTCCGGACAATTGGAACGCATTATTGATTAAAATTTGTAAATATGAAATAGCTACACCTTGGTACGATATATGGAGAACATCCATAGACACTGGAGAAATATCAAGCATCTTGAAAAGAGCAAACATTGCTCGTATATATATATATAATATAATATATATATATATATATATATATATATATATATATGAATAGAAACGACATAAGTGAACTTATGTCGTTTCTATTCATTTATATACTGCGTGGTCATTGCAGTTATATATGCATATATATATATATATATATATATATATTTTTTTTTTTATTTTTTTTTTCATTCCCATATATATATATATATATATATATATATAGGTATTATTAGAGCGTTTGACCCTACTCGTTTTGATAATTAAAAAGATGTTTTTCCGATAGTTTAGGCAATTCTAAGACACTTTTCTTCTATAACACTTTCGTCGCAAATGAATAGTTTCCGAGAAAGTCGCAATAATTTCTGGGGAGGCCCTAGATTTTTTTCTAAGTTGGAATGTTTATGTTACGAGCTTTCTCAGAGAGCTCCTGTGTGTTCGTATGTTGATTACTCGTCGCCAGTAGGCATGCGCATGACGTCACAGTCATGCGCATTAGTTCTTTGTTCATGTTAACCAATCACAGCCCCATATTGCATCAGTGATGATGCCGCACGATTTGAAATCAGTGTAGTAATGGCTTCAGAGTGTAGTCGCTGTTCGTTCCGCAAGTTAGGTTAGGTTAGGTTAGGTTAGGTGGTATTATTATAGTTTCAACCACAACTTGATTACTGCATATTTGACGTGTTGTTTCGCTGTATCTCTTCATTTCTGACAACTTTTTCTAATACCACTTCCGTCGCAAATGGATAATAACGGATAATAAATATAATAATTTTTGGTCTGCCATATTGTCTCAGTCTAGCAATGGGTACAGTGTGTGAAGGGTGTACTTTTACTCCGTTTGAAGTGATTCATAAATTTTTTTAAGAATAACATTGACTCGTTAGGTTAATTGAATGCCTGGTTAGGTTAATTGAATGCTCGGTTAGGGCAACTGTACACCCTTGACGATTGGTTAGGTTAAGTCATGATATTTTCGTTAGTTTAACGATTTATTTTTTAAACTAATTTACGGCCGGATTCTGAAGGAATCGTTTTGTGGAACCGATTCTGAAGGAATCGTTTATCTTATCACTCCGTCATAACCCAACTGAACTCAATCCAGTGGATTGGATTGAGTTGGGTTGGGTTATGAAACATGTTTTTCCTATGTTTTTTGAGGTGATTCACTCGAATTTGACATCCATTTCCACCGCAAATCACTCTTTTTTGGTTTTTGATGTTGGGGGGGGGGGGATCTCAAAAAAGAATGATTTGCGACGGAAACGGATGCCAAATTCGAATGAATCGCATTAGAAAACAGGAAAAACATAAGTTTCATGTTCAAAACGAATTGGGGCCAAAACTGCAAATTTACCAGGTTCGGTTCCTAGGTTTCCGTTGGTTTCTGATGTGATTCATCTGAAAATGACATTCATTTCCGTCGCAAATCACTCGTTTTAGATCCCCCCACCCAAAAACCCCGATTTCCCATGCATTCCCCCATATTGTGTGTGTGTGTGGGGGGGGGAAATCACGAGTTGTGGTTGAAACTTGAAACTATAAATTTACCGGTTAGGTTAGGTTAGGTTAGGTTAGGTTTGGTAAAAATATGTTTTTCCGATGGTTTTTGATGTGTTTTGAACGGTTTTGACCTTTATTTCTATTGGAAATAATAGTTTTTGTGTTTTCCCCCTCACCCAAAACCCCGTGTTCCCACTGGGGGTCCCCCATTATCGTTGGATAAGGGGGGGGGATATCTTAAAAGCTATTGTTTTCCGATAGAAATGAAGGTCTTTTTCCTTCGTGGTTTTATTCATCATAAATACTTTTCACGTGTCACTTTCGTGAAATAATTTTTCATATATAATATATATAATATATATATATATATATATATATATATATATATATATATATATATAAAGGACGGGGTGGATCTCAAGCAAAGAACCAGTGTCATTGGCGATCCACCTCATCAACGTAATTGAATGAATAGGTAGAGAGAAAATCTTCGCTTTCTTGGAGACACTGGAAAGATTCACCGAAAATCAGCACGGATTCCGAACAGGTAGATCATATCTATTACAACTAATAGAGCACTATTGCACTGGAAGGCAATGACAACTATGATGTCATATACACGGATTTTGCTAAAGCTTTCGACAAATGTGTTCATGGTATAATAGCACATAAAATGAAATATATGGGAATATCAGGCAAAGTGAGAAAATGGCTGTACAGCTTCCTCAGACAAGGTTAACCGTGTTTTGCTTAAGCTTAAACAGGAATGTGTTATTAACTCCTCCACTTATGATGATTTGTACGTTTCAGGCTCTTATTTGGGCCTTATGTATGGTCTGCCTAAGGTTCATAAAGTCGGTGTTCCATTGCGCCCAATTTTAGCGTCTTATCCTTTGGCTAATTACAAACTTGCCAAATTTCTTGTCCCACTGTTATCATCATTTACTGTGAACTTGTACAGTGTTAAGGATAGTTTTTCTTTTGTGTCGGAAATTAAGAAGTTTAATATGAATTCTTTGTTTATGACAAGTTTTGATGTATCTTCCCTCTTTACAAATGTCCCTTGGATGAGACCATTACAATTATTTTAAATAAAGCTTTTCCACAGCCGGACTCACTTTTTCACGGCTTTGGCAGAGCACAGTTTGAGCAGCTTCTGAATTTGGCAGTCAAGGATAACTTTTTAGTTTTCAAGGGGTAGTTTACCGTCAGTTGGATGGAGTGGGGATGGGGAGCCCCTTGGGTCCCGTTTTTGCGAATATTTTCATGTCTCATCTTGAGGAAAGGGCCTTCTGTGAGTGCCCCCCTCACCTTAAGCCGAAATTGTACAGACGTTATGTTGATGATACGTTTGCTTTATTCCAAACGGATAATCAATCAGTTCAGTTTTTAAGTTTTCTGAACACACTGCATAAGAACATTATATTTACGCAGGAAAAGGAAGTTCAAGGTTCTATTCCTTTCCTTGATGTTTTGGTTTCCAAATCGGGCTCGACTGTTTTAACTTCTACATACCGGAAGCCTACTTTTACGGGTTTAGGTTTTAATTTTTATAGTTTTTGTGATTTTAATTACAAACTAAGTTCCATTCGCACTTTGGTGCATAGAGCTTATAATATTTGCTCAAACTGTGCTCTGCTTCATAATGAGTTTGAATTCCTTACTGATTTTTTCTTTAAAAATGGTTTTCCACGGGATCTTGTACAAGGTATTATTGGTAAATTTCTTAATAATATATATTCCCCCAACCTTATCCCAACGTATGATGTTCCTAAGAATTGTAAATATCTTGTTTTATCTGATCTCTACCATTTTAACACTTTTGTGAAAAAGCAATTGTTGAGTGTGGTGAGGAAATTTATTTTCACACTGATTTTAAGGTTGCTTTTTAAATAATAATACCCTTGAATGTTTTTTCCGTTGTAAGGACAAAATCCCCCCTGCGATGAACTGTTCTGTCGTTTATTTGTTTACCTGCCCTGGGTGTTCCCAGGGGAACTACGTTGGCAGCACAGTTCGTTCTTTGCAGGCGAGATTTTGCTCCCATATGGGTATTAGCCATAGGACAGGGAAAGTTTTATCGAAAAAGGAACAGTCTGCCATTAGAAATCATTCTGTTAAGTGTAAGGTTGATATTTCCGTTAATAATTTTAAAATTCTTAAATCATTAAAATGCCCGTCCTCTCTCCGTATTTACGAATCTTTGTGCATTAAATTTCTGAACTCCAGTTTAAATATTGATTCTAGCTGTTACCCCCTTAATATTAATTAGAATACCTACAAACTAAATTTTTTTTTGGTTGGTTTTTTTACTCTTTATTTTTTGTTTTTTCCCCTTGACCCTGGCTCCTTTTCGCCTCAGTTTCTTTGTGGCTGTCAAGTGAGCATGGTATGTTTGGTGCACTTTTGTGTTTTTTCATTTAACTCTTTATTAGTAAAGTTTTTAACTAATTTATGTTTGAATGTTTTTAGTTTTTAAGTTTTATTTTTATCATTCGTATATTTGTCATTTATATAATTTTTACTATTGATTTGTTTTTGGCTTATGCCTGTTTTATGCTTTTTAACTTTTATTCTTGAAGTGGTTTTATTTTGTACTATAAATTAGTTTTAATTTTTGACATTCGTATATTTTTGTCATGCATTAATTTTAGCTTTTTATTTATTAGGCCTTGAAAATGGGTAGAGTTGCCCGAAACGTCGGCTGCAGCCAAATATAATGACTTTTTTGCTTTACGTCTTCGTTTTTATCCTAAATGTAAAACTACGTCTCCTTAGGAGGGATCCTATTTCATATATATATATATATATATATATATATATAAATGGACGAGTGCAAGAATGTTGCAGAGATAATGATCAATGTTGCAAAGGGGGTGGGGGTATGTTGCAAATGGGGTGGGGTTATGCAATGAAGGGGTGGGGTATGTAATGAAGGGGGTGGGGTATGCAATGAAGGGGGGTAAGGTAATGCAACAACTCAATGTTGCTAAGGGGGAGATGGGAGGGAGCTTCGGGGTGAGAAGGGAGGATGACCTCCCCCCAAAGGGGTAGCCTTAACTAAGAGAGTTAGAGAAAGGAGAGAGGGAGGTCTTTGGGGGAGAAGCTGGGATGTCCTCAACCCCCCAAAGGGAAACCTAACCTAAGTCTTAGCCTAAGAAGGAAGGATAGAGAGAGAGAGAATTCTTTATTCCACCGGAGTCCGCAGCATTATGAGCCGTCAGGGGCCAAGCAGGTGTTATATAGAGGATGGTGAGTTGCCAGATAGCACTTATTTATATATGGAGGGGGTTACCAGATACCACCATTTATTTTAATTGTTCAGGTATAACTTATTAGGGTGAGTTGCTAGATATTTTAATTATGTTGAGATGTATCTTATTAAGGAGAGATGGCAGATATCACCATTTATTTTAATTCACACGAGTTGCCAAATAATGTTTTTATTTATTAAAAGCAAGAAGGACTTTGTCCTTAAAGTTAGTCAACATGAGAACTAGTTATTAAAACGAAACCCAATATTAACAATAAAAGAAATACATTTAAACTGAAATAAATAAAACACCATTACATCATTCTGTTTATTTTGACGATTTATTGGAAATGTAAAGATAAATGTACATTCCATACATACGATGGAATGATCAAAATATAAAATAAAAAATAATATAAGAAAAACAATAATCATCAAAATAATAGTTCAGGTGAAATACACACACACACACACACACACACACACACACTCACACTCACAATTGTATTAAATAATGACCGACTTTCTCCTTAAAATTGTTCAGTAAAAGAAGTAATTTATTTAAATGTCGTTCTGTCTATTTACTTTTGACAATCCTTTCTATACAATGTCTTTTCATTTTCGTACAATTTTTTTTCGTTGGGGTGAGCAATCAGTAATATATATATATATATATATATATATATGCATATAACTGCAATGACCACGCAGTATATAAATGAATAGAAACGACATAAGTATTAAGGAACGTTTCTGCACACGAGGAGGAGAGATAACGAATAAATGAAAAATGAGGCGAACCGCCCGGGAATCGAACCCAGGGCCTTCCAATTGCCGGTTGGACGCGCTACCATTATGCTACGGACCTCGATTAATCACAAATCGAAATTCTCCCACATAGGGCAGAAAAAAAAAATATATATATATATAATATATATATATATATATATACACATATATATATATATATATATATATATATATATATTATATATATATAATATATATATATATGTAGGAGAATTTCGATTTGTGAATGATCGAGGTCCGTAGTGTAATGGTAGCGCATCCAACCGGCAATTGGAAGGCCCTGGGTTCGATTCCGGGCGGTTCGCCTCATTTTTCATTTATTCGTGATTTCTCTTCCTCGTGTGCAGAAACGTTCCTTAATACTTATGTCGTTTCTATTCATTTATATACTGCGTGGTCATTGCAGTTAAATGCATATATATATATATATATATATATATATATATAAGGGGTCGTCAGAAATCGCCTCCAAAGTTCAGCAATATTCTGGCAATAGTATCTCTGTTATTAATTGAGCTAGAACGTTCATTTTTGGCTATATTAGAGTTCTAAGTATGCTAATGAAGATGTTGATGAGTTTTTGGAATAGATTTTCATATTTTATATTTTATATATATTTTTTTAAATTTTTTGATTTTCTTATTATGCCGAACTTTGGGTGAACTTTTGGCTGGCGATAGAGGTGAAAAAAGTAGTTCGCTTCATAAGGTTTTCAACCATACTTCTAGTGTCGTAAGGTCATTATAACCCAAACCACGCGATAGAGGAAGGGTGAAAATAGTGATATCCATCAAAAACACGTTTTCACCTGTGGTGGCGCTTAGGTACCTTAAGACGCGGGACCCCTCAATTATATATATATATATATATATATATTCGCCACCAGTTTTTGCTCTCCTCCCATTTCATTGTCAACCCTGGTGAACTAGCTTACAATTTTTCTATCCTAAATGACCTGGAGCAGATTACCCTACTCGTATCCCCGGTTGCATTAGAGATAGGCCCAACATTCTGGATTTATTTATTACCTCTCATCCTTCTTCTTACGCTGTAAAACTTTTCTCTTCGTTGGGGACCTCCGATTACAATCTTATAGCTGTTTCCTGTTTCGCTCCAATACGGCTTTTGGATCCTCCAAGAGGAGGCGCCTTTGGTCCCTTCAGCACCACTATTGGGGCGCCTTTAGGCAGTACTTCTGTGATTTCCTATGGAATGCTTACTGCATCCGTGGCCGGGGCCCTTCTGGGTGTGTTGAGCGCATGAGAGATTTGATTCTCTCTGGCATGGAGATGTACATCCCATATTTTATCCCGACTGCTAATGTTAAAAAAACCTTGGTTTAACTTTACTTGTTCTAAAGCTATTCGCAACAGAGTGTATTCAGTATGATTATGTAATTTGTGCGATAAGAAAGGTGTACCTTTGGCGAGGTTCACAGACCCCGAACCAGACTCAGAAAGCTAATGTGTGTGTGTGTGTGTGTGTGTATTTCTTACATGTTTAATTTTATTGAATTTTTTTATGGATTATAATTAGCAACTATTTTGTAAAATTATTGTCATACCATATAGCGATACGCGTGGATGTGTTTAGTGAAAAACAGAAAGAATCGCGAAAATAGGTTGCTAAAATAACATATATATATATATATATATATATAATATATATATATATATATATATATATATACTTTATGTATCTCCTCGTTAACCTCTTTGATGTTCCGTGTGATGGTCTCTCTTCACACGAAGGTCAAGCTGGTGTTCCATCCCCTAGGCCTGACTTGGTCGAAGAGCGAGTTGGTTTCTTGCTTTGTTTTCGTTATCTGATTTTGTGTTTCGAATTTCACACCTTCGGTCATTATTACAGTTCGTGCTTTCCATGCTTCTCTGATTTTCCACGTTTATCTGGGGTATAATATGCAGTCTGTTTAAGTTCCTCATTTCTGAGGATCTGATGATCTTTGTATCGTCTGCAAAGGATGTTACTATACTGCTGGTGTTTACTTCACTGTCTATATCTGTTAGTATGATAATGAACAGGAGTGGGTCCCAGTATTGTACCTTGTGGTACTGAGCTATGTACTCCAATTCTGATGATGATATACCTTGAATTTTGACGACCCGTAGATGTTCTCTGAGGAAGCTGTTGAGCCATTTTCTCACTTTGCCTGATATTCCCATATATTTCATTTTATGCTATTATACCATGAACACATTTGTCGAAAGCTTTAGCAAAATCTGTGTATATGACATCGTAGTTGTCATTGCCTCCCAGTGCATCTAGGATATTGATATAGTGCTCTATTAGTTGTGATAGACATGATCTACCTGTTCGGAATCCGTGCTGATTTTCGGTGAATCTTTCCAGTGTCTTCAAGAAAGCGAAGACTTTCTCTATAACTATTCATTCAATTACTTTGATGAGGTGGATCGCCAATGACACTGGTTCTTTGCTTGAGATCCACCCCTAAGGGGGCACTTTCTTATGCCGTATATATACACACATTTTAACCGCAAACAACACACAGTATGTATGTAGGAGAATTACGAGTACTGACGGATCGGGGTCCTTGGTGCAGTGGTTAGCATATCCGATCGGCAATTGGATGATCCCGGGTTCGATTCCTAGGAGGTACCTCATTTTTCATTTGCTCGTTCTCCTTCCTCATCTTGTGCGGAACGCTCTTCCACACAAGCGTCGTTCTTTACTTTAATTCTAATGTGTGTTATTTGCAGTTAAAATGTATATATGTACGGAATGAGAAGGTGCCTCCTCAGGGCATTTGATTCCGCTCCTATGTAGCCTATGTAGGAGAATTACGAGTACTGACTGATCGGGATCCTTGGTGCAGTGGTTAGCATATCCGACCGGCAATTGGATGATCCCGGGTTCGATTCTTTGGAGGTACCTCATTTTTCATTTGCTCGTTCTCCCTCCTCATCTTGTGCGAAACGCTCTTCTACACAAGCGTCGTTCGTTACATTAATTCTACTGTGTGTTGGTTGCAGCTAAAATGTATATACAGTATGTACGGCATGAGAAGGTGCCCCCTCAGGGCATTTGATTCCGCTCGTATGTAGGAGAATTACGAGTACTGACTGATCGGGGTCCTTGATGCAGTGGTTAGCATATTCGACCGGCAAATGGATGATCCTGGGTTCGATTCCTGGGAGGTACCTCATTTTTCATTTGGTCGTTCTCCCTCCTCATCTTGTGCGGAACGCTCTTCTACACAAGCGTCGTTCTTTACATTAATATATATATATATATATATATATATATATATATATATATATATATATATATATGAAAATTATTTCACGAAGGTAACACGTGAAAAATATTTATGATGAATAAAACCACGAAGGAAAGGAAACACAAAATGGTGCTCAAGCGCTTTCGTCTAATGACATCCTCAGGAACAGTGAAGTATATAAAAAGGTTAAGCCTATATATAGGTTACAGAAAGAAAAAAATAAAAATAAATAACATACATACACACACACACACATATATATATATATATATATATACATACATATATATATACAAATACATACATACATACATACATACATATATATACAATAAACAGAGAAGTAAAAATAATAAAAAATTAAAAATTAAAACCTTAAAGGATTACCAATGAGGCGTACAGATTGTAAGGAAAAATATCGATTTTTAGCACAAGATCAAATGGATTATAAAAATACAAATTTATACTGGGACTCTGCCGGGTTTTAACACAATGCTGCCTATGGTCAGGTTTCGATATATATAAAAAAAAAATAAAATAAAATGCAAATTAAAAGTTAATCGATTTTTAGCACAAGATCAAATGGATTATAAAAATACAAATTTATACTAGAACTCTGTCCGGGTTTTAACACATTTCTGCCTATGGTCAGGTTTCGATATATATAAAAAAATAAAATGCAAATTAAAAGTTAATAAAGTAGAAGACAAGTTTACCAAAGATTTAATGTTTTACACTTCTTATCTAAGTCTGCTTTAAAGGAATTCAACATAACAGGATCGAGTTGAAAAAGACCTTTGCTTATGTTGAAGTTATTTGAAAGTTGGATAATGGCAGACTCAAGAATATTTCTATTAACAATGTTGCTTGAATGGAATAAAACTGAAGCATTATTCCAATCAATACAGTGGGCTAACTCTGACAAATGGACAAAGAGGGCACTGGACAACTGTCCTGTTCTAACGGAATATTGATGCTGTTTTATACGTGTGTGCAAATCCTTTCCCGTCTGACCTATGTAAAAGGAATCACATTGTTTACAACCAATTTTATAGATAATGCCTGAATTATTGGTAGGGCTATTTTTTACTGGGGGTTGGCATCCCTTGGTTGCGGTACGTCGACGATATTTTGTGTATCTGGCCCATGAATCGTGACCTGGATAGCTTCCTCCTTCAGTTAAATGATCAAGTCCCCTCCATTAAGTTTACTTTAGAAGTTGAGCAAGACAATTCAATCCCATTTTTGGATGTGCGTGTACATAGGGAAAGCCCAGGTTTTAAGTTTAGTATCTATCGGAAAACGACAAACAATTTGTCCTACGTACACTTTTACTCGGGACATGATACCCCCATTAAGAAGGCCATATTTTCATCAATGTTTCTCCGCGCCCTTAGGATCGCCAGTCCGGAATACATCGATGCCGAATTGGAAAAAATCAACGGTATTGGAAGTGATTTGTGTTATCCATCTGCGTTTATGGAATCTTGTCTCAACAAGGCAAAACGAACTTTCTATCGTGTCAATATTAACATTCGTACTTTGTCAAAAAATATTTTAGTACTTCCATTTTTCCCGGGCTTTTTAGGCATTGCTAATGTACTTAAACTTTTGGATATTAATGTAGTATTTTCATATAACAATATTGTGAAAAATATCATAGTAAAAAATAGCCCTACCAATAATTCAGGCATTATCTATAAAATTGGTTGTAAACAATGTGATTCCTTTTACATAGGTCAGACGGGAAAGGATTTGCACACACGTATAAAACAGCATCAATATTCCGTTAGAACAGGACAGTTGTCCAGTGCCCTCTTTGTCCATTTGTCAGAGTTAGCCCACTGTATTGATTGGAATAATGCTTCAGTTTTATTCCATTCAAGCAACATTGTTAATAGAAATATTCTTGAGTCTGCCATTATCCAACTTTCAAATAACTTCAACATAAGCAAAGGTCTTTTTCAACTCGATCCTGTTATGTTGAATTCCTTTAAAGCAGACTTAGATAAGAAGTGTAAAACATTAAATCTTTGGTAAACTTGTCTTCTACTTTATTAACTTTTAATTTGCATTTTATTTTTTTATATATATCGAAACCTGACCATAGGCAGAAATGTGTTAAAACCCGGACAGAGTTCTAGTATAAATTTGTATTTTTATAATCCATTTGATCTTGTGCTAAAAATCGATTAACTTTTAATTTGCATTTTATTTTTATTTTTTTATATATATCGAAACCTGACCATAGGCAGCATTGTGTTAAAACCCGGCAGAGTCCCAGTATAAATTTGTATTTTTATAATCCATTTGATCTTGTGCTAAAAATCGATATTTTTCCTTACAATCTGTACGCCTCATTGGTAATCCTTTAAGGTTTTAATTTTTAATTTTTTATTATTTTTACTTCTCTGTTTATTGTATATATATGTATGTATGTATGTATGTATGTATTTGTATATATAGATATGTATGTATATATATATATATATAGTGTGTGTGTGTGTATGTATGTTATTTATTTTTATTTTTTTCTTTCTGTAACCTATATATAGGCTTAACCTTTTTATATACTTCACTGTTCCTGAGGATGTCATTAGACGAAAGCGCTTGAGCACCATTTTGTGTTTCCTTTCCTTCGTGGTTTTATTCATATATATATATATATATGAAAGAAAGAAGTCGCACGGTGTCAAGTCGGGGCTCCTGGCTGGCCATTGATGTGGACCACGACGACCCATCCAACGCCCAGGGAAGTGGGCATCCAGCCACTCACGGACAACAAGAGCGAAGTGCGGAGGGGCGCCATCTTGCATAAATATCAGATCGTCGATGTTCTCCCATGTGCTGACAACCGACCAGACCTCGTTTCGCAACATAGCAAGGTACCGCTCAGCATTCATGGTGTTGCGCAGAAGGAACGGGCCCACAACCTGATCTGAGGTCATACCACACCACACCGTTACACTGAACCGATTCTGCCGTTTTTCAGCGGTAACCGTGCGACTTCTTTCTTTGGGGGTGGGTAAAGGAAGAAGTCTACCGCACCAAACCGAGGACATTGGAAGAACTGGAGGACCGAATTCGGGAAGTCATGTCCTCCATCCCGCCGGAGTTCCTGCTAAAGTCAGTGGACGCCATTCCTGGGCGGCTCCAGAAGCTGGTGGAAAGAGTTGGAGTCCACATTGAATTTCAGAGAAAACCTACTATGTATGCCTACCTTTTCATATTATTTCTTCTGAAATAAATGGATAATATACGTATTTTTTTACCAATCCAAAATAGGGAGCTACTTTCCGCCCACCCTGTATATCAGTTTATATCACGTAAAGAACGACGCTTGTATAGAAGAACGTTCCGCGCAAGATGAGGAGGGAGAACGAACAAATTAAAAAAATGAGGTAACCGCCCGGGAATCGAACCCGGGATCTTCCGATTGCCGGTCAGATATGATGACCACAACACCATGGGTCTCACTCAATCAGTAGTCGTAATTCTCCTACATACGAGCAGAAACCAATGCCCTGAGGGGGCGCGGAACGTTCTTCTATACAAGCGTCGTTCTTTACGTTAATTATACTGTGTGTTGTTTGCAGTTGAAATGTATATATGTGCGGCATGCGGGAGGTACCCCCTCAGGGCATTGGTTTCTGCTCGTATGTAGGAGAATTACGACTTCTGATTGAGTGAGGCCCATGGTGTAGTGGTTATCATATCTGACCGGCAATCGGAAGATCCCTGGTTCGATTCCCGGGTGGTTACCTCATTTTTTTCATTTGTTCGTTCTCCCTCCTCATCTTGCGCGGAACGTTCTTCTATACAAGCGTCGTTCTTTACGTTAATTATACTCTGTGTTGTTTGCAGTTGAAATGTATATATATATATATATATATATATATATATATATATATATATATATATAACTGAGAAACACAATCCTAAGGAATGGAGTCTTTTTATCGATTCGTCAAAAGTTGAGTTTGAAAGCTGTACTATCGTACAACGGTAATATTTATCCTTCGGCTTCGTCTGCACATAAAATTCATATGAATGAAACATGTAACAGTATGCAGTTACTTTTGAATCATATTGTCTATGATAAACACTCCTGACATACCTGTAGCGATCTGAAAGTGGTTGCACTTCTCTTTGGCTTAGAGTTTAGATACAAAAAGTTCTCTTGTTTCTTCTTCAAGTGGGGTCAGCAGAGTTAAAGAGAGTCATTATGCACAGAATGAGTGTCCACTTCGACAAAATTTAGATCCAAAGTTGAGATTGAAATCCTGCATAAATATATATATATATATATATATATATATATATATATATATATATATATATATGATGAATAAAACCACGAAGGGAAAAGAAACACAAAGGGGTGCTCTGTTGGTTTATTTCTTTATGGTTATTTAAGCTGTGACATATATATCACTAAGGCACTTTTTATATTTATATTTATTATTATTTCTTTATTCTTTTGTGACCTGTTCCATAAACAAGCCATTTGAATTTATATTGAAGGTCGGCCAAAGTGCTAAAAGTGTCATTTTCCCATACAATTGTGTTTATCCTCTCACAATTTTTCTTTACTTACTATATATATGTATATGTGTATGTGTGTGTGTATGTATGTATATATATATATATATATATATATATATATATATAATATATATATTTGTGGTTTTTTATTTGTCGATTTCTTTATGGTTATTTAGGCTGTGACATATATATCACTAAGGCACTATTTTGTAATTAATTTTTTCTCAATTTATATTTATTTTATTTTTTATTTCTTTATTCTTTTGTGACCTGTTTCATAAACAAGCCATTTGAATTTATATTGAATTTCGGCTGAAGTGCTAAAAGTGTCAATCTCCCATACAAATGTTTGCTCCTCCCACAATTGTTTCTATGCTTACTATATATATGTATATATATATATATATATATATGTATATGTATATATATATATATATATATATATATATATAATATATATATATATTATATATATGTATGTATATATGAATATGTATGTATGTATGTTTATTTTGTAACCTATATATTGCCTTGATCTGTCCTTTCACTCCAGTGTTCCTGAGGATGTCATTAGACGAAAGCGCTTGAGCACCCCTTTGTGTTTCTTTTCCCTTCGTGGTTTTATTCATCATAAATATTTTTCACGTGTCACTTTCGTGAAATAATTTTTCATATATAATATATATATATATATATATATATATAATATATATATATATATATATAGGTGAATATGGCGCACAATCTTTCAAAGCACATTGTAATTGTGTACCATATTTAAAAAAGGATGTGTATATATATATATATCTATATTTATTTGTGCACAATTATTGCAGAAATATGAAAATTAACATATCGTTGTGTAGGAATGAAAAACACCATATTAAAGGTGGTAAAAACGCTAGTGTATTTTATAGAATACATAACATGTTTTATAAGCAAGCTAGTGAGTCAAAATATCCACACATATAGGCTATATGTTGCATACAATATTATGTATTATACGTAAGATTCTGAATAAAATTTTTAAAGTTCAGCGTTAAAATACGTTATTCCGTTTTCTTTATAGCAATATATAGCGAAAAAGATGAATACTGAATTAAGGGTGACGGTATGAATTCAAAATTGACGTAAAGTGTGGTCCAATATTATTATTATTAATGAACAATCTTGTATTAATTGCTGCGTCTAGCTTACTTCGCCCCTTTTAATTTTGAATAAGATCGCTTATTAAAAATGACTTTTCCTTATTCGTTATTACCGCGAATTGCTGTTCGTATATATTACTGCATAAAGGGAACTTCTTTAGTTTCACTTGGACAGAACCAGAAGCTCCTTACATTCATATTCGCTTTAACATAAAGGCTTCAACATTTTCTTATATCTGAGTCTTCAGTCATGGAGATGGTTTGACCCCAGTACTTAAATTCTTGTACTTCATCATTGTATATTATGTTATTATAAATTTAATATGTACATAGGAACTTCCCTGCCTTCTAGTTTTGTAAATAAAATATTGTGATTCACTCTATCATATGCCTTACTCATATCTAGAAAACAGCTATAAATAGTTAAATTACTGTCAGTGTATTTAAATATAATTTCCTTAAGTATATACTGTAGATACACAGAACAGTTGAGTGGGATCTTTTAAAACGAAACTCATTTAGTTCATAAGTAATCATTTAAGGCCTGTAGTAACAAGATTTTTTCAGTTTCGAGAAACAAGAGGTGCTAGTAATAGCCCTGTAATTATTGCTGGATAGATTACCCTCATACTTATTATATATATATATATATATATATATATATATATATATATATATATATATATATATATAATGAACTACCCGACGATCCAAAAGAAATATCTGATACATTGAGAGCTCAATATGAATCAGTTTTCAGTACCCCAAAAAGTGACAAAGCGATACCTGACATAAATGCATTCTTTGAAGAGGAATTGCAAGGAGAGTATATAACAGACTTTGATTTTACCCCAGAAGATGTAGCGAGAGCTATAGGACAAATGAAACCACATTCAGCTGCAGGTCCGGACAATTGGAACGCATTATTGATTAAAAACTGTAAAAATGAAATAGCTACACCTTTATACTGGATATGGAGAAGATCCCTAGGCACTGGGGAAATACCGAGCATCTTGAAAAGAGCAAACATTGTCCGTATATATAAAGGAGGAGACAGATCTCAAGCAAAGAACTATAGACCAGTGTCATTGACGTCCCACCTCACCAAAGTATTTGAAAGAATAGTTAGAGAGAAAAGTTATGATTTCCTGGAGACACGGGAAAGATTCAACGAAAATCAGCATGGATTCCGATCAGGTAGATCATGCCTATCACAACTAATAGAACACTACAACAATATCCTAGATGCATTGGAAGGCAATGACAACTACGATGTTATATACACAGATTTTGCTAAAGCTTTCGACAAATGTGACCATGGTATAATAGCACATAAAATTAAATATATGGGAATAACAGGCAAAGTGGGAAAATGGATCTACAACTTCCTTAGAGATCGTCTGCAGGTCGTCAAAATTCAAGGTATATCATCATCAGAATCGGAAGTACACAACTCAGTACCACAAGGGACAGTACTGGCCCCACTCCTGTTCATTATCATGCTAACAGACATAGACAGCGGAGTAAACAGCAACAGTATAGTAACATCCTTTGCAGACGATACAAAGATCAGCAGAAAAATCAGCGATGTACATGACGTGGAGGCCTTGCAGAGGGACACGAACAAAATATACAAATGGTCAGAAGACAACATGTCATTCAACGCCGAGAAATTTCAGCTCTTGAGATATGGTAGAAAAGAAGAACTTAAACAGACTGCATATTATGCTCCAGATAGACAGGAAATTCAGAGAAGCACGAAAGCGATTGATCTCGGGATAATAATGACAGATGATGCGAAATTCGAAACACAAAATCAGGTAGCGATAAATAAAGCAAAAAGAGTCGCCGGACAGGTACTAAGAACGTTCAAGAGAAAGGACAGGACAGTAATGATTCCCCTGCTAAAAACACTGATTATACCAAAACTTGAATACTGCTCAGCTTTGACGTCTCCATATAAAAAGGAAGAAACTAATAAACTAGAAGAAACGCAAAGGCATTTCACAGCCAAGATTGATGGCTGCAAAGAACTCAACTACTGGGAAAGACTACGTAAACTAAATCTGTACTCACTGGAAAGAAGAGAGGTACAACATAATCTACATATGGAAAATGATCGAAAAACTGATACCAAACCTAAAACTAAACCCAATTACCATTCAAACAACACTGGAAAATAGGAAAGGCAGAATGTGTAGTGTTCCCAAATTAAAGGCCCGACAAGGGACCTCCTCATCTCTGAAGGAAAATAGCTTGGTTGTCAGGGGGCCAAGACTTTTCAACCAGCTTCCTGAGGACCTCAGAAACGTAACGGGGGTCAAAGTTGAAGTCTTCAAGAAAAGACTGGATGCCTGGTTCAGGACAGTACTAGATGAGCCGGGCGTGCCTGGCTATGTACGGTGGAGAGCGCAAGAAAGCAAGTCGCTCCTCCACCAGGCCAGACCTAGAGGTGGGGCCACCAGTTTGACCTCCGTGTGAAGAGAGACCAACGCACGAAACAACATAAGGTTCATAAGGTAAGGTATAATTACACAATAGAGAGAGGGGGTGGCTATATTATCTCGCTTATTTACGTGTGTTGATTCACGAAATGTATAACCTAAATATCAGTACATACATACAAATATTATATACAAATATCAGTTCATTAAAATTTTTAAATTACGTTGTTAAATTTTTTAAACATGCGCAAATTTATAACGAAATTTGATGTGCAGTAAAATTAATAGTTCACAAGCGAGAAGATGTCATGTGACTGTGATGGTAATGTATATAGCAATGTAAATAACAGAAAACTATATACTTAAAAGTAAATAAACAATTAAGCATGTCTTATGAATGTATAAAAAGATCTTGTCTTTGAGGTTCAGATCGGATGAAAACAAGTGTTTCCCTTAAAAAAGAGATAAATTAATTTTTTTAAATGAAAATAATATGCCTTCATTTTATTTTTCATAATACAGATATTAAATAAAGAAATTGTTTTTGATTTAAAATATGTTTAACCTGATTTTGTGATGTTCGCAATGTCAACATATGAAAATGGAATTACATTCGGTAATGTGGTATTAGAATATAATAATATGCTTTGAGGTCGGTAGACACTCTCGTTATGTCTATTAAACCTTTTTTCAGATATTTATTTTAAGTTTTCATTTCTAATGTTTAAGGGTATAAGTTCAAAATTGAGTGTCAAACTCTGTGTTTGTCTGCTTTTGTTTGTGTTTATTTGTTTGATTTTGTTTGTCTCATGAAAGATCTTGAAAGAATCCCACAGAACAGGAGGATTTTTTTTCTCGTGAAGGAAGGCGATGATGAATCCTTTTTTTTTCTCCACAGAGGAGGGGGCCCCGCAAGGGGCCCCTGTAGTAATTAATCTTTATTAATCTTTCTTATTTTGCTTTTTTATACTATTTTCTCTTTCTTTGTTCAATTTCTCTTTATCCTTCTTCGTTCTCTTTACACTCGCTTCGCTGTACTTTATAAATACGTGTAGACGTGACCGAGTGGAGGCCATTATAATTTGAACCAGGCATGGGGGACGGGGGATTTATTATACACTCGATTAATACTTTAATAACTTTATTTATACCGAAAATACTTTTAGTTAAACGGGGTAATGCGAGGGGGAAATTAACGTTAGCATTTAAGTCGGAGAGAGACAAAATAATATTTAAATTTACAATTCCATCTTAACACACAAAAACACCTTACTAAGCCCAAGGCCGTCCGATGACTCGCGGGCATTTCTACCCAGCCTCTAGCCTATGTTCAGGCGTTGCCAACTCGTATTTCTATATTTTTTTCAATACAACCATTTTTAATTTCCTATTTAATAAAACTCTATTGAGCATTTGAACATTATTAAATTCTTATAAACAAACATTTAATTCTTAAGTAGACATTACTACACTTGCATCACCCCCTTGAAAATAAGTTTTTCACTAGGAAAACTTATTAATATCGTTTAATAAATTTATTTATTTATTCAACAAAGTGATTTATTTTGCAATTTTTTTTTCTTTAACAAATTCAAGGTTGAATAGAGAAGAAATAATTAGAATGACAAATTCCACACATCAGATATTTTGTATCATTTTATAAAATCGAAAAGAAACAAAACTATAATTTCCACAACATTTCCATAAAAATAACATTTCACACTAATAATCAATTTTACAACCTGTAACGAAGCTGTAACGTAAAAAATAACGGACAATTTTCTTAACACTGTTTACACAAATTTCAAGTTCACAATCTATTCCAACGATTCCTCATCAAAGATCGCTTTACATTCGAAACAATTATTTATAGTTACATAGTTACTATCAGAGCAACATAGAAACAACAAGAAAACGTTTTTATATAAAATACTGACTAGAGCGCACATACTATTTCACGAAACAAAACAAATATGGGCAATAATCGCACCCTTTCACTTATAATTTCATTAATTATCAGTACGATAATAGCTGGACGTTGTTTAGATCACAATCCGCACAATTGACAACGAACTTCTTCAATTTTTAATCGCAGCTCTCCTGTTCACTTCGCTAGAATGCAAGGGATTGCATCACCATGCAACAGGTCAGCACGCTTAAGGTTGGTTCCGCTCTCTCTCCAGATGGCAAAAAAAAACAAAAAACAAGAGAGACGTCCAATTCTAAGAGGATCAGGGGGGAGGCAGATATACTGAAAGTGGGACCACGCACCGGAATTGGACGGAATTTGCAATTCTAGAAGTCGACGAATCAACTCGCCTGTCTCATCTTGACTTTTGTCGGTGAACGCTGCTCTTCCTACCGAGTGCTAAAACATATTTAGCGAAGCATCGAGCAGCGTGACCAGCTACTGCCCGAAAAATACCAGTAGACCATCTTCGACCGAAATTGTCCTGTGCCAAGTCTCTGCACATTCGGTTTCTCTTCTCTCACTCTTCTCTCTTCTCTTCCGAAATTGTCCTGCGCCAAGTCGCTGCGCATTCAGGTTTATCGTCTCTTCTCTCTCATCAGTGATCGATCACCTATCGGGTCAACTAAACTCAATGGATGGAACTCGGATCCAACTTAGTTGCCTCCAAATCGAGTCTCTCGAAATTTTGACAAAAAATTATTCGAAACGTTTGTACTGCTACTGATTATTTATCATTTCATATTTAATTTACCGAATTTTCTCGACATTTCACTTCGAAACAATAATTATAATTTGCTCTGGCCAAATTCACAGAAAAAAATGACAACTCTCAAAATTTCGTAAAACTTTAATCACGCCTAGCTACCAATAAGATCACTTATGGCAGTTACATCGGAGAAGATAAAAAATCATCAAACGCGCGAAACAAAATTGCAGAGTAGAAATATTAAAAGCTCATACATAGAAACCGTTATTATAATTTAAAAAATATTATTATTCAAACTACCTTCAGAAATTACATCAATACATTTTAAATACAAACGACAAAAATGAACCCCAGAAACTTCATGTCATCAATTCTCGAAAATCACGAACCCTCTTACACTTTGGGAGAAGCACACATAGATACCACAAAACCGTTACTGGCCATCTAAAAGGCTCCATTTCCGGGTGAACACTCGAGCTAATGTTTCAGTTGCAAGAGTAAACGCAAATGAAGTTTAAAAAATAATTTTCCAAAACAGAATCATTAAGTATAAAAAATTTAAATATTAATACCGAAAAGTTACTTTAATACATTAATTCCAACTTGAAACGCTAAACTTCATAGGAGGAAAACTCTTAATTCACAAATTACATCTGAGACACAACTCTCTCCTTCAACACAAAACCCAGTATGGTTTGTAAATCACAAGAATTCCAGGAATTTTATATTTTCCAAGTGAAACTAAATACAAAAAATACAACGCAACCTAATATGTAAACAAAAATTAAAACAAATCACTGCATAATGAAGTGTTCGCTTTGTTTGTAAGCGAGCCCCTATAAAAATATTCCTAACCGAACAAACTTCATATACATCCGGACCTAATTTTGTAATATTCTATATGCAAACGCGCGAACGTGAAAAAAACATTTTTCATTATTTAATATCTAAAATAAAATGTTAAAACACTCCTTAACACAATAAAATCTAATTTCAGAATAAAAAAGTTTAAACAGCCTAACATACAAAATATCACTCGGAATTGTCTTGAAAATGAAAGAAAGAAAAAAATAGACAACAACAATCAATCCACCTATAAAAGTATAAAAATTAATGAATATATAAAAAAGGTAAAAAACCAGAAATTAATTTATCAAAAGAATTTACGGAAACAATTTCTCTATTTCAATTAAACAAATTTTTATCTTTTTATAACAAATTTTGCTTACTTTGACGTTTCACACAATTTATATACGGCAAGCATAATAAACTTAAACAGTCCGAATTTGACCCAGTATAAATTAGTCTTTAACGATTATTTTTCGACTTTAAACCTTAAAATTAACTTAAAATTATAAAGCGAACTAAAAAACTACAAAGCGATCCTTAAAAATAAACACATTTAATGTTGATGTGTCGGCCTGTAAATCCATTATATACATCCAGTCAAAGAATAATCTCAAAAACTCCCATTCTGGAAAATTTTGTTACTCACTGAATCTCTTAGAATGCTCTACTATATATATACACACACACACACCACACACACACACATATATATATATATACATTTTTATTTTTATTACCTAAAAATGCGTCACCATACGCTCAAACATTTTAAACCTTACCGTATAAAAATGCATGTCACAATGTCATTAACTAAAATAATTTAATTCATATTATTATTTAATTATTATTTAATTATTAATTCATATTTTTATTATTATTATCATCATAATTATTACTAAGTCCGAAAATGTAAACACAAAAACTTTAAACACAAAATAGGTAGGCTTTAGACAGGTAATAAAAGTGGAAAGGAAAGAAAAAATGAATGAGTCACCGGACAGCAATTATCAATTTCGAAATTTCTCTCTCCGACCGAACGAAACGAAATCTAAAGAAAACAACGCGAAGAAAGAGGAAACAAACGACTCTCGAATTTTGACTCTAATTTTTGACTCCACATTACAACTGTCTCGACAAGACGAGTCAGAGAAATTTTGAGTCAAAGCGGTTTGGAAATCTAGACTCCAACGAGAAGAGAAAAAAAAAAAAAAATTTTGACCGCGAAAATTACGAAAATGTTCGCTATGAGAAGAAATTTGGAAAATGATGGGTGCCATCTTGAAAAACAGTTACAATGATTTGTTAAGGAGTGGGATTCGAAATTTGCTTGCAAATGGGGTACACAATCCAGCTTACTATTTAAATAATCGAAACAGAATATTTATTAATGCTATAATACGGGTTGCAACAATTTTGACCGAAAAGGCACGTGGGAAACCCCGTAAATAACTGTAATTAGGGCCACCGCTTGCCACCAAAATATAGTAATTAATTTCTTTAAGGGCCCATTCCTTCATTATTATACTTCATTATTTACTTTACTTTTTATTCAATTTATCTTTATCTTTCTTCGTTCTCTTTACACTCGCTTCGCTGTACTTTATAAATACGTGTAGACATGACCGAGTGGAGGCCATTATAATTTGAACCAGGCATGGGGGACGGGGGGATTTATTATACACTCGATTAATACTTTAATAACTTTATTTATACCGAAAACACTTTTAGTTAAACGGGGTAATGCGAGGGAGAAATTAACGTTAACATTTAAGTCGGAGAGAGACAAAAGAATATTCTAAATTTACAATTACATCTTAACACACAAAAACACCTTACTAAGCCCAATGCCGTCCGATGACTCGCGGGCATTTCTACCCAGCCTCTAGCCTATGTTCAGGCGTTGCCAACTCGTATTTCTATATTTTTTTCAATATAACCATTTTTAATTTCCTATTTAATAAGACTCAATTGAGCATTTGAACATTATTAAATTCTTATAAACAAACATTTAATTCTTAATTAGACATTACTACACCCCTCAAGGGGCAAATGGCCTTCACTAAGGGCTGTGAGGCCCCATAAATAAGTTAGGAACTTAAGAAAGGGGCCCCTTATAACGGAGGCGAAGGCCACCAGGGTGCCCTTCCAGGGGCAGGATTCAAAGCAACCCAAATTCCTCTGGCCAAATGCCATCATACGACTCACGTCTCGAGAGCATTTCAATAAATTAGTGCGTAGGGCATGAATGCACGGGTATCGCCTGATGGGTATGTGGGATACGTGTAGAGGTAGCTCTTGAATCGGAAATAAGGTTAACGAAGGAATTATGTAAATATATACAGTATTGTGCAAATTACTGTGAACATGCGACAAAAATATGATTTTTCATACTTTTTAATGGAAAATACTGAAAGTTTTTTAAATGTAATTTTATGAAAAAGTTTAATTATTTATGGTATACACTCATTATTGTATCATCTGAAACATTATTGCAGCATCTTTTAAGGCTATTGCAGCATCTTTTAAAGTGAAGCTTGTCATTCAGTTTCTGCCTAATTTAGTTTATTCTTGTCAGTCATCAGAGTCAGTACTTGTGATTTCTGGGCTCTGTGTGCTTCAGAGTTGAATTTGAACATTACATCAAGAAAAAGAAGTAAATTAATCACCTTGCATAAACATACATCGCTCACACAGAGAAATTGCCAATGCAGTGAAAGTTAGTGTGGGAGTGGTCAATAAGATTATTAAGAAACAAACAAACCACGGGCTCAATATCCTCATCATAGAAAGGCAAATGCGGAAGAAAACGGAAAACAACACTCCTAGATGATGCAACGTTAATACGAATAAACAAGCAGGATCCCAGAAAAACTAGTGACGTGTTTAACCAGGAATTAGCAGCATCAAATATCCATGTACCATCATCAACTGTAAGACGTCGATTGCTGGCGGTGGGTCGCAAAGCCGAGAAACCTATGGAAAAACAACTGCTAATAACAATAATGAAGACAAAACGCTATGCGTGGTCCAAGAAATATGTTGGTTAGTCAAAAGATTGGTACACTGTATTATTTTCAGACGATAATCATTTTTCTTGTTCAAGGTCAACAAAATCGATTTGTACGCCATTCACCTGGTGAACTCAGAACCATTTCCAAAATAACCAAACTGTAAAACACCCAGTAAAGAAAATGTTCTGGGGTTGTTTTTCTGCACGATGAACTGGCTCATTAGTGCCTATGGATGGCATAGTGAATAGTAAGCGATATATTGAGGTTCTTGAACGCCGTGGCAAACCAGAGCTGCAGAAATTGTTCCCAAAGTGGGTTTTCCAATAGGATCTTGCTCCATGCTATATATCAAAATGTGCTAAGGAGTTGTTAAAGGTGAACAATATCAGCTGTTTCGACTGGCCGGGAAACTCGCCAGATCTAATCCCAATTGAAAATCTATGGGACATATGCAAGACTTGACTTCAAAAACTGGACTGTACAACTAAAACAAAACTGATCGCGTCTGTCATCCAAGTCTGGTTTCATGATGAAGAATTAAAGAAAATCTGTGAAAAACTGGTGCATTCTATGCCAAAGTGTGTTCAAGACGTTATTAAAGCTAAAGCGAGTAGTATGGGCGCAAAAAGAGAAAATACAATGCAATTGCAAATGTTGATCAATGTTGCATAAATTTATACAAAATGGGGGAATGTTGTAAGAGGTTATGCACCAAAGGGCGGATTGTTGCAAGAGGTTATGCAACTTGGGGCGGAGTTATCCCCCAAGTTGCAATGAACTCCCGCTGGGGGAGACCTCTTTGGGGGAGAAGATGGGACAGCCTCACCCCTCAAAGGGGTATACCTAACCTAAGAGAGGGAGAGAGAGAAGGAGAGGAAGAGAGGTGTTCGCTTGGCAGGAGCCAAGGGCATATTAAGACTTCATCCCAGCGCTTGCTGTCTTATAAGCCCCTAATCAGCCAGTTGGCTTAATCAGCCAGTTGGCACAGTGTATACAACGTTTGGACAAATGCACGTACACCCCGCCTATACGCCCATAAAATATTACACACACACACACAGCTATGATATATGCGCGATTATATGCGCCGGGTTCGAGACCCGGTGACGGCGCGTCCTTCCACGGTTGGTAGATAAGTGGGAAACCAGTTTCAAAGTATTGACAAGAAAGATCCCCGATTTTATGATTCTTACAAACTGTGGGGGTGTGAAAGGCAAGGGGTAACACAGTTCGGTACTATCCGCCCGGCTTGGAGTGGAAAATCGTAATACTACAGTGAAATAGTAACACTAACCCAGGGCGTTATGATACATCCTGGGTACCCATTTTGTGATGTAATCTTGATAGTGAAGCGTTTATTTCAAAAGCACAGAGGTAAAAATAAGATACTTAGGCAATAAATAGGTGACCATGAGAACGCTGTGTTGGTCGCAGAGGGCAATGAAAAGAGATAATTAAATGAGACAGTAGTCAAATTGCTCTTACATATTAAGTTTCAAGATAAGTCTTTCCATTCTATAATTAAGTTGTACCCTTCAGAAGGCGTCTTACTGTCACTGAGGAAGTTCGGTGAAAATGATATATGAAGATAGCTAATAAAAATAAATGAACGAGATTTGATTGCGCTGAGACACTGACTGAGGCGCATTGTGGTGGAAGGGTTGGCGGGATCCGCGAATGTAAACATCACCGAACCACGGTTAATTCCATGTCACGATCACGAATAAGTGCACGATGATAACAATTAGTAGGTCATGCTAACTCAATTGACGACAGTGAATCACGGAAAACTGACATGAATAAAATGTGTGCGCGTGTGTGTGTGTGTGGTTGTGTGTGTGTATACCACGATGCGTTTCCGCGCGTCGTTCTCTCTTCACACGAAGGTCAAGGTGGTGGTCCAGCCTCTAGGCATAGTTTGGTGTATGAGCGAGTTGCTCTCTTGCGCTCTCCATCGCACATAGCCTTGTACGCCCGGCTCATCTGGCGTAATATGCAGTCTGTTTAATTTCTTCATTCCTGCCATATCTCAAGAGCTGAAATTAGTGTACTTGTAACTCCTTATAACTTTCTTTCTCTCTTCCTAGTGTAAACGGTTGATGACGGAGTGAATTGTTTCCGAGTTTCTATGAACGTATATGTGTAAACGACATACAAATTAAATAAATAGCGCAGTCTGGCACCTAATCTTGTGGATTATCTCGATATATATATATATATATATATATATATATATATATATATATACATATATACACACTGCCTTCTAACCATTACTGTGGAAAATATTTTAGCGGTTTGCAATAATTCGAATTAATCTTCGCAAAATGATCAAATAAAAGTACTAATTCATTGCATAGCGCATTCTGGCAACTAATCTTGTACCCCCCCCTCTCTCTCTCTCTCTCTCTCTCTCTCTCTATATATATATATATATGCTGCCTTCTAAACACAATATCGTAAAATCGCGATGAAATATGCCCAGCCCTGCGATGATTCGTTCGACAAATTGAGCAAATAACAGAATTACTCAATGCAATCTGGCATCTAATCTTATCGAAATATAGTTTTTAATCCGAATCAAACTAAAGGTACTGATTTATCCCTGCTCTCTTTTCCTTTTAAGTGTGTTAGCTTATTGTAGTTAATTGTAGGCCTATCAGACTCAGTCATAATTATGAAAAAGAAAATGATGTGTGGAAATGATTCAAGCGAAAATGTGAGAATGAAATTAAATATTCATAGTCAGAATGAACAATTAGGGTAGGGCCGGATTCTCCGTTAAACTGTAGGTCTAGGGTTGGGTGAAAAGCTTGGCCTTCGTTACACTGAGCATTTCGGGTATTTTTTTGTCTTTCTTGGAATAAAAAAATGTTTTGAATGCAATTTGTATAAGATGTATGAGAAGATGTTGGGTGCTGGAATGAACAATTCGGGTAGGGCCGAATTCTTCTTAAACTGTAGGTCTAAGGTGGGATGAAAAGCTTGACCTTCGACGGAATGATCAATTCGAGTATTTTTTTGTCTTTCTGGAATAAAAAGAAATGTTTTGAAGGCATTTTGTATGAGATGAATGAGAAAATGCTGGGGTGCTGGATTCCCCGTTAAGCCGTAGGTCTAGGGCGGGGTGAAAAGTTTGACCTTCGTCAGAATGAACAATTCGGGTAGGGCCGGAATCCCTGTTAAACTGTAGGTCTAGTGTGGGGTGAGAAGTCTGACCTTCGTCAGAGTGAGTAATTCGGGTAAGGCCAGATTCTCCGTTAAACTGTAGGTCTAGGGTGGGGCGAAATGTTTGGCCTTCGTTAGAATGAGCATTTCGGGGTATTTTTTTGTCTTTCTTGGGATAAAAAGAAATGTTGTTTTGAAGGCAATTTGTAATTTCCTTCAGTGTTGAGGCGGTCCCTTGTTAGGCCTTTAGTTTGGGATCGCTACATATTCTGCCTTGCCTATTGTCCAGCGTTGTTTGGATGGTAATTGGGTTTAGTTTGAGGCTTGGTACCAATATATATATATATATATATATATATATATATATATATATATATATATATATATATATACACACACACACACATATATATATATATGTAGATAGATAGATAGATGGTTAGATAGATAGGTAGATAGACAGATGGATATAGAGTCAGATAGATAGATAACTAGATAGATTGATATACAGTCAGATAGATAGATAGATGTATATACAGTCAGATAGATAGATAGATAGAGAGATAGAAGGATGGATAGACAGACAGATAAATAGATAGAGAGATGGATGGTTAGATAGATAGATAGATAGACAGGTGGATATACAGTCAGATAGATAGATAAATAGATAGATGGATATACAGTCAGATGGATAGACAACCAGATAGATAGATGTATATAGAGTCAGATAGATAGATAAATAGATAGATAGATGGATGGATAGACAGATAGATAAATAGATAGAGAGATGGATGGTTAGATAGATAGATAGATAGACAGGTGGATATACAGTCAGATAGATAGATAAATAGATAGATGGATATACAGTCAGATAGATAGATAGATGGATAGACAACCAGATAGATAGATGTATATAGAGTCAGATAGATAGATAGATAGATGGATAGATAGATAGAGAGATGGATAGACAGACAGATAGATAGAGAGAGATGGATATACAGTCAGATAGATAGATAGATAGATGGATAGACAGCCAGATAGATAGATGATAGACAGGTAGATAGATAGATGAACGGACAGACAGATAGATAGATAGATGAATAGACAGCCAGATAGATAGATGATAGACAGGTAGATAGATAGATATACCGCTAGATGGGTAGGATAAAAGTATCCGCGTTTGACAATCAAATTTTATATTCCCTCCAATTCAAAGCTAATTAACTGTTAATTTTTATGGAAAAGAGTGCTAGATGTTATTCTATGATTCGTAATTAGCAGTGAATAGCGTATATTCTCAGCTTATGTGTAGCAGTGAGCGCCTACTCACTTCGGCTATGATGCATTATTTTTAATGTGATTTATCAATCAGATAAATTTATCAGTATCGGAATATAGTTTTTATTCCCAATCAAACTAAAAGTACTGGTTTACCCCTGCCCTCTTCTCCTTTTTGAAAATTATGCGTGGGAAAGATGAAGGCGAAAGTGTGAGATTGATTTTAAATATTCATAGTTAATAATTGTTCTAGTGACTGAAAATCTGTGGGCCCTCTAATCAAAGAATGATTGCCCCATTGCACAGGTTTCTTCTAGAAAGAGGGGAGAGAAATAGGGAGCGAGATTGAGACGTCCCAAACTGGAATATAGTTTTGAAAAATTAGGGATAGAGAGAGGTTATGTTTCGAAATTAATATTATTTTGCAAACTGTAATATCGTCATCATCATTAAATATGTTTGGCGTTTTTAGAGTCAGGTAAAAGTGAAACTAAATTAGAGAGAGATGGAGAGAGATGCTTTAATACCAGCAACCGTGAAGGTCTACACCACTATATACTGGGATATTAGTGACATTCGAAGATGTATTCGGAATTCGGTACAATTCCCACATGTTTGAGAGAAACGAAAAACTGAAAGTCAACTGCTCATGAAACTTGGTCGCTTCATAAACGTGAGAGGTTAATCTTTATGATATCTACGTCCGAAACAATAAAACTCCTGCGAAAAGAAGTTTATTATCGCTATTATAATTCCGTTGATGTCTTTCGACAACAAAATTTGCTTATGTTACAACAGACTTTTACTAGAAGGCTCCTTACACACATTTCGTCAATAAAAATGAATGAAAAAAAATTATGAAACAATGAAATTATTAAAAATTATTTTTATTAGTTACTCCTTAATTGATAGCTTCAGAGAATGGAAGTTTGTAAAGAAAATGTGAAGTAGAAAAAGTAGGAGTAACAATTAAATTCAAATTTCGATTTCGGTGCCGATAAAATATAAATTGCTTATGTAGCTATGGTTCTGGCGATGTGTTTTTGATTTATTAATTAGGCAAAACCGTGTACAATAAATGGCTAGTCTCTGGCCTGACTCTTGAAGCTCGCTTCTTTTTTTCTATTGAAACGCTGAGAGAGTTGTAGTCAATATTTCTTTTTTTTTGTCTTCGATACGTGGTGTGTGAGCTCTCAAAGATTTGCTAGTTATATATATATATATTATATATATATATATTTTATTTTTAATGTATATATTCCTCGTTTGTATTTCTTATATTATCGAATGTATATTTCATGAAACTAATTCCAATAAATCGTCTAAATAAACAGAATGATTTAACGATGTTTTATTTAGTTCTTTTGGTTGTAAACGACATTATTAATTAATTATATCGACCGGCCGTCTTTTAAACAGACTGACGGCTGTACGTACGTGTGTGTACAGTAATAAGAGTTTCGCTGAAATACGTGATGAAGAACAACTTGTACTTGCTAGTGTCTCTCTTCACATGAAGGTCAAGTTGGGGGCCCTGCCTCTAAGCATGGTTTGGTGGAGAAGCGAGTTGCTCTCCACCAGGATTCGAGAACCGGTGATAGCATGCGACATGTAAACTAATCTTCCTTTTAAACGTTGGAGGAAATTGTTTCTGTTTATATAATTATTGTGTGTGTGCTTTATTTACTAATTGGTAATTTTTGTAGTAAATGATAAATATTATTTTCACAAGATGCTTCCGTTATTCTTGGTAAACCGTCTTATTCCGCTCTGAAAAATATTGCGTCAGACACTGGAAGATATTTTTAAAGCCAATTACCCAGGAATTCGAAACAATTCTCGTAGCTGTAACTTTTTATGACATGCGTATAAATGAAAAATCATCTGTGCATGAAGGCTCGCCTACCGCACCATATACTGGGGTAATAAGACCTCACCTGTATATCTTCGATTGTCGGAAATGGAAGGGTTTTCGTGATATTCGAAGATATAGTCGGAATTCGGGTACAAATCGCATATGTTTGAGAGAAACGCTAAACTGAATTCTCAATTGCGCGTGAAGTTTAATCTTTATGATGTCTATGCCTCGAAACAATAAAACTTCTGCGGAAAGAAGTTAATTTATTGGAATTTTAAATCGATATTATCTATCGCTTCCGCCAAACTGTCACCACTACACTCCCAATTTTTTGAACGATGTTTAATATATATATATATATATATATATATATATATATATTATATATATATGATACACACAGACCGTGCATGGAACAAGGAACTCTTCTGGGATAATTAAATCCACTATAGTCCGAATAAGTAATAGTAAATGATAAATACCATAGTTTTTCTTTTTCATGATGCAAGCCCGACGTGGGCAACGGGTCCCTCGCAAAGAGGTCCCATAAATATAGCTTCCCTCACCAGCTATCTGCAAAGCAGACAGGATCCAGCTTTGGGGCATGGATCTAGTTAATCTAACAATTATTGAACTCCTTTTATGTCAATAACTGGGTGGATGAAACCAATTGGTTGCTCACCAGAATTATTCTCCACACTAGTATTATATGCTGTGTGATAGAGCGGGCTTGGTAGTATTGACCCACACTATCAATCAACTAACAAACAAAAAAGACGCTGATGGAAAAAGCCGGAACAAAGGACTTGCATGGCGAGCGGGAAGGCTTGAAACGGAAGAGCGGGGACCAGCAAGTGCGCTCAGAAATTAAACAACTAGAAGAAAGACTCCAATAAGAAATCAGGCGTATTTTAAAGCCAGAAAATCTTTTTATGCCCCTCGGGAACCTTCAGTTAACCAAAAACAATATGTGAGTTTGCCTTACATTGCCGGCTTAGAAAGAGTAAAACCGTTGACGAAAGATTTTAAGTTTGCTTTGGCGTTCAAATATTCGTCTACCGTGAAAAGTAAATTGGTTAGGAATAACGTTGCAAAAGAGGAACAAGCATGTGTCTACAGCATTCCCTGTAAAAGTTGTGATTTAGTATACGTGGGAGAAACTGGAAGAAATATTGAAACCCGTATTAAAGAACACAAATATGCCTTCAGAAGTTGTAATACTAATAATGCCATTTTTTTCACGCCAGCCAAAATAATCATGCTATAGATTGGGGATCAAGTAAGGTACTTTATAAATGTAATAATTATGTCAAAAGAAAAATAATAGAATCTGTGCGTATAGAAAAAGTAGATAATTTTAATTTGTGCGAAGGTATTTATAAATTAGACCCTTTAATGAGATTCTTGGTCAAAAAATTCCTTACGGAGTCGTGGGAACGTGTTCGAACCTAAGTGTGAATTTCTTAAAGGTCTCTGGATTGTTTCCTTACTCGCTTTCAGTAAATGTAATAATGGAAGTAATAAATGTGGAAATAAGTATAAATGCAACAGATGTAATAATAAAGGTAATATTATAAATTTAATAATTAGGGTAAAGGTAAAAATAATAAATGTTAAAAAATGTAAATGTAAATGTAACTGCAGTAATTATGTCAAAATATTAGAATCTGTTATATAGAACAAGAAGATAGTTTTAATTTGTGGGAATGTACTTATAAGCGGACCCTGTAATAAAATGCCCTTCCGGTGTCGGGAGAACGGTATCTAACCTAGGTGCGAATTTCTCAATGGTCTCTGGATTGTTTCCTAATCGCCTTTTTCATTCGTTTTTCGGTTTATAAGTTCTGTATAATAAACAACAATGTAATAACCAATGTAATAATAAGTTTATAATTTCTGTAATAAATAATTATGCAATATTAAATGTAATAAATTTAATAATAAATGTAATAATTATGTAAAAAAATAAAAAAATAATAGAATCTGTATGTTTAGAACAGGAAGATAGTTTTAAAATTTGTGCGAATGTACTTAATGAAAATGCCCTTCCGGTGTCGGGAGAATGGGATCTAACCTAGGTGCGAATTTCTTAACGGTCGGTCCCTGGACTGTTTTTCCCTCTTGTTTTGGTTCATTCGTTTTTCTGTATCCACCCGAGGAGGATGCTAGTTGGCGTCGAAACTGTTGTGGAAATAAACTCTGTCTATTAGAGTGGGTTTTTATTTTAAGATTTTATATATATATATATATATATATATATATACACACGGCAAAAGTAGTTTGAAGATTTATTCCATCTCACGACTGACTATAATTATACAGTTTAGAGGAGTTTGCAAATTGCATATATTTAGACAAAAAGTATTAGGTCTTACGCTGATTTCATGTCAATATCAGCATGCTTCACTGCCCTTTCAATCATTGTGACCTTAGATCGTACCAGAACTATGGTCTTGACAAAGCACAATGTGTTAAATTTAACAAACAAGGATAACCTATGTTCAGGACTCTGGACATTTTCATAGCCAACATCAACTAAACCTATTTGATCGTACCTTTCTTTATGTACAATGTACATGCAATAGCATCAATTGGTTAAGCTTTCTCTGAGTCGTGTTTGAACCCAGATAAGTTTTAATACGCACGATATTACTAAACGAGCGTTCACTACACGTAATGGTGGCAGGCATCACTATAATTAACTTTGCTCACGTAATCACAGAGGAGATAAGAAATTACTGGTCAGGTGTCAGTGATTGCACGTGTGTAACTCAATTACGTAGGATTAACTGCTCAAGGGAATCGTGAACACAAAGTTCATACTGAAGGTTGTTAGATGTGTATGTAGTCTTGCAGGAAGGAAGTCTGAGCCCTAGAATGAAGTTACACTTTCTAATTATGCTGTGGACGTCTATCCTTTGCATCCTCGAGAAGCAAATCTTTACAGTGGACATACATTTTGTACTCTGCTTCGTCAAAACTCTCAGTTACGTGTATTATAATGAGGTCCAGAGCTTCATAATGTGTCTTTCTGTAAAGATCTTCAGATGCGTAGCTACCTTCCGGTGGAACACAATCCTCTTCTAGCCTAGCTGAAACTCTTCTAAATCGAAGCTGTGAGGGTACATCTACCCGACAGGAACCTAGTGGCTTACTTTCTTTCAGAAAAGACTAGCCCCTTCATCATTGCGCGTATTTCAAAGAGTTTTATCAGTCATTCCACCAATAGTTTATATATATATATTATATATATATATATATATATATATATATATAGAGAGAGAGAGAGAGAGAGAGAGAGAGAGAGAGAGAGAGAGATTTAGGGGTTGCAAGGACTGATGATGCGAAATTTGAATCACAAAATAAGATTGCAGTAAACAGAGTAAAGATAATAATGGGGCAGATATTGAGAGCCTTTAAACGAAGGAATAGGAATATAATGATTCCTATACTGAAAACCCTGATGATACCCAAATTGGAATACTGCTCGGTTCTAACATCCCCATATAAAAAAGAGGACATTAGGCAGCTGTAAGGGATTTAGAGAAGCTTCACAGCCAAGATCGAGGGGTGCAAAGAACTAAATTACTGGGAAAGATTATGAAAGCTAATCCTATTTTCACTGGAAAGGAGAAGAGCGAGAGACACCATTATTTACACTTGGAAAATAATGAAGAAACTTGTCCCTAATCTTACTCTGAACCCTGTAACTTTCCAAACAACGGTGGAAAGTAGAAAAGGAAGACTGTGTCGTGTTCCTAAATTAAAGGCGAGGCAGGGAACAGGGAACATCCTTAACATGAAAAAATTAGTTTTGTGGTGAGAGGACCAAAACTGTTTAATCAACTGCCCAAAGATCTAAGGAACATGAAGGCAGTTGCTGTGGACATCTTCAAAAGATGATTAGACGCCTGGCTCAGAACAATCCCCGATGAACCGGGCGTACCTGGCTGGCTATGTGAGGTGGAGAGTACAAGAAAGCACTCGCCTCTCCACTAAGACAGACCTAGAGGGGGGGGCACCAGCCTGACCTTCGTGTGAAGAGAGAACGACGCACGGAACCGCAACGATGTGTATACACACATTTTATTCATGCAGTTATCCGTGATTCACTGTCGTCAATTGAATTAACATGACTTACTAATTGTTACCATTGTGCACTTAACCGTGATCGTGACATGGTGCTAACCGTGATTTGGTGGTGTTTACATTTGCGGGGCCCCTCCCGCCATCCCAACACAATGCGCCTCAGTCAGTTTCTCTCAGCGCAGCCAAAGACAATATTGCGGACGATACAAAGATCAGCAGAAAAATCAGCGAGTGGTACAAAACCTCAAACTAAACCCAATTACCATCCAAACAACACAGGACAATAGGAAAGGCAGAATATGTAGTGTTCCCAAAGGCCTGACAAGAGACCTCCTCAACACCAATGTTCCCTCTAATTTTTTTTAGTCCGTGTGCGCAAGAAATTTTCGTTGTGCATACATTTAGATTTATGGTGAAAAATTGTGCAAACTTTTCTGAGCGCTATTTATCTTCAAAATGAAATATACTGTATATAAATATTAAATACTTAATAAATATTATTTCCATAAGGTGATAGCTTCATCATTATGGTACTATTAAATGGATATTAAAAAACTGTTTACAATATTATATATTCTTAAAAAAGAAAACATTTTATCCATTCTAAAAATATGAATAAAATAAAAAATAGTAAAATAAAATTCAACAAAATAAAGAAATAAAATAAAAAATAACATTAATTGAAAATGACTATTTTAGTTGTCATTTCTCAAAACAATTTTTAGCATTTAGCAATTTAAAATAGACTATCAAGATTAATACATGATTTTATCCATTCACAAAATAGGAATAAAATAAAAAATAATAAAATTCAATAAAATAAAATATAATCAAAACAACATTAAATGAAAGTGCCTTTCATTTAAGTATGATTATGATTTCTTCCTACGATCTTTAGCATTTTCCCATTCCAAATAAACTCTATGAAGATTAATACATCCGTCATCATTCAGGTAACTTTTAATTCGCATGAGCATGTCCAAATGATTTTCTTTCAAACAGTTTCTTAATTTGTTCTTTATAGAATTCATTAAACTGAAGCCATGCTCACAGTCCACACTAGATGCTAGGAAAGTTCCCCCAATATCCATCAACTTAGCAAGGTCACAAAATTGTTCATTTTGGAGGACGAATGTCACCATATCATCAAAGTTTTTAACCAGCTTACTTTTAATTTTCTCCCATACAACAAAATTAAAATCAATGTACTGTTCGATTATGGTAGAACTTTCACCAAGAAAATCTGCATATTTTGCACATAAAGCTTTAACATGCTCAATGCCAAAGTCGGCGAAGTCGGGCGGAAGGGGTTAATACTTAAAAGAGCGACTACAGAGTATGTTGATGCAAATGGTCAGACCTTGTGTGACGGTATATTTTTTAAATTACTTTATTTACTGTCGTGACTCATGATACGCTTGAGCCTGTGCGCATTTTATTTTGCTGTGTGCGCGGGTTTCACAACGCGTGTGCGCGCACACACGCGCACACCTTAGAGGGAACATTGCTCAACACTGAAGGAAAATAGCTTGGTTGTCAGGGAGCCAAGACATTTTAACCAGATTGACCTTCATGTGAAGAGAGACCGACGCAGTGGGGGGGGACACTAACATCGAGTATAGCAATTTAGTAGTAGCATTATTAAATATTTAAATTAAATAGCTGATTCTTTCGCAATAAAAATTAGGCGGCAACCTACATTTTAACACATAACTATCATATCTACAGCTAATTACGCAAAAGTACATTTCTCTTTCATACATATACATCTATGAAAATTAAATCCACTATAGGTGGATCCTATCTGCTTTGCAGATAGCTGGTGAGGGAAGCTATATTTTTGGGACCTCTTTACGAGTGACCCTTTGCCCACGTCGGGCTAGCATCATGAAAAAGAAAAAACTATGGTATTTGTCATTTACCATTACTTATTCGGACTATCGCGGATTTAATTTTCCTAGAAGAGTTCCTTGTTCCATGCACGGTCTGTGTGTATCATGAAAAACTCTCAGGGAACTATTCTGAGTTCATTCCCATCATGAAACGGACATGTTATGTGCCTTGAAAAGTGGACGCTCAATTTTGCCAGTTGAAGTTTAAGTTTTGGTTTTTGGCTAAAAATATAATAGTTACCCCCTTTTCTTTGATGTATTCAATCTGATGTGAAGACAGCGAGTCTCTTGCTTATATTGAGGATCTAAATGTAGCTGGGCTAGGCTGCTTTAAACCCTAGATCCTGTCCCAAAGCTGGATCCTATCTGCTTTGCAGATAGCTGGTGAGAGAAGTTATATTTTTGGGACCACATTGCAAGTGACCCGTTGCCCACGTCGGGCTAGCATCATGAAAAAGAAAAAACTATGGTATTTGTCATTTACCATTACTTATTCGGACTATCGCGGATTTAATTTTCCTAGAAGAGTTCCTTGTTCCATGCACGGTCTGTGCATCTAAGATCGCATGATGATACAACTTTCAGTTTTACGTTTTTAATACAGGTGAAAAAGCGTATGGTGCGTTCTATACGTACATATATTAGGATTGAAAGTATTTTTGTGGCCATTTGTACAGAAAATGATGTTTTTTATACGAGATCTGTTATCATAAAGTATTAAATTATACATTTTAAACGTTGTATAACGGTACGCTTCAGTTTGTAAAGACATGTTTGGTACAGCTAGTGACAAAAACAATAAGCATGTACATTCTCTGTGATTGATGTAAATACTGGACTGACTGGTGTGAAAGAAAAGTGAAAACAAATATGTTTATTATGAGAATTATGAGAAATTGTGAACAGTCGATAAATTAGAGAAATGATAATTAAAGTAATGTGAATAGGCGCTAACTATGACTGCAATTAGAAAGGTTCTTGATGAAAAATCTCTCGACTTTCAGTACCTATTTCCCACTGAATCTATTTAAAAATGCCAACTCCCAGAAACTCGACATCCCGTTTTCTTTAATTGCTTCTATTAAGAAAGTTTTTTTACCCGGTCCTACTTATTTGGGTATTGTTATATATATATATATTATATATGATAATAATAATAATAACAAGATTAGTAGCAACTAATAGTCGTTAAAAGAAAGTGAAACTTAACTACTACTCTGAAAACAGTTACTGTGAGAAAAATATAGCAAGATTGGGGTAGAGTTGCCTGATGCTTTTATTACGAAGGGAATTGAAATCAATATATTTAATTTAAATATTCTTAACACGTGTACATATATATGTAATAATAACAATAAATCAATATTAGTAATAATATTTAAGTGGATGTTTAGAGGAGGAAAACAGATTTGATGTTTTAGTTTTAAAGCCGCAATACGCAACTTGATGTTCTTTTAACACACAATTTTATAACGAAATTTGATGAGCAGTAAAATGAATAGTTCAGAAACCAGAAGATGTCATGTGAATGTGTTGATATATAGCGATGTAAACAACAGAAAACTATATATTTAAAAGTAAATAAACAAATAAGTATGTGTTATGATTGTATAAAAAGTTCTTGTACTTGATTCAGAGCGGTTGTAAATATGTCAGTTTCCCTTAAAAAAGAGAAATTAATTTATTTAAATTAAAATAAACCTTCATTTTATTTTTCATAATACAGATATTAAACAAATAATCTGCTTTAGAATTAAAATATGTTTAACCTGATTTTGTTTCTTGTGATGTTCGCAGTTTGTTAACATATACAAATGGAATTACATTTGAGTAGGTAATGTGGTATTAGAATATGATATGTTTTGAAGTTGTTTACACTCGTTATGTCTATTAAACTCTTTTTCAGATATTTTAAGTTTTCATTTCTAATGTTTAAGGGTATAAGTTGAAAATCAAGTGTCAAACTGACTTTGTCTGCTTTTGTCTGTATTTGTTTGTTGGTTTTTTCTGTTTCTGCTCTAGGGGCAAATGCCCTTCATTAAAGACGGTGAGACCCCATAAATGAGCTAGGAACTTAAATAAGGGGGCCCCTCATAACGAAGGTGAAGGCCTTCGGGGGCCCCTCCAGGGGCAGGATTTCAGAGCACCCCAACTTCCTCATACATTTTGCCATCACACTACTGAACAATATGACATTACTCATGCACTCGAAAACAATGAAAACTATACTGCAATGTGATATATACAGACTCTGCTAAGGCGTTCTACAAAAGTACGACCATGGAATCATAGCACATAAACCGAAATATATGGGAATAACAGACTAAGTAGGAAAATAGATATATAATTTCCTTAGTGAGCGGGAGCAAGTCGTTACAATTCAAGGAATGTCTTCATCAGAGTCAGAGGTCCATAGCTAGGTACCACAACGAGCAGTATTAGCCCCATTACATAATCATAATCCTGCAAATTGATATAGATGATGAAGTTACCAATGACAGCAGAGTAACATCCTTTGCTGATGACACCAAAATTAGTAGAAAAATAAGAAACCCAAAGGAAATAGACTCTCTATAAACAGATATGGACAGAATCTAGTTATTATGAAGGCAACAATATGAAATTTAACACGGAGAAATTGTAACTGTTAAGACACGGAAGGAGGGGGGAGCCTAAAATGTATGGCACACTATATCCCAAATGGACAAGAAACTCAGAGAAACTCTAAAGCAAAAGATTTAGAGGTCATAATAACTGATGACGCGAAATTTGAAACTCAAAATAAGATAGCAGTCAACAAAGCAAAAAGAATAACTAGACAGATACTGAGAACCCTTAAAAGAAGGGATAGGAATATAATGATTCCTCTTTTGATAACAGTGATCATACTCTAGTTGGAGTGTTGCTCAGTCTTAACAGCCCCATATAAAAAAGAAGACATTAGTCAACTAGCAGGGATTCACAGAAGCTTCACAGCCAAGATCAATGGATGGAAGAACTACATTTCTGCGGAAGGTTACGTGAGTTAAACTTACATTCGATGAAAGAAGAAGAGAGAGGTGCACCATTGTTTACACTTGCAAAATAATGGAAGAACTCGTCCCTAATTTTACTCTGAACTCAATAACCACTCAAACAGCAGTGGAAAGTAGGAAAGGAAGAATGTGTCGTGTTCCCAAACTAAAGGCTAGAGAAGGAAACCTGAAGGAAAATAGCTTTGTTGTGAGAGGGACAAGACTGTTCAACCAGTTGCCCAAGGTACTAAAGAACACGAGTGGTGTAGCGGTGGACATTTTAAAAAGAAGACTAGATGCCTGGCTCAGGACAATTCCGGATGAGCGGGAGTACCTGGCTGTGTGAAGTGAAGAGCACAAGAAACCAACTCTACTTCACCAAATAAACTCAAGATGAGAGGCAACAAGCCTGACCTCCGTGAAGTGAGGAATCATCGCACGGAACACCTGAAAGGTTGAAAGGTATATAAGTAATTCCATTGCGAAAGATGTCAATGTAAGGAGTAAAATTTTAAAAGCAACTCTCCTCTCTCGGCACAATGATGAACGATGAATTGATGATGACTTGTGCAGAAGAAACAAAAAATTGCTTTAAAAATGTATGATGTAGGTTAAATTAAGTAGTTTAGTGTCTCATGTTTTACTTTCCACTGTCCTCTACAGTAATGTGTAACTGGATACCCGAGATAAATGTACGCATGGTTTGAATAAACTCTGAAGTGATTTTTTTCACTGCTCTTTTTTTCTTACCTTCCTATGAATCTTCTTTCACAACTATTTTCTGTCAGCATTGGCTGGCGGAGGGTACTTTGGTACTTTGGTACTGCTAATATTCCTGTGTGAATGCTTTACACGTCTATTAGTGAAGGCATTCAGTATTCTTTAGTTTCATTGGATTTTTTCTATTTATTCTTTATTTTCTTGACTTCTTTCTTGAGCTAACCTAGAGTGGATCTTAGGGTCTTTGTTAGCCCGTAAATCGGTAGCATTGCCAACGTTCCATTCCATTTATACTGCGATACCAATTTTTTTAAGTTTGAAAGTTATACTGAGATTACAACAGTGAGACATGCATGGTTATAGGTGAGTTGATAAAAAACTTCACCATGATAAAAGTTCATTGCAGGGAATGCTTGGGTATGTTTAATGAGTTGCGCTAATAAAAAACATCTTTCAATGATTATAATGTATGTATAATATGAACTTTAAAACAGCATACGATGAAATATCAGACCCATAATTATGGTTGCGTAATAAATATAAAAATGTAGGAACGACAGCATCTTAGTATTATATTTGTTATCTAATACATAATACGATATTTTCATTTACATTAGCTTTTTAATATTCCTTTACAGTTGCGGAAATAAATTATCCGGAAAATTTTCAGAGCACCCCAGAATTATTAATTGGGTTGAGTATTTTTTTCGGGGAATTTTTTCCGCAGCTGTACATGACATGTTTTGATAAATGTTGTGTATTCTTCAAAGAACCAAAGTGGAATAAATATTCCGTGAAGTTACGGAGAAAGGATTAGTTTGCTCAGTTTTAAGTTACTTGTTGGAGTGATTTGTTTGCAGGGTTTAAACGATTAAATTTCATCTTACACAAACGTTTTGTTACATAAAATTTGTAAAATATGACCTGAAATAACTTTTTATTTATTTATGAATGATGTAAAGTACTGATTGTACATGGGCGTCCGCAGGATTTTTTCCAAAAGTAGAGCTAAGACCACAACCTACGAACTCGGAGAGCGTCGTTTTTGGCAAGGTGGTTTTCCCAAAGAAAGTCTTGAAAATCAGATACGCAAACGCTATTCTGTGACATTTTTAATCTTATTTGTTTGTGGCAGTGAACGGAACGATGGCAATAATCATGACACAAT